>LT669795.1:10931169-11596897 GCA_900128785.1 Arabis alpina
TCCTATGAATCTGCGACGACCTGTCGATCGACAGCCCTTGGGTGTGTCGATCGACAGGGTCACACGAGGCTGTCGATCGACACCTAGAGGTTGTGTCGATCGACAGGTGATCGAGGAGCTGTCGATCGACACCTAGAGGTTGTGTCGATCGACAGGGTCCAGTTGAGCTGTCGATCGACAGGCTGCCTGTTGGGCCGTGGTTGAGCCGTGTTGTTGTGTTTGCTTTGTGTGTTGTGTGATGCGTGTTTGCCTGAGCGGATCCATCGCGTCTGTGTGCGCAGTCGTAGATGGGAGGACCGTCTCACTGGGTATTTGTGATAATACTCACGCATCTCTTTTATCCATGTGGTGCAGGTAAAGGCAAATTGTGATCGTGGAATCATGGCAACGAAGAGGGAGATGATCTAGGGTCTCGGTTTCGTGCTGTGTGGTTTTATTGCTTTCCATTTCTGTTTTAGAACTCCGCTAGGTTGCTGGTTTTATTGTATTGGAATTGTTATTGGAAGTGTGTTGAACTGGTTTAGTATTTTTAATGAAATGGAATACTTGGTTATTATTGTGTTATCCGCTATTGATTGTTTGTGTGGCTTGGTTGTGGAGGACAAGCATTTATGGGAATGCTAGTCTGAGACTAAGAGCTTATTGTTTTAAAAAAAAAAAAACGGGTCGGGTCGTTTCATTATATGTTCTTCGGCTTTGTAGAATGTGTATTCCACGATTTGTACTATTTTTTACGATGGTAGATTACGCATTCTGCCGTTTTTATTATAATCTACCAACGTTAGAATATAAATTCTACCACATCATCAAACATCTACCGAGGATTGTAGAATGTGTTTTCTACGGATTAGTTATTAAATCCTTATTAAATTCTTTAAATCTAGGATCTAAATATTTTCTTTCCTTGTTTAGACAAAATACAATAATTACGTTTCTTTATTTTTTTTTTTAAAACAATTGTCTAATAAAAATTAAAAAATATATGTTACGTTTTTCTAATTATAGAATTATAATGACTAATTTGGTTTCTAATTATTATATATAATTTGCCACAAAAAAATACATATTGGAGTGCTTACCATACTTTTATTGAAACAATGAACAATGAGTTATCTATAGTTGAATTGGTCTTGCAACGTCATTGTTTCACTCCTAGATCACAAGTTCAAGGGTCATCTAATGTGGTTTTTTTTTCCAGTTTTTAAATTACTCCACGTCGGGAGCTGAGGTAGTTATGAACATGTTTAACCGGGTCAAATGTACGTCTATATTAAACATCGTTAGATAATGTTCGATTAACACCCACAGCTCAATTGGTTCTACAGTGCACATTTACATTCGTAATGGTGACGAGTTCGACCTTAGTCAGTGATACTTTTTGACGTTTTTCATAACCTATACCCTAAACTAATCTTAAAAATAGTAAAACTCCAATTCTTTTATAACCTATACCCTAAACTAATCTTACCTATAATGTTTTTTTTTAAAGTGTATGTTCTTTCAAAAAATGGTAAAACCCCAAGTCTTTCATAACCTATACCCTGAACTAATCTTATAAATGATAAAACTCCAATTTGTTTATAACCTATACCCTAAACTAATCTTACGTATACTGTTATTTTTTTTTAAAAAGTGTATGTTCTTTCAAAAAATGGTAAAACCCCAAGTATTTCATAACCTATACCCTAAACTAATCTTATAAATGGTAAAACTCCAATTCTTTTATAACCTATACCCTAAACTAATCTTACGTATAATGTTTTTTTTTAAGTGTATGTTCTTTCAAAAAATGGTAAAACCCCAAGTATTTCATAACCTATACCCTGAACTAATCTTATAAATGGCAAAACTCCAATTTGTTTATAACCTATACCCTAAACTAATCTTACGTATAATGTTATTTTAAAAAAAAAGTGTATGTTCTTTCAAAAAATGGTAAAACCCCAAGTATTTCATAACCTATACTCTAAACTAATCTTACGTATAATGTTATTTTTAAAAAAGTGTATGTTCTTTCAAAAAATGTTAAAACTCCAAATTCTTTCAAAAAATGTTATAACTCCAAGTCTTTCATAACTTATAAAAGTTTTTGTTCTTTCCATAAATACTTAATTTACAACTAATCTAACTATTAGTTATAAATAGATAGATCACTTATAAGTTATAAATGAATGTTTATTTCCAATGAAAGAAAGTTTATTTCCAACCGAATGTGCATTTGTAATAAATGAAGGCATTTCTTACCAAAAATGGGTTATGTGAGAAACACAAATTTTTTTGTCACTAGGTGACATCAAACTCATGATCATAGGAATGGTAAAGTGTATAGTATAACCAGTTTAGCTGTGGGTACAAGTCAAACACGTAACAGAAGCAAAATCTAATATACACATGTACCAAGTTTTGTAAGAGTAATACAAAGCAAGAAAATCTGAGTTGGATTCGAGTGGTCACTCATTTTTTACTCAGAAAAATACAAAGCAAGATTTATGAGTTGGATTCGAGTGGTCACTCATTTTTAACTCAGAAAAATACAAAGCAAGAATTTCTGAGTTAGATTCGAGTGGTCACTCAGTTTTTACTCAGAAAAATACAAAGCAAGAATTTCTGAGTTGGATTCGAGTGGTCACTCATTATAACTCAGAAAAATACAAAGCAAGACTTCATAAACTGAAAATATAGTAGTAATTAAAGTTAAAAACGTCATGGTTGCAACAAAAGTTAATAATGTCAAAGTGAAATATTTCCAAAAAAACATAGCCGAAATACGAAATTGAGTACAAACGTAAGTCCAGTGCAGTCCTAAATCTCATTCGATGTCCACGACGATGCCATTGTTAAACGCAGGAGCTGGTTGGTAATGTTTCATCATTTTAACTAAAATAGGATCATTTGCCATCGTTGCAAAGAAGTTTTCTCCAGTAACAAGTACATGGCTGCATCTATTTCCTATAAAAAAGTGTACACATTAGTTAGTAAAAATCAGAGTAGCTTCTATGCTAAAAATGTGAAACTAACTTAAACTTAGATAGTAACAACTAACCGGTGTGTCAAGCCATTTTGTAGGTACAATGAGTCGGTTTGCCATTTCGTAATTGAACACGCTTGGACCAATTTGTAGTTTCCTGCGACTGTAACAATAAACATGTTCCGACTAATTAGAGAAGCAAATCAATTCCAACTGATTTAAAGAGAATCTGGTTTATGTAATACTTACTCTGACGGTCACATCTGGTCTGAATGATAGCTCTATTTGTCTGATTTCTCCATAAGAGATGTTTGCAGCTCCTGACCAGTTTGAACACCTAGGGAATACAAACTCATCCTGAATATATTGTGTACCCACCATAGCCCCAATGTCTGGTATAGCTTCCATGATCCAAATCTGAAATGCATAAGTGAAACTATGCAAACTGTAGCAATTCCTTTGCATCAATTGTAGCAATTTCTCGAATTTACCCTTGACTTTAATTAAAAATAGTTTTCCATTTCTATATTCCTATGCCCTTTAATTATTTGTTTAAAAAAGAAAAATTAGAGTCAACTATAATGAAAGGGTAAATTAGAGTTTCAACTAAATTGGAGGTTAATGGGACTTAAAATATGGTAGAATGGGCATTGGGACAAAATGATTTTCAAAGCATGGCAATTTGGCAAATATTCCTAAAAAGAAACTAGTGTATGGTGGTGTGATTTATAAGCGTAATTAAAAGATTAGATGATTATGAAAATCAGTCCGACTCTTCTTTCCTTTTCTAAATTTTTTATACGAAATATTATTGAAATCGGAGTCGTTTTCTTCACGAGAAAAACTCCAATTGTTCGGCCGAAATTGGAGTTATCTGCATATATCCACCATTTTATTCTTAGCACAAATGTGGCTTTTCTTGACATGAGTATTGTATACGACCTAAAGTCCAAAGATATTAGTGTTTGGGTCTGATTTGGAACTATGTGTTTGAGGATCATTTGGGAAGGTCTTCAGAACAAACCTACTTGATGACTTATCAAATAAATGTCAGTTTATTCCACATTTTCTTTGTGTTAGCGCATGGTGATCAAACATTGGCTCTCGAGGCATAATGAACTAATGAGACTTGGTAAAAAAGATTTAGTGTAATCTATTCTAGTCATATTTCATATTCTTATCGAGATTAGGTTCTAGCTTGTATGTATACTCTATACTTTGTAAATGTATAAACAAGACTTTTTCTACAAATTATTTGATATTCCTACCAAAATTAGGTTCTAGCTTGTATTGTATACATACATATACTCTATACTTTGTAAATGTAGCTTGTATTGTATACATATACTCTATACTTTGTAAATGAACAAATAAGACTTTGTCCTACACCTAGTAAATGAACAAACAAGACTTTTGTCCTTACTTTGTATATGAATACTCTATACTCTGTATTTTATACTTTGTATATGAATAAACAAGACTAATTCTCCAAATTATTCCAGGGCATTAATCTTATCTACCCTTTGTTACCTTGAAACAGCAAGGACATCTTGCGTCCATGAATTGATATAATCATCTTTAGGATTTCTTAAAATAAATTCATGGCTTGGAGAGTTGGGAATTTATTGTAATGCTAATAATGTTTTCAACTGTCAAATTTTGTATACACACTTGTGTGTACGAAGTATATAGTATCGTATGCTGAACAAGTCTTGTTGCGAGAGCGGAGACAATTAAGAGAAAATTGGATTGTATATCCTAAAACTTGTTGAACATTGGAAAAATATACCAAATTTTACAAAATTGGAAAACTACCTTTAATATTGAATAAATTATCATATAAAATATGTTGATAATTAAAAATTATTTAGTGTAAATTTTAAAATTAAGTTCAATTTATTAACAACTCATATATATTTTTTAAAACACAAAACTATATGGTTAATTAATCATAATTTTTCCAACTAAAATTATAATTAAGTAAGTTGATTTATTTTACACAGTTGATTTATATTTTCTTCGTTGATTGTTTGCTCTATTGATTTATTTAAACTACTGACTTATTTTTTATATGTTCGTCGACTTAATTTTCAGCTTGGTCGACTTATTTTCAACTATGGATTTATATTTGTATTAGTTGATTTTTTTCTTTGTCGACTTATATAACCATTGACTTATTTTTTTATGTTCGTCGACTTAATCATCAGATTCGTCGATTTATTTTCAACTATGGATTTATATTTGTATTTTGGTTGACTTTTTCCTTTGTCGACTTATATAACCATTGACTTATTGTTTTTGTGTTCGTCGACTTAATTTTTAGATTCGTCGTCTTCTTTTCAACTGTTGATTTATATTTGTTTTGTTTGACTTTTTTCTTTGTCTACTTATATAACCATCGACTTATTGTTTTTATGTTCGTCGTCTTAATTTCTTGTATTCATCGATTTATTTTACACTATCGATTTATTTTACACTATCGATTTATTTTAAATATTTATTAATTTTAAAAATTATTTTAATTTTTATTTGAAACTGAAAAATCAAATTATTTTGTTTTATAAAAATTAGATAGATGAATGATTAACTAATAGCCTAATAGTAAAAATATCATTTCAAACTAAAAATAGGGTAATTTTCAAATATTAACAAATTTGGTATAGTTTTCAAATTTTCAAATAAATTTAGAGTACTTATCCAATTCTCCCGACAGTTAACTGTGTATTTGACTTTATTATTATTTTATTGTCGGTTATTAGCCATTTGACTTTAAATACTGTTTCCCACTTTTGTGTATATGCGTATAAGTAGTATTGTCACGTAAGACTCTCGTTATCAGAAATCATTGCTCTGCTTTTGATAATTCAACCATTCTAACTAACTTTTTTCTTCAAAGATTTGTTCCAGTTCATGCAATGGATCCTTCTTTTTCACTGTAAGTATTACTATTACTCTCTTTTCTTTCTTTTAAACTTTGCTTAGTCTTTACTCAACTTCTTGCGTTAAACAATTTTTTGAAAATCTTGGTCTTTGGAGATTGACTAATTTCGAGGTCTTCGTGGTTTTAGAAAGGGTATCGAGCTTGGAAAGCTTGCGTTGAGCTCTGGTCTCTTGGAAAGCTCATGGAGTAAGATCTTGGAGATACAGAACTCAAGCTATCCGAATCAAGATACAGCTCTAGGATTCAAGATTCACAAAGAAGAGAAATTCACCTTTGTGGCTTTCGCGGCACCACCGAGTAGCAGAAATGGCTCTATAAACTCTGCTTCTACTCTTCTTCCTGGGCCACAAATTCCAAATCCGTTCCCGTTCCTGTGCTCTGAGAAGATCTCCTCATTCTCTATTCACACACCTACTTTTGAGCTATTTTCCTCTGCATATGAAGATCTTATTAAACTTAAAACAGAGGTAAGTTGGTTTGATAATCTCTTCAGAATCTGTTTAGAATTTGTCTGGTTTTCAAGTCAACAACTTTATGAAACACTATCTGCTTAAACATGTAGGTGTTGCAATTTCAGTCAATAGCATTTTTATACTATGTTCATAATTTGTTTAAAATCTAGTTTGAGTTTTCAAAACTCCAAGGCAAAAAAAAAAAACAGAATCTTGAAAGCTATCCGTGTCTTGCAGTTGCTGGAGTCTAAGAAACCAGTGATCATCACCGGGGCTGGGTTAGGAGGATCTGTCGCATCTCTCTTTACGCTCTGGCTTCTAGAAACAGTCGATCCAGGACAAAAACGTCTCTTGTGCATCACATTTGGGTCGCCCTTAATTGGAGACGCTTCTCTGCAACAGATTCTCGAGAACTCCGTGAGGAATTCATGCTTCCTTCACGTGGCTCAGCCAAAAACTCACATCACCGAAGGTTTCAAGTCCTTTGGAACGTTCTTGATTTGTGATGGCTCCGAATGTATTTGCATCGATGACCCTGAGGTTGTCACGGAGTTGCTAAACGGTGTTAATACGAATCTGGATCTAGTAAACTACGGTGACATTCTACATCATCTAAATCAATCGGTGTTGTCTACGGAGGATTCATTATTGATCTCTGATGATGTTATCGTTCAAATGGATGACCGTGCATGGAAGAAGAAGACTCGTTTTAATCCGGTTAAGAAACTCAACGACATGAAGCTATTAATGGTATATTTAGAGTGGTACAAAAAGAAAAGCAAGGAGGCCGAGATCGGTTACTACGATAAGTATCGGTTGGAGATCCAAACCACAGTCAATATAAACGTTGAAGGGTGGAAGAAAGAGATGAATAATTACTGGATATTGTTGGTTGAAGAAGTAGAGAAGAAGCCTCAGAGTGATGTATCGATTCTCAGCAGACGGTTTCTGTTCTCGGGGAACAATTATAGACGGATAGTTGAACCACTCGACATTGCTGAATATTACGGCAAAGATGACAAAGAGTATCGAACCTTGGGAAGGTCTAGGCATTATGTTATGCTCGAGAAATGGTTTGGAAAGGAATCGATAAAAACAGATAGAGATAAGAAGAGAGATTTGAGTAGTCTTTTAACGTTTGATTCTTGTTTTTGGGCTGAAGTTGAGGAGGCTATGATTGTGATCAATCAGCTGAAAGCAGTCGAGGGGATGAGGGACGAGGAATTGATCGGAAAACTCGTGAAGTTTGAGGAATACGCGTGGAAGATGATCGGAGAACGTGCGGTTTCTCCGGAGATTTTCTTGGAGAAGAGCAGTTTCATGAGTTGGTGGAAAGAGTACGAAGAGATGGAAGTTAATTCTTCAGCTTTCACCGAGTATATGGTCAATAAGACTTACAATAGTTATGGTAACGTTGTAGCTTGATAATGCCTTTTCGCTCGATGGGGTGATGGTGGTGTGACTTGAAGTTTTGTTTTTTGTTATATTTGAAATTTTTCATTGCGTGAATTTACTTATTGTTTCTTCTTTCAAAATTGTAATTTTATAATACTAAATATACGTTTGAAATGTTTTTAGTATCATCATATATCTATGATTTTTGGGTCGTTTTTAAAACTACACCAATAAATAAATTTTCTTTACATACTATTTTATACAGAGGTGTGCAGAAATCAAATATAATTTTTTTCAAAAAAAAAACTATCTATCTATCTATGTATATAAAGTTAAATTTGCTCTACTATCACGAGGACACATCACCGTCCACATCATTACCTAATCATATTCTTTTATTTATTTTTAAAATTTAAAATTTAATATGTATACTATTTAATAATAATATATTTGATGTTAACATTATGAAAATAGTTTGAAAAGTTACAATGTTATACTAATAAATATAAATAGGTATATATAGTTATTGGAACAATAATAGGTTTAATATTTCACATTTCATATATTTTCAATTACGTTAAGTTGTATCACAAGTATTATAAAAAAAACTAAGGTATAAACAAGTCCTAACAATTTAATAAATATGTCTAACTAGAGCTACATTCATATAGCAAAAATAGAAGTTAATAAGTCTTACATATAATAATAAAAAAGAAATACAATTAAGTTATCCTTAAAACAATAATTGCAATTATATAACAAAAATGAAAAAAAGAGATTAAGGGCAATTGTTGTTTTGTTAAGTAACATCCTAAAAGTATTTACACAAAAATATAATATAAGTTTAAAAAAAAAAAAAAAACTTTGTGTTTTGTGATTTTATTTTTAACAAAAAGAAAATTTTAAGTATAACAGTAAGCAGAGACGAAATATAAATTTGTATTTTCTGAAGTAAGAGAAATTTTGAAAAATGTCATTTTATAAAATTTCATATTGAAAAAATAAATTCAAAAAGGCACGTTAAAATATAATTAACTCAAAATATCATTTATATTTAAGTTAACAATGTTATGTTGGGTATAGTTTTTAGGGTTAAGCATTTGTTAGGGTCAAACCCTTTTTTAAAGTTCAGAATTTTAAAGCTTAGAGTTTTAGAAAATATATTTGACTCGAATCTATTTAAGAATTAAAAGCTATTTATAAGACATAAATGCAAAGAAAGAAGATAAACATGATGCAACAAGTTCGTTTATGTTGCTTTTCTGAGAAGGAAAAAATATGCAAGAGAAGAGATACACGAACAATGTAGTATATAAGAAGCTGATTATGAGGAGATGTTAAGTGTCGTACCAATTAGAAGAGACGAAAAAAGATATTAAGAGATGGATAAATGAAGCATTTTCACCGTTTTTAAGTATCCACTTATTATTTTATTTTTTCGTGAAACTAAGTATTTACTTTTTCTTTTCTCTATTTTATACTTGCAAAGATTATAATTTTTGGTTAGTTCCTGTTAATTTGTTTATTTTTGCAGAGAAATTAACGTGAGCTATCTTCATTACTTTATAATAATAAAGATGTTTTATAAAAATTGCAATTTATCCATGAATGAATGAACCTTTGAACTCATTCAAATAGAAGAACTCCACAAGAGACATCGATTTAGATATGTAGTTATATAGTTGTTTTTTCAACAAAAAATAACATGAATTATCTTAATTACTTCAAAATACTACATATTTTCTTACAAAGGATGCAATTTAAGTATGAATTAATGAACATTCTCTTATTAGTGTAGATAAAAAATATGATTTAAAAAAAAATTCAAAACATAACCATTTTATTTTTTTGAATAACAAAGCTTCATTAATCTCAAAAGAGGAATTCGGTTACAAAAGCATATAATGCTAAACTTGAAAAGAAACTAAAAAGAATAGATTCAAATCTTTTGGAAAGATATGAAATATCATGGATTAAACCATGTAGTTTGGAAACCTTCGAGCATATCGTTATGGGTCGAACCAATTGTAAGGATTTGGAATTTACTGAGCTTGTCCTTATACATTCTTCTAAAGCCGCTAACAAAGTCGCTATAGCTTTAGCTCGAGTCACCAATGATTTTACACTCTTGGCTTTACACTCAATCTCTAATTGCCAAAATTTAGCAATAGTCACATAATCGATGGAAGCTAATGGTCTTAAACACCTTGAACTAGACATAGATTTATAATTCACAAAGGAACCACCATGGGTTAAGCCCTCTAAGTAAACTTCAAAAACCAGGCCCAATAAGCATTCCGAAAAGGAGAAGCTTACGGATTGGAAATGGAAGATTAGAGGAGACTTGCTGGCGAGAGTTTGAGCCACCACCGAAGACATGATACATGACGGGTTTATACTCGGTCGTGACTCACTTTTGGTCACGATTTTGGACTTCTGACACACATGTTGGGCCACTCTCATTGGAGCAATATCTGAGTGAATCAGAGGCATGGATGAAAGTGGCCGGAATTTTCTTCACCGACGACCAAAGCGACCGAATTTCCTTCACCGGAAAAGGATATGAGCAGTCTTTGTTATAGAGCGGAGAAGAAGGCTGAGATGGTGGGTCCAGTGGTTTGGGTGCCGAAGATTCTTTTGCCTGGCTGGGAACATCCAACAGAGTATACAATGTGAGCTCTGGTTATCACTCTGCAAAAAAAGGACCAAAACAATCGAGGATATTAGTAAGCATGGTACCAAGTTTCAACAGGAGTACATATATATGGAGGATCAACACTTCACATAAACTAAAACTATTCCTACGAAAAGTTATGAAGGGAGCATTACCTTTGGGTGAACAATTGTCTTTAAGAAGCATCAACCAACAAGCCCAGTGTGTAAGATGTGGGGAGACAAAATCGGCTAATCACCTCTTCCTTCATTGTACCTTCTTGCAACACGTATGGTCCCTTGTTCCCCTAAGAGACCACTTAAACCCAGCAAATACCCCTGACACTAGATCATGGCTTGAAGGGTCGAAACTTCTAACATGCCTGCCTCCAAGTGGCCTATCCGATACACCGATCTTACCATGGATTTGATGGAATATGTAGACGACAAAAAACAAGATCATATTCAATCACCAGACCTTTTCGACAGAGGAAATAACGACTAAGGCTCTTGTTGAGGCAGAGAAGGCCACACTCAGAAGAACGATCACCATCACCGATCTACTGATACCTTTAACTGCTACACATATGTGGCATAGCAACAGGAAGATGGCCAGATTGGCTTGGATCTTCCGTGACCATGAGAACCGAATTATATCCAAGGGAACTGGGTTTACCCGAATTTTTTCGGGTTTTAACGGTTCAACAAGATCCCGGTTTTCCAATGAAACCCATACCGTAAACCTTGCCGAATCGCGGTTCAACCAGTCGAACCGGCCCGTGCGGTCCGGGTCTAGAACACATGGTATCTCTGCTTTCAATTTATTAATGAAAATTTTCGGGTTTGACAAAAAAAATATTACAAAACTATTTAAAAATACGATAATTTAGCTAGTTTGGCAGTTTTGGAAAAGTTATTTGGAGATATGGACAGTTTACTGTAGCAAATTGGAAGAATACGCAGATTTTCACTGTTACACTAATAGAGAGATTTGTGTGAAAAGACAGAAAATGACATTTGATGCTGGAATGGCTAAGTGTACGTCACAACGGTAGATATGCGGTGTACATCGACTCGACCAACTAGTACACCACCGTCTGCAACTTCCAGTACACCACCGTCTACACCGGCTGGTACACCACCATCTACACCTTCTGGTACACCTGCTGGTACACCACCGTCTACACCTTCTGGTACACCATCGTCTACACATTCTGGTACACCGGCTGGTACACCACCGTCTACATATTCCGGTACACCACCGTCTACACCTTCCGGTACACCTGCTGGTACACCATCGTCTACACATTCCGGTACACCGGCTGGTACACCACCGTCTACATATTCCGGTACACCTGCTGGTACACCACCGTCTACACCTTCCGGTACACCAGCCGGTACACCACCGTCTACACCTTCCGGTACACTTGCTGATACACCACAGTCTACAACTTCCGGTGGTAGTACACCACTGTATACATCTTTCGGTACACCGATTGGTATACCACCGTCTACAATTTCCAGTACACCACCGTCTACATATTTCGATACACCGGCTGGTACCCCACCGTATACACCTTTCGGTACACCGCCGTCTACAACTTCCGGTACACCACCGTCTACAACTTCCGGTACACCACCGTCTACATCTTCTGGTACACCGGCTGGTACACCACCGTCTACATCTTCTGGTACACCGGCTGGTACACCCCCTTCTACACCTTCCGGTACACCGGCTGGTACACCACCGTCTACAACTTCCGGTACACCGTTAAATTCGATTTTTTTTGTTGAAACGTATAAATTTATAATCTAACACAAATCATAATTATCAAACTAAATTGTTCCTTAATTTAACTTCCTAAATTTTCTAATCTTACAAAAGTAATCATGAGGAGGAATAATGAGTTTCATCGTCGGTTTATATTCAAATCAAAATTTCATATTTGAATCATGCTTCTTTAATACATTAATAATGCTTCGTTATAACATTATAATTTCTGGGTTTCTCATCTTATCTCTTTTTCTTCGCTATTGTTGCTTTTTCTTCAAAAAATCGCACAAATGAATGGAACAAACTTCATTTCAAATCTAATTTATGAAGAAGATCTAAAGCTAATTTATGAAAAACAAGTTTTATTTCTTCGCAATTGATTGAAACCAGTGTAGGAAGCTATGAATAAGCTTAAAGATTTGAAGAAGATAACTTTAAATTTCTGTATTGATTGTATTTCTCCTTGTCTTGTACAAGAACACATTACATGTTTTTATACTAGACAATTGAAACTAGGTTTTCCAAGCCTCCTCTCATCTGAGCCTACACTTGTCACCATCGTGAGCTTCGTCTTCATTCAATGAATCAAACCGGTTATGGGTTTTGATTTCTTGTTGACTGATCGTACGATGAGCTGGAGGGAGCGTCGGAGTTGCTCTGCAACTGATTTTGTCTTCTTCAGAGAGGAGCCGTTGAAGAGATAAGATTGAGTCTTCACTTTTACCTTTTATGGGCTTCTCTTTACTTCGTTGGCCCAAGTTCGTTAGCCCATCACTTACACAAGGCTTATTGGTTTGAATTTGAATCTTGGGTTTTACAACCAGCTCCTAACTTGAAATCTAAATAAATTTAGAGTTGATCACCAAATTTTAATTCGAAAAGTGTGATTTTTCCCTGAAAATGCTGAAATATTTTAATTCAAAACGAAGAGAAACGGCGGTGGAGGAGTAGGGCTTGAAATAGAGGAAAATGAGCGAAAAGGTTGAGGAGATCTGATCTTTTATTTACTTTTATGGGATTAGATCTGATTTCTTTTACTACGCATCGTACTCAATCCCCACCATGATTTAACAGCGGTGACTTCAATCTCCACCGTTGATTTTAGCCATTGTTTTCATTTTCCTCCGCCGATTAGACACAGTGCAAATTGAGAAAGCATGAGACACCACCATTGTTGTCTTCCTCACGTGTCTTTTGTTCTTAATGGGAAAGAAAAGAGATATAGTGGCACAATGGTAAATATATTCATATAAAATGATTGTTAGTTAGAAAAAAACTGGACCCCACAAAAAAGTGCATATTTCTCTAAATATGAATAGTATACTGCCTATATCTCATAATATACTTTTGAAAACTACCCATACAACCAATTATTTCTTAAAAATATTGCAAAACCTTTAGTTACAAAACATTAAGTTTATTAAGTAACTGCAAGACAAAAATAAGAATCATAAAGAAGAACATCAAGAATAAGATTAACCTCGATTGAAATCAAACTCGAAGGCAGATTGAAATCAGTTACAAAATCAGTCTATGTTTGTTATCAAAATCAAGAACAAAATCAACTAAAGCAAAACAAAACCCAAAATTTTAGATGTAAATCAAGATCTTAACACACAAAGTAAAATATAAATTACAAATAAATACTCCCTTCGTATCATAATATAAGTTGTTTTGGGTGTTTTTTTTTTTTCAAAATATAAGTTGTTTTGACATCCCCATATAAAAAAAGTATTAATAAAATAAAATTTATTCAAAAAGTAAAAAAAAGCAAATATAGTTTACAATTTAATTATTGCTTTTACTAAAGTAATGATTTAAAAATGCATTTTTTAAAAATAAAGTATGTTTTCTTAAACATTGTGCTTTTAGCCAAAACAACTTATATTATGAAACGGAAGGAGTATCAAATTACTCAATAAAACTATTTTCGTAATGCTCCCAAATATGATTCATCAATGCATTTTAGGATGATAAATGTGGATTACAAGATAAAAATTATATAAATATGGTATTTTTATAAACTTGTAACGATGAAGATGATAACAAAAATAAATTAATGAGATTATCGTTAAGATACTCCATCTGTTTCAAAATATAAAGATGTTTTGGATAAAAATATGGAGTGAAAAATTACTTTTACTTCAAAAATTACTTTTACTACTATATGAAAGTGTTTGGCACTCTCCATTTGAGTGACAAGTCAGCGATTTAAACTCTTCTGAACATGTCACGTCGACAACCTTTTCAAGTTTGGGTTTTACTTCACGCTCATGATTATTATGACAAACAAAAATTTGGGCCTTCTACTATCTAGGCCCATTCTCACAAAACCCACCTCCAAACACGATCGTCTTCTTCCCCACCTTGCTCCCCAGGACTCCTCACCTAATCTCCCAAACACCATCGGAGAAGTCTAAACAGCAGTCGTTACCCCTAATTCAAGACACCTAATATCCGTCATTAACTCCTCTCTTAATTGCCATAAACGAGAGATACATTCCTAATAGGCTAATACTCTCCTCTAGTCTCGCCTCCCTAACATGGTTTCACAATCCACCACAACCGTTTCAAAAATTCATCACACAAATACCTCAAATAACCCAAGCTCCTCCGAAAAACGCTCTTTAGCACCTCCTCTTCAATGGCCGCTAACGATACTACAAAATCGCACCATCTACCTCTACTTCTTGTTTTAAAAAGCTGTTGGGATTCTGTTACCTCTATCTCCTTCTATGTTGTAGCCATTTGTTGAGCGCTCATCAAAGTGCCCAAAACATGGTCTGGATAACCTTTCAAATCTCTAGAGAAGTATTATTTGCTAAGGATTTAAGAAGCTTTATAAATATAATATGTTCTTTCGTTACATGTGTTAACTCTAATTTCGTTCATCGAATATACTAAACTTCTGGTCATGTTTTCTACAGATGCCTTTTATATGGAGATATCTCCACAGCGTCATCACATATGCTTGTCGGTCCCGAGTCGGGCCAATGTAAAACTTCTTTATGAACGTCATCAATATATGATTATTAATCTATACTATTATTGAGACCATATTTTACACAAGAATTTCAAAAAAATTATTATCTTATCATTTTATCGAATTTTGCTAATTTTTACATTGACCCGATTCAAGACCGGAAGATTTTATTAATTTATGGTGATTATTAATTTATACAGTATTTTTGAATTAACCTCGTCAAAAAATCAAATACATAAAAGGCATCTGTAGAAAACATGACCAGAAGTTACTCTTTCGTTCATAAATATTTACTCACAAACTTTTACACAAGGTCTGGTCAGGAAAGCATTATGCCATTCATTTTACCCTTGGCTTTTGCAAGATTGTTGGCAAAGATGGATTATCTTACATGCTTTTTTTTGGTTTTAACTTTCATGCTTTCTTACATTTACTTAAAACTCTTTTAATGCACAATTCATCAAATTATTATAAGTTTTATATTCTTTACAAGCCTAATGTTTTGTTATATTTGCCCCATGTTTCTCTCAAAGAACAAAAAGATTAAGATTAACAACCCAAAGACTAAACCACTAAAATTTACCAACACAACAAAATCATAACTAAAACAGACGAGTTTTCTTAACTTTGACTCGTGTATAGTTGATTTCATGTACTGATTTCATGGTCTGACCTTCCGAAAGGTGTGAAGTTTGAGCCAACTGCTGAAGACATCATCAAGTTTTTCGAAGCTAAAAGTGGAATTGGTGGCTCACAACCGCTATGCTTATCGAAGAGTTTAATAGTTTATTCGTCCAGTCATCGAAGATGTTGGAAGTCAATATAGTTTAATAGTTTGTTAGTGTTTAAGATTCGTCCAGTTTAATACTTTATTAGTGTTTGAAACAAATTCTAATTACGTGGAAGTCAACATTCATACGTAATTTTAAACTATATTGGATATGAAATTATAGTAACTTAGTCTAAAAAGCAAATACAAACTACATGAACTATTTTGGAAATACTAACCCTCGTAATTATAAGGATTAAAATGCAAACAATAATTGAAACCTCAAAATTTTAAGGTTTGAATAGTATAACCTCAAATTTGTGGTCGCTCTTGGAGAGCCAAAAATTCAACTCTTGGAGATTCCTTTTGGACACTTCATTTTCAGACACCATAGCTCTGCTTTCAATAATTCAACCATTCTAAAACTTTCTTCTCAACAGATTTGTTCCAGTTCATCCAATGATACCGTCTTTTCCACTGTAAGTATTACTATTACTTTCTTTTCTTTCTTTCAAATTTTGCTTAGTCATTTCTCAACTTCTTGCTTAAACAATTTCTTGGATATCTTGGGGTTTTTCCTGGTTTTAGTGAGGGTATTGAGCTCGGGAAGCTTGTATTGAACTCCGGTCTCTTGGAAAGCTCATGGAGTAAGATCTTGGTGGTAAATGCAGCAACCAATCCCAATCAAGATTCAGCTCTAGCATTCCAGACTTTCAATGAAGCTAAATTCACCATTGTTGTTTTCGCGGCACCACCGATTAACAGAAATGTCTCTGCTTCTTCTACTCGTCTTTCTAAGTCACAAGATCAAAATCCGTTTCCGTTTCTCTGCTCTGAGAAGATCTCAGAATTCTCTGTTCACACTCGTGCTTTGGAGCTTTTGACCTCTGCCTATAACGATCTCTCTAACCTCAAAACAGAGGTAAGTGCTTTTGAGTTTTTTTCCTCTTCCCAAAAAGATCTCACTTACCACAAATCATTGGTAAGACCACACAAGTATTTGAGGTCAAGACAAATTTCAAAATCTTGAAAGTTAGCTTGTTAGTTGTCTGCTTAAACATATTTGTCAATTGCATTTTTATACTCTGTTCAGAATTTGTTCTAGTTTGGGTTTCTCTCTGTAATTCACACATCCTTTAGAATATTCTGATTTTTCAAAACTCCAAGACAAAAATCTTGAAAGCTATCTCTTTCTTGCAGTTGCTCAAGTCTGAAAACCCGGTGATCCTCACCGGAGCTGCGTTAGGAGGAGCTGTTGCATCTCTCTTTACGCTTTGGCTTCTAGAAACTAAAGCGGCCCTTGTGCACAGGGGTGTCAATATGGATGACGATATCCAACCCAACCCATAACTCATATGGGTTAAATATTAAAGATTCATGGATATACCCAATCCATTTAGTAATTGGGTTGGATCAACCCATAAATCCATCAAATTTAAATGAGTTGGATACAACTTTGACCCAACCCACTTAATTTTATAAATAAAAAGATTATATATATTTATAAATAAATTATAAATCATGTTTCCCAAATTATATTTTTATTTAAATTACAAAAAACATATTTTGATTAAAAAAAAAATTACGAAATCCTATTTTTGGCGAAAAACTTTACGAATTGTGTTTTTTAGTGGATTTTTTTTTTTAATGAATTGTGTTTTTGGCACAATATTTTCGCAAAATCTCGTTTTTGACGGGAAATTTTATGGATCGCGGGAAATTTTTGCGGAATCATAATTTTGGCGGTAAATTTTATGAATATCGAATTTGGCGAAAATGTTTTGCAGGATCACGTTTTTGGCGGAAAATTTTTGTGGAATCATATTTTTGGGGGAAATTTTATGAATCTCGATTTTGGCGGGAAAATTTTGCGGGATCATATTTTTGGCCGGAAATTTTTTGCAGGATCATATTTTGGCGGGAAATTGTATGAATCTCGATTTTGGCGAAAATATTTTGTGAGATCACGTTTTTGGCAGGAAAATTTGACGGGATCATATTTTTGGCGGGAAAATTTTACGAGATCATATTTTTTGCGGGAAATTTTATGAATCTCGATTTTGGCGAAAATATTTTGTGATATCACGTTTTTGGCGGGAAAATTTTGCGGGATCATATTTTTGGCGGGAAATTTTATGAATCTCGTTTTTGGCGAAAAATGCTTTAGTAGATTGTGTCTTTTGTATAATCTTGTTTTTGGCGGGAAATTTATTTCCCGGATCAATTTTTGGTAGGAAATTTCCAAATCACGTTTTTTTTCGGAAAATTGGAAAATAGTAAAAAATGTTGTGAATAAGAGAAGAGAATTGTGTTGTGCATTATTCCATGAGAAGTACAGAGTATATATAGGGATACAATACTTGGAGAGGAAGTAAGGTTTAAGGATATTCTAGAACATGAGCCTCTAATGGGCATCCACTAAATGGGTTTATAAAACTCCCCCTTGGATGTCATTAGAGTAAAAATAATCCTAATACACATAAGATGTTGTCTCATTAAAACCTTACCAGGAAAACCCAATTGGGGCAAACCCATGGTTAAGGAAAAAGAGTGCAACGCGTTTTTACTCCCCTTGATGAGTGCATAACTTTAAATCTTCGTGATGCTGCAAGCTTGTTTCTTGAAAGTAATAGTTGGAACTGTCTTGAAAATAAGTCCACCAAAGTTTCGTTTGAACAACCTCTTGAACATGTACACCGCCATTCTTCTGCAACTCATCGGTCTTCTAGATGATTCATCTGGATCATTCTCTTTGTTTCTCTAGATATCATTCATGGATGACATGCTTATGGGAGATTGATAGACTTTCATATATCATTATAATGATAACATTCCTCTATAAGTTTCTATCATTTGCGTGTTCTTTGATGTCTCATTAAAAACCTTTTCGTAGAAAAACCTTGTAGGATAAAAACTATGATAAGGAAAAAGAGTACATCCACGCATATCATTATATTTCTCCCCCTCATAAACATCTTTTTCAGGAGATGAATTATGATCATATTTAATATCTCTTTTGGAACTATTATAAGCATAAAATTAATGAACAAACTCGTATGGTTGCCATATGATATTTTATACTATTGAACTTCTGGTTCATAACATTTTTTCGCTAAATGTTTAATCTGAGACATCTTGAGATACTTTTGTCTTTTCAAGATCTTTTATCTCAAACTTTTCTTTTGATATTCCACTGTATATAAATCTCTTGAGGAGTTGTATGATGTTCAAATAATCAAATATATACTGCAATCATAACAAATCATTTTCTAAATCTTCTTATAAATATGCATAGGCTAATGTCATCTTTTTCATTGCCTTTCTCTTAGCAAATACTCTCTAAGAAGATTCTTGCAGTGTACATCCTTCTTGGAGTATATAAATATCATTACACAGTGGTTACTTATCGCTTAACTTGTAATAACTCTGCCGGAGTTTCAATGATGTTCAAATGAAGAATCACTTTATCAATATATTTTGATAAGTCTAGATGGGTATTTACATGATTATACCCCATGCTACATACTTTATTTTCATTCGATCGATTATCGATTATCGAGTAGAATTCCTGAGAATATAATTCTAATATCATTAATCCTTCAGGGATTGTATCCTTCACATATATATCCTTCAAGGATTGCATATAAATGTCTTTATCCATTGTTTCATCTCTTACTACCAAACCTGTACGATATCAAAAATAATTGCCACCACAAGAGAATATATCTCTTCATAAAACATTCTTTATCTTTGTGAATTTTACTATATTATTGTTTCATACAAAAGACTCATTTATATGACACTGGTTTTACACTTTAAGTGCAAGGACTACTGGTCCATATATTTCTCTACAAGAGATTATATAAGTCTATTTCTTCCAATCATTATTTTGTGTACACTTTTCAATAGACTTTCTTTCATGATTGAAACGACCCGACCCGTTTTTTTTTTTTTAAAACAATAAGCTCTTAGTCTCAGACTAGCATTCCCATAAATGCTTGTCCTCCACAACCAAGCCACACAAACAAGCAACCAGCGGATAACACACTAAAACCAAACATGCAAATTCCATTAAATTACTAACCAGTTCAACAACAAATTCCAATCAATCCAGCAACCTAACCAGGTTCTAAAACAATAAAAGAAATACAATAAACCACACAGCATGAAAACCGAGACCCTAGATCATCTCCCTCTTCGTTGCCATGATTCCACGATCACAATTTGCTTTTACCTGCACCACATGGTTAAAAGAGATGCGTGAGTATTATCACAAATACCCAGTGAGACGGTCCTCCCATCTACGACTGCGCACACAGACGCGATGGATCCGCTCAGGCAAACACGCATCAAACAATTCACAAAACAAACACAACAACACGGCTCAACCACAGCCCAACAGGCAGCCTGTCGATCGACACTACCACTAGGTGTCGATCGACAGCCCTGTTCACGCCTGTCGATCGACACACCCACGGTGCCTGTCGATCGACAGCTCAACGGGACCCTGTCGATCGACACAACCTCTAGGTGTCGATCGACAGCTCCTCGATCACCTGTCGATCGACACAACCTCTAGGTGTCGATCGACAGCCTCGTGTGACCCTGTCGATCGACACACCCTAGGGCTGTCGATCGACAGGTCGTCGCAGATTCATAGGAGATCGATCAATTATCCTCTCGGATCGATTCCTCCTCTGCGATAACACGAAACCTGCACAACAAACACAATCCAACCATCCATACACCACAAAACACACAGAAACAACATCAATCATCACAATCAACCAGTTTTAACCTACCACCATACAACCCTAACGAATCCACCGGCCCAGAAGCCATGGTCACGCACTCACCTTAGATTTTCGGTTAGATTCTGGTAGAATTGAGGCTAGACACGAATTCAGCAACAACCACCACGAAATTCCACCTCAAATCGATCAAGAACGAAACCCTAATCACAAACTATCAGGAACAAGAGAAACTCCTCTCAAACTCTCTGTCTCTGATTTTTGGGACTTTGGTTCGCTCAAATGCGGCCAAAAACTCTTAAATACGAAGCCCTAGGGTTTACCCAAACCGGCCCGGTCCAATCGAACAACTTAAATCGAACCAGAAAACCAGCCAACTCGAGCACCTGTCGATCGACAACCACTAGGTGTGTCGATCGACAGCCCCTAAGAGCCCTGTCGATCGACAGACGCTAAGTGTGTCGATCGACAGCCCCTCCATTTTCTTAAAAATGGTTTACGGGCGTCACAATGATCCTCTCTTTTATCCATAATATCAACTGCTCATTGCATGCAAAAAATATTACGACGTCGATTTGCTTTATGGTTCCATCTTATTCCATACATGACATAGCTAGCTATAACTCTTCATTTTCAAGTACTTGAATTTTTCATTTGTCATGTTTATGTCTCTTCTAGAGGTCATCCAATCTCTTCTGGATATTTTTCAAAATCTTTCTTTCCTCGATTTGGTCATTCTTAATTCTTGCTCCTTTTCTTTTTCGAGGATAATTATATTTGGAATCAAATAGGTCTATCACGCTTCATGCGATCTTTAGACTCTTTAGCAGCTTGATATCGCCCTTTTGGGACATCGTTTATAATTTGGAGCATATATAACTGGTATAGGTGACTTTATCACTCTATTTGGGTTAGTAAATGCGTATGGCAATTAATACGCTAAGTTCTTCTTATGAATTATCTTTTTGGACTTCTCATATAAATTATTTAGTCCGTGGATCAATAATAATTCATAGATACTTATATTTTTCTCCAGCTGTTTAATTTCCCCCCCTAATGTTGGAAAAACTGACTCATTAAAATGAGAGTCTACAAATTGAGTCTTATATAAATCCTTCAGGGATGACTCTGTATCTTTCATATCCAACATATATTCTTATCTTCTTTTGAGGTTCCATCATCAAGCGCTGTGGTGGAGCACTTTTCATATTCATAGATCTTTCATTCAAAGATCGTTAAGATGAAAACTATTTGGTTTCTAACCCTACACCAATAATGTTGGGGAGAACAATTAGTTATTCATTGGCTTGATGCGAATCAATGCTACTAAAATTTTGTATATGAACATGAGCTTCAGGATGTTCAATACTTATCCCAATGGACATATAATAATCAGGCTTCAAACATAAATTCTGAAACTTGTAAGAAAGTAACCTCGCTAACTCCAAGTTGCTGGTTTATCACAAGGAAAAACGTGACCTTCTAGGATGCAACAATCGAGTCAATGCGTCCATTGAATCGATGCATCTAAATGTCACGAAGTGGGTGATCGGCCCATAATCATCTCCTTGTATATATTTCAGAAAATTGATAGAGTCCAAATCATCTTTGACTGGTGAAAGCTATATTATCATATTGCTTTCTGAGCAAATAACCTATGATAAATCATTAGGAAGAATCTTCTAGTTCTTCACTTAATTATGTTTTTGCATCATTATCAAACCAGGATGACCAATCCGGTTAAGCCAATCATTTAAATTCTTAGTAAACTTCTGGTTTACGTTTCATTCTTAGCTAGTAAACTTATGGTTTACGTTTCTTCACTATCACTTACCCCTTTCAAGAGATATGATAATTAAAATTGCTTTCTTTAATATATCAAACATGGATTTGATGGTGAACCATGTGCCGATAAAGCAATAAACATAATCATGATAGAAATTATATAATCTAGTATATATATAAAATCCTAGCTATTAATTTGACTAAATTCATATAGGTATGATATGAGGTCAAGAGCTTAGAAATTGAGTACCTGGAAAATCCAAAGCTAATGGTGGGTGTCGCCAAAAAAAATGGTGACTGATGCGATCAATTTCGTAGCTACTTTCTCTAATGTGTAAGATTTTATATTCACTTCAGGGAATATATCAAAACTAGTCAAATATGAGTAAGGTTTCTCATAACTCATATAATTTCTCAGCCCCAAAAAGAATCTATAATACTTCTTAAATTCTTGTTCACGACTTTGTGTCTACAAGACAACATTACTTGCATGAAAATTTCATTATATATGCTTTACCAACTCCGCATTAGAGATATTCTCCCATAATATCAATTTGCAAGTAATTTTGAACATAGCTGAATTAATTCACTTACGTCTTGTAATCTTAGATATAGCTAGATTTAACCAATCACATAGCTAGTTTTAGGTAATATCACATTCTGGTGATCACACTTTTCCTTCGAGAATTGTTCGAAGAACTTAGTGAACATAATCTTCTAGATATATCACTTGTAGTGAACTTTAATAATCAAGTAGTGAACATAATCTTCTGGATATGTCACTTATTGTCTATGTGAGATTCTCTAATTCTCCCCCTCGAGATGATATGAATCTTCAAGTTCAACTATCCCGAATTGAATCTCACTGTATAATCAACATCATTCCCAATTTGGATAATGTATTTTATCATCCAATTAACTTTAAGATTTGGGAGAGTATAATGCATCAATGATTTCAAGTTGCATTCCCATAGGTAATAATGTATGTACTCTTCTAGAGCACTAGATTCTTTCATTATCATATGAGAAAGAAAAAAAAATTCTTACTATCTTTCTTTTCTCACTTCCGGTGATATTTTTAATTTTTTTTTTTTTTTTTCTGAAAGAACTTTGACTTTCGATTTTGTCCATTCAAGACAATTTCTATAGCCACTTCTTTGGCTTATAGTAATCTTTTCTTTTCTTATATAATATGTCACATTCACTTCAGGGAATGAACCATAATCAACTCAACTGGATGATTTATGAATTTTATAGTAAAACCCCAAATTTTTTACCAATCATTAAACACTATAATGTTTTTACTAACATCATAATCAAATCATCGAAGTGTTTAATATACCTTATTATGAATGAATTAAGGGAATACCAAATTGTTGAGTTCCAAATAACCAAGCCAACGAATCAAAGCAACTTATCAATTTCTACTAATGATTCGCAAATCCATAAGGAAATCAAATAACATTGACTTGGTAAATTTCATAAAATATCCAACACATGTCGTGATAAGAAATCAATAAAAGCATAACTGATTATGACGAAAACATTAAGATATGTTTAGCCAATTGATTGCTTGTTCTTATAAGTTTAATAAAAGAACTACAAATATTTAATATTAGATTTAATCGATTGGAAGCAATTATGCATGAATTTTTCATGTCATGTTAAGATTAAATTAATCATGAATCAGTTATATGTTGAGCTAGGCTATTACTTATGAGGTAAAATACTTACATGGATTTTTGAATAATTATAATTTTTTTTTTGATCAATAGTAGAGAAGCATTAATCATGATCGATTAATTTTATAATAAAATATATGATTTTAAGAACCAAAAACGTATTAATAAAATAATTAATATACATAAGTATGATTTGTGAGAATTACTGATCGATAGACATAGTATTCATGAATCAACATGTGTATGTTATCAAATCACAAAATCAAACTTAGAAATAGGTTAAATAAAAACATAAAATTGTGATATTCGATCAATAAACATATATGATTCATGACCCAACATGAATATGCTATTGAATTACGAAATCAACTCATAAATATGACTTGTGAGAAATTCTCCATCGATAAGTAGCATAATAAGACAAAAGTAATTCAATTATTGTATCAAAGCAATTATAAAACTAACGTGATACTATGTAGGAAGTATGACGTTAACCTTATGTTTTACCAAATAATATTAGATGTGCCGTATGCTAAAGTGAGAGAGATTCACTTACCTTAATGAAAAATAAAGTGGAACCAAAACAAAGTGCGAGATGTTGGAGAACGTTAGGGTTTTACTCATGTGGGTATGGTTTTATTCAGTGGTTAGATTATCGTGCTGATAACGTGTTGTGAATAAGAGAAGAGAATTGTGTTGTGTATTATTTCATGAGAAGTACAAAGTATATATAGGGATACAATACTTGGAGAGGAAGTAGGGTTTAGGGATATTCTAGAACATGAACCTCTAATGGGCATCCACTAAATGGGTTTATAACAAAAAAAGCTTTTTAACGAAAAAATTTGTAGAATAGTGTTTTTGGTAACAAAATAAAAAAAATCTAAAAATCATGTATTTTAGTTATAAACGGATTGATGGGTTATCCATTTTCAACCCAATAACTCATTTTATTTCAACCCATTTTAACTCAATCAATTTGACTCATCAAACCACTTAATCCATTAACCAATTGAAACAAAATATTCAATGCATTAGGGTTAATGGGTTGGATTAGATTGGATAAACCCATGAGTTTTGACCCATTTTGACACCCCTGTTTGTGCATCACATTTGGCTCGCCTTTAATCGGAGACGCTTCTCTGCAACAGATTCTTGAGAACTCCGTGAGGAATTCATGTTTTCTTAACGTGGCTCAGCCAAAAACTCACACCATCGAGGATGGTTTCAAGCCGTTTGGAACGTTCTTGATATGTTTAGACTCTAAATGTATTTGCATCGAGGACCCTGAGGCAGTCATGGAGTTGGTAATCGGTGATCATACGGATCTAGTAGATTACCGTGAAGTTCTAGAACGTCTGGACCAGTCGGTGTTGTCTGTGGTGGATTCAAGACTGATGATTGATGATGTTATCGATCGAATGGAGGAGCGTGCGGAAAAGAAGAAGCTGCGTTTTGATTCGTTTAAGAAACTAAACGACATGAAGATATCAATGGTGTATATGGAGTGGTACAAAAAGAAGAGCAAGAAGGTCAAGATCGGTTACTATGATCGGTTCAAGACTCAAACCGTGTCTCCAACTTCAGAGTTTGATATTGAAATCAAGAAGCGCAAAGAAGAGCTAAATGATTATTGGGAATCAGTGGTTGAAGAAGTAGAGAAGAAGCCTCAGAGCGATATATCGATACTCAAGAGACGGTTTCTATTCTCTGGGAACAATTACAGACCGATGATCCAACCACTCGACATTGCTGAATATTACCTCAATGGTGGGATAGAGTATAGAACCTCGGGGAGGTCTTGCCACTATGTTATGCTGGAGAAATGGTTTGGAAATGAATCGATAAAAGCGACTAGAAATGAATTGAGCCATTTGAGAGATCTTTTAACGTTTGATTCTTGTTTTTGGGCTGAAGTTGAGGAAGCTATGATTGTAATCAATAAGCTGACAGAAGTCCAGGGGATGAGAGACGAGGTATTGACTAAAAAACTCGTAAAGTTTGAGGAATACGTGCTGCGGTTGATCGATCAACGTGAGGTTTCGCCAGAGATTTTCTTGGAGAAAAGCAGTTTCATGAGTTGGTGGAAAGAGTACAAAGAGATCAAAGGTAGAAATGGATTTAATTCTTCACCTTCACAATTGACCAAGTTTATGAACACTAGGAACTACGAGAGTTACGGTCAGTTTGCTAGATAGCACTGGTTTAGGCCTTAACAAGTACTATCAACGGGTGATTTGAGACCAAATTTGATTATGGATATATGATTCTTATATTTACAAAAAAAATTGTAGTTCTTTTTTATTCTTGTCATTTACTTAATTGTTCTTTCGAATATTGTCATTGGATGTAAAATCAAGTGAGCCTTTAGCATTTTTTCTTATGGTGTTTGGAACAAATACAAAGTCGAAACGTAAACAAAGATTTATTTAGTTTCAAAATAGCAAACAGATTAACAAGGGATAAAAGGGACAAAATTTATAATTACACACTGATTTTAACATCCACATCTAAAAAAATTCATATTCAATTTTTAGAATATGAAAGATTATTGAAATCAATTGGAGTCGTCTTTCCTTTTTTATATGAAATTTGGTTTACTTAAATAACACACAAGTTACATCACAAGAGACACAACTTGTAATTTTCTTAAAAGTATAATTTAAATAGTCAAATACTATTAAATTTAAATTTGTATATGGTGGTGGTGTCATTTACAAGCGTAATTAAAAGCTTAGATGATTATGAAAATCAGTCTGACTCTTCTTTCCTTTTCTATTAATTTTATATGAAATATATTAAAATTTGGAGTCGTTTTCTTCACAAGAAAAACTCTAGTTGAACGGACGAAAATGGAGTTAATTGCATCCAGCATTTTATTCTGAGGATAAGGTGCCTTGTCTTGACCGAGTGTTGTATATACGACCCAAACATCTTAGTGTTTGGGACTGATTTGGAACTATATGTGTTTGAGGATTATTTGGGAATTGGGAAGGTCTTAAGAACAAACCTATTTAGCACTTATCAAATACAAGTCAGTTTATTTCACATTTTCTTTGTGATATGATTATGAGATACTTCAGCGATGTAGCGCACGGTGATCAAACATCGGCTCTCGAGACATAATGAATTAAGAAGACTTGGTAAAAAAGATTTAATGTAATATATTCTAGTCATATTTCATATTCTTATCGAGATTAGGTTCTAGCTTGTACGTACACATATATACTCTATACTTTATGAATGAATAAACATGACCTTTTCTTCAAATAATTTTGATATTCCTACTAAAGTTAGATACTAGCTTGTATGTATGTATACATATACTCTATACTTGGTAAATGAATAACCATGACTTTTTCTCCAAATTATTCCAGGGTATTAATTAACCTTCTCTACCCTTTTGTAACCTTGAAACAACAATGGCATCTTGCGTCCTTGAAATGACTAACTATCTTTAGGATTTCTTTAAATAAATTCATGGCTTGGAGAGTTGGGCATTTAAAGTAATGTGAATAATCTTTTCAAGTCTCAAATTTTGTATTCACACTTGTGTGTACGAACTACGAAGTATATAGTATCGTATGCTGAACAAGTCTTGTTGCGAGAGTGGGACAATTAACTATGAACTGTATTTGACTTTTTTACTTTTTTACTTTTATATTGTCGTCTATTTAAGTATTAACTATTTGACTTTAAAATACTACTTTCTACTTTTATCCATATATGCATATAAAGTATGGTCACATAGACTCTCATTTTCAGACATTATCTGTCTACTTTCCAATATAAGTCGTACATTCCAACTTTTTCTCCAAAGATTGGTTCCGGTTCATGCAATGGATTCTTCTTTTTCACTGTAAGTATTACTATTACTCAATTTCTTGCTTAAACAATTTTTTGGAAATATTGTTCTTCGGACACTTGACTAAATTTGCGGCTTTTCCTGATTTTAGAGATGGTATTGAGCTTGGAAAGCTTGTGTTGAACTCCGGTCTCTTAGACATCTCATGGAAGAAGATCTCGGAGACTTATAACCAGAATCAAGATCCAGCTCCAAGGTTCAAGATTTACGAAGAAGCTATCACATTTGTCGTTTTCTTGGCACCACCACCGACCAGCATAAATGAATCTTGTAACTCTGCTTTTCTTCTTGAGTCAGAAGAAAATCCAAATCCGTTTCACTTCCTCTGTCCCGAGGAGACCTCCTCATTCTCGTGTCAGCTCTTTGCCTCGGCTTATAATGAAAAGCTCCTTGACCTCAAATCAGAGGTAAATTTATCTCCTGTCAATAGCTTTTTGAGACTCTTTTCAGGTTTTATTTCAGATTTGTCGAATAATCAGAATCTTGAACGTTATCCAAGTTATCCAATGAGTGGATTGGCCTTAACCTTTTATATATTATATATATTATTTATCCAACTACTGATGTGGGTCAATATACTTAACATTATGTATCTTGCAGTTGCTCATGTTGCTCGAGTCTAAGAAACCAGTGATCATAACTGGAGCTGCGTTGGGAGGATATGTCGCATCTCTCTTTACGCTATGGCTTCTAGAAACTATGGATCCGAAACTAAAACGTCCCTTGTGCATCACATTTGGCTCGCCTTTAATCGGGGAAGCTTCTCTACCACAGATTCTTGAGAATTCCGTGAGGAGTTCGTGTTTCCTTCACGTAGCTGACACTACAAAAAATCCCATCACTGCGGGTTTCATGCCTATTGGAACGTTTTTGATCTGTTTTGAATCTGAAAGTGTTTGCATCGAGGACCCTGAGGCGGTCATGGAGTTGTTAGTCGGTTGTACTAATACGGATCTAGTAGACTATGGTGAAGTTCTACATCGTCTAGACCAATCGGTGTTGTCAATGGCGGATTCAAGATTGGTCCCTGATAATGTTATCAAAGGAATGAAGAAACGTGCGGAAAAGAAGAAAGAGCGTTACGATCCGGCTAAGAAACTAAACGACGTGAAGGTATCAATGGCGTATATAGAGAAGTACAAATCGAAAACCAAGGAGCTCAAGACCGGTAATTACTACGATCAATATCGGTCCGAGATCCGAATCCCAGCAGATTCAAGGGTTGATGGGTGGAAGAAAGAGCTAAACCTTTACTGGAAATCGTTGGTTGAGGACGTAGAGAAGAAGCCTCAGAGGGAAGTAGCGAATCTCAGCAGACGGTTTCTGTTCTCGGGGAACAATTACAGACGGCTGTTCGAACCACTTGATATTGCTGAGTATTACCGCGAAGGTGGGACAGAGTATTCGGTTAGAGGAAGGTCTCACCATTATGTTATGCTCGAGAAATGGTTTAAGGATGCAAAGCCTGAACCGGTTAAAAGTGCAAGTAGCGATTTGCGTGATCTTTTAACGTTTGATTCTTGTTTTTGGGCTGAAGTTGAGGAAGCTATGATTATAATCAATCAGCTGAAAGCAGTCGAGGGGATGGGAGACGAGGTATTGATGGGAAAACTCGTGAAGTTTGAGGAATACGTGTGGGGGATGATCGAAAAACGTGAGGTTTCGCCGGAGATTTTCTTGGAGCAAAGCAGTTTCATGAGGTGGTGGAAAGAGTACAAAGAGATCAAAGTTGATTCTTCACATTTTACAGAGTTTATGAACAATGAGACTTACAAGAGTTATGGTAAAAATGGAGCTTAATAATGCCTTTTGGCTCGATGGGTGATGGCATTGTGTGAATTTGAGTTTTTTTTTTTTTTTTTTTTTTTCAAATTTGTCATTGTGTGAATTTACTTATTGTTTCTTCTTTCAAAATTGTAATTTCATAATACTAAATATACGTTTGAAATCTTTATAGTATCATATATCTATGATTTTTGGGTAGTTTCTTAAACTACGCCAATAAATAACAAATTTTCTTTACAAATTATTTTATATATTTACGAGCATGGAAATGAACTTCACCAAACTCATCTCGCACCAACCGAGCCACTCCACTTTGTAAAAGAGAACTCCTCCCATTGGCATTGATATTACATTTAAGAATCCTAGACAATGGTCGCTGCCATCGTTCTCTTAAAACACCTCGTCTTAATCATCTTTCTTCCGGTTGAGAGATGACATGTTTAGCTTATTCCAAAGTTTTGCTTCTTCCAGTGATCTCTCAACCACTTTCTCTTACACTTCTTGATTTGTGGCATAGATAATTGTGTTCCTATTCTTCCACGTACTCCATAAAAGCCATGGAATGGAAGTACGAAGCTCTTCTTGTATGCTCGGATTATCAATCATGTCAAGCCTATATGTGATTATCTTCCAGAGAATCACCAGAACCATGAGACGGTGGCTTAATGTGTGCCAAATCCAGAATATGTTGAGCTGTGGGACACGTGAAAAGAACATGTGAGATTGTTTCAACATGTCATCAATGGCACTGGAATTCCCCGAGATTGTAACCGATCAGTTACCGCTACAGCTCCTGAAACCACTCTCCATAAGAATACCCGTATTTTCGGCAAATTTTGTAATTTTCAAATCCTTTGCTTGAAGCTGAATTCTTACATGTTCAATCATCGATCTTGGAGGTACATGAATAAGAGAATGATTCAACACAAACCAATATCCTCTTTTAACTGTGTAGTAGCCATTATCATTGTATGCCCATACAAATTGGTCATCGCATTGTCCCACTGTCATTGAAGAATCTTAGTGGCATCAACCGGTGAAAAAAAAATGTTAACCAAATTTGTACGCCACCTTCCTTCCGAGGAGATGAGATATTCACCACTGTGTGTTGATTCAAGGAACTCGGGCTACATCATCCATGATCCATTTGGTAGACCATACCTTTGTTCCTTTTCCATCTCCTACCGATTTAATCAGACATCGTAACAAAGTTCTTTACCAAACAAGATGCTACGCCAAGCATACGATGGCCTATAACCTTTTTCACACTCCAAGAAACATGTATTACCAAAATAACGCCCTTTGTATAATCGTGATAAATTGTGTTGAGCTCATTAACTATTTTCCATGCTTGTTTAGCAAATAGAGCTTGATTGAAATCCATAATATCACGAAAAGCCATGTCTCCATTCTCCTTTAATTTACACATCTCTCGCCTAGAAACCCAATGAATCTTCCGCTTTGTTTCACACGCATTCCACCAAAATTGTGACATCGCACTAGTAATTTTTTTGGCATTAATAGACTTTAGGAGTACCTCTTTTCTTCCACCTTTTGGCATACCATCCATTCAATATTTTGCTTAACTTATCCCCAATAAAAGCGAGTAACTAAAGTTTAGAACCTATAAAACATTCTGGTAATCCGAGATATTTTCCATCACCACCTTCCTTTGCAACATTCAGTAATCCAGCCATCAAACGTCTCATGATGTTATCGATGCCATTACCAAACGTTAGAAAAATTAATCTCTTGTCACGAAGAATCATAATATAGCTTTAGACAACGTAAAAACTCCAAGCATTCTACCAGAGTAGCTTGACATACGAAGAAACTATCATCAACAAAAAGTCAATGATGAATTGGAGGATATTCCGGTGCTATACTCATACCCGTAATCCTTCCATCACAATATAACTAATTATTCTTATCTTTTTATTGTATAAAATTTGATGCGTCAAACATAATAGTTAAGACAGTCGGGACACAAGATAGTCAATCAATCAGATTTTAACACGTGTTAAAAAAATTCCAAATTAACAATCTTGTAATCTGTAAAATATTGGAGTTTCCTTGTTGGCAATTAAATCGAATCGATACCAACGAGTATTGTATAAGGTATGTATCAACTTATGCAGCATGTTTGTTTTTTCACTTTCATAACTTAAATGAATTAGGTTGTTAGACATATTTAATCAATGATACGAGAGGACTACGATTACTTTACGAGTGGATTGCATACTTAACTTAATTAGATTTATGTTCCTTATTTTTGAATAGTTTAATCCTTTTTCCTGAATAGTTTAATCCATGAATCCAAGAAAATTCTCTAAATCCTAACACTTGTTATATTTGCTTTCTATTCTTGATTTGTATTCTGATTTTAGTTACACAAACCCCGAAAAACCAATCGACATTTGTCTTAACTTAACTTGACTCTCGCAAACTCATAGTGCCCATCTCAGTCCTTAGTGGACTCGACCCTTGATAATTATAATTGATCGTTGTGCACTTGCTGTTGTAAATAGACTTAGAGAAGAGAAAGAGAACTGAATTTTACTTGTATTAATCTAATAAAAAAATGAACGATACAAACTCAAGGTACTTAAATAGACTCTGAAACTAACTGACTTCCTATGAATGAGCTTAAAACTAGTTACTCGTGTTTCCACTAAAATAGGACTTTATTCCACTAACTTGACCAAAACAAACTTGCATAAGACTCGGACTTGCATAAGACTCGGTCTCTTTTATTCTTCAGTTCCTCTCCTAAACTAGAAATGCTCTACTTCCAGTTTACTCTTCCTTCAAGCAAACTCCCATGTTTCTCCTGAGTTTCTCGAACACATCCAGCTTCACCGGTTTTGTCATCATGTCAGATAATTGTTCATGAGTAGAACAATACTCCAGACATATCACGCCTTCATTCACTAGCTCTCGTAAGAAATGATACCTCACGTGTATATGCTTACTTCTTCCATGTAAAACAGGATTTTTAGACAACTTGATCGTGGAGCTGTTGTCACAGAATAGAATCGTTCCTACTCCTTGATCAGACCCGATTTCCTCTAGAACATTTCTCAACCACATAGCTTGACACGCTCCGTTCGCCGCTGCTACAAACTCAGCTTCTGTGGTTGATAGCGTGACAATTGGTTGCTTTTTCGAGGTCCACGATACAGCTCCTCCTCCAAACATAAATGTGTATCCCGAAGTACTTTTTCTGTCATCTTCATCACCTGCATAATCACTATCCACAAACCCCAGCAACTTCTCATCACCTCTACTCTTGTACTGTATTCCAAAACCAGCCGTACCTTGCACATATCTTAGTATTCGCTTTGCAGCTAACATGTGCAGCTCACTAGGACTCTCCATATATCTGCTTACTAGATTCACAGAGTAGATCAAGTCGGGTCGAGTTGCGGTTAAGTACCTTAAGCTCCCAACTAACTGTTTGAACGCGGTTGGGTCTACCATCAGACCATCTTCTTCTTTAGACAATTTGTTTCCAGGAACCATTGGGTTCTTCACCGAATTGCAGTTGTCCATCCCAAACTTTTGCAACGTATCAAGTGCATACTTCTTCTGAGAGATGAAAATCCCTTGATCATCCTGTATCACTTCCACACCTAAAAAATACTTCATCATACCAAGATCTGTCATCGAGAACTCCTTTTGCATGGATTCTTTAAACTCCTCAAGCATTGCATCAGAATTACTTGTATAGATGAGATCATCGACATAGAGACTTATGATCAGAATGTCATTACCTTGCGCTTTGACAAACAACGTGTGTTCACAATAGCACTTCTTGAACCCTTCTCTCATAAAGTAGCCTTCAATCTTACTATACCAAGCTCTTGGAGCTTGTCGTAGCCCATACAAAGCTTTCTTTAACTTGAAGACCTTCTCACTTTCTACGCTTGATTCAAAGCCTTTGGGCTGCTCCACATAAACATCTTCACTTAAATCTCCATGTAAGAACGCGCTCTTCACATCTAGTTGATAGACTCTCCATTTTCTTTGTGCCGCCAATGCTAGTATCAGTCGAATTGTATCCCATCGTGCCACTGGAGCGAAAACTTCATGAAAGTCTATCCCGTAAGTTTGATGAAATCCTTTTGCGACTAACCTCGCTTTGACCTTGTCGACTTCACCTTTTTCATTGAATTTGGTTTTGAATACCCACTTGACTCCGATTACTTTTGCTCCCATAGGTAATTCGACCAACTCCCAAGTGTTATTCTCTTTTATCGACTTTAGCTCGGCTTCCATGGCTTTTCTCCACTTGTCGTGTTTGATTGCATCTTCAAAATTTTCGGGATCTTCTTCAGCAACAAACATCGCAATCAATTCTTCACCATCTTCTTCTATGATTAACCCCATTTTATCACAAACGTAATCCTTCATCCACACCGGCGTCTGCTTATTCCTCCGTGTTCCAATGTTACGAGGATTAGAGATCTCTTGTGTGTCTATTTCTGGTTGTGGCCCAGTTGGTTGTGGCCCATTAACAACATCTTGTGGCCCAACAAAATCAGATTGTGATCCATGAACAACATCTTCTTCTTCTCCTTGTTCCACGACAATTTCTTCCCTTTCTTCTTCTTCATTCAGATTTTCTGGTTCAATTGGAATAGTGGACTGCGGTGATTCTTCATCTCCAATATCTATGATAAACTTGTTATCACCGATACTCTCCTCCCAGCTCCACGATTCCTTCTCGTCAAACCTCACATCTTTGCTAATTAAAATTTTCTTCGATACAGGATCGTAAAGGCGATATGCCTTGGATTCGCTGCTGACCCCAAACATAACACACTTCACGCTCTTCTCATCCAATTTAACTCGTTTCTCATATGGAATCAAGACAAACGCAATGCATCCAAAGACGCGAAGGTGCTCCATAGAAGGTTTGTACTTGCTCCATTTCTCAACCGGAGTCACCTCTCCTAGGATTGCAGTTGGACATCTATTCAGTATGTGCACCGCATACTGAGCTGCTTCTGGCCAGAATCTGAGTGGTACCTTCATCCCAAACAACATACACCGCACCATATTCATAATACTCCGGTTCTTTCTCTCAGTCACACCGTTTTGTTGAGGTGTGTATGTTGTTGTGAGTTGCCTTCTGATTCCATTACTTGAACAATAGTCTTGAAAAGCCTTTGAATTGAACTCTCCTCCTCTGTCAGTTCTTAAGCATACTAAGAGCTCACCAAGCTCTCTTTCAACAGCCATCTTGAATTCCTTAAACTTTTCTAGCGCCTCCGACTTCTTTGACAGAAAAAATGTCCAACACTTGCGACTGTAGTCATCAATGAAGTTGAGAATGTACCTCTTTACGCTTTCTGAAGTAGGTGAAATTGGACCACAAATATCGCTGTACACGAGCTCTAGTCCGCGACTAGCTCTCCAGAAACTCTGCTTTGGAATATTAGCTCGGTTTTGTTTACCCTTCATGCATATCTCACAGACCACACCAGTGTTGTTGATTTTTGGTAAACCTCTCACCATCTCTTTTTTTGCCAGAGTAATCAAGCTATTGTGATTCAAGTGACCGTACCTCTCGTGCCACATGACCTCTGTACTCTCCACCATAGTCTGTAAATTATGTACCTCCATCTTCTCCTTAGCTTCTTTCACCGTGGCAAATATTATGAACATCTTGTTTGCCGACATGTTTGAATGCATAACTAGTCGATTTTGTTGTTTATGCCAGATTTTGCACATGTCGTCTTCGATAATGATCCTCAATCCTTTCTGCTGCAATTGGCCGACACTAAACAAGTTATTCTTCAGTCCTGGGACGTAATAAACCGAAGAGATAACCTGTGTAATGCCATTGATTTTCAGCCTCAAATTTCCCTTTCCTTCCACCGGCATCCTTCGGTCATCTCCAAGTTTCACATGTTGGCGAAACGTACAGTCAAAGTCTATAAACCACTCCTTGGTTCCGCACATATGATTGCTACATCCCGAGTCCAGGTACCAAATATGTTCTTCTTCACCTTCCGTGAGATTGACTTGTGCCATAAGTAACACATCTTCATCTAACTCCACGTAATTGGCAGCCTTCTCCCAAGTAGGACATTCATTTTTGTAATGTCCCATCTTATGGCACTTGAAGCATTCGATTTCATCTTTGTTGAAAGATGTGGTGCCTCTTCCTCGTCCTCCTCTACCACCTCGGTAACTTCCTCTTCCTCGGACATATCCGCCACGTCCTCTGTCATTTTCCATCTTCAAAGCATGCTCTTCCCCGCTATGCTTATTCATATTTGACTCATGAACTAACAATCTACTTTGTAGTTCGTCAACAGTCAACGTCTTGATATCGTTTGATTCTTCGATGGCACACACCACGTATGTGAACTTCTCCACCAAAGTACGAAGAATCTTCTCAACCACCTTATCATCAGGCATCTCCTCACCAAGGTTCCGCATGTCATTAGCCACCACCATGACTCTAGAGACGTACTCCGTAACTGTGTCTCCATTCCTCATTTCAAGCACTTCAAAGTTTCTTCTCAATCGCTGCAAATGCGCACTTTGAACTCTCTTGTTTCCTTGATACTTTGTCCTCATGGATTCCCAAATATCCTTTGAACTATCCTTCTTTGCAATCGTCTTCAGTATCGTCTTATCAATCGAGGCAAATAGATAGTTTTTCACCTTGAGATCTTTGAGCTTCATCTCCGCAAGCTCCGTACGTTGTGGTCCGGTTAAGATCACGTTCCTCTCCGGTTGTGAGACACCCGTCTCAATGAGATCCCACCATTGTTTTGATCTCAACAAGTTCTCCATAAGCATTGCCCAATGCTCGTAATCACCATCAAATTTCGGAATGCTCAACAATGAATCACGATCACTCATCGTCACGTTTTTCTATCGTACTCTGTTTTCTCTCACACACTTGTAACAGGTTGGATTACAAGCTCTGCTACCACTTGTTGTAAATAGACTTAGAGAAGAGAAAGAGAACTGAATTTTACTTGTATTAATCTAATAAAAAAATGAACGATACAAACTCAAGGTACTTAAATAGACTCTGAAACTAACTGACTTCCTATGAATGAGCTTAAAACTAGTTACTCGTGTTTCCACTAAAATAGGACTTTATTCCACTAACTTGACCAAAACAAACTTGCATAAGACTCGGACTTGCATAAGACTCGGTCTCTTTTATTCTTCACTTGCACATGATCTTTGTGTTTTTAAAGTAAAACTTTACCCCTACTAAGTCGAAAGAAAAAACATCAAGAACAAACTTAACCTAGGTTGAAATCAAATTCAAATTGAAACATTGAAATCAGTTACAAAATCAACCTAAATTTGTTATAAAAATTAAGAACAAAATCAACCATAGTGAAACAGAACTCAAAATTTTAGATCTAAATCGAGATCTAAAATACACAAAGTAAATGATAAATTACAAGTAAATATTAAATTACCCAAAAACCTATTTTTGTAATGCTCTCAGATATGTGATTAATCAATGTCTTTTGAAATTATAAAATGAGATTCTTTATAGATTCCTAAATAAAAATTATTGAAATCTGGTATTTTTATAAACTTGAATTGATAGAAATGATAAAGAAAATAAATTAATAAAATCATTGTTAAGATCTATTCCCTCTGACTCAAAATATAAAATATATTTGATAAAAGCATGGAGTTTTACTACAAAAATTATCATTTAATATATAAAATAAAAAAAATTCAATCAATTATAAATGAAAGTGTAGGATATTATTGATCACATAATATCTAATAAATTAAATATTACATTGAAATATGAAAATATCACATATTTTGAAAGAATAAAAAACATATGAAACATTTTTTTTGTTTTTTTCCTAAACCCTATGAAACATTTTGGTTATCAAATATATGAAGTATATGATTATAAGGAATTAAAATCATTTTTAATATTTTTTTTAAAGGTTTTGAATAGTAAAACCTCAAATCTGTGGTTCCTCTTGGAGAGCTGAAACTTCAACTCTTGGAGATGCCTTTAGACTCTCGTTTTCAGACAGCGTAGCTCTGCTTTCAATAATTCAACAATTCTACCTTTCTTCTCAACACATTTGTTCCAGTTCATTCAATGGATCCTTCTTTTTCAATGTAAGTACTACTACTATTACTATTACTATTACTATTACTATTACTATTACTCTCTTCTCTTTCTTCTAAATTTTGTTTACTCTTTACTCAACTTCTTGCTTAAACAATTTCTTGGAAATCTTGGGTTTTTCCTGGTTTTAGACAGGGTATTGAGCTTGGAAAGCTTGCCTTGAGCTCTGGTCTCTTGGAAAGCTCATGGAGTAAGATCTTAGAGATAAAGAACTCAAGCTATCCGAATCAAGATACAGCTCTAGGATTCAAGATTCACAAAGAAGAGGAATTCACCTTTGTGGTTTTCGCGGCACCACCCAGTAGTGGAAATGTCTCTCCTACTCGTCTTCCTAGGTCAGAAAAACCAAATCCGTTCCCGTCTCTGTGCTCCGAGAAGTTCCCTTCATTCTCAGTTCACACATCAGCTTTTGAGCTTTTTACCTCTGCCTATGACGACCTCTCTAACCTCAAAACAGAGGTAAGTCCTTTTGAGACTCTCTTCAGAGTCTGTTTAGAATTTTTCTGGTTTCCAAGTCAACATCATAATCTTGAAAGCTATTTGTGTCTTGCAGTTGCTGGTTTCTAAGAAACCTGTGATCATCACCGGAGCTGCGTTAGGAGGAGCTGTTGCATCTCTCTTTACGCTCTGGCTTCTAGAAACAGTCGAGCCTTCAGACAAAAAAGAAGAAGAACAAAAAAAAGTCGAGCAAAGACAAAAACGTCTCTTGTGCATCACGTTTGGCTCGCCTTTAATCGGAGATGCTTCTCTGCAACAGATTCTTGAGAATTCGGTGAGGAATTCATGCTTCCTTCACGTGGCTGATGCTGCAATAACTCACATCAACGAAGGATTCAAGCCTTTTGGAACGTTCTTGATATGTGATGGCTCCGGATGTGTTTGCATCGAGGACTCTGAGGCAGTCACGGAGTTACTAAACGGTGCTAATACGGATCTAGTAGGATACAGCGAAGTTCGACATCGTCTGGACCAATCGGTGTTGTCTATGGCAGATTCAATATTGAATATCCCTGATGATATTATCGAGCGAATGGTGGACCGTGCATGGAAGAAGATACGTTATGATCAGTCTAAGAAATTAAAGAACATGAAGATAGCAATGGCGTATATAGAGGAGTACAAAAAGAAAAGCAAGAGGGTCAAGAACGGTTACTATGATCAGTATCGGTTCGAGATCAACACAGTGAATATAGACGTTGAAGGGTGGAAGAAAGAGTTAAACAACTACTGGATATCGCTGGTTGAAGAAGTAGAGAAGAAGCCTCAGAGCGATGTAGAGATTCTCAGCAGACGGTTTCTATTCGCAGGGAACAATTACAGACGGATGATTGAACCACTCGACATTGCAGAATATTACCGCAAAAATTTGAAAGAGTATCGAACCTTGGGAAGGTCTGGCCACTATGTTATGCTCGAGAAATGGTTTGAAAAGTATTGGAAAAAAGAAGAAGAAAAGCCAAGTAGAGATGTGAAGAGAGATTTGAGTCATCTTTTAACGTTTGATTCTTGTTTTTGGGCTGAAGTTGAGGAAGCTATGATTATAATCAATCAGCTGAAAGCAGTCGAGGGGATGATAGACGAGGTATTGATGGGAGAAGTCGTGAAGTTTGAGGAATATGTGTGGGGGCTGATCGGAAAACGTGAGGTTTCGCCGGAGATTTTCTTGGAGAAAAGCAGATTCATGAGTTGGTGGAAAGAGTACAAAAAGATCAAAGTTAATTCTTCACCTTTCGCCAAATTTATGGACAATGGGAGTTTCAAGAGTTATGGTGAGTACATTGCAGCTTAATAATGCCTTTTGGCTCGATGGGTGATGCTTTCATTGTGTGACTTTATTATTATTATTTCAAATTTGTCATTGTGTGAATTTACTAATTGTTTCTTCTTTCAAATTAATATACAAGTGAAATATTTATAGTATCATTTAACTATGATTTTTCTTTTAATCGTTTCGATTGTTGAATTATTACAAATATTACACGAATGATTATATAAGAGATAATTTTAGCCCTATATACGAGATTACTCTGTACGGTTCTCTTTGCATCACATCCTTGATATACGAGACTACTCTGAACGGCTCTTTTCATAGCACGCTGAAAATCTTCCATAAATGTTATTTCCAATAAAACCATTCTGTTATGCTATTCGACTAAGGGAAATTTCACGTAACTATGACTTGTGGGTAGTTTTTTAAACTACACCAATAATAACAATTTTTCTTTACAAAATATATTTTATATATTTATTTTTCTTTTTGATGGCATAACTAATTAATCTTATGATTACGAGACTCTTGGTAATGACGATTGTTATTTTAGACTTTTGATGTACAATTTTGCCTGTAAAGATTTTAAATGTTAATGCTCTGACTTTTGACTCTAGAGATTTTGACTGTTAATAAAAATATGTTTGGTAGTATAATTATTAATATGTAGAGGCTATGACTGTTATTTTAATAATTATTTACATATAACTATTTTTATTAAAATAAACCGCTTAGGATGGACCTGCTTCCAATGGATCCATACTGTACTTTTAGTTGCTTGAGTTTTGAGTTCTCGGACATCCCCGAAACACATGGAAATGAAAGCGCTAATCGGGTGATGTCTAGTATGCTGGAGAAAGGATTGAACTTCCAGGAACTTGAAACGGATTATTCAAATTTCGTCAACATGGTAAGAAATCTAGAAACATGGCTTATTTTTTCCATTAAATCACAACGTTCAAGGAGTTGCACAGTCGTCCCCGATTCTCAGATTCTCATTATCTTTAGTTTTTTGTTCTTTTAATTTAAAAGTGGAGTATTTAATTCGCTCAACAAGTTGTAGAGCTTTTGGACTCGTGTCCATTGAAAAAACCCTAGCCGCCTAAGACGATTTTGCTCCTCCTTCTTCTTCGTTGATCTCTGGCTTTACCGGTGCCGGTGGCTCTGTTAGCACCGGTGCCGGTCCTTTTGTTGTTTTCCCCTCGTTTTCTTCTTTCTAGTAATAAGTTTTCAGTCTTAAAGAGGAATTTTCTTCTTGTGGTTTGAGATCTGAGTCAGGGTGTGGAGTTCGGGTGTTGGGTGTCGGGTTGAGTCGGGTCTTGTGGTGGTGGCTTATGGTGAAGATTTTAGGCGTTCCTATACAGCATTGGTCCGCGGGTTTTCTACACAGGAGAACCCCATTCTATTTCGATTGACTGTGTCCTTGTTCGTGCTTTGCTAGCTGTTGAGTTAGATCTCGGGCTTTGCAGGTCTTCTCTCTTTTGTGGTCTGATTTTCGGTGGTGAGATTTAGGTGTTTGGATTCCTTGTATTTTGTTTGAGTTAGTTTTCTATGGATTTGGCTTTTGTGGGTATGTTTCAAGTTGTGATCATTCCCTTTGATCTATTCTTGTTTCTGCTCTACCTTGTAAGCTAAAACCTTGTGATCCTTTTGTGGTCTTTCAATGAGAATCAAACCAGATAACAAAAAAAAAGTTGTAGAGCTTTTGAATTTTCTTTTGTAAACTTCGCTCCGTCTACTTGGATTTTCAATATCGGAATAAAAAAGGAATATAAATAATAATAAAGCCCCCAATTACTGAATAAAAATAATTTTTTTAATGTTCCCAAATATAATCAATTAATGCATTTCCGAGTGATAAATGAACTTTTTTCTATTTTATATATGTAGATTACGATATAAAAATTATTGAAAGCTAATATTTTTTATAAACTTGTAACGATTAAAATGATAAAGAAAATAAATTCATAAAATCATTGTTAAGATTTACTCTCTTTGTCTCAAAATATAATATTTTTTGGGTAAAAAGAAGAGATTAGAAGCTACTTTCACTTAAAAAATCATTATTCAATCAATTATAAAAGAGATTGCATAATATTATTAATCACACAATATCTAATAAAATTAAATATTACATTGAAATATGAAACCATCTTATGTTTTGAAAAAAAAAAAGCTTACGAAACATTTTTGTTATTAAATGGAGGAAGTATATAATTATAAGGATTAAAATGCAAACAATAATTGAAACCTCCAAATTTTAAGGTTTGAATAGTAAAACCTCAAATTTGTGGTCGCTCTTGGAGAGCCAAAAATTCAACTCTTGGAGATTCCTTTTGAACTCTTCATTTTCAGACACCATAGCTCTGCTTTCAATAAGTCAACCATTCTAAAACTTTCTTCTCAACAGATTTGTTCCAGTTCATCCAATGGATCCTTCTTTTCCACTGTAAGTATTACTATTACTCTCTTTTCTTTCTTTCAAATTTTGCTTAGTCATTTCTCAACTTCTTGCTTAAACAATTTCTTGGAAATCTTGGGGGTTTTTCCTGGTTTTAGTGAGGGTATTGAGCTTGGGAAGCTTGTGTTGAACTCCGGTCTCTTGGAAAGCTCATGGAGTAAGATCTTGGAGGTCAATGCAGCAAACAATCCGAATCAAGATTCAGCTCTAGCAACTCAGACTTTCAATGAAGCTAAATTCACCATTGTGGTTTTCACAGCACCACCGATTAGCAGAAATAGCTCTGCTCCTACTACTCTTCCTGGGTCACAAGATCCAAACCCGTTGCAGTACCTCCGATCCGAGAAGGTCTCCTCATTCACTGTTCACACACCTGCTTTTGAGCTTTTTACCTCTGCCTATAAAGATCTCTCTAACCTCAAAACAGAGGTAAATTTAATTTCACTCAATAGCTTTTGATCATCTTTTTAGAGTTTGTTTATAAATTGTATGGTTTTTAAATTTATGAAACACATATCCTGAGTTTTCAAAATTTCAAGACAAATCAGAATCTTGAATTTCTTCTTATGAATATCAAACAAAAAAAAACGTTTTTACAGTCAGTGTTACTTGCAAATCTTGTTACTTGCAAATCTTGTAAGTTGTGTATGTCTTGCAGTTGCTCAAGTTGCTCAAGTCAAAATCAGTGATCATCACCGGAGCTGCGTTAGGAGGAGCTGTTGCATCTCTCTTTACGCTATGGCTTCTGGAAACTATCCATCCAAAACAAAAACAAAAACGCCCCTTGTGCATTACATTTGGCTCGCCTCTAATCGGCGACAGTTCTCTCCAACAGATTCTTGAGAATTCCGTGAGGAGTTCGTGTTTCCTTCATGTAGCAGATGCTGCAAAAAATCCCATCACTGCTGGTTTCTCGCCTATTGGAACGTTCTTGATCTGTTTTGACTCCGAATGTGTTTGCATCGAGGACCCTAAGGCGGTCATGGAGTTGTTAATAGGTGATGCTACTCCGGATATAGTAGACTACGATGAAGTTCTACGTCGTCTGGATCAATCGGTGCTGTCTATGGCGGCTGATTCAAGATTGATCCCTGATAATGTTATCAATGGAATGAAGACACGTGCGGAAGAGAAGAATCGGCCTTATGATTCGTTTGAGAAACTAAACCGCATGAAGGTAATAATGGTGCATATGGAGTGGTATAAAAAGGATAGCAAGAAAGACAAGACCGGTTACTACGATCACTTTCGGTCGGAGATCAAAACCCCATTCAAAATAAAGGTCCAAGGGATGACGAAGGAGCTAAACCTTTACTGGAAAGGAGAGGTCGATGAAGTAGAGAAGAATCCTCAGAGCGATATAGCAATTCTTAAGAGACGGTTTCTATTCTCGGGGAACAATTACAGACGGTTGGTTGAACCACTCGAGATTGCTGAATATTATCGCGAAGGTAAGACAGAGTATTCGGTTAGAGGAAGGTTTAGGCACTACGTTATGCTCGAGAAATGGTTTAAGGATGCAAAGCTGGAACCAGAGAGAAGTGCAAGTAGCGATTTGAGTCATCTTTTAACGTTTGATTCTTGTTTTTGGGCTAAACTTGAGGAAGCTATGATTGTAATCAATAAGATGAAAGCAGTCGAGTGGAGGACGGACGAGGTATTGATGGGAGAACTCGTGAGGTTTGAGGAATACGTGTGGGAGATGATAAAAGAACGTGAGGTTTCGCCGGAGATTTTCTTGGAGAAAAGCAGTTTCATGAGGTGGTGGAAAGAGTACAAAAATATCAAAAAAGTTGATTCTTCAGATTTTACCAAGTTTATGAACAATGAGACTTACAAGACGTATGGTAAAAATGGAGCTTAATAATGCCTTTTGGCTCGATGGGTGATGCCGTGATGCATTGTGTGACTTCAAGTTGCTGTTTTTGTTATTTCAAATTTGTCATTGTATGAATTTACTTGGTGTTTTTTCTTCTTCTTTCAAATTGTATTTTCATGTTAATAAATATGCATTTAAATGTAATTTACTAGAATAATACCCGCGTTTTACATGAGAATTTTTTTTGATCAACTAAAATTAATATAGTTTTAGTTAAATAATTAATTTTAGTTACTGATAATTTTATTAAAAGAAAATGAAGATCAATTTTACGTATTTAAATTTGTAATTTTTTTTAATAAATGTATTCTACCCATGAAATGATTGAAATCAACATAGCATATTTTTCAAAAGATACAGTATATAACTCAAAAAAAAAAAAATGGAAGATTGCTTATATAACCGAAAACTTGTCACCAATTTCGGATCTTATAAATTAATTATTATTTTAGTGTTTATCAAGTTTCAAATTTTTTTGGTAATATATATTATAGGGATGTCAAAATGGATGATCCAACCCAACCCAATCCATAATTCATATGAGTTAAATGTTAACGGTTTATGGGCTAACCCAATCCTTTTAATAATTGGGTTGGATCAACCCATGAACCCATTAAACATAAATGAGTTGGATTGACTTTGACCCAATCTATTTTATTTTAATACATAAAATGATTATATAAATATTTATTAAAAAATTGTATCAAAATTATGTTTTGGGCACAATATCTTCGCAAAATCTCGTTTTTGGCGGGAAAATTTTATGGATCATATTTTTGGCGGAAATTTTTTGTGGGATCATAATTTGGCGGGAAATTTTATGAATCTCGATTTTGGCGACAATGTTTTGTGGGATCAAGTTTTTGGCGAGAAATTTTTGCGGAATCATATTTTTGGCGAGAAATTTTATGAATCTCGATTTTGGCGAAAATGTTTTGTGAGATCACGTTTTGGACGGGAAAATTTTGCGGGATCATATTTTTGGCGGGAAAACTTTTGTAGGAATTTTTTTGAATCTCAATTTTGGCTAAAATATTTTGTGAGATCATGTTTTTGGCAGGAAAATTTTACGAGATTTTGTTTTGGCGGGAAAACTTTACGAAATCATATTTTGGCGGAAAATTTTATGAATCTCGTTTTTGGCGAAAATATTTTGTGAGATCACGTTTTTGGCGGGAAAATTTTACGAGATCTTTTTTTGGCCGGAAAATTTTACGAAATCATATTTTGGAGGAAAATTTTATGAATCTCGATTTTGGCGAAAATATTTTGTGAGATCACGTTTATTACGGGAAAAATTTGCGGGATCATATTTTTGGCGGAAAATTTTATGAATCTTGTTTTTGGCGGAAAATGGTTTAGTAGATTGTGTTTTTTTGTATAATTTCGGTTTTGGCGGGTATTTTATTTCCGGAATCAATTTTTGGTCGGAAATTTCCGAATCACGTTTTTGTCTGAAAATTCGAAAATAGTCAAAAAAGCTTTCTAGCGAGAAATTTTGTGGAATAGTATTTTTGGTGACAAAAAAAAAAAATGAAATCATATCTTTTAGATATAGACGGGTTGATGAGTTATTCGTTTTCAACCCAATAACCCATTTTATTTCAACCCATTTTAACTCAATCCATTTGACTCATCAAACCAGTTAACCCATCAATCCATTGAAACCAAATATTCAATCCATTAGGGTTAATGAGTTGGATTGGGTTGGATAAACCCATGAGTTTTGACCCATTTTGACACCCCTAATATATTATAATAGCTAAGTTAGTATTGTGTGTTGAAATAGTATTTAGGTAGTGAGTTTCATATGTATAAATTTTAATAATATTAATTACGTTAATTAAATGAATAAAATTATTTAATTTTTATTTGAATATAGGAATTAAGGTTTATTGAGTGTTAGAATAGAAATAAGTATAGTTAATTATAGTTATGGTTTGTTTGGGTATAGATATTAAGTTATTTTTGGAGTGTTTGGATATGAATATAGTAGGAGTTAGTTATTTTAATTAATTAAATAAAAAATGTGAAAATGAGAGCATGACACATAAGCTCAAAATGCTTTTCCTTTAATATATACAGAAGATAGATACTAGAACAACCTAACTTTAAAATACGCATAGCTGGTTGGAAGAGAGAATAAAACAACAACAAAAAGTAAGTCGTTATTTGTTTAGTGACTTTGTTATATAAGCCAAATCTAAAACTTCAAATGTTCCTAAATTTTTGAATCGGATTTAATTATTATGTTCCATTTCAAATAAAACTAGTTTAAGAACTACACAATTGTGTTTTTTTTTAAGTTAGAAGAAAAAAGAAAAACACAGTTGTGTGTGTATAACTTAGTAGATAAATATGACTAAATGGTGATAAAAAGCTCAATTGTTAATTTCCCTCCAACAATTGATTGCTCTGTTTCATCTAAACCCATTGACATAATTATATATTTAATAATAAACATGATTATGCTTTCAACTACAAAAGGCTCAATAATTTCCCTTTTATGTATAGTTTATTAATATTTATTTTCCGCAAAAAATAAACAAAAACCATAGCCAAAGGGTTTTTGGGTTTAACCAAACACTAATAGTGTATGTATACATCTTTACATAGATATACCCTCATGTCAATTTAACCATCCACAAATTCTATTGTGCTCCGTGTGACTCTCCATTAACTTTTGGGTATTAGTTTCTCTAGATACTCACTTGTTTCCTTTGTATTAACGCCCTCGTCGGTTTTCTCATGGAACCATAGGTCCTTTTGATCCCTTGGATCGTTGGTGAAATAAAAGGTTCGATTTTCATTTTTGGCTTATTTGCTTTTATTGTGTTGTTTGCTTAGTAGTAAATGCCATCTTGAGGGGACGTGTTTGATTCTAATTCATTAGACATAACATAGAAAAGAGAAATCAAAGTATTACAAAAATCAACATTGAAATGATTTTAAGAGATTAAATATTCCGATTTGGATATAATTAACCATTAATGGTAAATTTTCTTTTGTTTGAAACCTATTAACTATAAAGGCCTAAGAAAACAATGCCTAAGAAAGCTCGTCCGATATTTCTGATGGTAGAGGCAACTAGTGACTCTAACAACGTCAATTTTGATATGAGGTTTCATTTGTTACTCTTATAAGTTACTACATAATATTATGTTCTGCAAACATGCAATAAAAATTGATGATATTAATCTTTTAGGTTTTTGCATGGAAGAATAAAGATTCTTTCACAAGAGTATCATAATAATTTGGATGAATGATGAAATTTCCTTGCTTCATTTGAATTCTGAAAATGTTTAAGCTTTGATTAATCAAATGTCTAAGAGTTTTTGTTGGTTACGAAGATATGATGTTTACAAAATAAAGGGTTTTGATTCACGAACGAGATTTCATTTTTTACAACTTCATTTCATATTGTGGAAGAGTCATGATATTATTGGCTAATAGTTCATAATTTTTTATGGATATAGTCTAGGGAAAATGGTGAAAACGGTTTTTAAAATATTATCATCTGTTTTGAAAAAGTACCACGGTATAAATGTTACAATCTGTTACGTTTATGGTTGATGAAAATATTTAATTGGTCGTGTTTGTTACGATGAAGTGGTTTTAAAGATGTGTGGTTTCTTCATGCCAGAAAACAAATATTTTTTTTGTCTAGAAACTCCATTTACTAGCAAAACCCTTTTTCACAACTTAATTTGAGGCCATAAAAGAATCATGATATTATTGTTGGGAATGTCCTGAAATCATTTGTACTTCACTCTAGATAAAGTTGTAATGTCAAGGTTTGACAATCATATAATATTAGGTGATTATAATGTTTTGGTAGAAGCCGCTTATAATCTATGAATTAAAGAATTCATTGCTAATATTATATGATCCTCCAGGGTCACACACCTAAGCAAATTGAATCAAAACACATTTGGGTTTTTGGAGAATTGTATTTATATGATAAATAAAATAATGATTAATATGCATATGTGATATGTATATGTATATGTATTTATGTGCGTGAGTATTCCAAATTGGATTTGGAACAAATGACTAATCATTATTTAATGGACCTCATGTGATGGGCATTGAGATAAGCCCATGAACCTTTTTAATTGAATTAGGTTTTATGTATACCTTATAAAAGGACATACACCTACGTGATGGTGAGTGGAATCATATATATAATCAGGGAGTCCTCTCTTTATCTAAAGTGTCCACATAGGCAAAAAAAAAAAAAGTTAACAATTAATTTTAGTTTTAAGTTCATTTAGTTCATATTTATGTATATTTATTGTTACTTATAGCTACTAATTTTTTAATTAAATTAAAAAACAAAAAAGTCAATAAATTTCTAAAAGTAGAAATTAATATGTGAGTATTTACTATGAATTTATGATAACGATAAAAGTTTATATATTCAATTTCAAAAATTGGAAATATGTAAAACGAATATACATATAAAAAAAGTGAATAAAAATATTAGCGACATCAAAGAATCAAAGAAAAAGAATCTTGAGTGTCAGAAAATTGTTAAGAGGCTATTGGTTTTTTTTTTGTTATGAACGCACTTACACCTATTCGTTAAAGAAATACATGAGCATATTTGAACCAATGAGGGATGAACGTGTTAATATAAGAGGTTGTTGATCTAAAAATAAAGAATATATATTATTTCACTAAAAGGATATTGAACCATCTAATTAAAGATGAGATAATAAGATGAAAATTTAGGATATACGATTTTATTTATAATGTTATATAATTTTATGGAAGTATGAAAGAAAAATATGAAAGTGTTATAATATTATTATTTTAAAGATATAAGGTATAAATTGGTGTAAGACAAAAAAATCACGCATTACTTGAGTTATGTTCTACTAGAAATAAGTAAAAAAGTAACATACAATTGTAAATAGTTAAATCAAATTTTTGTCGTTAAGTTTAATAAATGCATCATACGAACCATATTTTAGGATTATTTGAGTATTTGTTTTTGAATTAAAAATTACAATAATGAATTACTTTTATTTATATGGTCATTAGAAAATAATCTAAATATTACGAATTTATATATAAGAGAGCTCAATAGAAATGTTAATAAAAAATAATCAAAGAAAAAATAGATTCAATGATGTTAATTATTGAAGTATCGTCATAGAGTTTTAGTCGATTGTTAAGAGAGTGAAGGCTTTAAAAAAAACAGAGGATGTATGATTTCACTAAAAGATATTGAACGATTTCACTAAAATAAGAAAATAAGGTGAAACTTTAGAATATAATATTTTATTCAAAATGTTATTTTCAATCTTCGGAAGTAGAAAAGAAAAAAATTGAAAACGTTGTAATATCGTAATTTAAAATAAATAAAAAAATCTTAAATTTGATATATATATAGTATAAAATTAATGGTCACATTATTCATAAATTGTACAACAAAATATATCAAAAATAATTTGTTATCTTTATGTAAAAATGTATGTAGTTCTACAAAAAGACATTCCCCGGCGAGCTTCTGTAATTCAATATTTGAATCAATGATTTTAAAAATCTAGAGAAACAAAAACTATTTTCGAAATGTTTAAGAAAACGTAAAAAACAATTATGTATAAATTAACTTTTTATAATTATATTAGTGTTTAGTGAAAAAATGACAAAAGCAAATATATTGTTTATATTTAGAATTTGTTTGAAGATTGGATGAATCTATTATGCAATAATAGATAAAATAATAAGTTCTCAAAAACTAAACAGCTATTTATTTAAAATCAAATACCAAATCGAAAGAATTTCAAAAAAAAAGAACTAAAAACAAATAAATAATTGAAAATATGATATGATAATGTGTAATTAAATGTAAAATATATATACTAACATAAAATACTTACTAATTCATGTTATACATGATATTGATAAAAAACATAGGAAAATAACACAAAAATATCAAAAGAAGCCAAACTCGCGCAACGCGCGAGTCCAACCCTAGTTAATATAATTCAGCCGCGAGATTATTAAAACGAAAGAGAAATAAGTTCTCTAATTACTCACGACCAAAACCCTAGTAAAGAAGAAACGTTCTTCAAGTGCATGAGATTCGATCTCAACGGTACTAGCATCCCGATTCGATTCAGTTTGTGTGCATGTGGATACCAGTAGAGGCACGACGTTTGGAGTGCTACATAACCTTGATCTAATCCGATTCATCTTTCCGCTGCAATTGATCCAGGTATATCTAAGAACTCTCTAGTCTAGATCTAATATAATATTTACACGAGTCCTGGAAAATTGAATTCGATATTAATATTTATAAAAAGTTATAAATTTCTACGAATTCCAACAATTATTTGGTAATAGTTCATAGTTTTTTATTTAGCCTAGGGAAAATGGTGAGAGCGTACGCTGGTTTTAAGATTATTATGTGTGTTTGAAGAAATATCATATGATCAAGTACATACTATCTATAAATGTGTTTCTTGTGTTTGTTACGTTGATGAGGTTTTGATGATGTGTGGTTTCTTACAAATGATAAAATAGTTTAAAAATAGGTTGTCACAAAAAAGCCCTAATGGGCTCAAGATCTTGGTCTTTTTTGTTGATGAAACTAATTTTCACCATTATTTGAAAGCCTAGATATATATATTATCCATTTTCATGATTTCAAGATTCAACTATTTATTGACTTTAACTAAAGCCTTTATATATTTTCATGTCTTCAAGTGGGAACAATAAATAAAGATTTCAAACCATGGTTTACGCGTAAGCAATAAAATTAACCACTCAATCCTTTTCGTGGCTCTATTAAACAATGTGCTTTATCTCGGTCCAACAAGCTCTTATACAACTTCCAAATCAACCAACAAATCTAACGGAAATATGGAAAAATGCCATGATATTTCTGCCTAATCAATTAGGTCAAGAAGTGAAAGACCTTGCTGCTCAAACCAAGAATAGAGTTGTCCTCACGGTAAGTGATGCATCGTATTTCTAGCGAGTAAAGTAAGTTTCCAATCATTCCATGCCTTTTTTTTTGTTTATGCGAAGTTTAAATATTTTACAACTTAATGAGTTGAAATACTCGACTCTCAAGCAAAATGTGTGAATTCTTTTCAGGGTTCAATGGTAATCATAAACATCAATTACAGTTAGCCTTTTATTTTTTTGCCAGAATTCAAAAATGAGATAGTCTAACACTAATTAATAATGGATATTGTCTATGTACTCATTGTCTATTGGTTTTAAGTTAGAAACGGATAATCTCAAATAAAAAGATGGGTAATATGTAGATGGGATTTTGAGGAGTTGGTAACTTGCATTAGCTTGTTTACACAATCTTTTCAAAATACGTAAAGAATAGGTATCTTGTGTTCTTTATGATATGAAATGTTATTGTCCAACATACATATAAATTCAAATATGACATTGAGGATAACGAGACAATGGTAAAAGAGAAAGACACAACAACGGGAGAGGAGACAATGTGTAGACACTCACATGTCTTCAAGATGAAAACAAATACCTTGTGCCCTCCAGGTCGGTTTAGGTATTCTTTTCTAAATGCACGTTAGAAGAACCCAATGTTAGAAATAAATTAATTAAGAAGTAGAGAAGTTTACTATTTTATCGTAATCTACATATATAAAATAGAAAAAGCTAACATTTCATATTCACAAAGAACACAAGATACCTATTCTTTACGTATTTTGAAATGATTGTGTAAACAAGCTAATGAAAGTTACCAACTTCTCAAAATTCCAACTACATATTACCCATCTTTTTATTTGAGATTATCCGTTTCTAACTTAAAACCAATAGACAATGAGTACATAGACAATATACATTATTAATTGGTGTTAGACTATCTTAGCTAGACCTTTGAGAAGATGACAAGACCGTAATTAGATTATCCGTTTTTAACTTCTTGACCTTTGAGAAGATGACAAGACCGTTGATGTGAACTCATAGATAGATCCAATTACGCATGTGTCTTTTTTCTTCTCTCTCTCCTTTGATCCAAATGATTTTCTATTTCGTCAATTCATATTCGACAAACGCAGAAAAGGCACAATTTTATAGAATCTAATTTGCTGTGTGAGTTGCTGTGACTGAACGACATTTTTGAAGTTCATGGTGCTTTTTTTTAAATTCGTTTTTCCGGGCAATTTATGTAATTCAAAGCTAATAGTTTTTCCTTTTCTTGCAGCCTTCTCAGGTTAACAAAAGGCAGGACTCACAACAATCGTAAAAGAACTCATACTTGATCTATATAATTTTCATTAGTTGAAGTATGTCTCTTTGTTCTGTAAAAAGATTCATATTATAAAGTTAGCGTGAATGAAAATGTCTGTTTCGGATATAGTTTTGTGGATCTATTTATTTACAAAGACCAAAAAGAATTGAATGTAAAGTATTTATCTGCGCTGGCTTCTTACGGTTTATCTTGGGTCTTATTGAGTGCATATCTATTTAATAATTTTGGGGATGGAACAGTTTTAACTTCTTTTAAACATTTGAAACTATTTAGGGTTGTTTGCTCTTGCTTCTTCATAACTGTGTGGAGAATTATGGTATGTTTACTTCGTTCCTACTTTGATACTTGGGACTTAACCAAAACTGGTTCTGTTAGCATGGTATTCTTTGTTGTTCTTCATTCCTACATATTTTGTTATTCTTCGTCTAAAGATTCGCATGGGATGGAAAGTCGTTCGTGTATTCTCTCTATTATTTGGCACAAAAATCTTTCTAAAGAATGATCATATTTGATTTAGAGTATTCTCTTTTGAATTTAGATCTTTTTTTAACACTACAGTTTTCACTAATGCATTTCAATGTTTCTATCTACTTAGGGGTATCCTACAACCTTGGGTCTCTCGTCAAGTCCATGATGGAGTTCCTCTTGTTCTCCAAATCCATGGTATAGCTAATTTTCAAAAACAGAGTCGAAATATGTTTATTAGAATTTAATGGAAAAATGTTTTTGCTTAAGATGCTACTTTGTTGGTCATGTTTTCAGACGCAAGTATGAGTAGAGTCCATGTTGATTTTGTTATTTCTATTGGATTTTAACAAAAAAAAGTTATGGATTCATTTGTTTGATTAAGTTGTATTATATTACCAAAATTATGGTTGTTTTTTCTTCCCAATATTGAATATAGATCGTTCGAGAATAATCAATAATTTCCTTATACTTAAGTTAACTTATACTTTTATTCAAAGCACAAAAGCACAAAAGACCTTCACTTTATAACCTTTGCAAGGTAAGTGGTACAATACGTTACTAAATTCTCTAAAGAACCATTTATATTCTTTAAAAATAGCATTCTTATTACTTTCTTTCTTATTTTAATTTTGGTGATTGTAGTCTATTCTTTGTCTTTTCTATTTTAATTGATCCTTGAGCTGATTGTTTTCTTGTAGGTTAATGGTTAAATATATTCCTAGAAAATCACCACCCTTTACAAAATGGTGTGTTTTGTGATATCCAAATACGGAAAATGACAAATAATTTTGACAGTGCGGCCCTTAGAAGGAAGAAATTGACAGAAACAAATAGGAGTACAAATTCTTCCCATGGAGGATTTAAAGTCATGGAAGTTAGGGAAGACTCGGAAAAAGTGACATTATGCCATGGACTTCGGTGACTTAAGTACTCATAGTACAATATATTATTCCAGTAAAAAAGACTGTTATCCTGTTCGGCATGATGTCGCTGCGTTAGCAACCAACGATCAAAAATCATAACTACTTTTGATATCTCCCCACCTCTAAAGGCAACATAGTATGTAAGTAACTACTCACCCAAGTAAGTGGAGAGTAACAAAGGCAACACCATAAATATAAGTCGCACGGTCATGTAAAAATTAGGGGCACCGATTCGTAGCGTCACCCATTTAAGTGTTTATCGTTTCTTTTGCCTTTATTAACGTTTAATCTTTTATCCTTACTAGAATAATGCCCGTGGGACGGAATATTTATCAAGTAAAATTAATATAAATTTAGTTAAATAACTAATTTTAGTTACTAATATATTTATTATATGAAATTTAAGATTAATTTTTCATACTTAAATTTGCGATTGTTCTTTTATAAAATATATTCCACCCATGAAATAATTGAAACCAAAAGAGCATATTTTTCAAATATACAAATATAGAAGATTGCGTATATAACCAAAAACTTGTCACCAATTTATGATCTTATAAATTTAGTATTATTTTAGTGTTTGTTTAGTAGATAATTTGTTTTTCGGAATTGTTTAGTAATATACATTATATTAGCCAAGTTAGTATTGTATATTGAAAAAATATTTAGGTACTGAGATCTTATATGTATAATTTAGTAATATTAATTATGTTAACTAAACTTATTTAAGTTTTGTTTAAATATAGAGATTAAGGTATTTGGAGTGTTTGAATATGAATATAGTAGTAGTTAATGATAATTATAATTTGTTTGGGTATAGAGTTAATGTTTTGTGGTAATGTTTGGGAATAATTATAATAGGAGTAATAACAGAGGAATTAAATAAATATAAAAATGAGTGAAAAAGGAGAGCATGTCAACTAAGGCAAAAATGCTTTATAAAGAAAAGAACAGGCCATGTATAGGGGTGTCAAAATGGGTCAAAACCCATGAGTAACCCTAACCCGCCCATAGTTTTAGTGGGTTTGGGTTGAATTTTTCTACCCATATAAATAAATGGTATTAGTGGGTTACCCATTTGGGTTTATGGGTTTAATGGGTAAACCCATTAGCGTTACGGGTTACCCATGAGTTTAACATAAAACAAAAAAATAACTAATATACCGTATATGATATACGTAAATTACTAAAAATATTAGAATTTTTCTTTGGCAAAGAAAAACAAGGGTTTTATATTACTTTTACTAAAAAAATGAATTTAACGAAAATTAAATCTAAGAAAAGAGATGAACACGACAAGCATTGACGTGCTTTCTTCATTATTTATTAGCTTTTGGTTTTTTTGGTTTATGGTTTTATTTATTTATAGATATGTTAGACATTTTATTTTATTTCTTATTTGATTTTTTTTGTTGGATTTATAATAATACGGAATTTTCTAATTTTTTTAGTTATTTTATCATAATATAATTAATTTATGTGGGTAGCCCATTAAACCCATTAATCCAATGAGTTTTACAGTAGATGGGTTTGGATACGTACATTGTACCCATATAATAGATGGGTCGGGTCAAACCCGCCCACTAAAATCTCGAACCCACGTCGGATTGGGTTGGGTTGGGTTGGGTCGGGTTACTTATTTCGACACCCCTAGCCATGTATCTACAGTCTAGAATGTCTGCCATGTATGCAATGGATGACTTCGATGGAGGAAACATCTGAGAAGAAAGGTGTAAGTATATGGAGAGTGAGTGTTGAGGGATTGGAAAAATATTATGTGTATGTCGTCTATGTACATACCATTTCCTCTCTTGTTAATAAAGGAAATAGAATGTCTTCAAAAATTTGTAGAAATGTTTAGACAACGAAGATGGAGGGTAAACAAAATGAAGGACATAAGCAAGATGAAAGACATGGCGATCAAGTGATGAGTGGTGAAAAAAATGAGAGTTTTTTTATTCTTTGGATAATTTGTATGGAATTTTTAAAGAAATAAATAAAAACCAAATTGTTACCAACTTCTCGTCTTTGAGCTTCTTGTTGAAAATGTAACATTGCTAATTTGCTATGGTTTGAAGTAAGTTTAAATGCAGCAATGATAATCATTTGTTCAATTATTGTTTGTTGAGACTATTATTATTACCTAAAGCCAAGTTGGATGTAAGATTATATATCCTCCTATCCATCCTTCGTAGCGATTATTTATCTACCATTATATCAGTTTGGCCTTTATAACAAGTTTAAGTTCAATTGTTCTTTCATATTCTGCAGAAAAATACCCGTGCATACGTAATTATTTAATCACCTTAGAATGAAGATGCATCTCCATGCCATAGTTATTGCTGGCTCGCAGGCCAATTCAGCCACATGTGTGACCAGAGCTTCAAGTGAAACAAGATTAAAGACAAAAATATTACGTTTTTGATGGTTCAAAATGAAGCGAAGGATATAAAATAATGGGATAAGATAGAATATATAGTCACCAGAGGCGCGGCAGCTAATTAGGGTTTGGTGAAATCACTAATCAAGCCACGTGGCCAAAATTAAGCATTACAAGCTTAGTTATGACCCCAAATGGTTGAAAAAGCTGAAGCATCATTCTGGTGAAGAAGACAAAACCAAGGCTAAGACCAAGTACTTGTTCTATAGACCTAAATGACAGAGAATGAGAAAATCAAGAGAAGAAAAGGGATTTTTACTTCAGAAATCTCATGGCCAACACTACGAACATGAATGACCTTAGAAGATTCAGCCATTTATAACCTGCAGACAAAGACACCATAAACAAACTCAATTGAAAGTGGATTGCACCGCTCACAGAATCAAAATCAAAGGTTTGTTATTCCCAGCTCTAATCAAAACGCAATCATGGACCAAGACAATATATAACAACAACGCATGGCTTGGTTGGAGAACATTGACATTAGAAAGAAGAAGAAATTGAAATCAAAGTTGTATGTAAGAAAAGATCTCCAAATCGCAGGGAAGCAGAAGAGAAGAGAGAACTTGCCTGACCTGAGAGTGAATGAGTGAGTGAGAGAGAAGGTTTCACAAAGTCTCGTAGTCAAAGGATAAAATCACTAATCAAGCCACGTGGCCAAAACTAAGCACATCTCTAATCTATTTTATCTTTTGGTCAATATGTAATCTACTTATTTCTATCTATTTTATCTTTTGGTCAATATGTAATCTACTTATTATCTCTTAAAATATACAGTAGGATTCAAAATTTATAAGAACAATTCATATGCTGCATCTTAATTAACCAACAAAAATTGATCTAATATAATTAAAACAATTAATATTATCTAAATAAAATAATTAGATTAAATCGCTAGTTCTTGAAAAGCTAAACCCTAAACAAAAAAAATACTAAACCCTAAATCCAAATACTACATCTTAAACCTCAAATACTAAATCCTAAACCCAAAATTTAAATCCTAAATATAATATGGAGTTTACTATTTGGGATTTAGGGTTTAGGGTGTAATATACTGGAGTTAGGGTTTAGTATGTGAAATTTAGGGTGATAGTGTTTAGTGTTTTGGGTTTAGAATATTGGGTTTAGAGTTAGGGTTTTGTATTTGAAAATTAAGGTTTAGCTTTTTAAAATTTTATGATTTAATTTAATTTGTTAGTTATATATTATTAATTATTTTAATTATATTACATGGCAGGTTTGATTGGTTAATTAAAAATGGATGAATCAGAATGTAACCCAAGAATTGTTTAATTTATTATGCTTTCTTTCGGGAAAACTTAAAAAAAAATCTTTAAATCATTTAAATTTAGGTTAACGTGAACATTTTATGCCAGATAGTATAGAATTGTACCATCTAGTTAATATAATTATAGTAATTAAAGGGGCATACCTAAAACTATATTTTACCAGAACTAAATATTATATAAAACTTGTATCTTCTGAATAAAACTTTAAATATGTACTAAGTTTTTACGTGACAAAAAAATGTATTAAGTTTTATACTAGCATTCTATATTGTGTTCTGTTTATATAAGATTTAATCAATGTTTTTAGAATCTAACTAGCCTAAATATGTCAAAGCGATTTTAGGTTTAAATATCTATTATAAGTAAGCCATGTAAGCTTAAAATATGTTCAATGATGATTTGATTCGTGAAACTGGATGCAGTTTTTTTCTTTCCCTTATTAATTATTATCAACTAGACTAAATATGCATTATAGTATGCAATAAAAGTGATAAATTAATCGAGTCAAAGCGTTTTTAGGTTTAAATATCTATTATAAATAAGCTGTGTAAGCTTAAAATGTATTTAGTGATGATTTGATTCTTAAAACTGGAGGAAGTTTTTTCTTTCCCTTATTATCAACTAAAAGATTCGTCCACGCGTTACCCGGGTTTAGCAAAAAATGAAGCAAAATATATGTTATAATATTTATTTTCTATTACATATAGCACTAAATATTTTTGAAAGTAAAGATCTAAACGTGTATGTTTTTGTTAATAATTTTAAAATCGTTTTTATGAGATATTGAAATATAGGTAAAATTAGGTTTTTGGTTCAAAGTAAGCAAGATGAAAATTAAAACTACATAGTTTTAAAATGGGTTAGTTTCGTTTAATTATATTTTATTTTATTATGTGTTGTTTTGGATATTTGGATGTGGAATTATGAAAAAAACAAATTAAGATATTTTGACTGATCCATATAAATTATAAATTTTGTGAAATTTAGTTGCTAAATGTTTGGAATGGTGATAATTATTACAATTTTCAAGAATATGAGCTATTAGTATTTAGTTCATAACATTTGTAATTGTTGAAATTAAACTAGGCTGGACTAAATTATGTTAATTTTTAAGATTCGAAGCTATTAGTATTTAGTTGATAAATTAAATTTTGTAACTGGTGAAACTAAAATAAGTTGAACTAAACTAATGATTAACAAATAATTTAATAAAATATATAAAAGACCCGTGTCAAAATTCTGAGAGACACATGGTATCTTCTTGTAACTTAAGTTTTAGAAAACCTAGGCAAAAAAATTATGTATTGTAGGTGAGTACCCGCGCAGCGCGGTTTTTTTTTTCTGGTGCGAGTATTTCTCAAAGTGTTTCTACTGAGTATATAATCCAACCTTACACATTCTAAGTTTTAGCTTCAAAACAATATCTTGTAAGTTATTATTGCACATTTGATCTATAAGTAAATTACATGTTGAAATTGATACCCTTAAACACAAGACTAGATCATATTCTAGCCAAGATTGAGAAAGTAATCCAACAAAGGGAAACTAATGAAGGATAAAGAAGCCATCGGTTGAGCGAAGCATATGATTCTAGCATTTTAGGAACGGTTTTCTGTTTTCATTAATATTCATAACTTAACTTAAAATTTTCAAAGAATAATATCACCTGGCCAAGATCTGAAATCTTTAAATACCGACGAAAGTAATGATAAATATTTATAAAGCGAAATGGGTTTAGAAAAGCATACAATAAATATCTAGTGTTCAATAAGAGCATACAAATTTTCAATAAAACATGGATCCAAGTATAATCGGTAAACAAAAATATGTCAATACTCATAAGATTCTTAAATGAGAAGAAAAGAAATGATGCAGTCATTACATGGGCAATCCCTCAGCAACACCGCTCTCCTTGCTTTTGTCTTTGTTTCAGACTTGAATCCCATTATACCTCCTCCCCACTTCTTTCTACAATCGCCAAACTTGTCGTTCAAGTTACCCTATTTACCATAGCTAAAACCAGTTAAAGATATGGTTAAATAATCTACATGTTTTTTGCAGCATTTCACCACTATTCCACTCTAATGAGTTCATATAGTGGTCTTTTCGTGAACAACCGGTAGGATTTTACTCATTCTTCACGGTCATAGAACACACGCAAGCAAAGTCTTCTGGTGAACAACCTGAAAGACGAAAGACGAAACACGAACTCCAGGGTTAACATTAAGCAGAGAAACTTTAGTGGGGTTTAAGTCCATGATTTAGTGAATTATATTACCGCTCGAAGACGAGATTTTCCCTTTACAATGCAGTAAGGGACTTCTATTTTCTTACCACAATACATGTAACCAAGCCACGAATTCGATAGGGTCAACGACTCAACATCATGTATAATCACCATAAGTTGTGACTTGTCCTACTTGATTCATTTGTGTTCGGAAGGTTTTTCCTCAACCTCAACTTCAGACTTCTTTAAAAGGCGGTCTTTATTTTTCATGTTTATCATCTAACCTATACTTGAAGAGAATCTTCAACCTCTGCTTAAAGATACGCTTCTGTCTTCCACGATATATTGGTTTTGGCCATTTGAGATACCAAGTAAGATCCTTCTTAGGAGGCACGCTCCACCGATGAGGAATTACTTTGGACGTCTCTCAGACTAAGGGTTTGTAACTTTGCCATGGAATACCACATATATTATAAGAAAACAACGAAAACTGATACTTTGAGAAGATTAAACAATGGTAGTGCTTAAGGGAAAAGTTAGGAGCATGCCGACTTCTTGGTATTCACTTTCTCACTTTTGGGTGCCTAGGAATCGAAAGAGTAAACTAAAACAGATGAGACAAACAGTGATGAGCATAAAAAATAAAACTAACCACGATTCATATCTCATAGCTAGAAGAAGACATACTAACTCGGTGCATTCACTAGACACAAAGCGTTGATTTATGATAGAATCGTATATGTTATGTATATGCTTATGGATCAAACTGTAGTATTATTTAGCTAATAATATATGTTATCAAACTCAGAAGCTGTAAAAGACTTCTCACTTTAGGAGTGTGACTATGGATCATATCAAAATGTTGGCCAGTTAGATTGTGCATCTAGTTCTGTAAAAATTTACAGATATCAATTACAACAATATCTAAAAAACCTTAAATAAAGCAGAGAATGACTGTCACTTCGTACTTATCACACAGTTACAATGTGTCAGTGAAGAAATTAAGGATATACTAATGTTTTTTGGCAATAACCAAATTAACAAAAAAAAATTTAGTAAAATATAATCTTAGAAATCACAATCCACTAATATTTGCATCACCTCATTTCAAGAAAGAAACCACGATGACTCATGAAAAGATAAAGTAAACGTAATCTCGTGTGGTTATCTAAATCATATATTCTTACAGCATAAAGTTTGGGAGAACTTCAAATCAATTCTTTTAACCAAAAAGCTTTAAAACAATTAAATTCCCACGCTTCCTTCATGATCATTGTCTATATTATAGTGTTTGTATGGAATCATCAAGTCTTATGTACATGAGCGTAATCAACATCAAAGATTCATATTTGAAAATGTAATCAAGCATAATTTGAGGGCAGTCTTTGGCAAGAAAATTTAGGAACCAACAAAGACAGTTATAGAAATATGAATTTATATGCATATAGTTGTACGTATATGTAAAGAGAGTATACACCTTTGTTAATGCTGAAAGCTCTCATATCTACCCTCAAGCTTCTCGGCATCGCATTCTCCCTCCTGGACGTAGTCATAATCCTAAACATGACTAATATAACAACAAAACTCGAGAGAGGATAAGGACAATCATGATTGGTCAGATTTACCTTGCTGATGAGCACTGTATGCCTTGACGAATATGTGTGGATGAAACCTTTGTAACTCATGCAATTTTGGTGCTCGCGAACCCAAACTTTGAGGGAAGAGAACACCACCTATGTGGATGCAGAGTTCTGCGAAGAGGAAGATGGAAGATAAGATATTGAATGTATCATATGAAAGGGTGGAGAGGATTGTGTGACCTTAGGACTATGCCATCGTTGATGATGGTGGACGAAGACCATAAACGGAGGAATCGGCAGAGTATGTGGTGAGTGGGGCGGCTTGGCCTTAAATCGTGGAAGGTGACATTATTCGGATGGGTTTGAATCAGAAATTCGGTGTGAGCCATTTAGTGGAGATGCGAGCATACGTTTTGGTAGATTTTAAAGGGATTATAGTATAGAGTTGTGCGTCTAATGCTTGAAACGTTTTGTGTGGAATGCATGGTATTGAGGGCAGTGGCGAATCTAGAATTTTTTTTTACCAAAGTCAATATATAACTAAAAAAATATATTATAAATATTAAAAATTATTTTAAATAAAATAAAATTAATTATTCTACAGTAGTACTCTTCCATTTTTCATTATTAATTTTTTTTATGACAGTCTCATTTGTAATAGTCTCGAACATATCTTTTCTGATAAAGCAAACCAAATAATCATTCAAAAAATAATCTCTAACTCGGTTGCGAAGATATGTCTATACGAACTTTATTACTAAAAAACATTTCTCAACGCTTGCGACCGCAAGCGGCAAAATAAGAACTAAACCAAAATTTATTATAATCACATCTTTTTCATGGCAAATGATAATTGCTTAATTGTATGACTTTGTTCATAAAGTCAAAGTAAAACTCATTATTATTAAACACTTAATCATGCAAAATAATTCAATTCAAATTACAATTTTCATAAAAATCCCCATTTACACATGTTAGAAGTAAATAATAGGTTATAAGTGGGTTTAACTTTGTTTCTAATTTTAAAACATAAAAACTGAAATTGAGTTTTGTCAAAGTAGGCCACGTTTGGTTTTATTAAAATTAGGATGAGTTTGGTTCAAAACATCAATTAAACTATAGAAAGATAAATTTAACCAAGTCCAAAAAATCAATTTAACCAAATTCAAAAGATAAAATTAAACCAAATCAAACTAACTAATTTAATGAAATGAAAAAAAGTAGGTCATATGACTTATGGTTTTAGCACATAGCTTCGCCACTGATTGAGGGGAGACAAAGAGTTGTTTTGGTTGAAGCGATGAAGACTGGAGTTTGGGAGTTAAGAAAGTGAAGTGATTAAGTGAAACGGAGGAGTCGAGAAGATGAGGATGGTAGGGAGGAAGTGGAGAGTTTGTGCTTGGGTTTGTTATGTGGGCTTGAGGCCCAATAAAATCACATTGGTAAGCGAATGTGTAAGAGGCTTACGTGGTATGTGGAGAAGAGTTTATATTGCTGATGTGGCAATAAACGGAGAGAGCACTTTCTACTTTGATATGGTAGATAGATAGAGTAAAAGATATATATTATTTTTATATTTTAAAAGATAAATAGTATCTCTAAATAAAGTTTCTTCCAAGAAAGCATATAATGAATTGATTTGTTGCATAAAACATAAATCGATTCCTTCATAAGAAAAACCTTCTAAAAGAACCCAAGGAAACTAATTAGGGTAAAAAGAAGAAACAAAGGAAATTTATTGAAGCATAGTACTCTCTATATAATCCAAATAACTAACTACCCCCAAAAAATATCCAAACTCATTGGTTTCAACAATCTTAACCTTTGTTAGATCATTCATCTTCTGATCGTGGCGATAAAGATAAAAGTCCTTCACGTTATAAAACGATGCATCATAGATAATTTCACCCGTTTGAGCAGTGCCTATAACGGATAAAAGATGAGACCGAAGTTCATTTCTCCAAGGATGCATAGATAATGTAACATTCGACCATTTTTGTTTCTTGACATCCTCCAAAACCCACACATCAAATGTATGCAACGAAGTTCGAGCAGATAAGACTACTTTCCCTTGGTAGTTTATCATATTTGGATTATATCTAATCCAACGTTGAACCTGCCCAAGAAATTCAGTGAGATAATCAAAATCCTCAGACCTAACGTCAAATCTCACTAAACAAGATCCCAGCATATCCGCTCCCATCCAAGCACAATAATACAAAACCCCATTGATACAAAGACCCTTAGGTTGCACTACTAGAAATGGCAAGCATAGTCACATGATTTTTTGCGGCTATAACTAATTATTTGTAGCAAAAATTGATTAGCTATAACTTTTCCACATAATGTTTTTGCGGAGTAAGTGGTTGTTGCTAATCAGGTTTTTGTAGCTAATTGTAGTAAAATTGCTACACAATGTTACAAATTTTAATTGTTGCAAATTGAATCAAATAGCTACTACTGATTTTTTTTGAAACAAATTTGTTACAAATAATTTGTTGCCAATAACTAAAATTGCTTCAAAAAATTGAATCTAATATGCTACAAGCTGTTACAAAATCAAATAAATTAATAAAAAAAAAAATTCAAAAATTACATAATATTCGTTACATAATAAACATATATTTACACACTATAAAACATTAATAAAAACTAAAAAAATACATATATAAATATCATAAAACATAGCAAATCATTACATAAATCCAAATTTCTAATCACCTAAATTCTAAATTCTAATCACCCAAATTCCAAATTTCTAAAAGCCAAACTTCCAACATTGTAAGAGGCTAACTTCTATGGAATGTTTGACAAAGCGGTAACTTCTTCTTGAAATATGATGTGCTTAAGATGGATGCTAGGTAGTGGCTCCGTTCCTGTCCATGAGTCAAGATCATAAAATTAAAAGTGAAGGTAGTTAAATTCATATATTGAGTAAATGAGTCATGATAGTAAAGAATATTGAGTAAGACCATATTACCATACTCTAGCTCTGTCGAGGACATGGTTTAGCAGTTGCTTTGTGAAACCATAGAAGAAATTGTTCTTCTTTACCGTGAGCATGTTCTGTAACGGATATTAGTCCAAGTTAAGAAATTGATATGTGCATCCTTTCACAGTCTCTTGTCGTTGTGGCATCTGAACAAAACCAAGAAGAGATTACAAGTACTTATAAGATGAGAAGATACTAAGACCGAACTAGAAAAAACTAGAGACTCCAAAGGTCCAACAAATCACCTCTATAAACAGGATCTATCATTCCATCAAGGTACGTAGCTTCAAGATCTGAAATCATGAAATCGAATTTCCAATCTCATACTTAATAGCTATTGAGTTCATCATACATAAAAACACAACAATTACACCGATTTGATTCAATTCAAGAGATATTTATGAACACAAGAGTTTCAGACCTAAGAGAGTACCTGGAAAGTGAAAAAAGGTACTGCAACATGGAAAGTGCAGAGGCGGGATTGCGACTATTGGTGAGAGTAAAATGGAGGAAATAAGGAAGGGATAATCATTCAGAAGAAGAAGAAGAATCAAACGAAGATGAAGAGGCTTACGGAGGAGAAATTGCTACTGGCCGACGCAACGGTGACAATGCCGAAGAGAAACACCGTTGCTCCCTCTCTCTCTCTTCTTGTCTCGACGAATTGGTTTCTCATAAATCCCTAAGTTCGGATTCGAATCTGAGATTCCAAAAACAACAAATCGACGAGCCTTTCGATTTTCTCTCTCAATCTCGCATGTGGTGCTTCAGACTGGAAACAAAAACTCAGATCTACCGACTAGCAAATGAGAACCAGATAGTAAGGAGAGAAAGATGATATAAAATTTGTATGGTTGTGATTAAAGTGAGATAAGATAAAAATAGTTGTCACCAAGTTTTTGTAACCAATTGAAACAAATTAGCTACAATTTCAAATTTGTTGCTAGTTTGTCTCAAATTAGTTACCAAAAGTAACAAATTTGCTATAAATTGATAAGTTAAGTATATTTGTGACAAATTTGTATCAAATAGTAGCCAAAGTTTGCAACAATTTTTTTTTGTAATAAAAATTGTAGCTATGTTTAACTATTCTAGTAGTGTTGAGGAATGTGAGGAACTCCAGATTTGATATTTCTCCATGAGTTTTGATCATGAGATGATGGTGCCAATGTAAACACTTGACACTGACTAGGTCTACGGATATTAAACTGTCACTACAAAAATTAATTGATATAGCCACAATTTTGGTTACAAACTTAATTTGTAGCAAATTTTAGCTCCAATTTAATACAAATTGCTACAAAATATATTAACTCTTCAGTTCTTAACACTTTCGTCAATGGTAGTAGTTAATTTGTGACAAAATAGTAGTAACAAACTACAATTTTAGCTAAAATTGCTGCAATTAGTTACAAAATTATAGTGACAAAGTTTGTTACAAGTTGTGTTCACGAAATATATGTGACAACTTAACACGTAGCCAAAATAAAAACAAGTCTCGCTTCGTCTCTTGTTCTCTCCACATTTAACCCTAGATCTCTTCCTTCCTCCATCTCAAATCAGCCCCCGCTTCTTCTCTCTTACCCCCTTTCGTCTCCTTCAATCATCATTTTGACTCCAATTTCTCATTGTTCTTCTCCTTTTGCTATCTCTTTCTCTCTTCTTTCACTCTCCCTCTCACCATCTCGTTTCATTCTGAAGAAAATAGCCCAACGATTAGCGGATTTCGAAAGAGAATCTTTGATTTCATCAATTATTAATCGAATAGAGATTAGTGAATCGAATAGAGATTATTGAATCGATTATGTTCTCGTTGTTGTGCGTAAGGAGGCTAAGAGATGTAACTGTCTTAAAGGTAAGTGAATCTTGTAGATCTGTTCGATTTTAGGGTTGATTGTGCTTTTGTTTACCTCTTATATAGTGAATTGGATTTTGAATAGTGAGATTTGTGTTTCCTATGTTTAGGGTTTCCATTCCTTTAGAGATGGAGCTGAATTTGGTACGGGAACGAGAACCTATTTCTTAATTTCTAACATTCGTGGAGAATATCTAGGAACGATGTCTACCTTATGAACTTGTGAGTATACTTGTTTGATCAATTATTATTTGAATAGTGAGATTTGGTAATTAGCTGATTCATGCTTTGGTAATTAGCTGATTCATATTTTTATTTCTAGAACATTTGGTTTCTAATGTCGTGGAACACAATCAGATTTCATGGAAGTTACCTCCAGGGCTAGAGAATCTGCCAAACATTCAAAGAGTGTAAGAATCTCTGTCCACTTATCTCATTCTCTGAAAATGTTCATTTTTAGTATTGATGTTTGCTAATATTCATACTGTATTCTCTCTTTGTAGGCTTCTTAGTTCGAACTACTTGAATGGAGAAATCCCAAGTACAGTTGACATTGCTCTTCCTAAAGAGTTAGCAGTTATGTTTGTACACCAACTCTGCTGGTGAGAATGTGAGATCATTTTGTCAAGTCTGAACTGAAATGTTTATTACTCTTTTCCTTGTTTGAATTTACTGAAGGAGAATCAGTGACTTGAGTGGACGTGAAACTCATAAAAAGGTTTTTGAGGCCATGAAGAAAGACTTGCTAAGAGGTTTTTCACGAGTGGTACTTAGAGATCTTTGGTTCCCATGAAAACGACCTAGAAGTCTGCGTAAGTCCATTGCTAGTTCATAATTCATAACTCTATTCATCTTCTTGGTAATGATTTGGTTCTTGTTATATTCAATGGTTTTTACTTCTTACAAATGTAAAACACAATGGGGGTAAAGGAAGATAAGACAGGTCCTTTAACAGTTAGAGTTTGATTCATTTTCAATTTTTCATGTCTGTTTTTACTATGGATTTATAGTTTGTAATTATGAATAATAATTACATAATAATATTCTTATTCAAAAAAATTTTTTTATACTAATTACATTGGTTTAGTAGCAAATTGTAGCATATTAGGTTCAAGCTTTTGTAGTCATTTCTGTTAGTTGGCAACAAAGTGTCTGTTACAATTAGTGGGTATTTGTATCAAACTAGTACAAATTATTTGTAACTAAGATTTGTAGTAAATGATAGCAACAATGTAATATTGTAACCATTTGTAGCAAAATTGTTATAATTTGCTACAAACTTCACATAGCGACGCCCACATTGCTAGAAGTGAAAATTTGTAGCAAATTGTAGCAAACCATTAATTTGCAAGCAAGCAACCGTACGAGATAGAAAAACTGTACGAGTAAAAGAAAAACTTTAAAATGCATATAGTTGGTGGAAAGAAAGAATATAACAAAAAAAGTCGTTTTTTGTTTATTAACTTTGTTATAGAGCCAAATCTAAAACTTCAAAAGTTCATAAACTTTTTGAATCGAATTTTAAATAATATATTCCATTTTGAATAAAACATTAGTTTAAGAACTACACAATTGTGTCGGTTTTTTAGTTAGAAGAAAAAAGAAATACAGAATTGTTTGTGTGTATAAATTGGACTCATTGGTGATAGGTTTTGGGTAGTTTTAAAAGCTAATTTGTCAATATCCATCCAACACCTGATTTTTCTGTTTCATCTAAGCTCATTGACATAATTACATATTTAATCATAAACATGATTAAGCCTTAAACTACAAAAGGCTCAAAAGTTCCCCTTTTATGTATAGTTCATTAAAAGATTACTTATACTTGATCCATATAATTTTCATTAGTTGAAGTATGTCTCTTTGTTCTGTAAAAAGATTCATATTATGAAGTTAGCGTGAATGAAAATGTCTATTTCGGATATATTTTTGTGGATTTATTTATTAAGTTGAGAGATTCTTACAAGAAAGTGCGGTGAAGAAAATACAACAAAGACCAAACAAAATTGAATGTAAAATTTATCTGCGTTGGTTTCCTACGGTTTATCTTGAGTCTTATTGAGTGCATATCTATTTAATAATTTTGGGAATGGAACAGTTTTAACTTTTAACAATAACTTCTTTCAAACATTTGAAACTATTTAGGGTTGTTTGCTCTTGCTTCTTTAGAACTGTGTGGAGAATTATGGTTGTTTACTTCGTTCCTACTTTGATACTTGGGACTTAACCAAAACTGGTTCTGTTAGCATGTTAATCTTGCATGGTATTCTTTGTTATTCTTCGTTCCTACATATTTTGTTATTCTTCGTCTAAAGATTCGCATGGGATGGAAAGTCGTTCGTGTATTCTCTCTATTATTTGGCACAAAAATCTTTCTAAAGAATGATCATATTTGATTTAGAGTATTCTCTTTTGAATTTAGATCTTTTTTTAACACTACAGTTTTCACTAATGCATTTCAATGTTTCTATCTACTTAGGGGTATCCTACAACCTTGGGTCTCTCGTCAAGTCCATGATGGAGTTCCTCTTGTTCTCCAAATCCATGGTATAGCTAATTTTCAAAAACAGAGTCGAAATATGTTTATTAGAATTTAATGGAAAAATGTTTTTGCTTAAGATGCTACTTTGTTGGTCATGTTTTCAGACGCAAGTATGAGTAGAGTCCATGTTGATTTTGTTATTTCTATTGGATTTTAACCCAAAAAAAAGTTATGGATTCATTTGTTTGATTAAGTTGTATTATATTACCAAAATTATGGTTGTTTTTTTCCCAATATTGAAAATAGATCGTTCGAGAATAATCAATAATTTCCTTATACTTACGTTAACTTGTACTTTTATTCAAAGCACAAAAGACCTTCACTTTATAACCTTTGCAAGGTAAGTGGTACAATATGTTACTAAATTCTCTAAAGAACCATTTATATTCTTTAAAAATAGCATTCTTATTACTTTCTTTCTTATTTTAATTTTGGTGATTGTAGTCTATTCTTTGTCTTTTCTATTTTAAATGATCCTTGAGCTGATTGTTTTCTTGTAGGTTAATGGTTAAATATATTCCTAGAAAATCACCACCCTTTACAAAATGGTGTGTTTTGTGATATCCAAATACGGAAAATGACAAATAATTTTGACAGTGCGGGCCTTAGAAGGAAGAAATTGACAGAAACAAATAGGAGTACAAATTCTTCCCATGGAGGATTTAAAGTCATGGAAGTTAGGGAAGACTCGGAAAAAGTGACATTATGCCATGGACTTCGGTGACTTAAGTACTCATAGTACAATATATTATTCCAGTAAAAAAGACTGTTATCCTGTTCGGCATGATGTCGCTGCGTTAGCAACCAACGATCAAAAATCATAACTACTTTTGATATCTCCCCACCTCTAAAGGCAACATAGTATGTAAGTAACTACTCACCCAAGTAAGTGGAGAGTAACAAAGGCAACACCATAAATATAAGTCGCACGGTCATGTAAAAATTAGGGGCACCGATTCGTAGCGTCACCCATTTAAGTGTTTATCGTTTCTTTTGCCTTTATTAACGTTTAATCTTTTATCCTTACTAGAATAATGCCCGTGGGACGGAATATTTATCAAGTAAAATTAATATAATTTTAGTTAAATAACTAATTGTAGTTACTAATATATTTATTATATGAAATTTAAGATTAATTTTTTATACTTAAATTTGCGATTGTTCTTTTATAAAATATATTCCACCCATGAAATAATTGAAATCAAAAGAGCATATTTTTCAAATATACAAATATAGAAGATTGCGTATATAACCAAAAACTTGTCACCAATTTCTGATCTTATAAATTTATTATTATTTTAGTGTTTGTTTAGTAGATAATTTGTTTTTCGGAATTGTTTAGTAATATACATTATATTAGCCAAGTTAGTATTGTATATTGAAATAATATTTAGGTACTGAGATCTTATATGTATAATTTAGTAATATTAATTATGTTAACTAAACTTATTTAAGTTTTGTTTAAATATAGAGATTAAGGTATTTGGAGTGTTTGAATATGAATATAGTAGTAGTTAATGATAATTATAATTTGTTTGGGTATAGAGTTAATGTTTTGTGGTAATGTTTGGGAATAAGTATAATAGGAGTAATAACAGAGGAATTAAATAAATATAAAAATGAGTGAAAAAAAGAGAGCATGTCAACTAAGGCAAAAATGCTTTATAAAGAAAAGAACAGGTCACGTATAGGGGTGTCAAAATGGGTCAAAACCCATGAGTAACCCTAACCCGCCCATAGTTTTAGTGGGTTGGATTGAATTTTTCTACCCATATAAATAAATGGTATTAGTGGGTTACCCATTTGGGTTTATTGGTTTAATGGGTAAACCCATTAGCGTTACGGGTTACCCATGAGTTTAACATAAAACAAAAAAATAACTAATATACCGTATATGATATACGTAAATTACTAAAAATATTAGAATTTTTCTTTGGCAAAGAAAAACAAGGGTTTTATATTACTTTTACTAAAAGAATGAATTTAACGTAAATTAAATCTAAGAAAAGAGATGAACACGACAAACATTGACGTGCTTTCTTCATTATTTATTAGCTTTTGGCTTTTTTGGTTTATGGTTTTATTTATTTATAGATATATTAGACATTTTATTTTATTTCTTATTTGAATTTTTTTGTTGGATTTATAATAATACGGAATTTTCTAATTTTTTTAGTTATTTTATCATAATATAATTAATTTATGTGGGTAGCCCATTAAACCCATTAATCCAATGAGTTTTACAGTAGATGGGTTTGGATACGTACATTGTACCCATATAATAGATGGGTCGGGTCAAACCCGCCCACTAAAATCTCGAACCCACGTCGGATTGGGTTGGGTTGGGTCGGGTTACTCATTTCGACACCCCTAGCCATGTATCTACAGTCTAGAATGTCTGCCATGTATGCAATGGATGACTTCGATGGAGGAAACATCTGAGAAGAAAGGTGTAAGTATATGGAGAGTGAGTGTTGAGGGATTGGAAAAATATTATGTGTATGTCGTCTATGTACATACCATTTCCTCTCTTGTTAATAAAGGAAATAGAATGTCTTCAAAAATTTGTAGAAATGTTTAGACAACGAAGATGGAGGGTAAACAAAATGAAGGACATAAGCAAGATGAAAGACATGGCGATCAAGTGATGAGTGGTGAAAAAAATGAGAGTTTTTTTATTCTTTGGATAATTTGTATGGAATTTTTAAAGAAATAAATAAAAACCAAATTGTTACCAACTTCTCGTCTTTGAGCTTCTTGTTGAAAATGTAACATTGCTAATTTGCTATGGTTTGAAGTAAGTTTAAATGCAGCAATGATAATCATTTGTTCAATTATTGTTTGTTGAGACTATTATTATTACCTAAAGCCAAGTTGGATGTAAGATTATATATCCTCCTATCCATCCTTCGTAGCGATTATTTATCTACCATTATATCAGTTTGGCCTTTATAACAAGTTTAAGTTCAATTGTTCTTTCATATTCTGCAGAAAAATACCCGTGCATACGTAATTATTTAATCACCTTAGAATGAAGATGCATCTCCATGCCATAGTTATTGCTGGCTCGCAGGCCAATTCAGCCACATGTGTGACCAGAGCTTCAAGTGAAACAAGATTAAAGACAAAAATATTACGTTTTTGATGGTTCAAAATGAAGCGAAGGATATAAAATAATGGGATAAGATAGAATATATAGTCACCAGAGGCGCGGCAGCTAATTAGGGTTTGGTGAAATCACTAATCAAGCCACGTGGCCAAAATTAAGCATTACAAGCTTAGTTATGACCCCAAATGGTTGAAAAAGCTGAAGCATCATTCTGGTGAAGAAGACAAAACCAAGGCTAAGACCAAGTACTTGTTCTATAGACCTAAATGACAGAGAATGAGAAAATCAAGAGAAGAAAAGGGATTTTTACTTCAGAAATCTCATGGCCAACACTACGAACATGAATGACCTTAGAAGATTCAGCCATTTATAACCTGCAGACAAAGACACCATAAACAAACTCAATTGAAAGTGGATTGCACCGCTCACAGAATCAAAATCAAAGGTTTGTTATTCCCAGCTCTAATCAAAACGCAATCATGGACCAAGACAATATATAACAACAACGCATGGCTTGGTTGGAGAACATTGACATTAGAAAGAAGAAGAAATTGAAATCAAAGTTGTATGTAAGAAAAGATCTCCAAATCGCAGGGAAGCAGAAGAGAAGAGAGAACTTGCCTGACCTGAGAGTGAATGAGTGAGTGAGAGAGAAGGTTTCACAAAGTCTCGTAGTCAAAGGATAAAATCACTAATCAAGCCACGTGGCCAAAACTAAGCACATCTCTAATCTATTTTATCTTTTGGTCAATATGTAATCTACTTATTTCTATCTATTTTATCTTTTGGTCAATATGTAATCTACTTATTATCTCTTAAAATATACAGTAGGATTCAAAATTTATAAGAACAATTCATATGCTGCATCTTAATTAACCAACAAAAATTGATCTAATATAATTAAAACAATTAATATTATCTAAATAAAATAATTAGATTAAATCGCTAGTTCTTGAAAAGCTAAACCCTAAACAAAAAAAATACTAAACCCTAAATCCAAATACTACATCTTAAACCTCAAATACTAAATCCTAAACCCAAAATTTAAATCCTAAATATAATATGGAGTTTACTATTTGGGATTTAGGGTTTAGGGTGTAATATACTGGAGTTAGGGTTTAGTATGTGAAATTTAGGGTGATAGTGTTTAGTGTTTTGGGTTTAGAATATTGGGTTTAGAGTTAGGGTTTTGTATTTGAAAATTAAGGTTTAGCTTTTTAAAATTTTATGATTTAATTTAATTTGTTAGTTATATATTATTAATTATTTTAATTATATTACATGGCAGGTTTGATTGGTTAATTAAAAATGGATGAATCAGAATGTAACCCAAGAATTGTTTAATTTATTATGCTTTCTTTCGGGAAAACTTAAAAAAAAATCTTTAAATCATTTAAATTTAGGTTAACGTGAACATTTTATGCCAGATAGTATAGAATTGTACCATCTAGTTAATATAATTATAGTAATTAAAGGGGCATACCTAAAACTATATTTTACCAGAACTAAATATTATATAAAACTTGTATCTTCTGAATAAAACTTTAAATATGTACTAAGTTTTTACGTGACAAAAAAATGTATTAAGTTTTATACTAGCATTCTATATTGTGTTCTGTTTATATAAGATTTAATCAATGTTTTTAGAATCTAACTAGCCTAAATATGTCAAAGCGATTTTAGGTTTAAATATCTATTATAAGTAAGCCATGTAAGCTTAAAATATGTTCAATGATGATTTGATTCGTGAAACTGGATGCAGTTTTTTTCTTTCCCTTATTAATTATTATCAACTAGACTAAATATGCATTATAGTATGCAATAAAAGTGATAAATTAATCGAGTCAAAGCGTTTTTAGGTTTAAATATCTATTATAAATAAGCTGTGTAAGCTTAAAATGTATTTAGTGATGATTTGATTCTTAAAACTGGAGGAAGTTTTTTCTTTCCCTTATTATCAACTAAAAGATTCGTCCACGCGTTACCCGGGTTTAGCAAAAAATGAAGCAAAATATATGTTATAATATTTATTTTCTATTACATATAGCACTAAATATTTTTGAAAGTAAAGATCTAAACGTGTATGTTTTTGTTAATAATTTTAAAATCGTTTTTATGAGATATTGAAATATAGGTAAAATTAGGTTTTTGGTTCAAAGTAAGCAAGATGAAAATTAAAACTACATAGTTTTAAAATGGGTTAGTTTCGTTTAATTATATTTTATTTTATTATGTGTTGTTTTGGATATTTGGATGTGGAATTATGAAAAAAACAAATTAAGATATTTTGACTGATCCATATAAATTATAAATTTTGTGAAATTTAGTTGCTAAATGTTTGGAATGGTGATAATTATTACAATTTTCAAGAATATGAGCTATTAGTATTTAGTTCATAACATTTGTAATTGTTGAAATTAAACTAGGCTGGACTAAATTATGTTAATTTTTAAGATTCGAAGCTATTAGTATTTAGTTGATAAATTAAATTTTGTAACTGGTGAAACTAAAATAAGTTGAACTAAACTAATGATTAACAAATAATTTAATAAAATATATAAAAGACCCGTGTCAAAATTCTGAGAGACACATGGTATCTTCTTGTAACTTAAGTTTTAGAAAACCTAGGCAAAAAAATTATGTATTGTAGGTGAGTACCCGCGCAGCGCGGTTTTTTTTTTCTGGTGCGAGTATTTCTCAAAGTGTTTCTACTGAGTATATAATCCAACCTTACACATTCTAAGTTTTAGCTTCAAAACAATATCTTGTAAGTTATTATTGCACATTTGATCTATAAGTAAATTACATGTTGAAATTGATACCCTTAAACACAAGACTAGATCATATTCTAGCCAAGATTGAGAAAGTAATCCAACAAAGGGAAACTAATGAAGGATAAAGAAGCCATCGGTTGAGCGAAGCATATGATTCTAGCATTTTAGGAACGGTTTTCTGTTTTCATTAATATTCATAACTTAACTTAAAATTTTCAAAGAATAATATCACCTGGCCAAGATCTGAAATCTTTAAATACCGACGAAAGTAATGATAAATATTTATAAAGCGAAATGGGTTTAGAAAAGCATACAATAAATATCTAGTGTTCAATAAGAGCATACAAATTTTCAATAAAACATGGATCCAAGTATAATCGGTAAACAAAAATATGTCAATACTCATAAGATTCTTAAATGAGAAGAAAAGAAATGATGCAGTCATTACATGGGCAATCCCTCAGCAACACCGCTCTCCTTGCTTTTGTCTTTGTTTCAGACTTGAATCCCATTATACCTCCTCCCCACTTCTTTCTACAATCGCCAAACTTGTCGTTCAAGTTACCCTATTTACCATAGCTAAAACCAGTTAAAGATATGGTTAAATAATCTACATGTTTTTTGCAGCATTTCACCACTATTCCACTCTAATGAGTTCATATAGTGGTCTTTTCGTGAACAACCGGTAGGATTTTACTCATTCTTCACGGTCATAGAACACACGCAAGCAAAGTCTTCTGGTGAACAACCTGAAAGACGAAAGACGAAACACGAACTCCAGGGTTAACATTAAGCAGAGAAACTTTAGTGGGGTTTAAGTCCATGATTTAGTGAATTATATTACCGCTCGAAGACGAGATTTTCCCTTTACAATGCAGTAAGGGACTTCTATTTTCTTACCACAATACATGTAACCAAGCCACGAATTCGATAGGGTCAACGACTCAACATCATGTATAATCACCATAAGTTGTGACTTGTCCTACTTGATTCATTTGTGTTCGGAAGGTTTTTCCTCAACCTCAACTTCAGACTTCTTTAAAAGGCGGTCTTTATTTTTCATGTTTATCATCTAACCTATACTTGAAGAGAATCTTCAACCTCTGCTTAAAGATACGCTTCTGTCTTCCACGATATATTGGTTTTGGCCATTTGAGATACCAAGTAAGATCCTTCTTAGGAGGCACGCTCCACCGATGAGGAATTACTTTGGACGTCTCTCAGACTAAGGGTTTGTAACTTTGCCATGGAATACCACATATATTATAAGAAAACAACGAAAACTGATACTTTGAGAAGATTAAACAATGGTAGTGCTTAAGGGAAAAGTTAGGAGCATGCCGACTTCTTGGTATTCACTTTCTCACTTTTGGGTGCCTAGGAATCGAAAGAGTAAACTAAAACAGATGAGACAAACAGTGATGAGCATAAAAAATAAAACTAACCACGATTCATATCTCATAGCTAGAAGAAGACATACTAACTCGGTGCATTCACTAGACACAAAGCGTTGATTTATGATAGAATCGTATATGTTATGTATATGCTTATGGATCAAACTGTAGTATTATTTAGCTAATAATATATGTTATCAAACTCAGAAGCTGTAAAAGACTTCTCACTTTAGGAGTGTGACTATGGATCATATCAAAATGTTGGCCAGTTAGATTGTGCATCTAGTTCTGTAAAAATTTACAGATATCAATTACAACAATATCTAAAAAACCTTAAATAAAGCAGAGAATGACTGTCACTTCGTACTTATCACACAGTTACAATGTGTCAGTGAAGAAATTAAGGATATACTAATGTTTTTTGGCAATAACCAAATTAACAAAAAAAAATTTAGTAAAATATAATCTTAGAAATCACAATCCACTAATATTTGCATCACCTCATTTCAAGAAAGAAACCACGATGACTCATGAAAAGATAAAGTAAACGTAATCTCGTGTGGTTATCTAAATCATATATTCTTACAGCATAAAGTTTGGGAGAACTTCAAATCAATTCTTTTAACCAAAAAGCTTTAAAACAATTAAATTCCCACGCTTCCTTCATGATCATTGTCTATATTATAGTGTTTGTATGGAATCATCAAGTCTTATGTACATGAGCGTAATCAACATCAAAGATTCATATTTGAAAATGTAATCAAGCATAATTTGAGGGCAGTCTTTGGCAAGAAAATTTAGGAACCAACAAAGACAGTTATAGAAATATGAATTTATATGCATATAGTTGTACGTATATGTAAAGAGAGTATACACCTTTGTTAATGCTGAAAGCTCTCATATCTACCCTCAAGCTTCTCGGCATCGCATTCTCCCTCCTGGACGTAGTCATAATCCTAAACATGACTAATATAACAACAAAACTCGAGAGAGGATAAGGACAATCATGATTGGTCAGATTTACCTTGCTGATGAGCACTGTATGCCTTGACGAATATGTGTGGATGAAACCTTTGTAACTCATGCAATTTTGGTGCTCGCGAACCCAAACTTTGAGGGAAGAGAACACCACCTATGTGGATGCAGAGTTCTGCGAAGAGGAAGATGGAAGATAAGATATTGAATGTATCATATGAAAGGGTGGAGAGGATTGTGTGACCTTAGGACTATGCCATCGTTGATGATGGTGGACGAAGACCATAAACGGAGGAATCGGCAGAGTATGTGGTGAGTGGGGCGGCTTGGCCTTAAATCGTGGAAGGTGACATTATTCGGATGGGTTTGAATCAGAAATTCGGTGTGAGCCATTTAGTGGAGATGCGAGCATACGTTTTGGTAGATTTTAAAGGGATTATAGTATAGAGTTGTGCGTCTAATGCTTGAAACGTTTTGTGTGGAATGCATGGTATTGAGGGCAGTGGCGAATCTAGAATTTTTTTTTACCAAAGTCAATATATAACTAAAAAAATATATTATAAATATTAAAAATTATTTTAAATAAAATAAAATTAATTATTCTACAGTAGTACTCTTCCATTTTTCATTATTAATTTTTTTTATGACAGTCTCATTTGTAATAGTCTCGAACATATCTTTTCTGATAAAGCAAACCAAATAATCATTCAAAAAATAATCTCTAACTCGGTTGCGAAGATATGTCTATACGAACTTTATTACTAAAAAACATTTCTCAACGCTTGCGACCGCAAGCGGCAAAATAAGAACTAAACCAAAATTTATTATAATCACATCTTTTTCATGGCAAATGATAATTGCTTAATTGTATGACTTTGTTCATAAAGTCAAAGTAAAACTCATTATTATTAAACACTTAATCATGCAAAATAATTCAATTCAAATTACAATTTTCATAAAAATCCCCATTTACACATGTTAGAAGTAAATAATAGGTTATAAGTGGGTTTAACTTTGTTTCTAATTTTAAAACATAAAAACTGAAATTGAGTTTTGTCAAAGTAGGCCACGTTTGGTTTTATTAAAATTAGGATGAGTTTGGTTCAAAACATCAATTAAACTACAGAAAGATAAATTTAACCAAGTTCAAAAAATCAATTTAACCAAATTCAAAAGATAAAATTAAACCAAATCAAACTAACTAATTTAATGAAATGAAAAAAAGTAGGTCATATGACTTATGGTTTTAGCACATAGCTTCGCCACTGATTGAGGGGAGACAAAGAGTTGTTTTGGTTGAAGCGATGAAGACTGGAGTTTGGGAGTTAAGAAAGTGAAGTGATTAAGTGAAACGGAGGAGTCGAGAAGATGAGGATGGTAGGGAGGAAGTGGAGAGTTTGTGCTTGGGTTTGTTATGTGGGCTTGAGGCCCAATAAAATCACATTGGTAAGCGAATGTGTAAGAGGCTTACGTGGTATGTGGAGAAGAGTTTATATTGCTGATGTGGCAATAAACGGAGAGAGCACTTTCTACTTTGATATGGTAGATAGATAGAGTAAAAGATATATATTATTTTTATATTTTAAAAGATAAATAGTATCTCTAAATAAAGTTTCTTCCAAGAAAGCATATAATGAATTGATTTGTTGCATAAAACATAAATCGATTCCTTCATAAGAAAAACCTTCTAAAAGAACCCAAGGAAACTAATTAGGGTAAAAAGAAGAAACAAAGGAAATTTATTGAAGCATAGTACTCTCTATATAATCCAAATAACTAACTACCCCCAAAAAATATCCAAACTCATTGGTTTCAACAATCTTAACCTTTGTTAGATCATTCATCTTCTGATCGTGGCGATAAAGATAAAAGTCCTTCACGTTATAAAACGATGCATCATAGATAATTTCACCCGTTTGAGCAGTGCCTATAACGGATAAAAGATGAGACCGAAGTTCATTTCTCCAAGGATGCATAGATAATGTAACATTCGACCATTTTTGTTTCTTGACATCCTCCAAAACCCACACATCAAATGTATGCAACGAAGTTCGAGCAGATAAGACTACTTTCCCTTGGTAGTTTATCATATTTGGATTATATCTAATCCAACGTTGAACCTGCCCAAGAAATTCAGTGAGATAATCAAAATCCTCAGACCTAACGTCAAATCTCACTAAACAAGATCCCAGCATATCCGCTCCCATCCAAGCACAATAATACAAAACCCCATTGATACAAAGACCCTTAGGTTGCACTACTAGAAATGGCAAGCATAGTCACATGATTTTTTGCGGCTATAACTAATTATTTGTAGCAAAAATTGATTAGCTATAACTTTTCCACATAATGTTTTTGCGGAGTAAGTGGTTGTTGCTAATCAGGTTTTTGTAGCTAATTGTAGTAAAATTGCTACACAATGTTACAAATTTTAATTGTTGCAAATTGAATCAAATAGCTACTACTGATTTTTTTTGAAACAAATTTGTTACAAATAATTTGTTGCCAATAACTAAAATTGCTTCAAAAAATTGAATCTAATATGCTACAAGCTGTTACAAAATCAAATAAATTAATAAAAAAAAAAATTCAAAAATTACATAATATTCGTTACATAATAAACATATATTTACACACTATAAAACATTAATAAAAACTAAAAAAATACATATATAAATATCATAAAACATAGCAAATCATTACATAAATCCAAATTTCTAATCACCTAAATTCTAAATTCTAATCACCCAAATTCCAAATTTCTAAAAGCCAAACTTCCAACATTGTAAGAGGCTAACTTCTATGGAATGTTTGACAAAGCGGTAACTTCTTCTTGAAATATGATGTGCTTAAGATGGATGCTAGGTAGTGGCTCCGTTCCTGTCCATGAGTCAAGATCATAAAATTAAAAGTGAAGGTAGTTAAATTCATATATTGAGTAAATGAGTCATGATAGTAAAGAATATTGAGTAAGACCATATTACCATACTCTAGCTCTGTCGAGGACATGGTTTAGCAGTTGCTTTGTGAAACCATAGAAGAAATTGTTCTTCTTTACCGTGAGCATGTTCTGTAACGGATATTAGTCCAAGTTAAGAAATTGATATGTGCATCCTTTCACAGTCTCTTGTCGTTGTGGCATCTGAACAAAACCAAGAAGAGATTACAAGTACTTATAAGATGAGAAGATACTAAGACCGAACTAGAAAAAACTAGAGACTCCAAAGGTCCAACAAATCACCTCTATAAACAGGATCTATCATTCCATCAAGGTACGTAGCTTCAAGATCTGAAATCATGAAATCGAATTTCCAATCTCATACTTAATAGCTATTGAGTTCATCATACATAAAAACACAACAATTACACCGATTTGATTCAATTCAAGAGATATTTATGAACACAAGAGTTTCAGACCTAAGAGAGTACCTGGAAAGTGAAAAAAGGTACTGCAACATGGAAAGTGCAGAGGCGGGATTGCGACTATTGGTGAGAGTAAAATGGAGGAAATAAGGAAGGGATAATCATTCAGAAGAAGAAGAAGAATCAAACGAAGATGAAGAGGCTTACGGAGGAGAAATTGCTACTGGCCGACGCAACGGTGACAATGCCGAAGAGAAACACCGTTGCTCCCTCTCTCTCTCTTCTTGTCTCGACGAATTGGTTTCTCATAAATCCCTAAGTTCGGATTCGAATCTGAGATTCCAAAAACAACAAATCGACGAGCCTTTCGATTTTCTCTCTCAATCTCGCATGTGGTGCTTCAGACTGGAAACAAAAACTCAGATCTACCGACTAGCAAATGAGAACCAGATAGTAAGGAGAGAAAGATGATATAAAATTTGTATGGTTGTGATTAAAGTGAGATAAGATAAAAATAGTTGTCACCAAGTTTTTGTAACCAATTGAAACAAATTAGCTACAATTTCAAATTTGTTGCTAGTTTGTCTCAAATTAGTTACCAAAAGTAACAAATTTGCTATAAATTGATAAGTTAAGTATATTTGTGACAAATTTGTATCAAATAGTAGCCAAAGTTTGCAACAATTTTTTTTTGTAATAAAAATTGTAGCTATGTTTAACTATTCTAGTAGTGTTGAGGAATGTGAGGAACTCCAGATTTGATATTTCTCCATGAGTTTTGATCATGAGATGATGGTGCCAATGTAAACACTTGACACTGACTAGGTCTACGGATATTAAACTGTCACTACAAAAATTAATTGATATAGCCACAATTTTGGTTACAAACTTAATTTGTAGCAAATTTTAGCTCCAATTTAATACAAATTGCTACAAAATATATTAACTCTTCAGTTCTTAACACTTTCGTCAATGGTAGTAGTTAATTTGTGACAAAATAGTAGTAACAAACTACAATTTTAGCTAAAATTGCTGCAATTAGTTACAAAATTATAGTGACAAAGTTTGTTACAAGTTGTGTTCACGAAATATATGTGACAACTTAACACTTAGCCAAAATAAAAACAAGTCTCGCTTCGTCTCTTGTTCTCTCCACATTTAACCCTAGATCTCTTCCTTCCTCCATCTCAAATCAGCCCCCGCTTCTTCTCTCTTACCCCCTTTCGTCTCCTTCAATCATCATTTTGACTCCAATTTCTCATTGTTCTTCTCCTTTTGCTATCTCTTTCTCTCTTCTTTCACTCTCCCTCTCACCATCTCGTTTCATTCTGAAGAAAATAGCCCAACGATTAGCGGATTTCGAAAGAGAATCTTTGATTTCATCAATTATTAATCGAATAGAGATTAGTGAATCGAATAGAGATTATTGAATCGATTATGTTCTCGTTGTTGTGCGTAAGGAGGCTAAGAGATGTAACTGTCTTAAAGGTAAGTGAATCTTGTAGATCTGTTCGATTTTAGGGTTGATTGTGCTTTTGTTTACCTCTTATATAGTGAATTGGATTTTGAATAGTGAGATTTGTGTTTCCTATGTTTAGGGTTTCCATTCCTTTAGAGATGGAGCTGAATTTGGTACGGGAACGAGAACCTATTTCTTAATTTCTAACATTCGTGGAGAATATCTAGGAACGATGTCTACCTTATGAACTTGTGAGTATACTTGTTTGATCAATTATTATTTGAATAGTGAGATTTGGTAATTAGCTGATTCATGCTTTGGTAATTAGCTGATTCATATTTTTATTTCTAGAACATTTGGTTTCTAATGTCGTGGAACACAATCAGATTTCATGGAAGTTACCTCCAGGGCTAGAGAATCTGCCAAACATTCAAAGAGTGTAAGAATCTCTGTCCACTTATCTCATTCTCTGAAAATGTTCATTTTTAGTATTGATGTTTGCTAATATTCATACTGTATTCTCTCTTTGTAGGCTTCTTAGTTCGAACTACTTGAATGGAGAAATCCCAAGTACAGTTGACATTGCTCTTCCTAAAGAGTTAGCAGTTATGTTTGTACACCAACTCTGCTGGTGAGAATGTGAGATCATTTTGTCAAGTCTGAACTGAAATGTTTATTACTCTTTTCCTTGTTTGAATTTACTGAAGGAGAATCAGTGACTTGAGTGGACGTGAAACTCATAAAAAGGTTTTTGAGGCCATGAAGAAAGACTTGCTAAGAGGTTTTTCACGAGTGGTACTTAGAGATCTTTGGTTCCCATGAAAACGACCTAGAAGTCTGCGTAAGTCCATTGCTAGTTCATAATTCATAACTCTATTCATCTTCTTGGTAATGATTTGGTTCTTGTTATATTCAATGGTTTTTACTTCTTACAAATGTAAAACACAATGGGGGTAAAGGAAGATAAGACAGGTGCTTTAACAGTTAGAGTTTGATTCATTTTCAATTTTTCATGTCTGTTTTTACTATGGATTTATAGTTTGTAATTATGAATAATAATTACATAATAATATTCTTATTCAAAATTTTTTTTTTATACTAATTACATTGGTTTAGTAGCAAATTGTAGCATATTAGGTTCAAGCTTTTGTAGCCATTTCTGTTAGTTGGCAACAAAGTGTCTGTTACAATTAGTGGGTATTTGTATCAAACTAGTACAAATTATTTGTAACTAAGATTTGTAGTAAATGATAGCAACAATGTAATATTGTAACCATTTGTAGCAAAATTGTTATAATTTGCTACAAACTTCACATAGCGACGCCCACATTGCTAGAAGTGAAAATTTGTAGCAAATTGTAGCAAACCATTAATTTGCAAGCAAGCAACCGTACGAGATAGAAAAACTGTACGAGTAAAAGAAAAACTTTAAAATGCATATAGTTGGTGGAAAGAAAGAATATAACAAAAAAAGTCGTTTTTTGTTTATTAACTTTGTTATAGAGCCAAATCTAAAACTTCAAAAGTTCATAAACTTTTTGAATCGAATTTTAAATAATATATTCCATTTTGAATAAAACATTAGTTTAAGAACTACACAATTGTGTCGGTTTTTTAGTTAGAAGAAAAAAGAAATACAGAATTGTTTGTGTGTATAAATTGGACTCATTGGTGATAGGTTTTGGGTAGTTTTAAAAGCTAATTTGTCAATATCCATCCAACACCTGATTTTTCTGTTTCATCTAAGCTCATTGACATAATTACATATTTAATCATAAACATGATTAAGCCTTAAACTACAAAAGGCTCAAAAGTTTCCCTTTTATGTATAGTTCATTAAAAGATTACTTATACTTGATCCATATAATTTTCATTAGTTGAAGTATGTCTCTTTGTTCTGTAAAAAGATTCATATTATGAAGTTAGCGTGAATGAAAATGTCTATTTCGGATATATTTTTGTGGATTTATTTATTAAGTTGAGAGATTCTTACAAGAAAGTGCGGTGAAGAAAATACAACAAAGACCAAACAAAATTGAATGTAAAATTTATCTGCGTTGGTTTCCTACGGTTTATCTTGAGTCTTATTGAGTGCATATCTATTTAATAATTTTGGGAATGGAACAGTTTTAACTTTTAACAATAACTTCTTTCAAACATTTGAAACTATTTAGGGTTGTTTGCTCTTGCTTCTTTAGAACTGTGTGGAGAATTATGGTTGTTTACTTCGTTCCTACTTTGATACTTGGGACTTAACCAAAACTGGTTCTGTTAGCATGTTAATCTTGCATGGTATTCTTTGTTATTCTTCGTTCCTACATATTTTGTTATTCTTCGTCTAAAGATTCGCATGGGATGGAAAGTCGTTCGTGTATTCTCTCTATTATTTGGCACAAAAATCTTTCTAAAGAATGATCATATTTGATTTAGAGTATTCTCTTTTGAATTTAGATCTTTTTTTAACACTACAGTTTTCACTAATGCATTTCAATGTTTCTATCTACTTAGGGGTATCCTACAACCTTGGGTCTCTCGTCAAGTCCATGATGGAGTTCCTCTTGTTCTCCAAATCCATGGTATAGCTAATTTTCAAAAACAGAGTCGAAATATGTTTATTAGAATTTAATGGAAAAATGTTTTTGCTTAAGATGCTACTTTGTTGGTCATGTTTTCAGACGCAAGTATGAGTAGAGTCCATGTTGATTTTGTTATTTCTATTGGATTTTAACAAAAAAAAGTTATGGATTCATTTGTTTGATTAAGTTGTATTATATTACCAAAATTATGGTTGTTTTTTCTTCCCAATATTGAATATAGATCGTTCGAGAATAATCAATAATTTCCTTATACTTAAGTTAACTTATACTTTTATTCAAAGCACAAAAGCACAAAAGACCTTCACTTTATAACCTTTGCAAGGTAAGTGGTACAATACGTTACTAAATTCTCTAAAGAACCATTTATATTCTTTAAAAATAGCATTCTTATTACTTTCTTTCTTATTTTAATTTTGGTGATTGTAGTCTATTCTTTGTCTTTTCTATTTTAATTGATCCTTGAGCTGATTGTTTTCTTGTAGGTTAATGGTTAAATATATTCCTAGAAAATCACCACCCTTTACAAAATGGTGTGTTTTGTGATATCCAAATACGGAAAATGACAAATAATTTTGACAGTGCGGGCCTTAGAAGGAAGAAATTGACAGAAACAAATAGGAGTACAAATTCTTCCCATGGAGGATTTAAAGTCATGGAAGTTAGGGAAGACTCGGAAAAAGTGACATTATGCCATGGACTTCGGTGACTTAAGTACTCATAGTACAATATATTATTCCAGTAAAAAAGACTGTTATCCTGTTCGGCATGATGTCGCTGCGTTAGCAACCAACGATCAAAAATCATAACTACTTTTGATATCTCCCCACCTCTAAAGGCAACATAGTATGTAAGTAACTACTCACCCAAGTAAGTGGAGAGTAACAAAGGCAACACCATAAATATAAGTCGCACGGTCATGTAAAAATTAGGGGCACCGATTCGTAGCGTCACCCATTTAAGTGTTTATCGTTTCTTTTGCCTTTATTAACGTTTAATCTTTTATCCTTACTAGAATAATGCCCGTGGGACGGAATATTTATCAAGTAAAATTAATATAATTTTAGTTAAATAACTAATTGTAGTTACTAATATATTTATTATATGAAATTTAAGATTAATTTTTTATACTTAAATTTGCGATTGTTCTTTTATAAAATATATTCCACCCATGAAATAATTGAAATCAAAAGAGCATATTTTTCAAATATACAAATATAGAAGATTGCGTATATAACCAAAAACTTGTCACCAATTTCTGATCTTATAAATTTATTATTATTTTAGTGTTTGTTTAGTAGATAATTTGTTTTTCGGAATTGTTTAGTAATATACATTATATTAGCCAAGTTAGTATTGTATATTGAAATAATATTTAGGTACTGAGATCTTATATGTATAATTTAGTAATATTAATTATGTTAACTAAACTTATTTAAGTTTTGTTTAAATATAGAGATTAAGGTATTTGGAGTGTTTGAATATGAATATAGTAGTAGTTAATGATAATTATAATTTGTTTGGGTATAGAGTTAATGTTTTGTGGTAATGTTTGGGAATAAGTATAATAGGAGTAATAACAGAGGAATTAAATAAATATAAAAATGAGTGAAAAAAAGAGAGCATGTCAACTAAGGCAAAAATGCTTTATAAAGAAAAGAACAGGTCACGTATAGGGGTGTCAAAATGGGTCAAAACCCATGAGTAACCCTAACCCGCCCATAGTTTTAGTGGGTTGGATTGAATTTTTCTACCCATATAAATAAATGGTATTAGTGGGTTACCCATTTGGGTTTATTGGTTTAATGGGTAAACCCATTAGCGTTACGGGTTACCCATGAGTTTAACATAAAACAAAAAAATAACTAATATACCGTATATGATATACGTAAATTACTAAAAATATTAGAATTTTTCTTTGGCAAAGAAAAACAAGGGTTTTATATTACTTTTACTAAAAGAATGAATTTAACGTAAATTAAATCTAAGAAAAGAGATGAACACGACAAACATTGACGTGCTTTCTTCATTATTTATTAGCTTTTGGTTTTTTTGGTTTATGGTTTTATTTATTTATAGATATGTTAGACATTTTATTTTATTTCTTATTTGAATTTTTTTGTTGGATTTATAATAATACGGAATTTTCTAATTTTTTTAGTTATTTTATCATAATATAATTAATTTATGTGGGTAGCCCATTAAACCCATTAATCCAATGAGTTTTACAGTAGATGGGTTTGGATACGTACATTGTACCCATATAATAGATGGGTCGGGTCAAACCCGCCCACTAAAATCTCGAACCCACGTCGGATTGGGTTGGGTTGGGTCGGGTTACTCATTTCGACACCGCTAGCCATGTATCTACAGTCTAGAATGTCTGCCATGTATGCAATGGATGACTTCGATGGAGGAAACATCTGAGAAGAAAGGTGTAAGTATATGGAGAGTGAGTGTTGAGGGATTGGAAAAATATTATGTGTATGTCGTCTATGTACATACCATTTCCTCTCTTGTTAATAAAGGAAATAGAATGTCTTCAAAAATTTGTAGAAATGTTTAGACAACGAAGATGGAGGGTAAACAAAATGAAGGACATAAGCAAGATGAAAGACATGGCGATCAAGTGATGACTGGTGAAAAAAATGAGAGTTTTTTTATTCTTTGGATAATTTGTATGGAATTTTTAAAGAAATAAATAAAAACCAAATTGTTACCAACTTCTCGTCTTTGAGCTTCTTGTTGAAAATGTAACATTGCTAATTTGCTATGGTTTGAAGTAAGTTTAAATGCAGCAATGATAATCATTTGTTCAATTATTGTTTGTTGAGACTATTATTATTACCTAAAGCCAAGTTGGATGTAAGATTATATATCCTCCTATCCATCCTTCGTAGCGATTATTTATCTACCATTATATCAGTTTGGCCTTTATAACAAGTTTAAGTTCAATTGTTCTTTCATATTCTGCAGAAAAATACCCGTGCATACGTAATTATTTAATCACCTTAGAATGAAGATGCATCTCCATGCCATAGTTATTGCTGGCTCGCAGGCCAATTCAGCCACATGTGTGACCAGAGCTTCAAGTGAAACAAGATTAAAGACAAAAATATTACGTTTTTGATGGTTCAAAATGAAGCGAAGGATATAAAATAATGGGATAAGATAGAATATATAGTCACCAGAGGCGCGGCAGCTAATTAGGGTTTGGTGAAATCACTAATCAAGCCACGTGGCCAAAATTAAGCATTACAAGCTTAGTTATGACCCCAAATGGTTGAAAAAGCTGAAGCATCATTCTGGTGAAGAAGACAAAACCAAGGCTAAGACCAAGTACTTGTTCTATAGACCTAAATGACAGAGAATGAGAAAATCAAGAGAAGAAAAGGGATTTTTACTTCAGAAATCTCATGGCCAACACTACGAACATGAATGACCTTAGAAGATTCAGCCATTTATAACCTGCAGACAAAGACACCATAAACAAACTCAATTGAAAGTGGATTGCACCGCTCACAGAATCAAAATCAAAGGTTTGTTATTCCCAGCTCTAATCAAAACGCAATCATGGACCAAGACAATATATAACAACAACGCATGGCTTGGTTGGAGAACATTGACATTAGAAAGAAGAAGAAATTGAAATCAAAGTTGTATGTAAGAAAAGATCTCCAAATCGCAGGGAAGCAGAAGAGAAGAGAGAACTTGCCTGACCTGAGAGTGAATGAGTGAGTGAGAGAGAAGGTTTCACAAAGTCTCGTAGTCAAAGGATAAAATCACTAATCAAGCCACGTGGCCAAAACTAAGCACATCTCTAATCTATTTTATCTTTTGGTCAATATGTAATCTACTTATTTCTATCTATTTTATCTTTTGGTCAATATGTAATCTACTTATTATCTCTTAAAATATACAGTAGGATTCAAAATTTATAAGAACAATTCATATGCTGCATCTTAATTAACCAACAAAAATTGATCTAATATAATTAAAACAATTAATATTATCTAAATAAAATAATTAGATTAAATCGCTAGTTCTTGAAAAGCTCAACCCTAAACAAAAAAAATACTAAACCCTAAATCCAAATACTACATCTTAAACCTCAAATACTAAATCCTAAACCCAAAATTTAAATCCTAAATATAATATGGAGTTTACTATTTGGGATTTAGGGTTTAGGGTGTAATATACTGGAGTTAGGGTTTAGTATGTGAAATTTAGGGTGATAGTGTTTAGTGTTTTGGGTTTAGAATATTGGGTTTAGAGTTAGGGTTTTGTATTTGAAAATTAAGGTTTAGCTTTTTAAAATTTTATGATTTAATTTAATTTGTTAGTTATATATTATTAATTATTTTAATTATATTACATGGCAGGTTTGATTGGTTAATTAAAAATGGATGAATCAGAATGTAACCCAAGAATTGTTTAATTTATTATGCTTTCTTTCGGGAAAACTTAAAAAAAAATCTTTAAATCATTTAAATTTAGGTTAACGTGAACATTTTATGCCAGATAGTATAGAATTGTACCATCTAGTTAATATAATTATAGTAATTAAAGGGGCATACCTAAAACTATATTTTACCAGAACTAAATATTATATAAAACTTGTATCTTCTGAATAAAACTTTAAATATGTACTAAGTTTTTACGTGACAAAAAAATGTATTAAGTTTTATACTAGCATTCTATATTGTGTTCTGTTTATATAAGATTTAATCAATGTTTTTAGAATCTAACTAGCCTAAATATGTCAAAGCGATTTTAGGTTTAAATATCTATTATAAGTAAGCCATGTAAGCTTAAAATATGTTCAATGATGATTTGATTCGTGAAACTGGATGCAGTTTTTTTCTTTCCCTTATTAATTATTATCAACTAGACTAAATATGCATTATAGTATGCAATAAAAGTGATAAATTAATCGAGTCAAAGCGTTTTTAGGTTTAAATATCTATTATAAATAAGCTGTGTAAGCTTAAAATGTATTTAGTGATGATTTGATTCTTAAAACTGGAGGAAGTTTTTTCTTTCCCTTATTATCAACTAAAAGATTCGTCCACGCGTTACCCGGGTTTAGCAAAAAATGAAGCAAAATATATGTTATAATATTTATTTTCTATTACATATAGCACTAAATATTTTTGAAAGTAAAGATCTAAACGTGTATGTTTTTGTTAATAATTTTAAAATCGTTTTTATGAGATATTGAAATATAGGTAAAATTAGGTTTTTGGTTCAAAGTAAGCAAGATGAAAATTAAAACTACATAGTTTTAAAATGGGTTAGTTTCGTTTAATTATATTTTATTTTATTATGTGTTGTTTTGGATATTTGGATGTGGAATTATGAAAAAAACAAATTAAGATATTTTGACTGATCCATATAAATTATAAATTTTGTGAAATTTAGTTGCTAAATGTTTGGAATGGTGATAATTATTACAATTTTCAAGAATATGAGCTATTAGTATTTAGTTCATAACATTTGTAATTGTTGAAATTAAACTAGGCTGGACTAAATTATGTTAATTTTTAAGATTCGAAGCTATTAGTATTTAGTTGATAAATTAAATTTTGTAACTGGTGAAACTAAAATAAGTTGAACTAAACTAATGATTAACAAATAATTTAATAAAATATATAAAAGACCCGTGTCAAAATTCTGAGAGACACATGGTAACTTCTTGTAACTTAAGTTTTAGAAAACCTGGGCAAAAAAATTATGTATTGTAGGTGAGTACCCGCGCAGCGCGGTTTTTTTTTTCTGGTGCGAGTATTTCTGAAAGTGTTTCTACTGAGTATATAATCCAACCTTACACATTCTAAGTTTTAGCTTCAAAACAATATCTTGTAAGTTATTATTGCACATTTGATCTATAAGTAAATTACATGTTGAAATTGATACCCTTAAACACAAGACTAGATCATATTCTAGCCAAGATTGAGAAAGTAACCCAACAAAGGGAAACTAATGAAGGATAAAGAAGCCATCGGTTGAGCGAAGCATATGATTCTAGCATTTTAGGAACGGTTTTCTGTTTTCATTAATATTCATAACTTAACTTAAAATTTTCAAAGAATAATATCACCTGGCCAAGATCTGAAATCTTTAAATACCGACGAAAGTAATGATAAATATTTATAAAGCGAAATGGGTTTAGAAAAGCATAAAATAAATATCTAGTGTTCAATAAGAGCATGCAAATTTTCAATAAAACATGGATCCAAGTATAATCGGTAAACAAAAATATGTCAATACTCATAAGATTCTTAAATGAGAAGAAAAGAAATGATGCAGTCATTACATGGGCAATCTGATATGCTCATATTTACCCTGAGCTACTCTCTCAAATTAAGAGGTCGTCGTAGTAGGGGTCGAATCACTGGGAGTCAAATCAAACGATAGGATATATGACTTCGAATTGAGCTAAGCAAATAAAGTGAAATAAAAGCAAGAAATAATTCAAAACAAAGAAAAATTGTTGGTTTTAAGAATTCAATTAAACAAAAGCTAGGTTTTCGGGAAATTCGCAGGCAAAGATAAATTGTAGAATTAATAAACTGTGAGGATTTTAATGAAGAACCGTTCTCGAACTTGAAACTCTAATGTAAAATTAAACGACTTCCGTTGAATTAATTATCTATGCATAAACCCTAGAAATCCAAATTCCTTTGTAAAATCAATCAATTTATCAAGCATTAAAGTTCAGGTTTCAATTGTTCACAAAATCCCTAAACCAAATTCCTTTGAGAATAGGTGATTTTGCTCATCTAAGATTATGGTCAGGTTATCAATTGATGCTTCCGCTTCTAATTAATTAACCTAAGATGTCTAATTTAGAGTGATCAATCCTAAATCAGGATTATAACAATCTAGATGAAGAACCAATAGATAATCCTAACATGAATTCAATTCTAACAATCCATCTTAATTCCTTTGAAAAACCCTAAACCTAACAAGTAGATTACTCAGACATGGATGCAAAGCAAATCACAATAGCTGAATAATACTGCATAAAAATAGAGTAAGAAAGAATTACAGAAGGGTTCGAAGAAATCTGAATTGTCTGAAAACTTGTCTCCCTAACTCTCAAAATCTCTTTGAAAACCCTAATTCTTTGATAAAAGCCAACTTAGTGAAAACTAAAAGAAAACTAGGTATTTATAGGCTAGGTTTCGGACTGGGCTTAATTTGTTAACTTCTAGAACTTCTGGGGTAAAAAGGAAATCTTCAGAATTGGAAAAATCCTCTTTCTTCGCGGAACAGCTTTCTCCGTCGATCGACGCACATATGATTTCGTCGATCGACGCGCCAATCTGACGGCAATTGAAAATCCGTCCTCGCGAATTCAGCTCTTCTTTTATTGATGCTCCAAAATGCTCCATAATCACCAATTAATCTCGACACGTACACAAACCTGCAAAGACTCTAAAACACTAGAAATATACAAAAAGACTCGATAAAACCGGGTTAAATCATGGCCAAAAGATGGTAAAAACCATGATATATCAACTCCCCCAGACTTAGTTTTTGCTTGTCCTCAAGCAAACTAGAGACTAAGAATGAAGTCGAGGTTTGAAAATCGCGGGAACTCACTTATCCTTTGGAACATTGCTTTCGTTTCTTTGACTCATTGCTGCATATAAACAAAGTACCTTTGCTGGTCACGAATCTCAACCATCATAGGTTGGGCCTCAAATCTTAACCTGCAAACCCATCAGTTTCACATTCTCCTAACTGTCGCACACTCAATCGAGGTGATGATGGAATTCTCTCCAATGATACCGACCAAGTAAAAGGGCTAGGTGTGATGTTAAAGACTTATGTGTTTAAGTGGAGCTAAAGAGTGTTTAGGGTTACCGGATTTTATTTGGTGGATGCAGACATTATGCATAATCACAAGAGAGAGTCGGGTCCAGTTGATGTCCACAGTTTCTCATCCACATTGCACTCTCTCCTCCAAAACTTTATCAGGAACCAAACATCTTCATTCAAATAGCACGTTCCACTTTCCACATCCAACCTTTCTCATTCCTTGGGATTTTTTTTTGAAGCTAGAGACTTTATTAAAATGATCATTTCCCTTTCCCTTACTTATTTTTCGATTTTTTTTTTTTTTTTTTTTCAAGACTCTAAGGGGGAAATGATCTTACAAAGATGTTAGTCTCGAAAATTACCATTATTATGCGTAAAATCCCAAGGAATGCTTAGCATTGCTGCTCTCTATCAAGTACCCCAACCAAATCCCCATCCTGTGCAATTTTGTGAATGAAAAACTGCGTCGGACCTCTTTCTCTCATGTGTTTATACACATGCCTGCACATAAAACTAAAGGAAAGAGATCGCATGAGGCTTGAACAAAAGGTTAAGGTTAGGGGTTGGGTACCAACTAAAAATGAGCTGGCCATTCAGGATCAACAAAGAGTGGTAAAGTGAATAAGAAGTCCTGAATGTCGGATCGATTACTGTCGTGATATCATCAAAGAGAATATAGCGAGATGGAGATCAAGTGCGCTAGTATGGAGTTTGATCTACTTCGTTTTGCAAAACCGCGATAAGAGTGGAACCTATACTATCATCTGGTTTCGAAGTCGCTCCATCCAAAGGCTTCGTCGGAACATCTAAGAATCGTAAAAACTGAGCGTCTGCTCCTAGGAAAGGTCATTATCCCCTACATTTTGACTCAATAAAACAAATTTTTTTGACTCCAAAATAGAAAACAATGTTAGCAACTACCTCCCCCAGACTTAAACAACACTGTCCCTAGTGTTAGTCAAGTCTGAAATTGGTGAAAGAAAAGAAAAATAAAAAGTTAGAAAATAATTTTTTTTTTTTTTTTTTTGGGTGCTAAAATCCGAAAATTGAAGAAAAATCCTAAATAATTAGACTTATCAGTGGGTTGCCTCCCACCAAGCGCTTGTTTATAGTCATTAGCTTGACTAGCTCCTGATTCTTGTCGCTTCTGGTTCTGAAACACACAAAATTAAAAGAAAAACGCGTAAAAACGAAAATAAAAACTTAGACTAAATTCTAGAATCAAAATCCTATAGGTGATTTTGACTCCCCGGCAACGGCGCCAAAATTTGATATGCTCAAATTTACCCTGAGCTACTCTCTCAAATTAAGAGGTCGTCGTAGTAGGGGTCGAATCACTGGGAGTCAAATCAAACGATAGGATATATGACTTCGAATTGAGCTAAGCAAATAAAGTGAAATAAAAGCAAGAAATAATTCAAAACAAAGAAAGATTGTTGGTTTTAAGAATTCAATTAAACAAAAGCTAGGTTTTCGGGAAATTCGCAGGCAAAGATAAATTGTAGAATTAATAAACTGTGAGGATTTTAATGAAGAACCGTTCTCGAACTTGAAACTCTAATGTAAAATTAAACGACTTCCGTTGAATTAATTATCTATGCATAAACCCTAGAAATCCAAATTCCTTTGTAAAATCAATCAATTTATCAAGCATTAAAGTTCAGGTTTCAATTGTTCACAAAATCCCTAAACCAAATTCCTTTGAGAATAGGTGATTTTGCTCATCTAAGATTATGGTCAGGTTATCAATTGATGCTTCCGCTTCTAATTAATTAACCTAAGATGTCTAATTTAGAGTGATCAATCCTAAATCAGGATTATAACAATCTAGATGAAGAACCAATAGATAATCCTAACATGAATTCAATTCTAACAATCCATCTTAATTCCTTTGAAAAACCCTAAACCTAACAAGTAGATTACTCAGACATGGATGCAAAGCAAATCACAATAGCTGAATAATACTGCATAAAAATAGAGTAAGAAAGAATTACAGAAGGGTTCGAAGAAATCTGAATTGTCTGAAAACTTGTCTCCCTAACTCTCAAAATCTCTCTGAAAACCCTAATTCTTTGATAAAAGCCAACTTAATGAAAACTAAAAGAAAACTAGGTATTTATAGGCTAGGTTTCGGACTGGGCTTAATTTGTTAACTTCTAGAACTTCTGGGGTAAAAAGGAAATCTTCAGAATTGGAAAAATCCTCTTTCTTCGCGGAAGAGCTTTCTCCGTCGATCGACGCACATCTGATTCCGTCGATCGACGCGCCAATCTGACGGCAATTGAAAATCCGTCCTCGCGACTTCAGCTCTTCTTTTCTTGATGCTCCAAAATGCTCCATAATCACCAATTAATCTCGACACGTACACAAACCTGCAAAGCAAATCACAATAGCTGAATAATACTGCATAAAAATAGAGTAAGAAAGAATTACAGAAGGGTTCGAAGAAATCTGAATTGTCTGAAAACTTGTCTCCCTAACTCTCAAAATCTCTCTGAAAACCCTAATTCTTTGATAAAAGCCAACTTAATGAAAACTAAAAGAAAACTAGGTATTTATAGGCTAGGTTTCGGACTGGGCTTAATTTGTTAACTTCTGGAACTTCTGGGGTAAAAAGGAAATCTTCAGAATTGGAAAAATCCTCTTTCTTCGCGGAACAGCTTTCTCCGTCGATCGACGCACACACTACAAGAAAACAGATAATTAGTGACTCACTAAAGAGTCACAAATTCGTCACAAATACCTCATTTGCCACTACTTTGCGACTAAAACAGGTCGTCGCAAAATCTGCGTTGCTAATTTTTAGAGTCACAAATGCGTCACAAATTAGCAACGCATTTGTGTCATTTAAAGTAGTGGCAAATTTGCGACTACTTCGAGACGTAAAATAGAAGTCACAAAATAGCGACTAAATAGTGACACCATATTATTTTGTTGTTTACGAATGTCATATGTAGTTGCATATTAGTCACTAAAACATCACAAATTAATGACTACTTTACAACGTTTTTTTAGGTTTGGTAACAAATGATCATAAGTAGTCGCATGTTAGTCACTTAATCGTCACAAAATAGCGACTATTTTGTGACGCTTTAATTGTTTGGTTGTTATTGTGTTATGAATTTGCAACTATATTGTGACTAAAACACTAAACCTAAATTTATATAAACATGTTTCTTATCCGAATCCTAAACCAAAAGTACTACCAAAATCTAAAACTAGATGAGATTAAACAATACATTTGGTTTTCAAGCAAGAAAGCTTGACAAAAGAACATAATTATACAAAACAAAAAGTCAACAAGTTCTTACTTCAAACAGAAAACAGAGTTTAATAAGCATAGACTGAAACCATTCTGATTGTTTATGTCAAAATTACTCTGGAGCTTTGAGTTTGTATGTTGTTCTTGTTCATGCTTTGTCATGGAGGTAAATTCATCAGAATTGCTTCTCAAGATCTGTTTACAGTACAAGTCTAACCCAAGGAGGCTCCTCAGAAACAAGACGAGAGAGACATATCGAATTTCAGAAGCAAGAGTAGATGTTCCAGGTTGAGAATTGCAGCGAGTCCTAGTTCAATCTTTCATTTACCTTCTTGATTGTATAAGCATGCCAAGAGTGACGTGTTTGTGCATGTAGACATTGCTCAAGAGTTCTATCACAACGTGAAAGGAATAAAAGGCGCTCTAAACTTTCTGTTTACCAGTAGTCTCAATAAGATTTCGACCAACAAGTCTTGAGAAATTGAGTCAGAGTTTTTTTAGTTTCCAACTTCTCATTGATTCTTCTCCGTCTTAAGAGGAATTAGAGCTTTGTTTCTCTCTTTTTTGCGAGGCCTTAGCATGGTAGCTTCTTGAAACCCTAATTTCTCTAGGGTATTAAAGAAGAACCGTTTTGGTGGTTGCAATAAAAACGTTTAAAAATATAGACGCATCGATCACCATGGATTAGGCCCATAAGTGCAAGAATAGGCTTTACTTGTTGACCCGAGATATACGTTTCGGTTTAGTAGTAGAAAACAGAGTTTTGAAACAGAGCAAATCCATGGTTCTCATAGTTTATTATAATGTTGAGCTCTTTTTACTTTAAACACTCTAATTTTCTTGTAATGGTTAGTGATTGGGGAAGTAATTTTGAACAAGAGCTTTTTTTTTTACTTTATTAACAATTTTCATCACATTGATCATCATCACTTCTACTCTTGAAATGTTTGCAAATAATAGTATACATGAAAAAGCTTATAGAACTAGTTAGGGCCAAAAGCCAATAGTAGTTATCAAGTCGAGCTTCCGACATATCATCAGCAAACCAGTTATGTTTTCCACCTCTTGAGCTCGTGTAACTCTCGATAATCGAAATCAATGCAGCGCTCACAAAACTTCCCACACCAAAAACACTCGTGTACAAAGCAAATCCCATTGTTCTCATTCTAACGGGGACTTCGCTGTAGAAGAACTCTTGCATTCCAACAACCGTGAAAATGTCCGAGATTCCCAATAAAATGTATTGTGGTAAGAGCCAAAATATGCTCAATGGATCCAAATTCGGTGAAAACTTCATCTTTTGGCTTATCTCTAGTCTTTTTCTTTCGACTAATGCTGCAATAACAATGGCGATGATCGATAGAAACATCCCGATTCCCATTCTTTCCATGACGGTAATACCCTTTTCGTTTTTCGATATTTTCTTGGCGATCGGGATCAAGACTCTATCGTATAACGGCATGAGAAGGATTATGGACAAAGTGATTGTACTTTGTAGCGTTGCGGGTGGGATTTTGAAGTTTGGTCCGATGTTTCTCTTCATAGTCATACCTTGCTTTGTGAAAAAAGTTGCGGGTTGCTGGAATATGACTGCAAACATTAGAAGCATTATCCATATGGGTAAAAGCCGAAGCAATAGCTTCACGGTTTCGAGGCCTGAGAAACCGGTTTTGCAGCTTTTGTCATCATGTAAGTTCTTGGTAGATGTAGCTTCAGTATTGCTACAGTTACATAGAGGCTTCTCTTGCAACCTATAAAAGAAGAGAAGAAAGACAGAGAAAAAATTAGTGGTGTCCAATGTGTTTTTAACCAATTTATAAACAAAACCGACGAAGAAATAAACCGAATTTTCTAATGTATATCTGAACAACCGTAACCAAAATCCCATCGCACCGAAAATAATATAAAGAAAGTTAAACTTTAAATTTTCTAAATCCACATCTTTTGCCAAAATACTGAATTCAATTTTATTGAAATCTATCCTTTAAATTTTTTTAAATATTTTGCAAAACCAAAACCAAATTTTTATTTTTATTTGTTCATTGAGTTTCTATAACTAATGGAATGAAACTTAAAAATCTATAACAAAACAAGAAACATCAAAAAATGTTTACTTACTCTAGCTCCATGGCATTCAAATCATGGTTGTTTGCAAGAGTGATCTTACTTCTTCTCCAAAATATTCCTTTGATTAGTTCTAAGATCTTTTGAAATGGTAATTTAGTTTTGAGGTCTTGACCAGGATCAGCATAGACATAAACTCCACAGCCACACACGAACAAGAAGATCAACAACAACATCGAAGCGGTCGGTATTGCAAAACCAAGAACCCAACCAAATGTGTCTTGGATATAAGCCATAACGGTAACTCCAAGAAGGCTGCCGGTGCAAACACCAAAGTACCACCACTGGAAAAACTTAGCTTTGCGGTCCGATTTAATTTCTTTGTTCTCTGAGGATGGCTCGTGGTTGTGGTCAAGGTCGTGGTCGAGCTGGTCAGCACCAAAGGCTTGAAGAGATGGGTTTAAGACGCCTAAGCCAAGAGCGACGAGGGAAAGTGAAGTGTAGAGGAAGTAAAGAGATATGGTTTTCGTAGTGGAACGTGACCCAGCAAATGCCGTAAATGTCAATCCCACTAGTCCCTTTTTTAATACCAAAAGCCAAACATAAGTAGTTAGCAACGTAGCATAAATAGAATCTCTAACATATGAATTTAAAAGTAATATTTACAACATTTCAAATTTGCTAATTAACAAAAGCTAAACATCGTTACTAATGTAATTAGCAGAAGAAGAAAAAAATTTATCACAGTATTTTCAAAAAAATATATATATATATACATATCACAATAGAAAATTGGCAAGTTTCAAATAAATTCAGAAAAAATGTTTTACGAAAAAAAAGTTCCAACTTTTAAAATAAGGATTTGCTATGAAGATTAGTTAGGTTACGATAATGGGTGCTTTTTTCCTTTTTATTAATCCTATATAAATATTTTCTAATAATGGAATATAGATAATCAAGATTAGTGAGGAATGAGTCGAGTTCCATTATTATAGTTGATTACACACTAAGCTTTACTATTTATGATAAGATCCCAAAATCACATTATGGAACCAAACTTTACCAATATATGTGCTCAATTCCATTGACGTCCCGTACTCTAAAAAGGAAAATTAGAAGAAAAAAAATCGGTGAGAAATTTTTTGTTCTTAGGAAATCCATCGAAATGCTCACATGCTAAGTAACAAACCTCACACAGCAAAGACAAATAAAAAATCTCAAGAAACGTTTTTTTATCAACTCTTAACGGCTCTACTTTTCAAGCAAATAAACCTCATAAAAGTGTTCAAAGAAGAGGCTCACATGATTATTAGCACATCATAAACAAACAAATTCGTTAATTAACTTTCAAGTCTACCTCAAGGATCCGACTTAAACAACAACAAAAAGGCTATAATATTTTTACCGATAATTAGAGAGAAGACAAGATTAAGAAGAGAATATGTAAAACAAGGAAAAGGACCACTTGATTATTACCACGAAGTAGAGAGAAGAAGAAGCGAGGATGGTGAAGAATCTATCCCAATAAGAATCGGCGAAAGGAGCAGAGAAGAGAGGCAACATGAAAGTGAAGCCACTCCAAGTGTTAACAGTCGTTGCTGCTCTTGAATTGCTCATCTTCACCACATCAGTTAGATATGTCACTAAGTTTGATGCAACTCCTTTGAATGCATATCTCTCAATCCCAGCAATCACTATGAGTAGGGCACAAGATTTGCTAAGTCCTCTTCTTTTCTCTCCTCCAGACATCAAAGAGTGTATATTTAATCGGGTGCTTGTGTGTGTTGAGAGAGAGAGAGAGAGAAGAAGTGAAGTTATGGTTTGTGTGAGCAACTATATTTATAAAGCTTTAGGCCTCAAAATCTGGTTTCAATTGAGACTTCTATTTTTGTACACATATTGGGTATTGGGTGGGTGCACACGTTATATACATATCTTACCAAGGAATAAAAGTTTTTTTTTAATGTTTAATCTACAAAAGGAAACAGATTTCTAAAACACCAAAATATTAATATCGTATTCTTAGGTTCCTTGTAAACAAACTACCTTTTCTAAAACAGAGTATATACATTTTAGAATTCATTCTACGTACGTTTCTGCTATATCAATCTTGTTCGAAACATATCTTTTAATTGCTCAACTACTTTTTATCTTAACTTTTTTTTGTATGACATTTAATATTATGTAATATGACATTTTAAAAGATACCCTGCATGTAGAAACTAATAACAGATAAAAAAAATTCTCTTTTTAGGAATTTGTCTCTTACTCCCTTTACTTGAAAAGAGATCGGGACAAGCATATTGCAATAAAAGGAGTTTGAAGATACGTCAAACTATTGGCAATACGTAATTTTGCTTTTCCATCTCTATTTATCTTTTAAAAACAAGGGATATAATTTAAATTGTTTTTTTTTAACACTGAGCTGATTTTTTTATTACTATCAGAATACTATGAAAATAGATTATAAAAATTCAAGTGTAAGATCACCAATAGGTGTTGACATGAAATTCAAAGATTCATATTTTAAAAATCAATATGACTTACGAACGGGAAGATGAAAAGTATCGTCTATGGAAGAGAGAAAAAATTGATTCCTCAAAGGAATCATGTCAAGTAGCATACTCTGCTTCGATGAGAATTTGAACCTAAACTGAAAGTCTTGTCTCGAGTCATTGGAAGGTCAATAAAAGATGTTTTTGTACCACAATATCATATGGACGTCTTGTATTTTTTACGATAACACGACAACGATTCTCATTATTAAGATTGAACTCTGTTTTCAATAATTTTGTTCCGGAAAATTTAGATTCAGTTATGCTCACTTTACGTACCGTCAAACAAACTTGAACTGCAAAACTCTCAAACAAGATAGATAGCCAAAATTGGCTAAAATCTAAGCATCTCGAACACAAATCTTCTACGAGAAAAGAAATCTCATATAACAACTTTATCAAAAAGGAGAAAATCTAAACCCAAACAAAGAGTCACAAGACCCCATTAAATTGAATCTTACCAGATCCGAAACTTATTAGAACGAAAACTAAAAAAAGAAAGAAAATCTTTCACAAAAAACAACAACGATTGTATAACCTTCTCATGAAGCCGGCGGAGAACGCCAACCATCGGAAAGGTAAAATATAATTCAAATTGTTTATGGAGAAAGATAAAAGTTCTTATAGTAGTATATGTTAAGAATCCAATGTCCTTAGGAGACAAACAACTTCAAACCATATACTCCTTATGTTTCTAAATAATATATTTTGGAGTTTTGGGAAGCATTAAAGAAATTAATGCGTATAAATACATTGTTTATTTACTAAATATTTTTCATACCTCTAAATTAATAATAAATCACTAAATTCAAATAATTTTTGAAATTTTCATGAATTAATAAAAAGACATAGAAAAGCGAAAAATCTATCTTTATAATCAAAGTCTTATTATAATTTCTTCTTTTAAAACCGGAGAGAGTGCTTATATTAAAGGTCAAGAAAGGGATGATTAATCACATTAATTTTGAATGTCTCCCAATTTTAAAGTTTGAGTTTGATCTCTAGTCCATTTAAATCCTTCATGTTTTGTTCAAGGATTGTTGTTCACATGTTTTTATTTTTCTAGACAACTAAAAGTCTAGATTAGGGAAAGTTTCAGTAATATTACTTATATGTTATTATTTTTTCAAAATTGTTTTTTTCAAAATACTAGTATTTGCGATACAGTCTCATAAATACCACTCTTATTTATGATATTTTGGAAACTGATAGCAAACAATAATATATTTGAAAAGTAGCATTTTTCAAAAAAATTATAACATGCCTTAAATTATCTCGATTATGTGGGAGAATTTTTTTTTTACAAATCATTCCGGCTTTCAGTGTTAACCAGTAAAAACGAATGGAATGATGAGAAACATTTAATTCTTTTTCATTCCTTAAATATTACACAATTCATAGATAATGTTTGGGACAAAACGTAAATCCTTTGATACTCTCTCTGTCCCATTTTAAGTGATCTTTTAAAGTGATTTTTTTGTATCAAATTAGTTGATATTTTCAAATTTCTATGCAAAATTTATTGTGTTTTAATTGATTTTGGCTGTTTGAATTCTACAAAAAAAAATTTCAATGATTAAATTATTTTGGAATTCATGATAAAACATGTTTAATATTGAAAAAATAGAAAATTAAATGATTTCTTAATCTATGTGTAACAACATTAAAGATCATCTAAAATGGGATAGAGGGAGTAGTATACAATATGTATCAAACTTTTCTAATTTTCAAGTTAATTATTCATGCGCATAACATGGGATCATACCTAGTTTTACACTAACTTACTGTTGGAAATAAAATAGAGAAATTCCTTCAAATACCATATTTTGAAGTTTTTTTTTCCAAAATACCACATTTTTTACAAAAGTTCCAAAATATCATTTTTTGTCTAAATTTCCAAAAATGCCACAAAATTAAAAGTTGATTTTTCACAAATTTCATTGGCCAAAATCGTAGGATATATGTATTTGTTTAGTTCAATTTGATGAACCCTTCTCAATGCGTACGCAAGAACATGATTTTTCAAACATATAAACTTATGGGGGGAAAAACGTATCTATTTTCCCTCACATTTGTAAGCTGCAGCATCAACTTACACCATCTATCTGCTCTTCTCATATGATTTCACTTTATGTATGTACCAAATCCGTTTAATTTAAATTTGAATACCGTTTATGAAAAAAAAACATGTAAACCAATAAACCAACAAAATTGTATTACTTTGAGAATATATGTGAATTCATATGTCTACTACTGTCTGTCAAAATTCAGAAATAAATGATGGTGTGTTTTTCTTGATAGTTATATTTTAAAAACAACCTAATATTGTCAATATTTTATACAAATAGGAAAGCAAAAGACAAAACTAAAATAAAAGGGAAGATAAATTAAAGTCTACTTTAGGGTTTGGCTTTAATTTGGAGACAGTTGAGTGGCAATATGTCGACTTGCACCAACTTGAAAATGAGTAAGCTTACGTGCGTAACACTTGCTTTTCTTTTTTTGTTACATCATCGGTATCACACATTATATACTGAATTATTAAAAGATAAATTGTAGCTAGGTCCGTACTGTTGATCTTGTGGCTCTATGATTTTCACTTTCTCTAAAGGTTTTTGATTATTGTTATTTTCAATTGTGAAACAGTGTAATTTGCGGATTTTCTAAACATGTAGATTTAGGTTCATTTCATATTTTTTGGGTATAATTATTGTAATGAGCATAAATCCGGAAAACTAATGGTTTGATATACTGAATATTTGTCAATTGACCGTGACTATAATTGTCTGTTTAACAATTAGTTTTGATAAAAACAGATGAATTTAAAAAAATGTGTGGATTTATGGCCATGCACCCGCAAATGTTTTAAAATAACAAAAATGTTCGGATTTATGTGAAACTCGGAAATTAGTTTGGATTTCTGCTTACGATGATCTCAGTTATCAGAAATACAAAGATGGTGTTTTGCTAACGAAATTTCAAATAACAATCCCGATGCTAGTGAGCGAAATTGTCATTGTATAATATGTCATTTGATTTCATGCATAAATTTTTTGACGATTTAATGATATATATACATTTTGCAGCATTTAGGAGAAAGAAGTTTGGTGACTCGGAATCCTGAAGACTTAAGGAGAGTGTGTTTTGTGTGTGTCTTGGTTACTTTAACGATAATATTTAATTATGTGGCATCAAAGTGATAAGTGATAACGAGTTCTAGACTATGGTTTTCGTGGTTATGAATTAACTCTTCTTTTTATAATTAGAAAATCTGTATTTAAATCCATTATGTGGTCTCGAATTAATTATTAGATATCTTTTTGTTTCGAAATAGTATTCATCTTTCAAACAACAATGACAAGAATACAAATTAAAGAAAAGTCTTTTAGCAAAAAAAAAAACAAATTTAAAGAAAAGTATGATACTTGTGTCTAGTTTAAACCCAATGTATTGTATTGATCTCCTAGTTTAAAGGAAAACTACTTTTAAAATGTTTCTTCTACTTAAGAAATGAAACTCTAATCTATCTTATCACAAGAAAGTTAGGAAATAGTCAATTAATTAGCATTGTACCGGTTCCATTTGATCCATCATTGTTGTTACTTATTGCTAATTTTTGCTTTACAAAAATGTGTGGCCATTAGCTTTTCACGCCTAAATTTGCATACTAATATGTAATCAATAAATAAAACGATGAATCTAATCTTTAGTTTTGGGATAAATAGTTTTTTAAGTGTCTTAGAAAATGAGTATGTTGAAGCACGTAACTTGAGACTAATGCCTATAATATCAAAGACTCTTTGTAACACCCATATTAACCGAAAAAGTTCATTTTTTTCTCCTTTTTGCTTTCTTTTATAAAAGAAAGCGATAGGATTTTTGTTGTCATAATTGAAAATTGTACCACTAAAACCTAGTAATATAATTCCTTCTTAAACCAAATGGTGGTGGCCTATTAGTAAAAGGATAAAGGAGAAGGAGGTAAACTCTTTTTTCTAACTTGAGTTCGATTCCCTATGGGAACACTTTCACATCCATTTAGCCAGTCGAAATGGTGCCAAAGTTTATGCCCATTAAAAAATCCGGTGAATAGATTACTCGAATGCTACACTCGTCGTAAATGATTAGTCAGATAGTAAAAACTCAGATTATCCATTGGTTATAAGAAAATATATATATATATATATATATAATGCCTTCGTAACCTTTGTAAATCAACTACTCAAGTTAGATTGGTTAAAAATTAACACTCGGAGGTGGTGGTATCTCCAGGCAAAACAGTACAAAACTAAATTTCTTAGCAAAAACAAAACAGTAAAACTAATTTACTATCACTTGTTTCAAAAACGAAAGTATATCAAAACAAAATATGAAACTAATGTCTTACAGTAATTTTACATGGACACACTTAGGCTCCAGCTTCATATCTCTTTCTTTTGACAAAGTTTCCTGCACAGCTTTTTGAGCAAGAAGCTGTTTCTGAGCCTAGCCTCATAGTCAACGATCTTGTGAGGCCCGTACCAAGCCAAAATAGTCAACAGTCTTTGAGTGTGTGTTTGTGTGTGTTTTTTTCACTTGTGAGGTCTTAGCTCAAGCTTGTAAGCTCGTATTTCCATGGGAGATATCGAGACACGTCCTTCCCGCGGGGGTGAACCATCACGAGGCGGCTCTTGATCGTCGTACCCGAGAATCTCCATGTCTTCTTGCAAGAGATTCAATGAAGTTGGTTTTACCTTTGTTGCTGCAAGATCTTTGAACATGTCTGAAAAGTTCACTGGTTCATCAGCTACGCTTGTGCAGTTTGCACTTCTTCCTTTATGGCAATAAGATGAGTCCCAAGCTCGTCTGTTGAGGATAATAGCAAACCTTGGTTTATCTTCTTCCGATTGCTGAGAATATTTGGATGGACGCGGAACCTTGAAATTTACAATGTGGAGGTCACAGGGTAACGGTTTGGCTAAAGGAGCAAAGGTACTGTATTGTGGAACACGCACGGATATGTCTTGCGGTTTCTTGGCAATGAATGTGTTTATGGGATAGTTCAAGTGAGCACCTACGAGGTGAGAGAGAAGAGATGGAATCCTCGGATTAGGGTTGGAAACCGAGTCTGATTGAGATATGTTGGATTCTGCAAGAAGGTGAAAAACGACTGTCATTGGGTGATTATCCATCACACCTTGCCCAAGACCACGACCATCATCACGGACCAACCGTCTGTCCAGCATAATCTCCAACCAACCATCTTTAAGGCTTGCAACACCGAGAGATTGGCGAGAGTGCACAGAGAATCTCTTCCCGTTGGATCCTTGGATGAATGCAAGAGATGGCATCGGGTAGTAGTTTCCTTGAAGAGGGATCTTATCATAGGTCTCTCTTCTGCTCATTTGGAAACCGTTGAGATCAGAATAGAAGGTCTTCTTGTTGTCAACATCAGTCCTGTACCGGACAATCAATTCCTTGTCATCGAAATCCGTACCTAGTAGCTCAACATGATATTCCACCTCGACCAATAGATCCTGAAGTGTATTACCTCCAGTGTAAACACGAGTACTATGTGAGATGGGCGAGTTCTCCCATCTGGTTTTAGGGTAAGAGAAGACTTCTTGAACCAGTAGACCCTCGGAGATGAGTAGGTGACCACCAGATTGAACAATTGGCTGAGCTTGGCCGTTTGGTTTGAACAGGTAAGCTCCACTATCTGGACTCGAGTACATACCAATCTCTTCTTTCACGACAGTCTCTGGCCCGTTTCTATGGACTATCTTCTGGAGTAATCCGTTCTTAACGTCAAAGACAAGAGTCTGATGTTCATTTCGGATCTCAGTCAAATCGCTGTCCAGTTTTGAACATGAATACGGAGGAGGACAAGGAAATGGGTCAAACTCAGAAGCATATTTGAGTTTAGACTGCGTAGCTTTCTCGCATTCAACATTCCCGTTAGCAATGAAATATGTTCTGAGACCAAGAGCTGGAATGGAAGCTTTCCAGTGAAGGCGATGTCTCCCAGTGAATAGTTTGGTTTTGTCATGCTGCACTTCAGGAGAAATTTGGCTAGAGACACAAGTCCAGTTTGAGTCCAGGACCGAGATTTCAGCGCGGTTAACAACTACTGTCACTACCTCCTCTCTTGTTTGTTCCGATGGATTAAAGAGTATAACTGTGTGTGAATTTCCTTCACGTGCAGCAATTGGCTTGTGAACCGGCCGAGCATCATACTTGGATCTCACTTGCTCTGCCTCGAAAAATGATGGGGTTTGATCAGATTTTTCTTTCTCATGGCGGATCCCAAGAAGAACTTCGATAGCTTTAGACATAAAGATCTGAAGGTCTTGCAATGAAGTATGCATCCTGGTGCCGTAATCTTGTACCACATGATCCTTAGCAGTTCCAGTTACCCCATCATGGTGCTGAAAAAGAGCTAGAGTTCTTCTAGCAGCAGTTAACTTATACGCAAAACTCGTTGGAAATTTCTCACACTGCACTCTATGGCAATAACCTAGCAGAAACGACAACATGATCTCAGCTCCACGAAGGCTATGCTCGAGCACACGATCAACAGCTTTAAAGAAAGGCCTCGATACATAATAACCACTCCAATAATCTTGTTGCCTATCTGCATATGTAAAGAAGTCACCTGACAGAGAAGGGAAACCAACAACCTGACCAGAGCCAACCTCACCAGGAAGAGAATAATTTACTCTGTCAGCTTCTTCTCGAAGCGTTCTGAAATAATCCTCCAAAGTACCAAACTTTGCCTCTGCGTTTAGACTCGGATTAGAGTTGATGTGATCAAACAACAGCTGGTAGTTACGGAACTGAGCCTCGGATTCATCAATACTTATATACCGAAAATCGTCTCCAAGAGGTATAAGAAGGGTATTTGTCCGATAAAGGGTGGATTTTTTCCTGTATTGATCCAGAAGCTTTAATGCCCTCTCCTCCACATTTTCCTGTGTTGTCTCCACTGGGTGCTTCCCCCAAGGACAAAGTTCATACTTAAAACCACGCATCCGAGCAAAATCGAACTGACAGCAAACCGCAGGCTCTGGCCCACAAGTGTGCGGGATATCGTATGAATAAAAAGGCATCATATGAACAAAAATATCTGTTGTTTCCATAGTATCCCAACTCTGCCGCCAAATATATTCCAGATTCTTATGCAGGGCAAGGTCTTTCTTAACCTCGTAATGAGTTCTCTGAATAAGCATGTTTTCGAAACCCATACGCCGAAGAAGATATGCCATGGTTGATGAATAGCCAAAAGGATCTATAGCCCAAGAATTTTTAGGAATAACCCCAATTGTGTCATTCAGCCACATATTACCCTCCGCAATCTGCAGAAGAAGTGGCAAGTATAAAATCAGATACAGAGCACCCAGTATCAGTAAGAAAATATGGTTTACATTTAGAAAATCCTGGAATCACAAGATGCATTACCCAAAATGGAAAAAAACACATGATACGAACACACCGCAACAAGCGTCTGGTTAACTAACATCGTTTCTAGCCACATGATACTCTAACATATGCTCTTATTTACGCATAACAAAAAAAAAAAACAGAGTTTTCAGCTCAAAGGAGGTATTATAGGTAATGTTGAACTAAAACCAACCAGAAGTTATTAGTAAAAATACAAAAATGGCTAGCAGAAACACTGACAACATCTTCGTTTCATTAAAGCTCTAGTTTCTAAAAACAAACAAGATTATAAATGAATTAAGTGCATAAAACTGGAAAGTCAAACGTTGCAGTACATACCTGTTCAATTATGGCAAAATAATGTGAATTAGCCTGCACATAAACAACAACAAAAAAAAACTTAGCTCATCTCAATCAAAAACAATCAGCACAAGAATTTCATGACACTAAACAACACCTACCTCATCATTCATCACCCATCCACCTCCAACAATTTCTAACTGCCCATTCTTGATCAGGTTCGTCAAAGCTTCTTGTTTATTCGGTGTACTGTCTCTCCACCATCTCTCTAAATACGACATCTCCTCCCATATAAACTTCCTTCTAGTATCCTATCAAACACAGATAAGATTCAAACTCAGTTTTCCAAGTTGCCATTAAAACAACAAACTTTAACTCCAAACACAACTAATTCCCAAAAAAGCAATAAACTTTCAATGCAATTCACACTTTTAGAGTTCAGTGACGTCATGAGAAGACACAAAGATCATTCACGAGAAAACCATGAGGATGAAAAAAGATGGAATTTTTAACTCACTTTTGATAAAGTCTCAACGATTGTATCAAGTATATGCCTAGACTGTCTTTGATAGTACTCGTCAACAGTCAATTTCCAACCAGGATCATTATGAGAATGAGGAACAACGAAGATTTTAAGCTTCTCTTTCTCCCATTCATCACCTTTATAATTCACTCTCCAACCTTGTTTCCAAGGACCACCATCTTCGTCCAAAAACTCGATCCTATCGTATAGATCTTTAGTAGTGATATCAACGACTGCTCCGGAGACTGAATCGTTTAAAGGTCGTCGATTTATGCTTTTCCGTGGCTTTAAGATCCGATTGGATCTGGAGGTGAGGAAACGTGAGGAGATTGGTTTTGGGATTCCGAAATGGAAAAGGGTTAAGAAGAAGAAGAGGAGTGAGATTGTGAGTGCGATGATGAAGAAGTTTGCGAAGAGGAAGTTTGTGAGAATTGTTCGTTTTCGTGGTTTTCGATTGATGGGTAATTTGGATTTTGATAGAGCCGTTGGGAGAAGAGATTGGCCCCAACCACCGGGGGAGTTACCGCCGGAGCCACCACGGCGGGCGGAGGAGAAAGGCATAGTCTTCTTGGAGATTCCAAAGTGTGTGTTTTTTTTTTGGTCCTTGGGTAAGTGATGAAACTACGTCGTTTTTTTGTCACCTGATCTTTGTGTTGTTTTTAGATTTGTTGTTTGTTTTTGTGGATTTTGTGGACTTTTCTTTATGAATAGTGTTTTGGTTTTTTTTGTGTGGATTTGAGTAATGGTTAGTGGTGTTATTGTCTTTTTGACATGAGCTAAGTTTGGCTCTACTTTTGTTTTGTTCTTTTTACTTAATTGACTCCAGTTGGTGAGTTCGAAGCTCAATCAACAAATCAAATTAGCCATTTACCATCTCATTTGTTAGACGACAAATTAATTTACAGATAAAATATAAAAATTAACATATACAAATGTTTTCTTATATGCCAAATAAATAAGTAAATTTTAATTGTTTATTATTTTATTTGTAATGGCTTCCAAAATAAACAATTAAAGCTTCCAAAACAAAACGCTTCTAAAGCGGAATCAATCGAAGCTTCCAAAACGATTCCAAACTTGATTTTTTTGGAATCAGGATTCCACAGAGTTTCCAAAAGATTCCGAGAGCTTCCGATTCCGAAGCGAGAAGCGGTCCTTGTTGGGGTCGGATTTCACCCGCTGAACTTCGACGTACAAAGTTATGAATAACAACAAGTATATTTCGACAGACAAAGATAATATGGCCCCTAAGTTATTTCACCTACAAAAAGGGTGAAGACCTCTTGAATTCCCTAAGTCCCCTTTATCTGGCAAGGGAACCTTCGAAGCTATCTTCAGCCAAAGAGAAGTCAAACTGTTGGGGTCGGAAGTCCCTCCCCCGAGAACAACAGTCGAAAATGACGAAGCGTTGTGATAAGGTTTAATTCGTCGAGCGGGCAAATTAGTCGAGCGGCCAAATACGCTATAACTGCCAAATTTGAAAGCTAGGCCAAATTTGGCCTAGCTAGGAAGAGTTTAGCCGAACCACGGAAATTGGCCGAGCTGTCCAGCTCAGTTTGACCGAAGCTGTCCAGCTCAGTTTCGCCGAAGCTGTCCAGCTCAGTTTCGCCGAAGCTGTCCAGCTCAGTTTGGCCGAGCTGCCCAGCCCAGTTTGGCCGAGCTCGGTAGTCCAGTTTGGCCGAGCTGCCCAATCCAGTTTGGCCGAGCAAGACCAGTTTGGCCGAGTGGCCCAAACCAGTTTCGCCGAGCTGCCTAGACCAATTTTGCCGAGCTGCCCAGTCAAGTTTGGCCGAGTTGCCCAGACCAGTTTGGCCGAGCTGCCTAGTTCATTTTGGTCGAGCTGCCCAATCCAGTTTGGCCAAGCAGGCTGAACTACCTAGGCGAAATCTGTTAACGGCCTAGGCAAAATCTGCCAGCCAAACTGCCTAGGCGAAATCTGTTAACAGCCTAGGCAAAACCTGCCAGCCAAACTGCCTAGGCAAAACCTGCCAGCCAAACTGCCTAGGCGAAATCTGCCAGCCAAACTGCCTAGGCAAAATCTGTTAACGGCCTAGGCGAAATCTGCCAGCCAAACTGCCTAGGCGAAATCTGTTAACGGCTTAGGCGAAATCTGTTAACGACCTAGGCGAAATCTGCTAACCAAAATGCCTTGCAGATTTTGGGTTCAACGGGATCAACTACATTTCGCCGAGGAGAGTCTTTTCTGAAGAACAGGTTAGTCGCTAAGCGTGGCAAATCCATCGGGCCGACAAGTCCCTAACAAATCTAGCTCATCAGGAGAAGCCCACAAAGGTATCCGCCTTCAGAAGAAGAGATCATCGGCGAAATAAGAAAATTTCCGGATTCTTCGAGAAGATCAACTCGATATGGAAATAACGTCAAGCAAAGTCCCGAAGAATTTGGATAGTTTCTTTTATCTCGTTGTAGCCTTAAACCGACCTAGTCGAGTATATATATTGATGTACATCCTTTGAAAAAGGGATCCGCAACTTTATTCACAAAAGCAATACTAAGCAATTATAAACCCTATTTTTCTTTGCTCATCGTTTCCTACTTCGTAGCTTAACCCAGAAATCTCGACTTCCTCTCGAAACCTTTACAAATCTAATTGTGCGATTACCGGCATCCACAATCCTCTGATGAAGCTTCCGTGCAACCTAAGTCAATGTTGTGGAATAAGTTTTTAAGTCTAGTATCTTTGTCGGTAGATTATTAGATCCTCCCGTTATATGATTTATAGGCACTTATGATTAATTGTTTGATTTGTGATAATGATAGACCTTATTTGTCGGTATTCAATTGAACATATATGATTTCGTGGATAGATAATTTGAAATTTTTGTAACAAAATAATGTGTATTTGTTTGTTGTAAAATGGAGGAAACAATTATTGGGAATAAAAAATCTCCTTTCAGTTAAGAGAATCCTCGAAAGCGATTTGTCTCGTGGTACGACGAAATATTTAATGTTTTTAGTAGAATAATGTTTTCAATAAAAATTATAGAAGAGTTTGGATATGAATCTATAATGCCAAAAACATATAAAAAAGGCTTTGTGAGACTTAGTCTCCACCCTGTGTAGCGTAACCCGCCACTAGGAGTTGTTGAAGCCAGAGCACATCGTCCAAGAGAACCCGCATTGAGTATTATCACCTGAAGATGAAACATGAGGTCCAAGTTCTCTTATCTAGAACTCGAGTTTGATGAAATATCTATTAAGAAAGCGCCAAGTTCAAAATCTTTCATATTTTGCTATTAAATTCTCAGTCAAAGTATAAAAGTATTTGCACCTTATGCATGGTAGAATCAAAATAGATGGTTCGTTCTTAGAAGAGCGATTAAAGCATAAAGAAATTGATTATGAGGGAGCACTCAAGTGCAACATAGTAAAACAGTTTGGTCGGCCAAGTTGTGCAAGAAGCAAAAAAAAGTAGGTGAAAAGCACTCAAATGCATCGTACTGGATCAAAGCCGAAAGTCTAGACCCGACCCAATTATTTGAGCAGCGGAAAAGTAATACTCTATAAATACCCTTCTATTTTGTGGAAGGGATGAAATCTTCTCGATAGAAAACATTTACTAAGAACCCAGTTCTCTGGAGACTAAGGCCTCATTATCTTGAGTTTAGTCTCTTTTCGGTTGTTTATGACCATTTTGGTGGATATTTCATCAGTTTTTTCTTCTCCAACGATCATCTCACGGGCGGAGCTACTAAAATAAGTTATTGTTGGAGCTGGATATGTCACCAAATATGGCTCACGGAAAATCTAAAAGTGAATGTATTACAAATTTTGGACCTTGGGCCGAACTTTAAAATTAGTGAGACTTAGTATTCGAATGTAAAAGGTTATGGGCCTAGACAATGATCCCATATAAGCTTAGTAACATATAAAGATGAAAGATAATTGAAAGGAGGAGCTGACAATGAGTCAACAAAGATCTTTGACTCGTTTCCAAAAGCAAGATTTCCGGAGAACCAACTAGGAATCTGCTCGAGATATGCGGAGCTAATCCTAAAATGAAGAGCTGGACAACAGAGTTGGATTGAACTCTACATACAAAAGATCACTACATAACTCAACATCTTTTTCGACATATATCTAGAAGGTTCATTAATTCATGGAGAAATCGTATTTTTTGTAAAATAGTTGTATTATTTTGAAGTATTGAAGATAACTCAGGTTAATTTCTTTGCAAAAATAAACAAATTATCAGAAACTAACGAAACAATATAATATTTTCAAGTATAAAATAGAGAAAAGAATAACTGGATACTTAGTTTAAAAAAAAAAAGCAGATACTTAAAGCCTATGTTGACACTCAACATCGATACTTAAACTAGTAAAAATGCTTCATTTCTCCTAATCTTAATATACTTCTTCGTCTCTTTTAATTTATATGACACTCAACATCTCATCAGCTTCTTATATACACCTCACCAACAAAATTTGATGGGACAACTCCGCGTCCATTGTTTGTGTATCTCTTCTCTTCCATCTTTTTTCCTTCTCAGAAAAAGAAAAATAAACGAACGTGTTGCATAACGTTAAAATTATGAACTTTAAAAAGAGATTTGACCCTAACAAACTCTCAACCCTTAAAACTAAACTCCAACATAACATAGTTTACTCAAACATAAATGATATTTTCGGTCAATTGTATTTTCGAAGTGGCTTTTTTATCAACCTAAACTATAAACTTTAAATATGCCACTATAATTGGTAATCCAATTAGGAGGAATATTGTTTACATATGAAAAGGAGGAAACTCTAATCCTAGCAGCCTTGGCCAAGCAGTTCACCACCTTCACATTGCTGGTACAGGGAATGATTGATAAAGAAAAGTGGGGAAAATGAGTTTTCAGAGCTTTAAACTTTCGAGTGAGAATCGCGAAAGCTGGCCACTCCTCCGGCGATCGGACGATACCCACCAGGTTTACACAATCCGTCTCAAAATCCTGACACGCTACCCCTCTCTCAATGAGACAAGACATTGTCTATACTAAACCTTCCATATCCGAGTGCAAAGGTGAGTACAGTCTTTTGATTTTATTTTTAAAATATGAAACTTTTATAAAGTAGCATTTTTCAAAAAAAAAATTATTTAGAAACATAAAGATTTATATTTCTTATCAGCTTATAGTTATATTTAAATTTTTCTTTTTGTTAAAAATAAAACCACAAAACACAGAGTTTTTTTATTTTTCTAAACTTATATTATATTTTTGTGTAAATAATTTTAATATGTTACTTAACAAAACAATAATTGTTCTTATTTTGTTTTTTTCATTTTTGTTATATAATTGCAATTATTATTTTAAGGATACTTTAATTATTTTTTTCAGTACTATATGTCAGACTTAACAACTTATATTTTTACTATATGAATTTAGCTTTAAATAGACTTATTTGTTAAATTGTTATGACTTGTTTCATATTTGAAATTTTTTATAATATTTGTGATACAACTTAAAGTAAATGAAAATATATGAAATGTGAAATATATTAGTAAAACTGAATTTATTAAACCAATAACTATATATACTTATCTATATTTATTAATATAACATTGTGACTTTTCAAATTATTTTTATGATTTTAATATCAAATATACAGATGCTAAATAGTACATGTATTAAATTTAAAATTAAAAAAAAAAGATTATGATGTGGTAATAATGTGATAATGATGTGGATGGTGTAGATAGCAAATTAACTTTACAGATTACGTTGAATGAAGATAAATACCATAGTACTAATTTAATAAGATACATGCACTTATTCACCAAAAAAATAAAAAATAATAAGATACATGCACTTGACCAAAATTCCATATATTTCAAAGAAGAAAATATTAGAAGATTTAGAAAAATGGAAACAAATCATTTAGATAGTGAAAATAATACTTTTGATAAAATATTAGACGAAAAGTTTCTATGCATTTGAAAAATTTATATACTTAACATTTTCTTCCCAACCTCTTAATAATTTGACTAGAAGTCAAACTTCAGACATGAATTTTAGGTAATTTTGAAAAGAGAATTTTGCATGAATAACCTAAAAAAAGTACAATTAGCAATTTAACCAAAAGCCCTCTGTTGTGGTAAAATTATAGCCACTAATTCTAAAACTTTGGTTAGATTGTCAATTATATATTTTTTTTAAATTATAACATAAGTTAACCTTTTTGAAAACCTGAAAATGTTAAATAAAATGGTTAATTAGGCAGATAATACATTTGATGCCACTAATTAGGTGAGTAACACCCGTTACACCAGAATTAAGAGAGTAACATTGAGGAAAAAAATTCTGACAAAAATACCCTCCAGTTTAATTGAGTATGTTGGTTAAAAGAGTAGGTAAAAATTTTATAACAACAAATAACGTATATTTAATGCTTTTATTTGGTAGTGAATTAAGGAAATAAAAATATTTTCTGATGCAGAAATTGATTTTTCGTTATTTACGAAGACGAAAATCAAGGGAAAACATATGTGGTGTTTTGATTTGGTAGTGTTTTAAGGAAATAAAAATATTTTCACGAAGAAATTAATTCCTCTTGATTTATTATGTTTAGTGGACTACAAGATATGTTTTATGTTTAGTGCACTACAACGTATGATAAAATATAGTTGACTTTCCTTTTAGGAATTCATTATGTTTAGTACACTATATTGTATGTTAAGATATAGTTGACTTTCCTTCTGTAATAAGTAAGTATTTGAGCTTGATAGTTAACTAAGAAAGAAACATTCATTACCGTTAATGTACTATAGTGTATGTTAAGATATAGATGTCATTATGTTTAGTAAACTAAGAAGTAAGAATTCACTATATAGTGCACTATAATATATGTTAAGAATTGTTTATGAATTTCTTTTGACTTGCACGACCAAAATAGTAATACAAACTGAATGCATAACTATATATGTGATTTTTTTGCCTATAGTTAACTAAAAAAAATATAATCAATATACGTACGTAGTGGACTACATTATATGTAAAGGTATACTTGACTATATTAAACCCAACTATAATGTTATATAAGTTTGTATCCAATATAGTCGATTACAAGCAAACGTCAAACACCATATAGTGCATTAAAATAATAAAGTTTCCAATAGGTAAGTGGATTATTACGGATCAATTTAGAGATCTGATTTGGCTACCTTCTTTGCCAATTCCCTCTTCCTCTTCTGAATCTGCAACTAATACGCCGTATACCGAAACTTTCTCTCGAGGTATTTAATGTAGTACCGTGTTACTAACTAGCTCGCAATCAAAACAAAACAGCCGTTGAGGTAACCTTCGGATCTTTCATCGCAACAATCGTCGGAAATGTGGAATGGCCAAGGGTGATGAGTGAAATGCGAAATTGTGAATGAGACTAAGAAGATGACAATGAGAAATAAGAAAGAATGAGAGTAAAGAGGGAACGATGAGATTTGTTTGATTGTGTTGGTGGTTGTGGCGGCTACGAAGTGAGGAAGATGGAGAACAAAGCTGATTAGGTTTATGTTATCTTTTTTTTTATTAGTAAAACTTGTTTGGGTACAAAATCAAGAGATTTACCAAAAGGGTATAACTAGAAATCAAGAGGACAAAAATGTTATGAATTAAATTTTGATTTTTCTATTGTTAGATTCTATGTTTTGTATGTTAAGAGTATTATTCATTGGTATTTCCCTAAATAAAATTTAAAAAGATTACGGATAATCGATAAAAACTAAATCTTGTCGAGAACCTACAGTGCAGTGGTTGATATATTGGCACGCTTCTCAGGCACCTGGGTTCAATCCTAGTCTTTTCTTTGTGGGAATAATATGGATTAGTAGCCAGTCCGTTGTGACCCACCATAAAAGACGTTAAAAACAAATATTCTTACTTTTTCTATATCCGAATGAATAAAATAATTAGTCTTAAATATAAGTAGGACAAAACAAAATTAGGGTGTGAAAATAAAAAATAAAGAGTATGGATTAAGACAAACAAAAAATAAACAAATCCCCAAATACTATACCTATTTACTCGTGTTTGATTAAGTATTAGAAAGTAGAATCACATTCTTTTTTTTTTCATTAAACAAATCCACAACATGTAATATTAGTTTCGTCCCAAACGTCACTCGAACCAGCGACCGCTAAGCTTTGCCTGAGATCTTTACCAGTTGAGCTATTGACTCTTGGTATCACATTCTTTTACATGTTAATAAAGAAATTATTTTGAAAAAGAATTCTTCTATGAATGAGATAAGTACTATAGTTTCCAGAATCCCACTGAAAACAAATTAAAAATGATCTAAAAACAAAACCAATTTTGTTTGATGAAGAAAAACTAAAAAGCCGATATGATTTGGAAATATAGCAGGACGAACAAACTATGACTAAAAAAAAATAGAACACCTTTTTCAAAAAAAAAAAAAAAATAGAACAATACCAAACTACAAAAGATATAACTGATTAAATATTGATTTTGGAGGAAGAAGCGCCAGAAAATTTAACGGTAGGCTTCTTTATTTAAATTAGGCTGTATTTTGTCTTGTAAAAATATCACAAGGTAAAGCTCAAATTTGAGAGAAATGTTCAATATTGTACGGATACTGTAATTAAACACAAATTAGCAGCAAAAGTTTGGTATTTGATCAGATAATTTATGTAACACCCGCAAATAAATCCACCAGGTTAAATCATTTCTTACCATGCCCTTCATCCCATAACTTCCCATTTGCCTTTGACTTTGAGGTACCCTTCATGGTCATGAAAGAAACTTTGTCTTATAATAAATCCACACAGATTATAAATGCAAGGAAAACATTTTTTATACACAGACCCAAAAATCTTATCATAGACAGTAAAAATTCAGACATATATAAGTAGAGAAGAAAGTTGTATTTACCAGTAGGGCGATATTGTGGTCTGCAGGTGGCTCAAGTTTTACAAGTCGTCCATTAGGTCCGGTCACAAAGCTCGTCACGTTTGGTTTCACAACTTGTTGTCGTTGCTGGACCTTAGTTGATGTGTTTTGATTTCCGTAAGGCTTGCGGTTTTCAGAACGATCTCTTTTGTTTCTCTTTGTGTTTACATTTGTGAACTCGGTCCCAGATGCCCGCTTTTCAGGCTCATTACGACCAGATAAGCTTGCAGGAGCAGCAAGGGATTTGTTTCCTGACATGGCTTCATATCCCAACCACTTTAAATCCGGTTTCGACTTCGGGGTAGTTTGCATGTACAGCTATGAAAATAAAATAAAAAGATCAAAATATAGAAGATTGCACATATTGTATTGGCTTTAGGAACAAGGTCATATAGTATTCGTACCTTATCGATTAAATTCATCGCGGAAAACACATTTACAACGTCATAAAGGCGTCTAACTTTAGCTGGAGTGAGTTCAACTGTAGCTGCAGAGAGTATTACAGAAATAGGGTGTAGTTATTTCTTTCGTATGTAATAATCAGAGATCAGAAATCATTAAGGGAATGAATTAGAATTACGTTTCATATTCATGGGGTCCTGAGGCTCATTCAGCAATGCGTTTGCAGCGTCATCAAACTTGATTAGATCATCCTGGCGTCAAAGTAGCAACAAGAGAAGTGTCAATTGGTAAAAAGTTGTTTAGAGAGATGTTATATCACTTATTCACTTACATTAGAGCACAGAAAAAGCTTCAAAAATTTCTGTGCAAGAACACCGACAGATTTATCTTTCCTGCCGCCTGAAAATTCAAAACAAAAAGCATAAAAAGGTTTTATAGTATCATTGTTACAAAAAAGCACTAGCAAGGACTTGTTTTCACTACTATTAGATTCTAGATTGAAAGTACATGAATGGCGATTTTCACTACGAACAAATAGGGAAAATGCATAATAGAGTAATATACTAAGTCCCTCATTAATCACAAGAATGTTCTGACATATATTATGACATTACCGGATTTGGGGGACGGTGAGTTTTCTTGCACTAGGGATAGTGCAGCAGCCTTCTCTCGCATTCCTGCTTCCTGTAAACGAAACGCGACAAATCTCAAAACCCATTTCAAACAAGAAACAAACAATCCTAAAACTCTAATAAAGAAGAAACATATCAAAATGATTCATTAAGTACTTTCCGTTCATTGAAAGCACGAGGAAAACCTCTGAGTAATGAACTTACCACCTCTAATTTACCCACATATGGGATCATCGCAGCCTTCTCTCGCATTCCTTCTTCCTGTAAACGAACAACAAATCTCAAAACCCATTTCAAAGTAACAATCCTAAAACTCTAATAAAAAAAAAGCATATAAGATGATTCATCAAGTACTCTTAGTTCATCAAGAACACGAGGAACTTCTCTAAAACCTCTCCATGAATACTGATTCTTCCCACTTCTAGCAACAATCTGCATACAAAAACACAAAACCCTAATCAACTCAAATCAATCAAAAATCATTAAAAAAACAAAACATTACGGACATTAAATCTTACCCCAATACACTCCAATATGTTAACCACGTCATAAATTCTGCGCCTCTCAACTCCTAACAATTCCAGATATCAACAAAGTAAATACGCATCTATTTAATATTGAAATCTGATATACCAAACCCAAAATTATCGAATCTATACGCATACAAAATCCAATAAAAAACAAATTTAGGGGAGAATATAGAATCAAACCTAGTATTTCTGCAGCATCATCGATCCAAAACAAATCAACATCAGGTTGGTTATATAGCTTCAGGAAGCTGGATTGCACACAGAACAGTTCATCAAAAATCAATGAAACAAAAGGAAAAAGAATCCAATCAAAAATCTAAGACGATCTTAAGAGTAGAGAGATTTTACTCGGAGGTTAGAAGACCAAGAGCTTTCTCCTTGCGACTGTAAGATTGTTGAGCAATAAAATCCATTTTACTTCGAGACGACAAAATATTTGCAGAGAAAAAAAAGGTAATGAGATAAAAAAATAAGAAGAGTTTATAGGGAGAGAGTAGGGCGTGTTTCTGTATAGGGTTTGTTGTGAGCTTGGTTTTGTTAGGCGGGGGCATTTCAAATTATTACACTATGGCTATGGATATGGCTAAAAACTATGGTCTGTGGTCTGTGGTCTTGGTCTTGGTCTATGGTATATGGCAAGTTAATCATTGAGTTGACCTCTATTTGGTTTTATTTTTGGATAATTAGCTAAACTAAATTTAAAGACATTATATTTTACAACTAACTACATAACCTAAATTTATTGGTCTATATTATGCATTATAGTTATCTTTTTAATATTATTTTTCCACTTAGTTGGTAAATTAAATCCTTTATTATTTTACATAGATAATTTTTCGCATAATATTTTCATGTAAATTTGTTTATGTTAAATTTTGTTAAATATGTTTTTAATCACAGTACTAAAACTTAATGAACGTATTTTTTTATATGATCGTTATATTTTTACGTTTAGTTTAAAGTTTCTCTTTTACATGTTGGGGAAGCTTTATATCACCCATTCATTGCATCTTCTCTGTGTGTTTCTGTAACCCTTTTTTTTTGAAAATTGTTTGGTGTAATATCGGTTATAGAATTAATATAAACAATTATCATAGATTTGTTAACATTTCTTGTATTCATCGGTGAAATTGAACCAAATCTACTCTTTATAGAAAGTTATCTTCAATACAAAAACATATTATAGGAAAAAATCTCATACTTTAACAGTCATAATTACATTTTTGCTAGTGTGACAATTGTCCCTTCTTCACTAAACAATACTTTTTAACATCAATATATGAGAGAACCTTTCTTATTTACGTGATTAAAAACATATTTAACAAAATTTCAAATAAACAAATTTACATTGATAACAAATCAAATCAAAGAATTAACTTGCTATATCCAATAGTGTATTTCATTTCACAGTAGCCAATAGTTGTAATAATTTGAAAAGACCCCGCCTAACAAAATTGGTTTCCAAGGTCACAATAAACGCTGTATCCAAACAGACCTAATCTCTCTCGTGTCTCCCTATATATATAAACTCTTGTTATTTTCTATCTCCTTACCTTTATTCTCGGAAGATAATCTTTTGTTGTCTCAGGAAAAAATGGAATCTGGTCAGCAATCTTACAGTCGCAAGGAGAAATCTCTAGGTCTTCTAGTCATCAAGTAAGTCTCTCTACTCTCTCTACTCAGTATTTTTGATCGGATTCTATTTCATTGATTTTTTTGTTGGGTTTATTTCTCTAATCGATGATTCTATTCAATCCAGCTTCGTGAATATGTGTAATCGAGACGATGTTGATTTGATTGGGCTTGATTATGCTGCCTCGAGATTAGGTTAGTGAATTTTTCATTGTCTATAGATTATATGGATTTTGTGTTTGTTATAATTAGATTTTCGATAATAAAATAGAGCTTTGATTGATGTGAATTTATTGCTCTGAATTTGTTTAGGTGTTGAGAGGAGGCGCATTTATGATGTAGTTAATATACTGGAGAGTATTGGGGTAAAGATTTAATGCTGTTGATGTTTTTTGTTTGGTTAATGAATTTTAATTGATTTTGAGCTGATTAGGGTTTTTGTGTTTTTGTATGCAGATTGTTGCTAGAAGTGGGAAGAATCAGTATTCGTGGAGGGGTTTTGGAGACGTTCCTCGCGTTCTTGATGAATTAAGAGTACTTGATGAATCATCTATTATGCTTTTTTATTTTATTAGAGTTTTAGGATTGTTTTTTTGAAATGGGTTTTGAGATTTGTTTGTTTACAGGAAGAAGGAATGCGAGAGAAGGCTGCGATGATTCCGTATGTGGCTAATTTAGAGGTGGTAAGTTCATAACTCTGAGGTTTTTCTCGAACGGAAAGTACTTAATGAATCATTTTGATATGTTTCTTCTTTATTAGAGTTTTAGGATTGTTTGTTTCTTGTTTGAAATGGGTTTTGAGATTTGTCGCTTTTTCGTTTACAGGAAGAAGAGAGGGCTGCGATCGTCCCATATGTGACTAACTCAGAGATGGTAAGTTCAGATTCAGATTTTGTTTCTCTTTTGGTTTGTTACTTACATATTAACATTAGATCATTAATAAGAAAATCAAGCTCATCATGTTCCGTAACTTCGATTTGTCTTCTTTTATTACAGCTTCAGGATTATTTATTTGAAATGGGTTTTGACTTTTGAGATTTGTCTCTTTTGTTTACAGGAACAAGGAATGCCAGAGAAGTCTGCGATCATCCCATATGTGGCTAGCTCAGAGATGGTAAGTTCATTTTCAGGTTTTGTTTCTCTTTTGGTTTGCTACTTACATATTTTGATTAGGTCATTAATAAGAATAAAAAGCTCATCGTGTTCCGTAAATTCGGTTTTGAATAGGTCTTATATGACCAAGTTAAAGAAGAACCTTTGATGTTAACTCCTGATTATCAAGAAAACATACCGTCCCCCAAACCTGGTAATGTCATATGTCGGAACATGATTAATTAGTGTAGGATTGAGTATTACTCTGTTATGCATTTTCCTATTTGTTTCAACTGAAATCACCATTCATTTACTTTCAGTCTAGAATCTAATAGTAATGAAAGAAAGTCCTTGCTAGTGATTTTGCATAAGAATGTTATTAGTCAACAAATTTGTGTGGGTGCTAACAGCTAGAAGCTAACAAAGCCTAACCTTTTTCTGCTTTTTGTTTTTGAACTTTCAGATGGCAAGAAGGAGAAATGTCTCTGGGTTCTTGCACAGAACTTTGTGAAGCTTTTTCTGTGCTCTGGTGTAAGTGAATAGGTGATATAACATCTCTCTAAACAACTTTTTTACCATTTGACACCTCTCTTGTTGCTACTTTGACGCCAGGATGAGCTGATCACGCTGGATGGTGCTACACACGCATTGGTGAATGAGTCTCAGGATCTCATGAACATGAGAAGTAATCCTAATTCATTCCCTTAATCATTTCTGATCTCTGATTATTACATACGAAAGCAATATCTAAACCCAATTTCTGTAAAACTCTCTGCAGCTACAGTTAGACGCCTTTATGACATTGCAAATGTGTACTCTTCGATGAATTTAATCGAAAAGGTAAGTATACTGTAAGAGCTTGGCCCTAAGCCAATACAATATATGCAATCTTGTATATTCTGATCTTTTTATTTTTCATTTCCATACTATACATGCAGACTCAGATCCCAGGGACTAAGAAACCGGCATATAGGTGGTTGGGATACGAAACCATGTCAAGAACTAAATTCCTTGATGTTCCTGCAAGCTTATGTGATCGTAATGAGCCTAAAAAGCGGGCATTTGGGACCGAGATCACAAACGTAAGCGCAAAGAGAAACAAAACAGATGGTTCTGAAGACCGCAAGCCTTATGGAAATCAAAACACATCCATTAAGATTGATCAAGAACAATGTGATTTGAAACCGGACTTGAAGAGCTTGGTGTCCGGACCAGTTACTCTCGCAGAAACTCCTAGTAAGATTAAGGGAAGATTTGGAGAGATTGAGGAACTTGCTTCTACCTTCAGACCTCAATATTGCAATCCTGGTAAAAACAACTTTCTTCTTCTCTACTTATATGTCAGAATTTACTTTCTATAATACGATTTTTGGGTCTGCTTACAACAAAAGGTTCTTTCATGAACAGGTTTACTTGGTCTTTTTGGGCACTTCAGAGACACATATAAGACATGGCATGAAGAGTATAGAAAGAAATGACTTAACCTGGTAGATTTAACTGCGGGGGGGGGGGGGGTTACATAGATGGTCTGATCAAATACCAAACTTTTGCTGCTAATTTGCGTTACAATATTGAACATTTCTCGCAAATAGAAATTCATCTTGTGATATTTGTAAAAGACAAATAAATAAACTAATGGAAAGCAGCTTACCATTTAATTTTCTGGCGCTTCTTACTCCAAAATCAATATTTAATCAGTTATATGATTATATCTTTTGTAGTTTGGTATGGTTGTATTTTTTTTTTATAATTATAGTTTGCTCGGTCTGCTATAAATCATTCCAAATCAAATCGGTTTTTTCAGGTTTTCTTCGTCAAACAAAATCAGTTTCACTTTTTATCACATTTTTTATTTGATTTTCGGTAGTATTCTAGAAACTTCTAAAGTACTTGCTTATAGAAAAAAAAATTCTTAGAATCAATGTTCTTTCTTTATTAACCCGTAATAGAATGAGATTCTACTTTCTATTACTCCACCTAACATGATAAAATACTAAAATAGGCAATTAGGCATGTCTATTTGGGATGTATTTTTTTTTGTTCTGAATTCTGACAGATACACATTCCAAATTTTTTGTCCAATTTATGATTTGAGATTGTTTCTTTTATTTAGACGGATTGAGAAAGATAAGAGAAAAGAATTAATATGAGATATAGCATTTGAATTGTTTTTTTAAGATTCCAATTTTAAAAGTTATCTATAGTTTTTCCAAATTTCTCTAAACTTTTAAAGTATTTCGAAATTATTTTGAAATACATGTTCCAAATCCTTAAAAAGTTTTAGCTATAAGAATTTTCCAAACTCATTCCATCTTCACCCAAAAAAAAAACTCATTCCATTATCCGAACTTTCCATCATGTTTTAATCAAAAATATTTTGGTTATAATTTCTCTTTTTTTTTTTGTCAACAATTTATCTAAATTACATGTTTCCATTTCTTTTTCGTGATTTTTTATTCCGTTTCCTAAAATAAATAGATTTACGAGAAAAGGCCAAAATCTAAGGTTGAGTAGTAGTGGGCTCAGATAAACAAACGAACGATGCAAGAATTTTCAAAACAACAAAACAAAAATTAATCAAATCTTAACAAAACTAAAATAATATCAGAATTATCAAAATAAAATCTAGATATGAATATTAACGTAAACACATAAAAAAACAAAAAGATTCTTCCAATACCCAACGCATATCACGCAGCCACACAGAGAGCTCGAGCCTCGAGTCGCTCAATTTAATGGCGGCCGCATCAGCTCGAGCCTTGATGCTCTTCCGTGTCACAGACTTATCACGAACCAAGCTAATCCTTCACCAACCACCACCGTCTTCTCCTCGCCGTGTTGTTCCTCACCGTGCGGTGGTATCGTCTTCCTCTGTCATTAGCTGTCTTAGCGGAGGAGGAGTTTCTTCCGACGATTCTTACGTATCTACTCGTCGTTCTAAGTTAGATCGAGGATTCGCTGTGATCGCGAATTTAGTGAATCGGATCCAGCCTCTTGATACTTCCGTTATCTCCAAAGGCTTATCCGATTCCGCTAAGGATTCGATGAAACAAACGATTTCTTCTATGCTTGGTCTTCTCCCTTCCGATCAATTCTCCGTTTCCGTTACCATCTCCGAACAACCTCTGTATCGTCTCCTTATCTCTTCCATCATCACCGGGTAAAGCACATCTGAATTGGAATACTCCGAGGAATTTTGATTACATCTCTGTTTTGCTTAATTTCTGTTGTTGTGGTTTTAGGTATACGTTGTGGAATGCGGAGTATCGTGTATCACTGAGTAGGAATTTCGATATACATAGTGAGCCTAGGAAGGAGGATGATGAGTCTTCGAAAGACGATGTTCGATTTGGATTAGAGAAGGGAGTGAGTGAGGATTTGGGTAATTGTGTTGAGGAATTAGAGAGAATGAGTCCTCAGGTGTTTGGAGATTTGTCACCTGAAGCATTGAGTTATATTCAGCATTTGCAGTCTGAGTTATCTACCATGAAAGAGGTAATTTCAAACGTTATGTAATCGAATTAGCGGTGCAGAATTGTGAAGCTCTTTGCTTCCTCTATGTTTAAGCCCTAATACTTGTTCTATTCCTAAATGTATGTTTCCAGGAACTAGATTCACAAAAGAATAAAGCTTTACTGATAGAACGTGAGAAAGGGAACAAGAATGATTTGTTGGAGTATTTACGTTCCTTAGATCCTGAGATGGTAATGAACGTTGAGGTTTCTTTGATTCTTATGCATTATCAGTCTTCAAGATCGTCAGTGTGATGACTAGAATCATGTTTTGACAGGTGACTGAGTTATCTCAACTATCTTCACCGGAGGTTGAAGAGATCGTGAGCCAACTTGTCCAAAACGTAATACAGAGGATCTTCGAAGACCAGACGACTTCTTCAGGTTTCATGCAAGATTCTGTCATGAGAGCTATAGAAGGTAGTGATGGGAGTGGTAGAAAAGTAGACACTTCCAGGGATTACCTTGCAAAGCTACTTTTCTGGTAAGTATAACGAACGCCTCATAAACCGATTTGTATACACAAATGGTCAAAACAGAGCTTGTTAATCTCATTGATGGTTTGTTTCATTTCAGGTGTATGCTATTGGGACATCATTTAAGAGGTTTGGAGAATAGATTACATCTCAGCTGTGTTGTTGGGTTGCTGTAAAAGTCAGAGAATCAGAAAAAAGGAGACAAAAAGATAAACACCAATGTATATTCTTCTTCTCTTCTCTCCCATTTTGATTTCTTTAATCTAATAAGCTTAAGTTTTATTCAATCAATCTCTTTAAGCAATTTTCTATCTCTTTGAGTTCTTCCAATTAGGTTTAGTTGTCCATATAGTGTTTAGTTAAACAAAGGCAATAAAGATCAATAGAAATAGAATAATCGTTACAAGGTAAATCATATACAAGGTTACTTCCAAACAGGATATGAATTGAGATATTATCCTGACTTTTTGTGATTATATATACATCGTCGATTCTTCATTATGCTATTTAAAAATTAAAGCGATGGTAGATTTGATCATGTCCTTTGAGATAAGTGCTTCCAATGGACCTTAATGCTTATTGTATATCATTGCTTATTCATGAATCTGTTTTAATCAACTTATTTGACTGTTTATGTATGTTGTTCTCTAAGTAGGTGGTATAGTAATAATATTTCGAATTTTTCACGTGTACTCACTTGACCAACCCCATTATGATAGTTATACCTTTAGAACACATCATACAAAAGGAAGAAAATTCCATCCAAGTTTGATTTCAATTTTTTTTTTTTGTAATTGACCAAAGCAAATGGAAATTAATGCGGATTGGTTTGGTACACTTTTGGTTTCAATTTGGATTTTTTTATCAAATATATTTTAAAGGCTTTTATATTAATTTTAGAAAATTATGAACTAACCTTGATGGTGTCATTTAGCCAAATGTTATCGGGTTACGTACTTGATTGGGTTTGTGTCTATTGGATTGATAACCCTTAAAAGCCTATAAGATGATTTGAAAGTAGGTGAGATTTGTAACTTTTGTTTGATTTTTTCCTTGATGAATATGTAGAAATTTAAAACAGAGGAAAGCAAAATATTTTGGACACGAAACTGACCAAAAAAGCAGCGGTAGGTCAGTATGTCATACAAGAAGCATTGGACTCTTTCATTTTTCCATTTTATTACTTCAAATATACAAAATGTAAACCTCAACGGTTCTAAAAGATGGGACTTCACCCAGTCTCAGAGGCCAACGCCTCAAGCCCCTTCGGTTCACTCTCCGCTGCAGAATTCTACTCCCGCCGCTCCGTCACCCACTCCTCCGCCTACGTAACCAACCCCACCGGCCTCAAACTCTTCACCCAATGGTGGACTCCTCTCCACCGTCCACCACTCGGCATCATCGCAGTTGTCCATGGTTTCACCGGCGAATCCAGCTGGTTCCTCCAACTAACCTCAATCCTCTTCGCCAAATCAGGATTCCTCACTTGCGCCATTGACCACCAAGGCCACGGTTTCTCCGACGGCTTAACCGCTCATATCCCCAACATTGACCTCATTGTTGACGACTGCATTTCCTTCTTCGATGACTTCCGTAAGCGACACTCTTCCTCTTCTTCTCTCCCTTGCTTCCTCTACGCTGAATCTCTCGGTGGCGCGATTGCTCTTTACATTACCCTTCGTCAGAAAACGCAATGGAACGGTCTTATCCTCAGCGGCGCAATGTGCTCGATCAGCCACAAATTCAAACCTCCGTGGCCGTTACAACACCTCTTATTAACCCTAGCCGCTACTCTCCTCCCCACCTGGCGTGTAATCCCCACTCGTGGCTCCATCGCCGGAGTCTCATTCAAAGAGCCGTGGAAACGGGAACTCGCTTTCGCTAACCCTAACAGATCCGCCGGTCGACCACGCGCTGCCACGGCTTACGAGCTCGTGCGAGTCTGCAAGGATCTTCAAGGGAGATTCGAAGAGGTCGAGGTTCCGTTGATGATCGTACATGGAGGAGACGACGTCGTATGCGATCCTTCCTCTGTCGAGGAGCTTTACCAGAGATCAAGAAGCAGAGACAAAACGATAAAGATCTATCCAGGGATGTGGCATCAGCTTATCGGAGAGTCGGAGGAAAACGTGGATTTGGTTTTCGGTGATGTTTTGGATTGGCTCAAGAAACGATCTGAAATCACAACCATTAACAGTGGTGTCAAAACTTAAAAACTCCAAAGATTTGTACTTTTCATATATTAATCGAAATTTCATAATTTACAATAGTGTAAACAACAACACTCCGAGAATTTTGGTATTCAAGATCCTGGAGAATAGGTCACAAACCAAATTCTAAAATTCTCAAGAGAGAATTATTAACAAAAAAAAGGATGAGAAAGTAGAGATTTTGTATGAGTTTAATCTGCCATTGAAGGAAAAATGAAAGACATAATGAAGGAAGTGGAAGGGAAAGTGAAGTTTTCAATGGCGGATTCGACAACGATGTTACTTGTACAACAAGCAATGGACAAAGCTCACGAAAAGATCAAAACCAAACACGGTCTTCTCCTCCGTCTCAACGCCATATCTCTTTTCTATGAGCTCGCTGTGTTACAGCTTGAGAGCTGTCTTCAACTCGTCCAACAAGAGACCGGAAAACTCGAGAGTAACCACGAGGAAGTGGTTCGCGATCTGAGAGAGATCAAAGACAGACTTCACCATCGTCTCTTAGAGACCGAATTAGCGATTCTTGAAAAAGACAGAGAGTTGTTAGAGATGTCTAAGAACCAAGAGAGTTTAAGAAACGTGTTAGAGAGTAAAGAGACTGAGCTTGTTCATTTGCAAGATCTTGAGAGAAAGAGATGTCATAATAAGATTGGGAAGTTTATCAAAGAAGACGAGTTTTCTGAGCTAAAGAGTTCTGTTGATCAACAAGTGATGAATCTTAGACAAAAGCTCGAGACAGAGTACGATGAATTAAGAGGAGAAACAGAGGATCCTTCAGGGGTTGATATCGATGTTTTGAAAGGAACAATGGATCTTGCTTTCAACAAGATGCATCACGCGATATTCTTGTCGGAATTGGGACCGATTGAGCAGAGTTGGAGATGGTCGATAGAGAGAGAATCAATGTCGTTACTGATTAAAGGTTTCTTGAATGGTTTAGAGGAGAAGAAGAATAAGGTAATGATGTTTGTGAGAGATTATGAATCGGGTTTTAAAGATCGTGTTTGTTCAGTTCGTAGAGAAGTAGAGTGTTTAGAATCTCAGATCATGATTCATAGATCATCTTCAATAGATTGTGAAGTTGGTGATGATAAAGAAGAAGAAGTTGAAGCAGAAGCAGAAGCAGAAGAAGAAAAGGATTCAAGCGATTTTCCTGTTTCGAAGTTGATAAAGAGTCATGAATCAATCATTAGGAGGAAAAGCCAAGAGCTTGCTCCTCCTAAAATCGAGCCTGTTAAACGACAGAAGAGCTCTAGCTCCAAGCGAGCTATTGACGATGTCGTTGCAGGTCTTGATAGCTTGATGAGTCTTAACACTACGCTATTCGAACATTTGTTCGATAATGATGATAGTTATGATAAGAAGGAAGTGGGGATGGATGACAATTTGGATGATGTTTGGATGAAAATGCAGAAAAGTAGATCGGTGTTTTCGGACAATGCGATAGAGGAGAAAGAAGATGCAGAGATGAAATTAATGATATTGGAAGATACTTACTTGACTCTACTCAAAGGTCTATTAAAAGATGAGATGATAAATAACAGAAAAGAGGAAAAAGAAAAGATCGAGATCGAGTCTAGGGTTAAATGTATGGATTGTTTAGAGAATTTGAATCGGGCGAAAGATTATGAGATTCTTCGTGAAGATGAAGGATTGAGACAAGAACTAGATTGGATTATTGTAACAGAGTTGCTAAAAGATGTTTCAGAGACTGTAGAGAATCATGAGAAGAGTGTTGCAAACAATAAAAAGATGACTGAAGAAGAAGGAAAGAGAGCTTTCTTGGGAGTTTCTTTATCATATGATGATTTTGATTTCAAGATTCAAGAGAAGTTAAAGATGGTATCTTTCAGGTGAGTAGAAAAAGGGTTCTTGACAAAAAAAAGGTGAAAAATTATGTTGAATCTTGATGATCTTTTGTTTCTTTTTGGAGGTTACAAAACTTGGAGATAAAGATTCGTTCAATGATGGATTGCGTCGCAGAGCTAAGACGAAAAGAATCAGTTTATAGAACAGCCTTTGTTCTTAGGTCTAAGAATCTCATAAAGGCAGAAGCTGAGGTAAACTGTTTAGGATTTCATTCACGACCTCGAAATTCGGGCTAAGCCCTAACTGAGAAACTTTAAGAACAATTTGGATTTGATAATAAGAAACTGCGAAAAATCGTAGGTTGATCTTCTTGGAGATCAAGTCGATTCGCTTGTGAAGCTTCTCAAGAAAACACTTTTGACAGTTCATCAACATCCATCGCTTCTTAGCAATAACTCAGATGTAAGTAGACCTCTATTTTGGTAAGATAGATTGTTTCACAAGTAATCTCTATACATTTAGAAAATCTTTATTTTATTTTGGGCTTATTTTCAGATATCAGAGATCTCGAAGATGATCAAGAAAGAGTTATCATATGAGGAGGATTCATCGTGAAACCAGGTCTCATGAAAAAAACTGCAAATTTAGTTTCTGGTGTGAAATCCTTTTTATTAAATATTGGTAGCATAAAATCTTTACAAATTTATCCAATCCAGTTCTACCATAACTTTTGCTTTTAATTTTACTCTTTCATTAAAATTAATATAATTTTATGAAATTCAATCTTGTAAATTTTGGTGAAACAAGATACCTTGTGAAACAAAGGAAGGAAAAACAGAGAACATAGATGAACATAAAAAATTTACAAATTTATCCAATCCAGTTCTACCATAACTTCTGCTTTTAATTTTACTCTTTCATTAAAATTAATACTCCCTTTGTTCCTAAAAGTAGGGTTTGGGCAATCGGATATACCGGTCGGTTCCGGATATAAACCAAACGGTTCCGGGTATGTTGGATTTGAGAATATAATATCCATATGAGGACCGTTAGTTTAACGGGTCGGTCCCGGTTCGGAATCGGTGGGATCCGATTCCGATCGAGTGAACCGAAATGCAAGAAATCTATGACTTCTAAATTATACGTACTATTGTCTATTGTATCTAAGCCTTAGATAATATAATTATAAACTTGTCGGTGTCCTTGTTCTAAATTTATCATTGGCCTCAAATAACCTGTAAACTAAGAAGAGCATATGGTAGTTCCGTAGTTGCCGAAACAGAGTCTCAAAGCATAAAGAAAAATGAAAGTCTTAAAAGCCATAGCAATAGAAACTCAAACAAGTTCTTAAAACCAGAAAACCAAAAACCAAATAAAGTTTTAAATTTTTAATTCAAGCCAAAACCAAAAGCAAAACAAAAGTCTCAAAATAAATGTAACTAGGTCTTCATGGAACCGTTTTATTCTCTCAATCAATGAAATCAGATTCAAATCTTTTAAAATATATGAGAATCAAAACAAATTTGAAAACCTATAGGAAGTTAGAGATTTGAGAATCGAAATTGTTGGGGAGGAAGAATTTTTTGCCTAGAAAATTATGGGATTCTTTAAGGAAATGTCAAACCTCTCTATGTGTAAGAGGGTTTATTGCGGGTAAGTAAAAAACCGATCGGGTCTCGGTTCGGTGACGGGTAATACCCGAATCCAATTGTCATGACACTTTATACCCATCGGTTTAATTAGCCATTACCCAATTCGATATCAAACGGTTTTATCGGGTCGGTTCCGGTTCGATTTATCGGTACTGGTTATTTTGCCCACCCCTACCTAAAAGATAAAAACTTTACAAAAAAAAATTGTTCCAAAAAGATAAAAAGATAGAGTTTTTACTGTTTTCTATGCATTTTTACAAACTTCAAGACAAATACTGAAACACTATTGGTTAAACTTTATTGATAACTGTATTTCTTAGAATTCAATGCATTATGTTAATAAGTGTGCATAACCTTAAACATCTATCTTTAAGGAACGCAAGGAGTATTGCGGTAATGGAGAGGATTCACCATCGTGGGGTTAGGTGCTCTACTTTATGTTTGCGATGTGGTTTAGAGGAAGAAACGATTAATCATGCTTTGTTCGAGTGTCCAATAGTTCGGGACATTTGGGAAAGGTTTTTGGCACCAAGCGGGAGAGAATCCCTACCTTTTTCCTCGGTCTATGCGAATATGGATTTTCTTTTTTGGAGGATTACAAATGCAAATACTAATAACGTGGACAGTAATGCTTATCCATGGTTACTATGGTCTATTTGGAAATCGAGAAACAAAAGAGTGTTTACTGGAATTGAAGCAGATGTCCTTGTTGTCTTCAATACGGCAGTGAGTGAATGCCAAAACTGGCAGGAAGCCCAAAGTAGAGAAAGTGAATTAGGAGAAATTATAAACGAGATACCTTTAGAGCAGTTAGTGAGTACCCATCGAATACGATGCCAAGTGGATGGATCATGGAAGGATGCTGCGCAGACTTCGGGTATAGGATGGGTATGCCTCAATGGCGATACTGTACAGCGTCTAGGTGCTAAAGGTGTAACTCACAAAAGGACTCCCTTGCATGCGGAGATGGAGGCTCTAATCTGGGCTATGACATGTGTTTTGGAAAGTAATATGGAGTGCCAGACGTTTGAAACAGACTGTTCCGACCTAGTGGCTATCGTCAATCATCCGGAGGAGTGGCCGGCGTTTTCGATTTTCTCAGTCAAGCTCAAGAGCTTACAAGATCGACTACCCAACTTCTCAATATTTTACATCCCTCGAGCTATTAATCTAAAGGCTGACCAACTCGCCCGTTCAGCAAGATCAAGAAACTTTAAATTCTCTTATGTAAGCAATACTATACTGACCTGGATTCCAGTTTCGGATGGTATTTTCTGATTAATAGTTACGTTGAAAAAAAAAAAAAAAAAAAAAAAAGGAACGCAGGGAGTATAATTTTATGAAAGTCAATCTTGTAAATTTTGGTTGTGTAACGCAGATATCTTGTGAAACAAAGGAAGCAAAAGCAGAGAACATAGATGAATATTACTGTTGAATAAGACTCTTTGATTAATCTAATCTTATTATATAAAGTTTGATGCGTCAAACATAATAATTAACATGATCGCGACACGTGTCAACCGGTTGGTAAGATTTTTACACGTATTAGTTTAGTTTAACGAAATTAAATTACATATTTCTAAATTTCTCTAATCCTATTTAAATTAGGTTTTGACACGTGTTATTTTATTTTAACTAAATTAAATAAAAAATTTCAAAAAATTTCTAATCCTATTTAAAATAGGTTTACTCTTTACTATTTTACAAATAAAGATGTTATTAATCTAAAATAGATAAATCTTTTGATACGTGGATAAATCATCGTATGCAAAACCTAAGTCTATTTAAATTAAAAAATATTCTACATGTATATTAGAATATCCATTGAGAAAAATTACTTGATTTTTGTTTTATATATGCTTCTAATTAGAATAAAAGATAATAATTAATAAATATACAAATATATAAATGTTTATCATCACAAGAAAATACAACAACTATTTCATGTTAGACAAGTTAAATTAAAAAGTGTTTATCATCGTATTGTAGTACGTCTTTTAAGAAAGTAAGATACTAAACATTAAAAAAAAATAATGAGCTTAGAGGAAAAGACTTTATATCAATAAAAGTCTTAATGTAATACTAATTATTTGAATAATATCTAACTACAATTTGATTTTATTTGAATAATGTATTACTATTCAAAGTTTTGTGTATCATTAGATTCTTACAAGGAAATCAATTATATGAAAAAAGTTTTTACTAAAATTTGTAATTTGAGTTTGCAACTAAACATATGAGATTCAATTCGTTAAGATTTTGGAAAAACAAACTTATGAATGACCAACTACATAATAAAATAATCATAGTTCAATAAGGAATAAGAAAAAAAACTAATTACTTTAAAATATGTGAAAATTTTAACAAGAAAATAATATAATAAAAATAGAGTAGCGAAATAGTGAAAATTAAACTATTTCAAACATGAATAGAAAGAAACAAGTTATTTTGAAAAGACATGATCAAATTTAATTGGAAATCAAACTACACCAAACAATTTAAGATAAAAAAGTAAGTATGAAATTTATTTATATCAAAGTTTTCGATTTTGTTTACTATCATGAATAAAAAAAATTCATGTGATTTTTCACGGGTTGTAAAATATTTTTTTTCATAAACCCGCATATATGCGGGTCCTTTACCTAATAATATATAATACTAAAACAAACTATATGATTATATAGTAAAAGTAAAACGTAATTGTTATCCCGTTAAACATGGATTCATTATGTCCTTTAATAAATACAAATTCAAACATCCCAGATAACTCAAATTCTTATAACTCCCAAACGTTACTTTGACTCATTTATTTTCATTAATGTTCGTTGATTCCTTGTTTGACTCACACTTCACATTCCCATTAATACCTTGTTTGAATCACTCAAAAATCACTCTTCAACAAATTTACCCTATTTTTATAAATCAAACATGAAATTTTAAATAATGTCTCAAAAGAAACTTCAATTTATAACTGAAATGTTTTGTATTGAAATCATAAAATGTTTTAGTTAATCATAAAAATCTCAACATGGTCATGTATTCATACTAGTAAAAGTTGAACCACTTGCCAAAAGTCTTATATTTATTATTTAGTCAAAATCACCATTTTCTATAAGAACCCTAACCAAAATCCTTTATTCCACTCATCAGATACAAAAACAAAATCCAGAGAGAAGAATGGAAACGAAACAAATCAAAGTGATGTTCATGTTTTTATCAGTGATCATGGCTTTAGTTGGTCTTCATCAATCCAACGCTCAGGCTCCAGAACCAAGTTCCGGAGATTGCATATCGTCGATAAAGAGCGTTAAAGGTTGTATCGATGCCGTGAAACATGCCTTGACAGGACACTTTCAAGATTTGGGTAAGGAATGTTGCCACACAATCAATAGCCTCGCCGACTATTGTTTTCCGATTGTTTTCCCCGCCAGACCATACATTGCATTTCTTGTTAAAGTTGTGTGCATAGGCAAATTTGGTGATGTTAATAATTAGATCAAAGAAGTATTAGCTTGTAAACCAAGGCACTCTGCAGTTGGTGTGTGTCTTTATTTTTATAAAAAGTTGATGAATCAATAAAATTGCTGTTTAATAACCACATTACGTTTGCAAGAAAACGGCCACCGTATCATTATAAAATTAAATATATGTTTTAGAGAAATACGTACACATAGTCAAATGAAAAATACACTACACATAATAGTCAAGTGATTCCAACATGGTTATATTTGTTTTAAAAAAAAATTGACTTATAAAAATGTCACTTTCTCTATGCAAATATACGTTTCTACCTCCAGTGAATACATACAATCCCTTATAGATAGAGTTGTCTTGACTTGATATTACTTGTCAATAGAGGTAACTTGTTGACATTAAGAGTATGGCAACTTTTTAATCTCTACAAAGTTGGAAAAGATTGGAAAAATTGGTTTCTTTCTCAGGCAATAAAAAATCAACAGAAACTTTTGGCTCCTCTATTCTAACGAAATATCACTTCCTTTTCATACTATCTTCCCCAAATTAAAAAGTTTTCTCTCATAACCCAAAAACTCAAACATCTTCCACAAAGAAACCCTAAAAACTTGTTGAGTGGGTCTCTCGCCAATAGAACTGCAAATCGAGGCAAATACGTCTCCTCTCCTTGTCAGAATGTTATCAAAAAGACCATTCTGAAACGATGATTATCCCGACAAGATCGGAGATGTTGTCGGTGAAAGGAGAAGAGAGTGCATCGGGCTTCGTCCTTGGAAATATTTCAAACTAGGGCAAACTTAAGAAATTGAACCCAACAATAAATCTTAATTTATTATTTTAAGGTTATATAACATTTTTTGTCATCATTTCACATTTTAGCAACATCCAGATCTTCTTTGCAATAACTCTAATGTAAGTAAACTTTTTTTTCTTTCAAGTATATTGTTTCACAGTGTAATTAATCTCTATATATGTGGAAAATCTTTGTTTATTTTGGGGTTTTTCATATATTAGAGATTTCGAAGATTATCATATCAATAACTCTTTTTACACTCAACTCACTAAAGTTATGGGTTGGAATGGGTTATCCATTTTGACACCCATATACATATAGAACATCATTTTTGGCGAGAAAATTGTGTAAACATATTTTTGGCGGAAATTTTGTGATAATTTTAATTTTGAAAAAGGTTGATGGGTTAACTATTTTCTACCCATTAACGTATTTTGTTTCAACTTAACATATTTGACTCATCAATCCATTGAGATCAAAATATTTAACCCACCAAGATTGATAAATTAGATTGGTTTGGGTCAACTCATAAGTTTTGACCCATTTTGTGACCCCTATTTATGTATATAACATGTTTTTACAATAGCAATTATTCATGCAATATATACTCGTATTATGTATTGACAATATGTATTTTTATTTTATATATGGATGATATGTCGATATATTAATATGGTATTTTTGTTTTTACAAATGCATCAAATATATATAGTGGATAAATAATATTTTTTTTGGCGGGACGAAACACTCTTAGCCATATGGTATGGTTGGGTTCTCCAACCCTGGAATGAAGCTTATCGCTGACATAATGATTGTGGAAGCCGGAATTCGCACAATTAGATTTGTAAGGGTTTCGAAAGGAAGCAGAGATTTTTGAGGATAAGCTATGAAGAACAATGATGAGTAGAGAGAAATTAGGGTTTGTAATTGCTTTGTATTGCTTGTGTGATAAAAATTGTGAATATCTTTACAAGTTTTTTTGCATTCCTATATATAACCCCCTAAGTCGGCTTAGCCTTTTTCCTAAACCTTCGCGGATTTCCATTTCCCCCTATGTCGGTCGAGCCTATGTGGGCTTCGTTGCTGGGCTTCGACGTGTTGAACCTTCTGGAACCCTCGCTGATGTTCTGACGGGCGTTGAAGGTCCTGAAGCCGATGGGAAAGGCTTGGGCACCGGTGTCAACTGCCTGGACACCGATGAGGCCAGGCACATCGGTGTCACTGGGCAGTGACATCGGTGCCACTGCCTGTCATCGGTGTCACTACTCAGTGACATCGGCGCCAGGCAGCCTTGGTCTCTGCAGCGCCTTCTGTTGGCTTTGTGACCTCTCCGACGCTGCACCCATGACTTCTCTTGAGGTGAAGACATCTTCGAAGGTTCCTTCATCAGGTAGAAGGTTCAGGGGACTTAGGGGTTTTTCAAGAGGTCTTCACCCTTTCTTGTAGGTGAAATGACTTAGGGGTTTTTAAGAGCCCTTCACCCTTTCTTGTAGGTGAAATGACTTAAGGGTTTTTAAGAGCCCTTCACCCTTTCTTGTAGGTGAAATGACTTAGGGATTTTTAAGAATCTTTCACCCTTTCTTGTAGGGAAAATGACTTCGGGACCATATTATCTCCGCCTGTTGAAATATGCTCGTCGCTTATCATAACTTTGAACGTCGACGTTCAGTGGGTGAAATCCGACCCCAACAATGATCCACACCCACTTAGGTCTGATAAAGGCAAAAAAAAAACTCGGCTTCGACAAGGCAGTTAGCTGCTCGGGGATAACGGACCCGAAGAGAGGTTGGAAGCCTATTAACGGGTGTAAGGCACTCTGAAAGTAAGCAAAAAATCCTAGCCTCCTTATCAAGAGATCGGGGAAGGTAAAAAGTCTCTTCTCAGCGTGTCTAAATCTATTTTCCCCTCTCTTTTGATATTTGAATTACTGGTAAATCAGTGAAAACTCTATCTACCCTACTAAGAGTATGATAAATACAGAAGATCCATGCTATGAGTTGTGATTAAAGCAGGTTTAAGTAACCTGTTAAGTACCCGACATCGAAAGTAGGTGTAACAGGCGCTGCCAAACTTTAATCGATCACCAAAATCTTCTTACTTCCTTTCTGTTCTTCATCTTCTTCGTCCTCCCCGGTTCCGACCAGTCTTTTATCAAAACCTTTTTCTACTTCTCTTTCTATTTTCTTAATCTTTCTTTTCTCCCCACCATTAAATTTCTTACTTAAATGAGCTGACACTCTATCGATCCACCCTTCTTTCGGACCTAGATTCATCTTTTTTACACTCTTGTTTTTTACTCTTCTTTTCCTAACTCTCCACGGCTCACCATTTTCCCTTCTTCTTTTTACTCTGTTTGACCCCCATTATGACTTGAGCGTCAGAGAGTCGTCGTAAACACCCTCCAATTGCGTTTTTCACTGTCTTCACGTGTTTCAATACTGTGTAAGAGTTGGTCCCCCCAATAGTTGTTTTTAGGGAAAAAAAAAACCTCCAAAAGAATACCATTATATCATATTGATAGATAAAAAATTTCAAGTTATGATGATAAAAATTAATATACAACATGTAAGTATGTAATATATATATTTACCAATCATCCTTTTATTTTAAATAGTTACGTTATAATTTTTACAAGTGCAAGCATAACGTTTATTGAAAGAATAAAATTAGACTTTAGACGTATGTTCATCATCGCCATAAAATCTTTGCAACTAAAAATAAGACTATAGACGTATGTTCATCAATCACCCACAAAATCTCTACAACCAAAAATATACCGTTAAAGTTTACGGTCTCACAACCATTACCAAACAGCCCCTAAATTTTGTAAAATTTGTTCATTATAGTTTGTTTTGTTGGTTTATACAATACAATTCTCCTCTTTAAATCTATGTTTGGTGAAAATTATCATCTTCTTATAAGAATTGTAATTAAAAATGGGGGGAATTTGATGTGTCAATTTTTAAAAGTGGCAGTATAAATTGGTCATTTTAAAAATGCCATTCGTTAAAGATTTTAAACACTAAATTCTAAAATCATGAATCTTTTAAAAAAAAATTGAAATTCTATACCATAAGAATAAAAACCTATAAAAGATAGTTTATCTAAACATAAATAATAATTTTAAATAAATAATAATATAATCGTATTGATATTTTTGAAATTTTTAAAAGAAAATAACGTTTTTCAAAAATGGTATTTCAAAAATGATATTTCTTAAATTTCTCTAAACTCTTTCTTTTTACTCCACTTTTTATGTGCACAAGAAGATCGTAATTGATCCATATTATTTTGTTTCTCTCCAAATCGAAATGGGACAGAAAGTGTTTACACATTTTCCGAAATCTAAATATATTTGTACCGTATTTTCTATATTATTTTTTTGAAATTGAACTAAAAATGTATTCAAACCCAAATAAAATCAGACATTTCTCTACCTTCTCTCTAAGAAACTTAATCTAGTCTTGTGTACCCGGCGTCGTGATTCTATTTAATATAACTTTTGTTTTTTAGTGTTTAGTTTCCAATTTTGATCGGATTTAGTTTTATCGGCAAAATAAGTTTTGATTTCGTCGAGATTTCTTTTTCCTACTTGTTCGGATTTATAAGTTCCACCTTGTCCGGATTTGGTTTTCCGACTTGTTCGGATGTTTAGTGATAGGGTGTTTGTTTCTCCTTCCTCAATGGTTGTTTGTTAATTCCGATGACTATTGGGTCGGATTCATGGTTTTCTTGACCTAATAGAGTAAATATTCATCTCCCAATAGAAAATTAGATGAAGTATCTATGATGAGATCGAGCGTCATGTTTTTGGGAATTGTGCGGGAGGTCTGTATCATTCTTGGAGGGGCGTGGTTACCGACGGTTTGTTTTCTTCTCCTTTGAAATTTTCTTCTACAATCTGGTGAATAGGCATGGGCAGAGAGTATGTTCCCGAAACCTGAACCCGAATCTGACCTGAAATGAACGGTAGGGCTATTTTACTGATCGGTTAAGTATATGGGATTGGACCAGATATCTGATCGGGTTCGGATATAACCCGATCACCGAACCTCAGTCAGAACCAATACACCTACCTATGACTAAAGCCATCTAACCGTAAGGCTTGAACACAATCATTCTCTTTTTCCCCTGAATTTGACTTCGCGTACGGCTATACCACCGCCACGTGAAATCGAAGAGGAAGAAGATGATGGTTGTTTATTGATTCGAAGCTCTCCTAGACCACGAACGAGATTCGTTGAGTAGATATGTTGTTGTTTCTCGTAGACAACTGCAATGATGTTATTGGGATGACGACGAAGATTTCTTCTTACGTCCTCGGCGAGAACGATCAGAAATTGAGCTTGTCTTCGTCGGATTTGTTACCGGAGAAATCGAATCCATTAATGGCCAATTCGATTTACAAAAAATCTGATCAGAATCTAGAAACTATTGGATCCGAATCGAGGATGTGTAAAGATGAGAAAGATTAAGAGGCGATGATTAAGGATTTTGACTGAAAGGTTAATTTGGTTTTTCGTTGTTAGATCAATTATTGAAGAGAAATTTCCTAAAGTTTACGATTTAAATTTTTTGGGTTTTGGGTTAACTATTCCAAAATTAGGGTATAGTTTTAGGGGGTAAGGTTTGAGTTTGGGGTTTATGGTTTAGTTTTGAATGTTAAAAATGAATTTTTAAAAAGTAGTATTTTTGGAACTTTGAAAAAAATGTGGTATTTTTGGAAAAAAAACTTCAAAATAGTATTTTTGGAAAAAAAACTTTAAAGTAGTATTTTTGAAAAAATACTTAAAATATAGTATTTTTGGAAATTGGCCATTATTGAAACTAAATGGATCTCTTTAACGAGCCCAATTACATATTTGGTTGGCATTTAGTTTAGTTCGGTTTTTATATTTTATGTGTTATGTAAAGGATCGGGTGATTCAGATATATCCGAACCCGAAGTCATCCAATTCGAACCCGATCCATTTGTATATAATATTTGATCGGATTCCAAATCTAATTATCAGAATACCTAAAAAGATTTAATAATTGGCCCGAACCCGATCATATTTCCGAATGCCCGGGCCTAGTGGTGAATATGGTTTTTCCGTCCAAGATGTCTCGGTAACGATGGAAGGAAGGAGCTGCAACGGGTGCTTGTCTATTTGATGGGCTTCATAGGTGACGGTTTAGAGGTGCCATGAAAATCTTCACCGGAGAAAATCCGGTGAGAGGGGAGATCAAACGGTGATGTTAGCTCAATGTTAGCTTTATTCCTAATTGTGCCACGTGTTAAATCTTCTCTTTAACCTTATCTTTGAAGCTTATCTCTGTAGCTCAAGTGTTATCCTGCATAAACTTGTTGTATCTTTATTCATAATCCGTGTTGGCTTTGCAGTGTTGTGATCAGCCTCTTGGGCTTACATAATATAAAAATGTCTTGCCGTAAAAAAAAACCCAAATAAAATAGTTACTGTTGTGAGAAGAGAAGAGAAGAGAATAAGAATTAGTGTTGTGTTGTGTTTTATTCCATGAGAAGTATAGAGTATATATAGGGATACAATACTTGGAGAGGAATTAGGGTTTAGAGATATTCTAGAACATGGGCCTCTAATGGACATCCACTAAATGAGTTTATAACACTCCCCCTTGGATGTCATTAGAGTAAAAATAATCCTAATACGCATAAGATGTTGCCTCATTAAAACCTTACCAGGAAAACCCAATTGGGACAAAACCGTGGTTAAGGAAAAAGAGTGCAACGCGCTTTTACTCCCCCTGATGAGTGCATAACTTGAGATCTTCTTGATGCTGCAAACTTGTTTCTTGAAAGTAGTAGTTGGAAGTGTCTTGAAAATAATCTGCAAAAGTTTCGCTTGAACAACCTTTAGAACATGTACACCGCCATTCTTCTGCAACTCATCGGTCTTCTAGATGATTCATCTGGATCATTCTCTTTGTTTCTCTAGATATCATTCATGGATGACATGCTTATGGGAGATTGATAGACTTTCATATCTCATTATAATGATAACATTCCTCTATAAGTGTCTATCATTTGCGTGTTCTTTGATGTCTCGTTAAAAACCTTTCATAGAAAAACTCTATGGGATAAAAACTATGATAAGGGAAAAAGAGTACATCCACGCACATCATTATATTTCTCCCCCTCGGAAACATCTTCTTCAAGAGATGAATTCCGATCATATATGCTATCTTTTTCGAATTATTATAAGAATAGCCCTAATGAACAAACTCATATGATATCTCATATCATTGGACTTCTGGTCCATAACATCTTTTCTTTATAGAAGACATATTTTGGCATATTTGGACTTTAAGCCAAAATCTCATATATGTACAAGTCTCTAAACATTTCTCTTGTACATAATATTCATGATCTTCTAAAAGCTATGATATTTGACTTTCCCTTTTGTCAAACATATATTTCAATCATGAAATAAATCACAGAATTGCTCTAATCTCATTTTATGTATGGTACTTCAACACCAAATCTATATGAGCATTTTTCTGTAATATCCTTCAAGGAACTTTGAACATAACATCTTTTTGCTAAATTAATTTGGGATAACTCTGCCGGAGTTTCGATGATTTTCAATTAAGAATCACTTTATCAAAAACTTTTGATAAGTCTACATGGGTAAACATGTACATGATTATACCCCATGTTACATCTTTCATTCGATCGACTAAAATTTCCCAGGAACATACTTAATCCTACAGGGATATATCCTTAATGGATTTTCATATAAATTTCATTATCCAATGGGTTGTATAAATAAGATATGGACTATATCTTTTAACCATAAATCAAGTCATTCTTTTTCTTGCCATATTGATAAAGAACTTGAAACTAGTTGCATCCACCACAAGAGAGTAAATCTCTTCATAATAAGTTCAAGATCTGTGAAATTTTCACTATTTTTTCACATAAAGACTTGTTTATCTTCCACTGGTTTTACACTTCAGGTGTATGGACTACTGGTCCAAAATTCTCTACAAGAGATTATAATTATAAGTTTATTTCTTCCTTTCCATCTTGGCCAATCATTACTTTGTGTACACTTTTAAATAGATTTTCTTTCATGATCCTCTCTTTTTATCAATAATATCAACTGCTCATTGCATGCAAAAATATTACGACGTCTATTTGCTTTATGGTTCCAACTTATTCCATACATGACATATCTAGCTATAACTCTTCATTTTCAAGTACTTGAATTTTTCATTTGTCATGTTTATGTCTCTTCTAGAGATCATCCAATCTCTTCTGAAGATTATCTTTCTTTCCTCGATTTGGTCATCTCTTGCTCCTTTTCTTTTTTGAGGATAATTATATTTGGAACCAAATCGGTCTATCACGCTTCAGGCGATCTTTAGACTCTTTAGCAGTTTGATATCGCCCTTCTTGGACATCATTTATAATTTGGAGCATATACAGCTGGTATATGTGACTTTATCACTCTATTTGGGTTAGCAAATGCGTCTGGCAATTATTACGCTAAGTAATGCTTATGAATTATCTTTTTGGACTACTAATGTACATACTCTAGTCTGAGGATCATTGATAATTCATACATACTTATCTCTTTCTCCAGCTGTTTACTTTCTCCCCCTAATGTTGGAAAAACTGACTCATTAACATGAGAGTCCACAAAGTTGAGTCTTATATAAATCCTTCAGGGATGACTCTGTATACTTAATTACCTTTTATATCCAACATATACTTATCCTCTTTTGAGGTTCCATCATCAAGCGCTGTGGTGGAGCACTTTTCACATTCATAGATCTTTCGTTCAAAGATCGTTCAGATGAAAACTATTTGGTTTCCAACCCTAAACCAATAATGATGGGGAGAACAATTAGTTATTCATTGGCTTGATGCGAATCAATGCTACTAAAATTTTGTATATGAACATGAGCTTCCGAATGTTCAACACATATCACAATGGACATATATAATAATTAGGCGTCAAACATAAATTTTGGAACTTATAAACAAGTAACCTCACAAACTCCTGGTTGCTAGTTTATAACAAGGATAAATGTGACCTTCTAGGATGCAACAATCGAGTCAATGCGTCCATTGAATCGATGCATAAATGTCACAAAGTGGGTGATCAGCCCATAATCATCTCCTTGTATATATTTCAGAAAATTGATAGAGTCCAAATCATCTTTGAGTGGTGAAAGCCATATTATCATATTGCTTTCTAAGCGAATAACCTATGATAAATCATTAGGAAGAATCTTCTAGTTCTTCACTTAATGTCCACATAATTCTCAATTATTTTTTTTCGCATCATTATCAAACCAGGATGACCAATCCGGTTAAGCCAATCATATAAATTTTTGGTAAACTTTTGGTTTACTTTCATTCTTAGTAAACTTCTGGTTTACTTTTTTATTGCTAATCACTTTCTCCCTCTAGGGGATATCATAATCAAATGAACTTCTCTAGTCCATGATAACCAAGCATGGATTTGGACCATGAAGCATGTAGCAATAAACGAGATATTATAGTAAAGTAAATCTTACAGTAAATCTATAATAAAGTAAAGTAAATCTTATAGATAAATTTAACTAAAACATATATAAATATATGGTATGAGAATCAAGAATTTAGAAATGGAGTGTACCCGGAAAATCTAAAGCCAATGATGAGTATCGTCATAAAGTGGTGATGATGCGGTCAATTTGGTAGCTACTTTCTCAAGGATTTAATTTGTATAATCCTTTTCTTTTATATATGTAAGATATTATATTCACTTCAGAGAATATATCAAAACTAGTCAAATATGAGTATGATTTATTATCAGTAACTCATATATATTTTCTCATCCTCAAGAAGAATCCATAATATTTCTTAAATTCTTGTTCATGACTTTGTGTCTATAGGACAACATTACTTGCATGGAAATTTTATTATGTATGCTTTACCAACTCCGCATTAGAGATATTCTCTCAATATAATATCAATTTGCAAGTAATTCTAAACATACCTTAATTATATTCACTCACAGAATTTTAGTCTTGTAATCTTGGATATAGCTAGATTTAGCCAATTACATAGCTAGTTTTATGTAATATCACATTCTGGTGATCACACTTTTCCTTTAAGAATTGTTCGAAGAACTTAGTGAACATAATCTTCTAAATATGTCACTTATTACGTTCATTTGTAGTCTATGTGAGATTTTCTAGTTCTCCCCCTCGAGATGATATGAAACTTCAGGTTCATCTATCTCGAATTGTATCTCACTATATAATTAACAAAATATCCCAATTTGGGTCATGTATTTTATCATCCAATTATTTGTATGATTGGGAGAGTATAATGCATCAATGATTTCAAACTACATTGTAATCATACTAGATTCTTTCATCATCAAATGACATAAATCTCTTATTTCTTACTATCTTTATTTTTTTCACTTCTAGTGAAAATTTAAGTTCTTGAAAGAAACATGTTAGACTTTGCTCATGACCATTTAAGATAGTTTCTGTAGCCACTTCCTTGATTTAGTGTGCTCTTTTATATATATATATATAACGTGTCACATTCACTTCAGGGAATGGACCAAAATCAATCGAATGCGATTCATGAATTTTATTGTAAAATAATAAGATGACATAAAGTCATGCACACTTTACTACCTCTACCGAGAGGAGATTTTACTGTCCAGTAAGATCATAATCACGTCATGATATCTTAGATCATGTATGTCTCCATATGTCTAGATTTAATTTCATAGACTCATCAGACCAACAAATATCAAACAATTAAAAATTTGTTGATCAAGACAATGCAATCTCAATTTAAAGCATGTGTAAAAACATGTGTTGTAATATGAAAGCAATAAGAAGCATGAACTTGCGATCAAACATGGGTTACTTATAATATGAAGTAATACTTAACTCGATGGAAAATATATGAAAATTATTTAGCTCGATCATAATAGAAATTCAATTTATAATTATAAAATATTTTTTGTTTAATAGAAGAGAAGCGTTAATCATGATCGATTAATTTTATAATAAAATATGTGATTTTAAGAACCAAAAACGTATTAAAGTCCGTGTGTTAATTAGAGTTGCTTTATACGAGTATGATTAAAATTTTTTTAATATATATATAATTATGATTTGTGAGAATTACTCGATGATAAACATAGTATTCATGAATTAACATGTGTATGTTATCGAATCACAAAATCAAACTTAAAAATAAAAACATAAAATTGTTTTAAAAAAAAAATAATTAATATATATATATATATATATATATATATATATATATATAAGTATGATTTGTGAGAATTACTCGATGATAAACATAGTATTCATGAATTAACATGTGTATGTTATCGAATCACAAAATCAAAGTTAAAAATAAAAACAAAAAATTGTTTAAAAATAATAATAATTAATATATATAAGTAAGATTTGTGAGAATTACTCGTTGATAAACATAGTATTCATGAATTAACATGTGTATGTTATCGAATCACAAAATCAAACATAAAAATAATTTATAAAATATATATATTTTTTTTATCAAAGCAATTATAAAACTAACGTGATACTATATATGAAGTATGACGTTAACCTTATGCTTTACCAAATAAAATTAGATGTGCCGTATGCTAAAGTGAGAGAGATTCACTTACCTTAATGAAAAATAAAGTGGAACCGAAGCAAAGTGCGAGATGTTAGAAAAGTTAGAGTTTTACTCAAGTGGCTAGGGTTTTACTTTAGTGACTAGGGTTTTACTCAGTGGTTAGGTTATCGTGCTGATAACGTGTTGTGAGAAGAGAAGAGAAGAGAATAGGAATTGGTGTTGTGTTGTGTTTTATTCCATGAGAAGTATAGAGTATATATAGGGATACAATACTTGGAGAGGAATTAGGGTTTAGGGATATTCTAGAACATGGGCCTCTAATGGACATCCACTAAATGGGTTTATAACAGTTACAAGTTACAACCAGTGCTTCTTGTGATTGAAATTTTAATTTATAGAAAATTAAAAACGGGGAACCTGAAACCCATGGCCATCTCTTCCTCCATTGCAGCTTTGCCCAGAAAGTTTGGGAACTAACTCCGGTTAAGGACCAAGTAAACCCTCTTAGCATCCCGGATATAGAAACAACTCTAACAAAGACAAACTTGTTAATCTGCTTACCTCCGGTTGGAATCTCTTCTGGACCCTTACTACCTTGGATCCTATGGATATCTGGATTGCCCGTAACAACAAAATTTTCAACAACAGAGTCTTCTTGGAAGAGGAAACGATGCTTCATGCAATAACAGACGCAAAGGACTGGATCGGGGCACAATATGTGATAGCCTCGAGTTCAATCAAGGTCTTAGCTCCACAACCAGTGCAATCGCCGACCCAATTAACATGCCACACCGATACAAGAATGGCTGGACTCGGATGGGTACTCAAGGATCAACACAACAAGGAAATCGTAAGCGGATCAGGAACCAACACCCATGTCGCAAATCCACTGATGGCTGAAGCCTTAGGCCTGCGGGAAGCCCTGATTCAGCTTCAACACCGGAATTTCAAAACTCTGAGCATAGCCTCCGATTCACAACAACTGATCACTCTCGTTAACAGTCGAAGGTACCACCTTGACATCTACGGAATCTTGCAGGACATCTACAAGATCTCTACGGAGCTCAAGATCGTATCTTTCAATTTTATCTCTAGGACTTGTAATCGTGAATCCGATCGGATCGCAAAGAACACTTTGTTTTTGGCTCCGGTTCAGACCGGTTTAGGCCCCAGCCCGGTTTAATGTCCGGTTTAATGGAAGTTTTATTTTTACCCAAAAACAAAAAATTCTAAAACCGGATATTAAAGACAGATGTTTTTTGTCCAAAAAAAAGACAGGTGTTTTTTTTTTCTTTTTAAATTAAATTAAGATGAGATCTTTGCTTCGTATTTCTTATTTAAATGATAGTCAAACTTTAATTGATTTGATTTCTATAAAATTTTGTAAATTTGTCTCACAAAGAACTTTTAAATTTATGAAGAAAAAACAAAGGCAGTTTAAATTTATGTCAATAGAGAAATGAATAATGTTTTGATTAACTAAAATCTTTTATACTGAAAATAATAAATATGTTTAGCTAATATGCTTCTCATATAATCTCAACATTGTCATGTATTCATAACTAGTAAAAGTTAGCACTTTAAGTTCATAAAGTACTTTGTATTGAAAATAATAAATACGCTTATCTAAAGTGTTTTGTTATATAATCTCACCATTTCCTATCCCACACTTACAAGATCTAACAAAATCCAGGAAACAAAACCTAATAATGGAAAGGAAACAGTTCGTTCTTGTTTATATATGTGATCATGGCATTGGTTTGTCGTCATCAATGCGAAGCTCAGGCAACCATGTACGATAGTTGCTTGAAGTCAATACTGGGCGTTAAAGGTTGTGTCGATGCCGTGAAAGCTGCCTTAAAAGGAGACATTACAGGTTTGGGTAAGGATTGTTGCGATGTCATCAATGGCCTCCGCGACGACTGTTTTCCGATTGTTTTCCCTGGATTCTCCTCTACTGGGTTACTCGTTAAAACTGCGTGTATGGGTAAATTGGGTGAAGGTAATTATACTGTTACCTTTTGTCAATGCAAGGCACTCTGCACTTTGTGTGTGCCTTTACTCAAAGAAAATTTAATGAATTAATAAAGTAGTTTAATTATCCCCACTTACTCTACCATGATATGCAAAAGAATATTATTCGACTTGTTTACTATGCTTGACCCAAACTTTACTTTTATTTCAAGCTTTTTGATTCAATTGGAAGCTTAATTACCTGTGTTTCAATACTATTTTAGAGTTGCATACCATTCTTGAGAAAAATGGTAGAACCGGTTTAAATAGTATAGAAACAAAACAAGAGGGCGTTTGGTCTAGTGGTATGATTCTCGCGGTCTCGAGTTCGATTCTGGGAACGCCCCTCTCTTTTTTTGTTTTCCCTTAAATCGTACGTATTCTTAACATTGTCCAAATTACCCCTTATCCTTGCTTCTCCTTTTTGTCTATCCTCAACATCTCTCATCTTCTTCTTCTCATCTCAAATCCTAAGACAAAACCAGAGAGACTGAAAAATGGCAGCAACAACAACTGTTTCAATCGCAACCACAATCCGTTCCTCTTCTTACCCAACTCTCACTTCCACACACCACTTCCCTTCCCGACCCATCTCCATCGAATTCCCTTGTCGTCTCGGTTCTTCTTCCTCCTCCACACTAACCCACCGTGCAACTCACCTCCGTCCCATCTCCGCCGTCGAAGCACCAGAGAAAATCGAGAAAATCGGATCTGATATCTCATCTCTCACCCTCGAAGAAGCTCGAATCCTCGTTGATTACCTTCAAGACAAGTTTGGAGTCTCACCGCTCTCTTTAGCTCCTGCTGCTGCTGTTGCAGCTCCTGCCGACGCTGGTGCGGCGGCTGTTGTGGAAGAACAGACTGAGTTCGATGTGATTATCAATGAAGTACCTAGCAGTTCTCGTATTGCAGTGATTAAAGCTGTTAGGGCTTTGACTAGCTTGGCGTTGAAGGAAGCTAAAGAGCTTATCGAAGGGTTGCCTAAGAAGTTTAAGGAAGGTGCGAGTAAAGATGAAGCTGAAGAAGCTAAGAAACAGCTTGAAGCTGCTGGTGCTAAGGTTACTATTGCTTAAGTTTACCCCCCAAAAAATGTGTTTTTTCGGATCTTTTTGTGTTGCTACTTGCTAGTATAGTTTGTGTTTGGAATTGTCGAATTCAGCTTTGAGAAATTATTGTAATTTGAATCGATTTGGTTTTTTCATTAGCCATTGATGTGTGTTTCGTTAGGTGCACATAATGTGTTTGTTGAAATGCCTAGCTCAAAACTCAAAAGAATAAACATCGAACAAAGCCACACTCTCACTCACATATACACTTTTGTTTATGGGTAATGAGAATGGTTCTGTAAAAGCCACACATACAAGTTTTATAAACTTGATCTATCTAAATCGAAAATCCAAACGCCAAAATCGGATCGTGAAATGAAAAAAGAGGTAGATTTTTTTCTAGATGTAGGGGTGGGCCGAAAGAATATCCAAACCGAATCCGAAACCGGTTCTCTAATATATTTGAATGGGTTCTCCATACTTAGAACCGAAAAACTGAATCCAAACACGAACTGAATCGATAGTCGAATAGGTATCTGAATTACCCGAAACATAAATTAAACTACAAATATTTAAATTTAACGTCGGATATATTAATTTATTTTAGTAATTTTTATAATTTTTTTTGGTTAATTCAAGTGTTATGTATTATATTCGGATAACATAATCAATTTATCCATATTATTTAAATTTTACAATTTTGTTTTCAATTTTTATCGGGAGTTTTGGATAAAACACACAAAAATTAATAAATCGAATCATATCAGAAAACATACGGATAATTATAAGTATTTATAGTAATTTCTGTATATTTTAGGTAAAAAAACTAAAAGATTCGGATAATTTTGTGTTTTCTACGAATAATCAAACCCGTCCGAATCTGACAAAAACCAAACTGAAAGAGACTCGATTTTTTAACCAATCTGAAACCCGAATGGTTATCGGAACGCCCAAAACAAAGATTTTTTTCTTTTTGGGTCAAACAAGGTTTTTTTTTCTATGGTCAAACACTTGTTCTAACGTACGACATAATGTGATAAAGCTATAAGGATACGCACATTGAAACATATGAAAAGAGAAAAGATAAGCAAAATCAAAGAAATATTCACAAATCTCTCAAAAGTTACCCTTTTTCTCATTCTTTATATTTTCTGAGAAGGAAATCAAAACTTTGCGCCACATGAAACGAGGAAGAAGGTGTTTCGAGATTCGCTAGTTCCCGCTTTTCTTTCTCCTTCTTCTTCTATTTCTTCAGGTAATTTAAAAACCCTTTTTTTATTCTTCACAATGTTGTACAATTTGTGTTCGTTTGAAGTTACTTAGGTTAGGTATGTTTGGTTTTTGAACATTGTTCGTTTGTTTGGTTTTGTTGTAGCTTAGGTTGTGTTGAGAGAAAGGAGAATGGGGAATTTTGTAACGACCGGTTCTAGGGTTTCTGAAAACGGAGAGGGAGGTGTTTTAGGTGATTTGAACAATGGTTCTGATGAAAAGTTAATGACTCTGGACCAACTGAAGATTGTGTTATGAGTGAAGTAGCTTCTTCGTTGGTGAATATGAAGCAAGAAGAAGAGAATGTGTTCTGTGTTGGTGATTTTGTGTGGGTAGAGGAAGTTAATTGTCATCAATGTTGGCCTGGGAAGATATATGATTCTTCAGATGCTTCAGAGTTGGCTTTGAAGAAGAGAGTGCAGGACGGTGAATTACTCGTGGCGTATTTCGGAAATGAGGACTTTGCTTGGTGTAATCCGTCGCAATTGAAACCGTTTATGGAGAATTTTAAAGAGTTTTCGAAGATGAGTGATTCTAGAGGTTTTACCAGAGCTGTGAAAGAAGCTGTAGGAGATATTGGTGATTGCGTTGAGCGGTTTTTGGGTTGTGATGAAGCTTTGGTTACTTCTTTAGCTGTGAATTCTGGTATAAAGGAAGGAGCTCTTGTGCCTGATGTTAGAAGAGAGATTGTGTTGTCTTTGGTTCTTGAAAAATCAGGAATACTTCTTGGAGATGTTAAAAGCCTTACAATGACTGTTAGTTTTAGTGATTTGTTAGAGATTGAGGTTTTGAAGAGGAAAATATCTGCTTTTTATCGGTCTAAAGGAAGGTTTGATTTAGCTAAGTATGATGAGTATGGATACATCATAGGACTTGAAGACAAAGAGGATGAAGAGAGTTTTGATAAGTCTTCATGCCAGATATCGCTAAAAAGGTGTTCAGGGTTTGCGTGGAAAAAGAGAAAATGTAGAGATGAAGTTGGTGATGTACTACTTTGAGGAGAAGAGTGAGTGAATTTTCTAAGATTGAAAACACTCATCTCAAGCCAGTGGAAGAAACTAGTAATGGGAAGAATCAGAAGAGGGCTTTGACGCCGAGAAAGAGGAAGAACAAAAGGGGTTTAGATGATGATGATGGGGTTGAGAGTAGAGAAAAGTCAAACGACTCGAACCATTTAGAAGAGAGTGAGAAGAAAGAGGATTTATCAACTCCATTGGTTTCACTCTGCAAAAGGGTCAAGGTTGATGTTTCTCCAAGTGTTGAAAGTAACAATGAAAATGGTGAGACCATCTTGCAAACAGGTAAGAGGGAGAGGAAGAAAAGCAAGTATCTTTCGCCTGAGTACCTTACAGATTTTAGTCCCAGAGCGAGAAAGAACAAAATAGAATCTGAATCAAGTCAAATCCGAGCAGCAGAGCAAATGACGAAGAATCCTGCTGAAAAAGCCATCGATTTTGTGAGATTGGGAGCTACTACACCAGAGGAAATGCTAGATGTAATCCGCGCTGCAGCTCTTGGTACGCAAGACTATAGCAGCTCGCGTGACATGATTAAAGAGTTTTTGTCCATTTATCGAAACTTTACTTACCATCATGGGGACAATTACAAGATCCACAAGAGAGACATTTCAGACGAAGTAAAGCAGCAAGAGGTGGATGAGAAAGAGCAAACTGGAAATGAACTGAGTGAGAAGAACCAGAGAGAAGTTGAGAAGCAGTTTTCAGGTGTTGAGCTGCTTATTACAACTGATCTTGGTTTTACTCTGCCATCAAAAGAAGATTTGATCAAAACATACAAAATGTTTGGAGCTTTGGACAAAGAGAGAACCTACATGTTCAACAACAACACTTCTGCACGCATTGTCTTCTTGAATGTAACCAAAGGAGAAGAAGCTTTTCACAAGTCATTAGAGGAATGCCCATTTGCTACTACGTGTTACATTCAACCACTACAAGAAAACTGTTTTTTTTGTGACATGCGTCACAAAACAATCACAAATGACCTATTTGCGACACATTTGTGACGAAAACAAGTCGTCACAAATTAGCGACACCTTTGTCACTGGCAAAAAGACGTTGCAAATTCGAGACTACTTTGTGACGCCAAAAAGTAGTCGTAAATTACCGACCACGGTGTGACAACATTGTTGTCGTCGTAAATTAACGACACTGTTGTGACGAGATATTTGGTGTCGTTAATTTCCGACTACTTTGAGACTTATACATGTAGTGGGAAATAAACGACTACTTAACGACGGCGTCTAATTACCGACTTTTACGTGACATCGTCTATTAGTCATCAAATAATGACGAATTTGTGACGCTTTTTGTAGTCATAAATAAGCGACTGATTAGTGACTCTCTTCGTAGTGGTTAAAAGTCACAAATCAGTCACTAATGTGTCACATATAAGCTACGATTTTGCAACATGTTTATAGTTACTCTTTGGTCTCTTTGTAGTAACTCATTTGCAACTAAAGTATTCAAAACCAACAAATATAAATTTAATGCCAAAAGCTATAATATTACAAGGAACAATAAGTTTTGAAGCATAAAGCTTGACAAGTTGTAGAGTACAAAAGATATAGCAAAAAGGATTATAACATATTAAAGTTTTGTGTTTAAAACCGAAAGTTAGAGAGTTGGAGATGCAAACATTGAACCAGTCAAGTGTTGCCTTCTAATGGGGTCGTTGAGGGTTGTGCATCAAGCTCCAAGGTAGAGGACTCGAGATTTTTGTTCTTCTCCATAAAAGCCATGACCATCTTCTCCAGCTCTGAGATCCTAGACTGACTATCCTTAAGCTCGGCAGAAAGTCGATCATTTTCCGCATCACGACGCTCATTTTCTGCATCACGACGCTTATTCTCTTCCACTTGTTCATCAATCTTTTGACGAGCTGATTTCAGGTCAGCCTGCATCTCTAACAGAGAAGACGTAGAAGATTCATCATATCTAACATTTCTTTTCCCTCTGCCAATCTCAAGCTGATGTGACAGCTGACCGATTCCGTAAGGGTTGCCCTTCGGATCGAACTGAGTACACTGCAATGAAACATATACTTTATATTTAGAACATCAAATCCAAACAATACCAAGTTAATAACCACACCCCTACCAATAGTTGAATCAGTCCTAAGAAACAAGTAAATATTTGAGGAACAAATAACCAAATGAGAATGAATCATCAACATTGTGATTCTATACTATACTAATCCAGTTCAATCAGTCCTAAGAAACAAGCAACAATGATCGCAGTGGTACATTGAGCTATGATTTTCAGGCATAAAACACATATCAAACAAAAACAGAGAGCAAGAGAGAGGATAAGAATTCCATTAGGCAGTGTAGGAGAGAAGATTTACCTTGAGGAATATTTCATTCTTCTGAGCCACAGTCAGATTTCGATGAGTCGAATTTTCAGAATTGTCTGAGTTGTTTGGAGCATCGGCATCCTGATCCATAACCTCTTGCAGGGCTGTCTCGTAAGTCTCCGTAACTTTCTTAGCCTTTTGATCAATGAAGGTGCCATCTTCATTGGTATGAGTCCTCCTAAACACCTCACCCCATGAGACCGGTCGTCCTAGTTCCTCTTCCTGTGAGATTAGATTATATTGATTAGATAAATACGTTAGTAACAGATACAAAAGATGAAAGGATTACCATGTCTTGTTGAATCGTCAAGTAAGAAGATTGGCCTGATCTATGCCTGTGAGCTCCAAGTCCATTGCGGAGCGAGTTGCGAGAGTTAGAAGCCGTTATGCTCTTTGTCTGAGCCTGAGGAGTATTCCAGTAGACCCACATTTCAGTCCAGAGACTGTCACCAATCCAGATTGGCCTCACACCCTTCTGCTTCACCTGACTCACAATTCCTCTCATCCTTTTTGTAGCAATCCTATGGAAATGAGCCCTAACCAGCGGAGTGATTCCTAAATCCCAATTGTACATCCCCTATACATAAATAGACACAGTTAAGTAAGGTACATTCTAATGTAGTGTAATAACAGAAAATAGGAACTAATGTGAAGCATTAAATATTACCACGAAAGTTCGGAAGTATCTCTCTCGCTTGTCGATAGGCGTCACACTCCAGCTGTAGAATGGACCATCGAACTTGTGACAAAATATTCCAGCTATGACACGGGTCAGTTTTCCTTTGTCCCGAGTAAACCTAGTAAACAAGTTGAAACATCATTAAACATAGGTTAAAAAACAAATGATGATGCAAACTGAAGCTAAATGATGATACATACATCCGGAGAAGGCAAGGATGAAACACATACATACTACTCACGCAAGCAGCTCACAGAAATGAGTAAATTAGAAGTTCAACTTACCACAAACTCTTTTGGCCACCTGGGATGGGTTCTGGACTCAGGAGTGGAAGACTTTGATGACCTGGGAGAGCCAAAACATTATCCAACAGCTCCTGGAAGTCTTGCCCTACTGCTTCGTCTTGAACAAGAACTTGAGGACCTTGAACGTGTTCAACCTCCTCATCATGACCTTCCATGTCTTCATCTTCCTCTCCGTCTTCCTCTTCTTCCTCCTGATATTCCATATCAACATCCTGAGTGGGTGGTACCACATTTAGATTCAGGATGCCAGCAGTACGAGAAGATGTAGTAGGAAACTTGTTATTGTGAGATGAATATCGGTTGGAGAGTGAAGGGTACTGCAGTGGAATCGTCTTGGTTCGAGAGAGTGAGACATTAGGTCGAGAGGAGGGTGTACCCTTAGAAGGAGGAGTACGCTGACTAGATGGGTTTGAGTTGATTGACGAAGTTTGACCGCTGTTAGCCGTAACTCTTCCTGTTGGTGAACCGGAAGCGTTGTGGTTGTGTTCTCCAGAACCGGAAGCATTGTGGTTGTGTTCTCCAGAACCGGCAGAAGCAAGAAGCTTTCGTTGTACCTTTGAGAGAGGTTGAGTACGAGTACCTGGTCCATTTGCACCACTAGCAAAAGCAGGACGCTTACCCTGAGCCTTTGAGAGAGGGTTCGTAGGAGCGACTGAGGCATGAAGCTTCTCCTTTTCCTTCAAGACAGGGTGAGTAGCAGCGAGTGAAGCAGAAGGGTTCTCCTTTTCCTTGGAGACAGGGTGAGTAGCAGTGAGTGAAGTAGAAGGGTTCTCCTTTGCCTTGGAGATGGGTTGAGAAGCAGCGACTGAAGCAGGACGCTTCACGTAAACTTTGGAGATGGTCTGACCACGACCGCCTAAAGCACCACCACGACCGATAGTTGAGTGGCCTCGCCCTCGTGAAGATCCTCCTTTCGGTCCAACCATAAGGTATGTCGCAGGTGTGGAAATGGATTTCTGGGTTAGGGTTTAGGGGAGAATCGAGAGAATCAAAGAGTGAGATGAAATTTGTTGTTGTGTTTGAGAAATCAGAGAATTGAAAAGTTAGGGTTTCAGAGATGAAGAATCCATATGATTTCTTCACTCTAGGTTTGAATCGAGTAGATGATTTGTGATGAATTTCGTGAAAAGGGAAGAAAACACGATGATCGTGTTGAATCGCGGTGGACGAGAGAGAGAAATAAAAAAGTTAGGGTTTGTGAATTCTGATTTTGGGAATCAGAATTGGTTTTCTTATTTTCGTATATTGGTCACTATTGTGTCGCAAATGAGTCGCAAATTATTTTGTTTATGAGGGAAATTAACCCGCCTAAAAGCCCAATCTTTTGCTGAAACATGGCCCACAAATATCACATCTATTTTGGATCCAAGTAGTGGTAATTTATGACTATTTTGTGACACTATTTTAGTAGTCACAAAATATAATCCCTAAACCCTAAACATTTTGACCAACAAATATGACCTCTAATATTTCCAGACAAATCCAAATGTATTTCTTTAGTGACTGCTTTCTTATGTCAATCACAATAATAGGATTTGTGAATTTTGATTTAAAACATCACATATACCTAATGTTACATTAAACTTCCATGTGATTATGTAAACAACATAAGGATGTGGAGACAAGGATATGTGAAATATCAAGTCTAAATTTTTTCACTACAAAAATCTATATTTTTATCTACTTTTGAGTTAAGTACCTTATAAATAGGAAACAAATAATACACACTTACATTATTGTTGTTTATTTGTGAAACATGAAAAAGGTGGTCGCAAAACAGTGGGTAAGTCGTCACAACTATTCTTGTCGTCGTTTATTCGTCACAAATAAGTGGGTAATATATGACGATTTAGTGACATATTTTATGTACTAGCAAACAAATCCCCTAAACCCTAAAATATTTACGAACACCCCAAATTGTCACAAATTCGTCGCAAATGAGTCACAAAAGTTTTGAAGATTTTTGCAAAAAATGTTGCAGTTACCAATGCTCAATCTCAGGTCTCTTAGTGTTTGGTAGGGAATGTGTGGAATCTTGAACCGTTAAGCTATTGTGATTAATCGTTTACTACTAACATTTACATTTATATATACTTGTTTTGGAAACAAGAAAATAAAATGTGGTGGTCAAGCGTTTCGAACTCAAGACCTCTAAGTGTATGGTTTCGTTATAAGTCTGTATTGAACCATTGAGCTATTGTGTTTAATCTTTTACTAATAGCATTTACATTTATATATACTTGTTTTGGAAACAAGAAAATAAACTGTGGTGGTCAAGCGTTTCAAACTCAAGACCTCTAAGTGTATGGTTTCATTATAAGTCTGTATTGAAGCATTGAGGTATTGTGTTTAATCGTTCATTACTAACATTTACATTTATATATACTTGTTTTGAAAACACAAAACACAAATATAATACACATTACCATAAAATCTTTCAAAAGTCCAAACACACTTGCAAAATAAAAACATCAAAATACAATCTCACAAAGTGTTATACATAAGTTGGAATCACGGTTCAAATATCATCTTCCTCGTCCGAAGATGATAAATTACATTGAAACTCATCTTCTGGATCATTGTCTCCAATCTCATAATCGATGTCTTCCATTGGTTGTGCTCGATCAACTAAAGAATCGACATTGATTTCACCTACCGTAGACGTCAATCCTTCATCAGAAGTTTGTTGCAAAATGACGAGCTCTTTCAATTTATACTTTCCTTGAACACGATTTCTTGGATTTACTTTCAAAACAGATAGCCATACTTTCCGAGGTCGTTTAGTATTTGGGTATGTAAGATAACAAACCTGATCAGCTTGGGACCCTGACATTAAATAAATTTTTGATTAGTAAATATATATAGATAAATTAATTGGGATCATGAAAATTATACCTAGTATAAATGGCTCGTAGTTTGGATATCTCCTAGTTTTAAGGACGTCGACAATGCCTACCGAGCTCTATCTTGTCCCTATGTCAGGAGTAGGGTCATACCAATCGCAATTGAAAAGGACGATTTTCAAATTCAAAGATCCGGGATATGTGAGCTCGATAATATTTTGAATTTTTCCATAAAAATCATCTTCCTGAGACGCGTCCGAATAATTTTGCCCTTTCACACATACCCCATAATTCATTGTTTTCCTGTGTTTTCCGTGTTCCTCGGTATGAAACATATACCCCCTTGTAAAATACATAGGCCACGATGTTGCCATGTTTAGAGGACCTTCGATTATATCGTAAACCCATAGTGGAAAACTCTATTGACTTCTCGTTGCATTCACCTGCATATAATGGTTATACGTTATTGATCCAATGGTTGATGCAAAAGAAGGATTTAATTGTTAATTCGTAGAAAATACATACATATTGGTATATCCAAGTATGAAATTCATCATCTTTTTTTGCTGTGACCTCCTCATCATTTAGGTCAGGATTTTCCAATCTAATTTGTGCGTCCACCATTCCGCGTTGCCAAAACATGATTATAACATAAGGATGGAAAATAAAATAAATATGTTCTACTTAATTGTCGAATGAATTATAATTACCTCTCAAACGGCCGAAAATACTCACAATTACGCAAAACATATGAGTGAGCGCTTGCATATTCCTTATCTTCGAACCAGTGATTACTACTTTGGCCACTTAGACAACCCACTTCTTTGAATATATCTGGTACATCTACATTGTATTCGGGCATCTCACCTTCGTCATACCGAGAGTTCCTGAACAAACATTACCATGTCATTGATATGATTGCAAGAGAGCAACATAATTAACAAACTTGTTAAGGTAAATTATTAGTTACCTTCTTCTTCTAGCTGTGGAAATGTGTGGCGGAAAGTAGTGTTCTGAGAAGTAAGATATTTCCTCCTTCATGTACGCATGCACAATAGACGCCGCGGGGTATCTTTTGTTCTTCGCTAAGCCTTTCAAGTGTCCAAAGAATCTTTCGAACGGATACATCCATCTGTATTGCACTGGACAGCCAAGTTGTGCTTCGTATGGTAGGTGGATAGGAAGATGCTCCATCATATCAAAGAAAGAAGGTGGAAAGATTTTTTCCAAGTTACAGATAATCATCACTATGTTCTCCTTCAAAACTACGAGGCGGCTTTCATCCAATGATCTACTGCTAAGATCACAAAAAAATACTCCAACTTCTGCAATTATAATTCTTTCGGTAAGCCCAACATTGAAATCTTTATCTAATCCCAACATAAGGATGATTGTAATGTAAATATACCTGATATTGCTTGGTGAACATTACGTGGGAGAAGTTCTGCAAATATGAAGGGAAGCAAGCGCTCCATAAAAACATGGGCGTCATGACTTTTCATTCCTGAAAACTTGCCACCTTTGATGTCTACACAATTTGCTAAATCTGATACGTAGCTATCTGGAAATTTGAATTCATTTTTTACCCACTCCAGTAAGGTAGCTTTTGCTTTTGCTGTTAATCTCCAAATAGGAAATGGGGCTTTGCCATGAGCGTCAAGATGTAGTTCCTTACGAGCACAAAACGTAGCGACATCTACTCTTGACTTTAAATTATCTTTCGATATGTCTTTGACATTCATAGAAGTATACACGATTGTGGAAGCCGGAATTCGCACAATTAGATTTGTAAGGGTTTCGAGAGGAAGCAGAGATTTCTGAAAATAAGCTATGAAGAACAATAATGAGCAGAGAGAAATTAGGGTTTGTAATTGCTTTGTATTGCTTATGTGATAAAAATTGTGAATGTCTTTACAAGTGTTTTTGCATTCCTATATATAATCTCCTAGGTCGGCTAAGCCTTTTTCCTAAACCCTTAGGGATTGCCTTTTTCGCCTACGTCGGTCGAGCCTATGTGGGCTTCGTTGCTGGGCTTTGACATGCTGAACCTTCTGGAACCCTTGCTGAAGTTTTGACGGGCGTTGAAGGACCTGAAGCCAATGGGAAAGGCTCAGGCGCCGATGTCAACTGCCTGGATGCCGATGAGGCCAGGCGCATCGGCGTCACTGGGCAGTGACGTCGGCGCCACTGCCTGTCATCGGTGTCACTGCTCAGTGACATCGGTGCCAGGCAGTCTTCGTCTCTGCAGCGCCTTCTGCTGGCTCTGTGACCTCTCCGACGCTGCATCATGGCTTCTCCTGAGGCGAAGACCCCTTCGAAGGTTCCTTCAACAGGTAGAAGGTTCAAAGGACGTAGGGGTTTTCAGGAGGTCTTCACCTTCTTCTGTGGGTGAAATGACCTAGGGGTTATATTATCTCTGCTTGCCTGAAACATGCGCGTTGCTTATCATAACTTTGGATGTCGAGGCTCAGCGGGTGAAATCCGACCCAAACAGTGAGCCCCCCCAGCTCGGTAGTGTTAATGATAACAATATCGAGTTTAAAGACCATTGGGTGTCGAAATTAGCTGTTTAAAGTTATGACGTCGTAGGCTTGAGTCCTTAGTGTTGATAACACTGTAAACGTTTTTTTCCGTTTTTCGAAGGTTTTAAGACTTCGTGCTCTGCTTGTAAGAGCTGACAGTGTCTGCTGTTCGACAACGGTTTTTATACTTAAGGATTTTAAGACCTTGCTGAAGATTTAAAGACTTTGCTCTGCGCGTATTGAAGTTTTGCAAAAAAATTTTTTTTTTTTTTTCCCCGGAGATTTTAAGACTCCTCGTTGCGTTTGTTGATGTCAACGATATTTTTTGCAACGGGAAAGACGAATTCCGAGAATGAAAGTCTTGCTGAAGATTTTCGGGACCTGCTAAGAGAAGGAGAAGCCTTTACCCCTTTTTTTTTGTGAGAAGATAAGATTTCTCTTCCACTCATTTTTTTTTAGGGTTTTTCCTTTCTTTTCCTCTTCTTCTTCCTTCCTCTCCCGACGCCGTCACGACCAACCTCCGGCGCCGCCGCTCGCTTTTTCCGACCGCCCCGAAGTCTTCTTGGTTTCTTTCGTAAGTTCCCTTTTCATCTTCGTCAAAGCTTTCTTTTCCTTCAAAGCTCTTTAGCCTTTCAAATGTGGTGGATCTTACTCTTTCCCATGAAGAACTAGTTGTTAGATTCATGATGAACCCTTGGATTTGATAGTTGCTTGATGAATCTTGCTTGGGTTTTGTGTATAAGCTTTGATTGTCAATGAATGGATCTTTAGATTTGAGTAGATTGTTGAACTCTTTTTGATTGAATTTGATGTTCTTGGAGTTGTTGAGGATGAAAGAAGATCCTTGATTTTGATCCTTGGATTGGGTTTGATGTAGGCAACTTGTGTTTATGGAGGACCAAAGTGTAGATGAGGATTTCGGGTTTGAAATCAACGGTCGTGAGAGGGACGACATTGTCACCGGAGCTACCGTGACTTCGGTTTCATCCCCCAGAGAGCCGACGAGACGCGGTGATGTGGCATCGGTTTCCCCCGGTCCGTAGTCTCTTGACATCGGGGTGACATCGACGGACGCCGATGATGAGGCAGGGTCCGTTGAGGGTGATGACCCGAGGCCATCCGACGTTGTTGCCGACGACCCCGAAGTCCCAGACGCGCCCGATGTGCCGAGCTTCACTCGTCGTCGAGCCGAAGGTCAGAGGTCCTTGGTCCCGTCGTCGACGTTGATCCCTGATGAATGCTTGGAGTCGTCGGGTGTTGACATCCCGATGAGAGACGAGCTATTGAGGGACCCCGACGACCCTTTGGCATACCCGGAGGACTTGATACGGCCTAGCGTTGGAGGGTCGATCCCTCTTAATGACGAGGACCCGGACCTTCCGCCTGGTCGCGCAGACGTATCCCCTTGTTCTTCCTCGTCTGACTTGCAAGCTTCTAGTGATGAGAGTGATGATGAAAACGTGTCTGTCGAGGTTGAGCAAACAAGGAGAGCTAAAAAGGTTAAGAAGAAAGCGAAGGCGAAGGTTTGTCCAGATCCTCCTGGGTCTTCTCTCTCAGATGAAAAGTCTTTGAGGCATCTCCGAAGGAACTGTGGGATTTCAGAATAGAGCTGACGCCCCGCCTGCGGGATACATGACTTTGTTCGAGAACTACTTTGATCAGTGTCTGCTCTGGTTTCCGCTGCCTCGCTTCCTCATGCGCTATCTCGCGATTCACGGTGTCTGTCTTGCTCAGATTAACCCCAGGGGCATTAGACATCTCCTTGGTATTTATGTGCTGACCAAAGAGTGCGGCGTTGACATCAGCACCGAGAATTTATCTTTCTTGACAGACTTTAGGACTCGTGGGCTAAGCGAAGAGCTCAAGCATAGCGTTACTAACTCATCGGGAATGGCACTCATCGCTGGGTTTCCAAGTAAGGATGACCACTTCGAGTACCGCTTCTTCTTCGCTGAGATCTCCGAGAGGACCGTCGAGGCGGAATACATCGACCTTGTCAAGACGAGATGGGAAAGACGAGGTAACCAATTCTTAGTGATTTTTACTGTTTGTTTTGTCATCTACTAACTGTTTGAATCTATCCTTTGCAGTGAAGCCAACGATGCCTAAAGTCTCGAAGGAGTTTCTCGCTGCTATGCACAAGGAACTCTCTTCTGGGAACGGTAATTGGAGGAGGTCGTTCAGCCGAAAGAGGATCGAGAGAGCACTTTCTGCTGAGATCCTTCCGAGGAAGGTTCTTGGGCGAGGCCAGGCGAGGTTGTCTCTCCGTGAGCAGATTGCGCTCGAGGCAGCAGCGAAGGCCAGAGGGTCTTCGGGCACCGGTGCACCGGGGGTGGCGATGCCGACGACCTCGACTCCGCTTGCTCCGTCGACGCGGGCGAGAACCTCACGACCTTCGGCACCGAAGACCGCTCTTCCTCCTCCTTCTTCGGATGACGTTGCGGAGTTCCGCAGGCTGTCAGCGGAGAGAGCCCACATTTCTAGTGGCAAAGGAAAGGGCGTCGACCGTGTGACCCCTTCGAAGAGGCAAAGGGCGGACGCGTTTCCTGCAGCAGCTATCGGCAGAGAGGCTTCAGTGAGCGGTGGCGACGGGTTGCTCCGTGCCGAGGCTTACTCGGTAGTGAAGTCGAGATATTCTGAGGTTTGATTCTCTCTTTCCGCATTCCTTCCTTTAGCACTTTCTACGCCTTAATATGTTTTTACATTATATTACGTGTTCTTGCAGTTCTCCCTCCTCTTTGACCGCTTGGTTGGAGACTACGATAAGGACGTTCGCTCTAGGGGTAGCGAGCTTAGTGCGGCCAACGAGGTCAATGCCGCCCTACAGTCGAGGCTGAATGAGACTGTGGAGCGGAACGAAGCTCTCGAGCGCGATGCTCTTGCTCTGCAGAGGGTCAAGAAGGATTATGAAGATAAGCTGTCGAAGCTCAAGTCGCGGTGTGCTAAGGCCGAGGGTGAGACAGTTCGGCTGAGGGGTGAGCTTAGCTCTGCTAGCGACCTTCAGCGCGCTAGGGTCGACGCTGCCGTTGCAGAGGCCAGAGACGAGATGACTCGTAGTTTTGTGGTGCGGACCAGCGAGGTTGCCGGGCTACTTGCGGAGATTGGCGGGAAGGTCCAGAATGACATGCTGAACCTTACTGAGATCGATGCGAACTTGGAGTTCATTGGCCTTCTTCAGGGATCAGACCTGCCAGTTCTCCCGACGGAGGTCGAGACGCTGCGTCAGCGGCGTCACCCGATCTACGATGCCCACGATGTATTCGCGGACCTCCTCGCTGGTGTCCTGAGAGTTCTTGAGATCCCCACGGCTCCTGCTGGTGCTGTTGAGACCAGTGCTGCTGTTGACGACGAAGTCGAGTTGTCAGACAAGGACGACGTCGAGGCGACAGGCGACGAGGGCGCTGATGACTGATCTTACTTATCTCGTTTTTCAGACTTAGATTGTTTTATGATACGATATCTCGTAATTTTTTGGAGATATCGTTGGATGGTTTGTACCCAACCTATGACTATTCTCACTTCGTATTGTAGCGGTTTTCTGATTTTTATGACGCTTTGTTTATGATCTTGTTTTGATTGCGTTTCATGCTTTACCTTTGATAGAACTTTCAAGAGTAAAGATACCCGTTTGGCCAAACCTTTATAGGTTGAAAGTTGTTCATACCATAGCACGCCTTAGGCTTTTCGTACCAACGTTGTTGTTTGGTTTGTGATTGTGTTGTCCAGGATCGCAAGTGTGCTTTTGCTCCTTTCCTACCAACGTTTGCTGTTGGGTTTTCTAGAATGGCGGTGCTTTCCGAACACGTCTGTCCAGAAGCGATCACACCTTTTGACTTGACCAACGTGTTTGTTGGGTTTTCTGAATGATTATTCGGTGTATAAACCTAAGTAACCATTGGCAGCTGCTTTTTACCAACGGTGTTGTTGGGTTTTTGAACGAACATTCGTGGTCAAAAGACCAGGAAGTGAACATTAAAACCAGCCAGAGTCAAAAGCCCTGAAACTGATCGTTATAACTTATATAGCGCGCTTAGTATCCGGTGATGGATGTCAATGTGTTCAGGTTCGCACATTGTTGCTGTGGCCAACAGCAACGACAGTGGATTGAACTTGCTTTTGAAAAGGCTTTGAATAATCCCTAGAGGATGTAATTGATAACATTGCGTAAACAAGGCTTCGAGTAATTCACAAGGGAAATCACAAAAGAAGTCCAAGAGACTTAAGTCAAATGCCAATTACTTGAAGCAAATACTAAGTATAAAATGGGAGTATTATGAGTATACGTACCCCACTCCCCCCCCTTTTGACGGAGGAGGGCAACTGAACTCATCCGAAGACAAGCTGCCTACGTACCCTTTGCAGGGATCAAGTCGCCCCGTAGTTCGTTGAAACACTTACTCCCCCCCTTTGAGACCGAGGAGGGCAACTGAACTCGTCCGAAGACGAGCTGCCTACGTACCCTTTGCAGGGATCAAGTCGCCCCGTAGTTCAAGGCAAGGGCCTTAGAAGAAGACTAATGATAGTACCTCTTTAAGTGCTTCGCGTTCCACGAATGGAGTATTGGCGTGCCAGCCATGGTGACGAGCTCATACATGCCGGGACGGACCACAGCGGTGACTTTGTAAGGTCTTTCCCAGTTAGCTCCTAGCTTGCCTGTGTTCCGCTCTGCTGTATTCTGGAAGACTTCGCGCAAGACCAAGTCACCCTCGCGGAAACGTCGTTCTCGAACCTTGGAGTTGTAGTATCGTGCGGCTGCGTTCTGATAGTTGGCTATTCTGATGAGTGCCTGATCGCGCCTTTCGTTAAGGAAGTCCAGTTCATCAAATAGGAGTGAATCGTTGAGTTCTTCGTTTTCTGGTAAGAGACGTCGTCGTGGTCCTGGATAAGTCACTTCGGAGGGTATGACACATTCAGTTCCATAGATAAGAGCAAAAGGAGTTTCTCCCGTTCCGCGTTTGGGAGTGGTGAGGTGGGACCATAGAACGCCTTCCAGCTCATCTGCCCAGTGACCCTTCTTCGCGTCCAAACGTTTCTTAAGGCCATCGAGAATCATTTTATTCATTGCTTCTGCCTGTCCATTTCCCTGGGGATGACGAGGAGTGGATTTGTTGAGTCGAATTTTCCACTTTGCGCAGAAGGCCTCGAACCTGTTGGAGATGAACTGAGAACCGTTGTCGGTGATAATTTCGAATGGAATTCCGTGACGACATATGATGTTTCTCCAGACGAAACTTTCGACTTGGACGTCTTTGATACTTGAGTAAGCCTCAGCTTCCACCCACTTTGAGAAATAGTCTGTTAAAACAAGTAGGAAACGCTTCTGTTTTGACGCATGCAGAGGTCCTACGATGTCCATCGCCCACCTCATGAATGGGTAAGGAGAGGTGACGGAAGAGAGCTTCTCCGTTGGTTGATTAATTTTGGGAGCATGACGTTGAGATCTTTGGCACTTGGCTGAAAACTTAATGCAATCGTTCACGATGGTAGGCCAGAAGTGGCCATGTCGCTTAATCTTGATTGCCAAGGCTTTGCCTCCTGAGTGATTGCCGCAGGATCCGCTGTGTACTTCTTCCATGACTTGTCTGGCCTCTTGTCCCTCTACGCAGGTGAGCAAAGGACCAGAGAATCCCCGTCTGTAGATGTTGCCGTCGAACAGGACGTACCGAGCGGCTTGTTTCTGTACCTTGCGAGCTGCCCACTTGTTGTTAGGGAGCTTTCCACCGACGATGTAAGTGCGAATTTGATCCATCCAGGGTTTATCGCAACCGTACTCGGGTTCTTCATCCGTGTCCATGGGGACGATCATGTCTTTGTTTACAGGCTCAAGCAGAAGGTTCTGCGTGGGGGACTCTTCGAGTTGCCTTAGGTCTTCGGGGTCCTCGGCTTCGGCGACATCGGCCCTGATGACTTCGGGTCCAATGGCATCAGCGTCAGATGCTGGCGTTGATAAAGGCGCAGGCTCCGTGTTTGCTTCAGCTTCCGTCATCTCGACGTCATTGACCCTTGTTTCGGTAGTGGCTTCAGTCTGTTTAGTAGCCTGTGATCGTGTCGATATAGCGAGCGCCATGTCTTGTTTGATGCTCGGGAATTCGATGATCTCTACGGGGATAATCCGTTTCAAGGTTGGATCTTTTGGTGAAGCCGAAGCGGAGGCAAGGTTTGCCAAGGCGTCTGTGTCAACGTTTTCTCCTCGGGGGATTCGTGTCAGTGTGAACTCTTTGAATGTCAAGGCGGGATCCTTAACTATTTATTGATAAGCTTCCATCCGATCGTCTTTGGTTGCGTACTCGCCACTGAACTGGTTGGAGACCAGTTGTGAATCGCAGAAGGCGTGAACGTGCTCGATGTTAAGTCCTTGGGCGAGTCTCATTGCAGCGATGATGGCTTCGTATTCTGCTTCGTTATTGGAGGCTCTGAAGCCTAGACGGAAAGATTGCTCGAGGATTTCGCCTGTTGGTGATGCTAGGCGTATCCCTACTCCGGACCCGTTTTTGGAGGATGAGCCGTCGACGTGTAGTTCCCAGATCCCTGATCGAACCTCCTTCGCGGACTGGTCTTCTGGGAGTTCGATAAGGAAATCTGCTAACACTTGTGACTTGTTACACGTTCGTCCTTTATACTCGATGTCGTATTCGCTAAGTTCTATAGTCCACTTGGCCAACCTGCCAGACTGACTTGGACTATGCAAGACCGTACGTAAAGGGAAGGTGCTGAGAATCACGATGGTATGAGATTGAAAGTAAGGCCTTAGCTTTCGTGATGCCATGACGATGGAAAGAGCTAGCTTCTCTAGCTGAGGATATCTCGTTTCTGCATCGGTGAGGGTCTTGCTAACATAGAAGATGAGCTTTTGCTCGCCTCGCTCTTCGCGTACTAACACAGCACTGACTGCTGTTTCGGAAACAGCAATGTAGAGGAAAAGAGGTTCCCCAGTGACTGGTTTAGCGAGGATAGGCGGCGTCGCCAAATATTCTTTGAGCTGTCTGAAAGCGTCTTCACATTTGTCAGACCATTCGAATTGTTTGTTACCTCGCAGCGTGTCGTCGAAAGGCAGGCACTTGTCAGTTGAGCGCGAGATGAAACGGTTGAGTGCAGCGACTCGTCCAGTTAGTCTCTGCACCTCGCGCTTGTTTCTTGGGGATGCCATTTGGATGAGCGCGTCGATCTGCTTCGGATTTGCTTCGATGCCACGACGAATTACTAGGTATCCCAAGAATTCTCCTGATGTTACCGCAAATCTACACTTCGTGGGGTTTAGCTTCATGTTGTGAAGGTTCAGCTGTTCGAAGCATGCTTCCAGGTGAGAGATGTGGTCTTCTTCCTCGAGGGATTTCACGAGCATGTCGTCTATATACACCTCCATTGTTTTGCCTAACTGATCCTTGAACATCTTGTTCACCAGCCTTTGATATGTTGCTCCTGCGTTTTTTAGGCCGAAGGACATTACCTTGTAACAGTAGATTCCACGGTCGGTGATGAAAGCGGTCTTCTCTCTATCTTCAGGGTGCATTAGAATCTGATTATAGCCTGAGAAGGCGTCCATGAATGTCAAGAGTTTATATCCTGCTGTTGCTTCCACCAAGCGATCGATGTGAGTTAGAGGGAAGCTGTCTTTCGGACATGCTTTGTTCAGATCTGTGAAATCCACGCAAACACGCCACTTCCCGTTCTTCTTTTTAACCACGACTGGGTTGGCGAGCCAGTCGTGGTATTTGACTTCGGTGATTGATCCGACGCGTAGAAGCCTTTCGACCTCGTCGTTTACCGCTTTTGCTCGGTCGGGACCCAGCTTCCTCCTTTTTTGTTTTATTGGCTTGAAGGTCGGGTCGACGTTGAGTTCGTGGCTGGCCACGTTGATGTCTATTCCGGGCATGTCTTCCGCTGCCCAGGCAAAGGTGTTGATGTTTTTCTGGAGGAAGACCACGAGCTTCTTTTTAATGTCTTCATCAAGCGTAGCTCCGATCTCAACACATCTTTCGGGGTGTTGCTAGTCGATGCATATAGATACTACAAGTTCGCAGGTGGGTCGCTCTTCTTCTACACGACCTTCTGCAATCTGTAATTGCTATAAGAGGTCAGTCAAGTTCTTGACCTGCTCGGGGCTGGTTCTCGCTCTTTTTCGTGATTCTTTAGGCTCAGGGTCCTCCTTCTTCTTCTCGATGTTTCTCATCTTATGCTCGGCCAGAAAATAGGTACGAGAATCCCTCCCCATATTGTTTTTATACCGATGGGTGTCGGGAATTTGAGGCATAAGTGGTATGTTGAAGGTACAGCTCTCATCAGGTTGAGCCACGGAGTTCCCATGATCATGTTGAAGATTGCTGGATGATCGGATGCGCGTTGCTTATCACAAGTTGTTGGATGTTATCATGGATATTCTTCTCGACATGCATCATATCCAGACAATTTCGTAGATTCAGATCAACCCAGTATGGAAGCTCCCAAAAGATGCTTTCTTTATGCCAATTATGCCAATTCCCATAACCACTAGGTTTAGTCTCATGTCCGTTTCCACCGCATTGTGATGTTTTTTGCGCCCCGGTATTTAATATACGTTGGTATATTTGTTTACCCGTCCACATTTCTGGTGGAGTATCGTCCACGGCGTTCTTTCCCTTAAGAAAATTTATTTTATTCTTTCGTAACTGATGATTCTCCGGTAGAAATCTTCTATGGTTGTCGAACCAACAAGTCTTCCTACCAGCCGGCAAGTAGAAAGAATTTGTACCACTCATACAAATCGGACATGCTAAATTTCCATGTGTCGTCCATCCCGATAACATCCCATACGCTGGAAAATCACTTATAGTCCAGAGGAGAACAACTTTAAGGTTGAAGTTCTGATCTAACGATACATCATATGCCTCAACTCCATGATTCCATAAGTCCTTTAACTCCTCGATCAATGGTTGGAGAGAAACATCAAGATTGCCTCGAGGATGATTTGGTCCTGAATTCAAAATCGTTAGAAACAAATACTCCCTTCTCATCGCCATGTCTGGAGGCAAGTTGTAGGGTGTCATGATCACTGGCCACAATGAATGGTTTTTGGACATACCAAAAGGATTGAAACCGTCGGTACATAATCCCAAATACACGTTTCGCGTTTCTTCCGCAAATCGTGGATATATTTGATTGAAATTTCCACTCTGCCGCATCAGATGGATGAACCATTATTCCATCTTCTGTCTGGTGGTCAGCATGCCACCTCATCGCAGCTGCAGTCCTTTCGGATTGGTACATCCTCTTTAATCTGTCAGTGATTGGTAGATACCACATCTTACTGAACGGTATTTTAGTACGCCCCTCACTTGCCTTGTATCTTGGTTTTTCACAAAACCTACAATGCTCCAACTTCGCGTCTTCTTTCCAGAAAAGCATACAATTATCTACACATACATCATATGTATGGTACGGCAATCCTAGCTTTCGCATCAATGTTTCTGTCTCACAGTAAGAACCAGTTGCATTATTAGGCTCACGCAAAAACTCCGTCATCATTTCCGCCACTGAATCCATGCAAACTTCAGCGACATTATGATCCGCCTTGATGTTCATCTGCCGAGCTGCTAGCAATAACCGCGAGAGACCATCACGATAACCATCATACAACGGCGTATTTGCTGCAGCTAACATGTCATAGAACTGTTTGACGTCGTGGGTAGGTTCTTCATAAACATGATCATTTTGACTTTGATCATGTTCATGTTGATTATCAGTAATTGGCACAGAACCGCGAAATGCATCATGAACCATTTCAGCATAAACATTTGCGCCATCGTAATTAAACTCTTTCGTACCGCCACTAAAATCAGCATTTTCATAGTAGCTACTGCTTCCTCAGCCATCGTAATTTGTTTCTCGGTTACCGCTACCAAAATCAACATTCCCATAATAACTACTACTTCCTACCCCAGCCCCAACTACATTGTAATCTTCACCGTGTGCCGTCCAAACATAATAGTTTTTCATAAAACCTCTACTATGTAAATGGTACCGAACAGTTCTAGCTGGTTTAAAACCTTTATCATTTTTACACTCTGCACAAGGGCAGTATAACATACCTCTTGGTTTTTTTTTCCTCTTTGATTTTTTTTTCTTGGATTTTTTTTTTTAAAGTCACGAGACTTTTTGTATGATGGAGAAAGAGAGATGTTGTGGTGAATGGAGAAAGAGAGGAGCGGTGGCTCTCATATAGAAAAAATTAGTCACTACTTTATGACTCCAAATACCAGTCACAAATTTGTGACACTCATATGACGATTTCGCGACGATTCTGCGACGCATTAGTGACTACTTCTCGGCGTCACAAAAATTAGGTAACTTACCAACCAAACCCATTTATCACGTGTCAAACCACTTGCCTCAATGCCGACATGCTTACCGACATAGCTACCGACATAAATATTTGCGACTGATTTTGTGACACTTTCAAATAGTCCACAAAGAGTCACAGAAAAGTCGTAAATTTGTGACGAAGTTATGACTACCTTTACTCACTACCACGTTCGTCACAAAGTCGTCGCTTATTTGCGACTCACAATTTTAGTCCCTAAATAGTCGCTCGACGAAATGTTTGCGTCTCTAATTTGTGACTAATTTGCGTCTGAATTTGTTTAGTCGTTAAAGCATCGCAAATACGTTATTAATCAGTCGCAAAATAAGTGACTGAAAAATCAGTCACAAAAGTTAGTCACAAAAAAACAGTTTTCTTGTAATGAACCTCAAGTATCTTTCCTCTGAGTCACTCGAAAACCCTACTGAGAAGAATGAAACTGAAACCGGAAACAGAAATGGCGTAGTGGAAATCGAGTGTTTGAAAGAGAAGCTAGAGGAGATAAGGTCATTGCTAGATCAATCAGAGGGAATGATCACAGAAGAATTGAAGATGAAACTTGAAGATGAGTCAAGAAACTTGCTGGACAAGGTAAGCAAGATTACTGTTGCTTCGTCTTGATTAATTAGGATTTTTTTGTATTAGTACAAGTTAAAGACTTTGCTTTTTGTTTAAGAACCTGAAGACTATTTATGCAGCAACAAGCTACCTCTTGTTAAGTTTATGCAGTTTCATTTTTAAGCCCAATGGGCCTTTGATCTTATAACTGCAAATAACCTAAGAACGTAACCTACTTAATACGACAGAGCAAAGAGAAACACTTTAATGGGCCTTTGATTAAGCCCATTAATTATCTATAATCTATAAATAGGGTTCGTGGTATACCTTCGTCTCCATCACAGGCAAAAAAATGCTGAATATTTATGAATATTTATGTCCAATCAAATTGACATGTCACTAATTTTATTTTTTACAATATTTTCTTTAAAAAAAAATCATTATACACATCTAATATAATTAAATTTGTTTATAATTCCTCAGCAAACCAATCAATCCGTTTCTTTCAGTCTATAAACAAATTATTTTAGACAAAGCCCAATAGCCCAAGTCTGTAAGTTATCCCTATNCAAGTGCGACCAAATGATGATGGGTATGCCTATGATGGCATGCAGCTGACCTTCTATAGCGAGTTTCTATGATTTACTGCCAAACAACAAAAAATAAAAAAACTGTAACTGAAGTATCAAATTGACAAGATCATTTCTATCTCATAAAAAAGATTCGACAAATGAAACTTTCACCATGAATACCCTATATGGGCGAAAAACGTTTATCCTCAATGATGGCATCATTCTAAGGATAATATTAGCGCTGCATAAACCAAGTAAGACCTTATTTGAGGAAGAAACTAAAATTATAAGTCAAGATGGAGTGAGCAAGATATATTACGTTTTCAAAAAACCATCCACAATTGTTTGAACTGCCTGTGAAATGTGGTGTCACCAGAGAAAGCAGGAACTGGAGGTTCTAGTGAAGAGGAAGCACCTGATAAAACAAAACTAACAGGGTGCCAAACTAGAGATCTCTTTATGTTATAATTGAAAAAATATATATCTTAAATTTTCTGAAAGTGGGATCTCCTACAAAATGAAAATAAAGTGTCGATCCATTGATCTTGATTCTTGCAGTTGACGATGCTAAGATTTTGGAGCAGAAGGCTTGATAAATTGGGACTAGCTGATCAGACTAACTAACTAACGGTAGGATGGAATTTTCTACCACAAACACCAAAGACAGATTGATGTGACATTTGCGGTAGAGAGATTGACAAATTAATAAATCTACCGCAAAAAGTCTACGGTGTATCTCTATTTTCTACTTTTACTTGTGTCTACTTTTTGCGGTAGACCTATTCTTCGAATGGTAGATTTATTTCCGTAGACTTATTTTCAGCGGTAGATTTATTTTTCTTCGATGGTAGATTTATTTTGACTGGTAGATTTGTTTCCTTTGGTGGTAGATTTTTAGTCATAGTGACGGTAGATTTATAGTGACGGTAGACTTATTTTAGTAGCGGTAGACTTATAGTTTGCGGTAGACTTTTTTATCGTGGTGGTAGATTTATTTTGAAACGACCCGACCCGTTTTTTTATTTAAAACAATTAAACCCTTGGTCTCGGACTAGCATTCCCATAAATGCTATCCTCAACAACCAAGCAAACAATACAATAACAGCGGATAACTTAAACAATTAAACCAAGCAATCAATTCCATTAAAATAGCTAAACCGGTTCAACAACGAATTCCAAATCAAAAGGTTCCACAAAACCAGCAACCTAACAGCCGTTCTAAAACGAAAAGGAAACAATAGGAAACACCCAACACGAGACCCTAGATCATCTCCCTCTTCTTAGCCGTGATTCCACGATCATAATTTGCCTTTACCTGCATCACATGGAAAAAGAGATGCGTGAGTATTATCACAAATACCAAGTGAGACGGTCCTCCCATCTACGACTGCGCACTCAGACACGATGGATCCGCTCAGGCAAACATACATCACACAATCACACAAACACAACCAAACGGCTCAACCACAGCCCAACAGGCGGCCTGTCGATCGACACTACCACTAGGTGTCGATCGACACCCCTGTTCATACCTGTCGATCGACACACCCACGGTGTCTGTCAATCGACAGCTCCACAAGACCCTGTCGATCGACACAACCTCTAGGTGTCGATCAACAGATCCTCAACCACCTGTCGATCGACACAACCTCTAGGTGTCGATCGACAGCTCTCGTGTTGTCCTGTCGATCGACAGACCTAGTGGTTGTCGATCGACAGGCCGTCGCAGATTCATGGGAAATCGATCATTATCCTCTAGGATCGATTCCCTCCTCTGTGATGACACGAAACCTGCACGAAAATCACAATCCACACAATCCAAACACAAACCACAGTCTCAAACAATCCACACAAGATTCAATCAAACAATTCACAAACTATCACCACACAACCCTAACGAATCCACCGGCCTAGAAGTCATGGTCACGCACTCACCTTAGATTTTCGGATAGAATCTGATAGTATTGAAGCTAGACACGAAATCCACGACAATCCCCACGAAATTCCTCTCCAAAACGATCAAGAACGAAACCCTAACAGAAACAAGAGAACTCCTCTCAACTCTTTCTCTGCTGATTTTTGAGGCTTGGTTCCCTCAAATGCGGCCAAAAACCCTTAAATACGAAGCCCTAGGGTTTCCCCAAACCGGCCCGGTCTAATTGAACGACTTAAATCGAACCATAAAACCAGCCAATTCGGGTACCTGTCGATCGACAGACACTAGGTGTGTCGATCGACAGACAATAGGTGTGTCGATCGACAGCCCTTAAGAGCCCTGTCGATCGACAGACACCACGTGTGTCGATCGACAGACACCACGTGTGTCGATCGACAGACACCACGTGTGTCGATCGACAGCCCCTCCATTTTTCTAAAAAAATGTTTCACGGGCGTCACAATTCTCCCCCACTAAAACTGGATTCGTCCTCGAATCCTCAAACGCTACCCACCAAGCTAACCCCTGGCCAACCCGCCAGTAACACCAGAGAATACATCTCCCAGACCCTCTCGAGGCTCACATCCGTCCTATGCACATAGACCCGTCTCAGACATTGATTGCCCATAGCTCATAACTCATAACCACCATCTAGCTCTCGGGATCGTCACCCCTCAGCTCTAGGTGTCTAGTATCAACCCACCTCAGTCCGCGCAGTCCTGACGGTGTTTGATACTCAGCCATCTCCACACTTCAACCCATCAAGACACAGTCTATCAAGTTCTCGGTATGCAAAAATCTGCCAGAGGTCGCAACCTCCCAAACTATCCCCATACCCTCACGCTCTCAGTCCTCGCAGACCTGACGAACGATCGGTATGCAGGGAACCCACTGTCCCCCAGAGAGACGCATCTCTCAAGATCTGCCAGAGACTCATCTCCAAGAAAGAACCAATGCCTATCTCTGAGCTATGCAATCAATTCTTAAAGTCTATAATGCACTTCTGACCGGAACTACCTCCTAAGGTCTCACATGATATTCCCCATCCGGAATACCATCTCAATCGTGATCATCACAGATCACCCGGACCATCCCTCACCCCGGATGTCCCCTCAGAGTCTCCCCGGAACTAGACAGCTCTCGCACATACACAAACAAACCACTAGAATCCCCTCCAAAACTGGCAAATTCTATTCACAAAAAAACTTCCATTTCGAGGTTCTCTAAGCACAACACATGACTCTCAAAGTCAAAACACATAAGAAAAACACTTTCTTATTCAACTAGAAAATGTCATAATCATTACAACTTAATGAAAATACAAAATCCACAACCAAAAACCTCACCACACCCGGTAATCACAACACAAAAACTGAAACTGGAAACCACAAAGAAAAACGAATTCACTCCTCGGCTTGCTTCTCGAACCACTTCTTGAATTTCGTTTTCATCTTTGCCTCTGGTTCCCAAGTCTTCTCCTGAATACCATCACAGTCCCACAAGACTCTCAACAACGGCACTCTCTTCCGGCGCAGAACCTTGATACTTTTCTCAAGAATCCTAACCGGCCTCATCCCAAAAGTCAGATTTGGCTGAAGATCCGCAGGAATCGTCACTGCTACCTCCTCAGAAGCATGCAAGCATCTCCTGAGTTTCGAGACATGAAACACATCGTTGAATTTCTCCATAATCGGAGGCAGCTCCAACCGATAAGCAACTAGTCCCACACGTTCCACAACCCGGAACAGACCCATGTACCTCGTACGAAGCTTATCCTCGGATATGGACCTGTTCAGACCCCGCATCATAGCCATCTTGAGATACACTCGATCTCCGACTGCAAACTCCAACTCTTTCCTTCTCCTATCGGCATAACTCTTCTGCCGATCCTGAGCCTCTTTCATGTTCAGCTTCACAACACGGATCTTCTCCATCGCCTCCTGAACAAAATCAGCCCCAATGATACTCCTCTCTCCCCCTTGGGTAAAACATAGCGGAGTACGACATGGCCTCCCATACAACGCCTCGAAAGGAGCCATTCCGATACTCGCCTGAAAACTGTTGTTATATGCGAACTCCACCAAACTCAAGTGATCCGCCCAATGACCACCCCAATCTAGCACACACATCCTCAACAGATCTTCCAGTGTCTGAATCGTCCTTTCGGACTGCCCATCCGTCTGCGGATGATTAGCTGTACTCATGTGCACCTTAGTGCCCATCTCAGCCTGAAAAGCTCTCTAGAACACTGAAGCAAACCTCGGATCTCGATCCGACACAATACTCGTTGGCACACCATGCAACCTCACAATTTCCTTCACATACTTCTTAGCCAAGATCTCCGCTCTGTCTGTCTTCTTAATGGCCAGAAAATGTGCTGACTTAGTCAGACGATCCACAATCACCCAAATCACGTCATAGGTCCGAGAAACCGGCAACCCTACCACGAAATCCATAGTGATCATGTCCCACTTCCACTCTGGGATGGGTAAACTCTGCAATAAGCCACTACGAACGTGATGCTCAGCCTTCACCAGCTGACACACATTGCAAGCTGCAACCCAATCTGCCACATCTCTCTTCATACCGACCCAATGATAGTACCGTTTCATATCCCTATTCATCTTAGTCGCTCCCGGATGAATCGAAAACTTACTCGCATGAGCTTCTCTCAAAATTTCCTGCCTCAGGTCCTCATCCTTAGGAACACAGACTCGTCCATGCACTAAGATAGTCCCGTTAGCAGAAACCTGATATTCGGAACCAGTAGCCTTGGAGAGATCTAACAACACTAGATCCTTCTCCTGAGCTACTCGGATCTTGCTCAATAGATCCGCCTGATCCGCCGCCACTAACCCCAACGGTTCCTCTAAAGCAACACACAACCTCAAAGTACTCATCATGCTCACAAGAGTCTCCACATCACGCTCCTGAGATGAATCATACCTCCTCCGACTAAGAGCATCTACTACAGTGTTAGCCTTACCCGGATGGTAAACAATGTTCAGGTCATAATTAGCCAACAACTCTGACCATCGCCTCTGTCGTACATTTAAATTCTGCTGAGTAAAAATGTACTTCAGATTATGATGATCAGTGAACACCTGAACTCTGCCACCATACAAGTAAGACCTCCAGATTTTCAACGCGAAGATCACTGCAACCAGCTCTAAATCATGAAAAGGATAATTGCCTTCGTGCTTCCTCAACTGCCTCGAAGCATACACAATCACCTTACCCTGCTGCGTCAGCACACACCCCAAGCCAACTCCCGAAGCATCTGTGTACACCATGTAAGGCTCAGCCGGATCAGGCAACGCCAATACAGGTGTACTAGTCAACATCGTCTTCAGTTTTGCGAAACTCAGCTCACAATCCGCCGACCACACAAAAGGAACATCCTTCCCCGTCGGCTTCGTCATGGACTGAGCCATACTCGCAAAACCTTTAACGAATCTCCGATAATAGCCTGCCAACCCAAGAAAACTCTGGATCTCAGTTGCATTCCTTGTTCTAAGCCAATCTCGGATAGACTCGATCTTTGCCGGATCCACAGAGACTCCTTCTGCAGAAACGATGTGACCCAAAAATCCCATCTCTCTCTGCCAGAAACTGCACTTACTCAACTTCGCAAACAGCTTCTGTTCCCGCAACTTCTCCAGAACCCTCCTCAAATGAACCTCATGTTCCTCCAGACTCTTCGAATACACCAGAATATCATCGATGAAGATGATTACGAACTCATCCAGATACTCCTGGAAAACTCCATTCATCAACCTCATAAATGCCGCCGGTGCATTCGTTAACCCGAATGACATCACTACAAACTCAAAATGCCCATACCGAGTCCTGAAAGCCGTCTTCCGAACATCTGCTTCGTTTATCGGAATCTGGTGGTACCCCGATGCCAAGTCAATCTTAGAGAACCAAGTAGCCCCTCTCAACTAATCTAACAACTCATCAATTCTTGGAAGAGGATACTTGTTCTTCACAGTGACTCGGTTAAGCCCTCGATAATCGATGCACAACCAGAAAATACCATCTTTCTTCTTCACAAACAACACCGGTGCTCCCCACGGTGAAGTACTTGGTCTAATAAACCCCTTCTCCAACAAATCCTCCAACTGCTTCTTCCATTCCGCCAACTCTACTGGAGCCATTCTATAGGGTGCCTTAGACAACGGCGTTGTTCCGGGCTCTAACTCAATCGTGAAAGGATCCGACCGAGACGGCGGTAATCCCTACAACGACTGAAAGACATCCTCGAAATCCCGAGCGACCCAAATATCTCTCACAGCAACCCCACCAACAGCCTCCGGCATTACAATCGTGGCCAAGTAAGACTCGCAACCCGTCTTAATCATCGCCTCAGCCTGGACAAGGGATATCATAAGACTACCTGAAGTCGGTCTCACTTCTTGATAAACCAACCTACCACTTCACGTTCGAATACCACTCGACCCCGATGACAGTCCAGATGGACTTTGTACCGATTCAACCAATCCATACCCAAGATAACATCGTACAGCTCCACCGGACTAATCACTAAGTCAGCTGGCATCAACTCTCCCGCTATCAAAACATCCACCTCCTTCGCCCGACCATGTGTAGCTAGAAGTTCTCCCCCAACAACCATGACCGGTCCAGTCCGCTCACCAGCGCTACTCCGGATACCACTTCTCTCACATGACCCGGAGTAATGAAGCAATTCGATGCTCCAGAAGCAAACAACACGTGGGACTCACACCCACCTACAAACAAGGTCCCTACACAATTCCCATGTGCTAAGCAACCTAACTTTCTATCACAGGCAAACACTCTAAAACAAGCACCAAGAAATTCTACACTACTGAATTTACAAAGTCTGAATTAGAAAGTTACCTGTGAACGGTCTCGAGCTCGGCTCTCCCGGCGCTGCAATAGCTGGCGGACGCTCCATCGCCGCGATCTGGTCCAAAGGCTGCACCGGCCCATACAGAGCTACTGGCTAGACCACCGCCAATGCCAACAGCTGCAACTTCGGACAGTTCGGCCTGATGTGCCCCGACTCTCCACACTGATAGTAAGTCCGAGCCGCTCGAACCTCACTCTGCTTCGGGCAACTCGCCCTCTTGTGGTCTAGACTACCACAGACGTAACAGCCCCGACCACTCTGACCCTGTCCCGAAGCGCCATCCCACTTCTTCTTCTATTCCTGCGCAGGCTTGCCGCCTTTGCCAGGACCCGCCTGCTGCACCTGCTGCTGCTGAGGCCTCCGAGGCTGAACAACTGGAACTAGAACCGCAGCCAGCTCCCTCAGATCCTCCTCGAATTGTGCAGCCACCTCTACCAACTCCACTCTACACCCGAACCTGATGCCTCTGCACCGAGTCCGCAAATCTGGTCGAAGTCCTCGCAAGAACCTCCGAACCTGAGCCTGCTCATCTTCCAAGCTCCTACCAGCATAACCCATGAATCTGTTAAACTCCACGTCATACTACCGCACAGACCTCGCCCCCTAAGTCAAGTTTAAGAACCTCGCCTCCAGACGATCTAACGCCTCCTGAGAGAAGAACTTGGAGTTAAACTCCGTCACAAAATCTGACCACGACATCGCAATCCCTGTCCATCTAGCTGCCACACTCCTCCACCAGAGGTGTGCATTACCATCCAAATAATGGACCGCCAAGTCAACCTTGTATCCCTCGGGACACCTAATCGAGCGGAAATTCTGCTCCAACCTCATCCTCCACTCATCAGCCTCCTCAGGCTTCACACCTCCCGCAAAAGAACCCATACCGATCCTCTGCATCTGCTCCATCAGACGGATATATGACGGAACCTCATCCGCAACCGCAGCCCTCGGCTGCACCTCTGCCACTCGTGGCAACACTGGAGCCTGCACTGGCACCGCACCCGATAACCGCTCCAACAACTGTCTCAGCAGATCAGCAAACCGATCATCTCCAACCTGGGCTACCCTTGCGGCCGCGACCGCACCCCCAGCTGCGCCAACACCACCAGCACCACCAGCCTCAACGGGACCCAAACCAGCCCCTACAGGATCTACACCGGCCCCAACAGGACCCAAACCGGCCCCCACACTGGCAGTCACACTGGCAGTCTGACCATCATGCACCGACTGCTGACCTGCCGTAGGCCCATGCGCGGATGTGACGCCCGTGAACCATTTTTTTGAGAAAAATGGAGGGGCTGTCGATCGACATAGCTCTTAAGGGCTGTCGATCGACACACCTAGTGTCTGTCGATCGACAGGTACCCGAATTGGTCGGTTTTCTGGTTCGATTTATGTCGTTCAATTGGACCGGGCCGGTTTGGAAAACCCTAGGGCTTCGTATTTAAGTCTTTTTAGCCGCATTTGAGCGAACGAAGCCTCAAAAATCAGCAGAGAAAGAGTTGAGAGGAGTTCTCTTGTTTCTGTTAGGGTTTTTGAGTTAGGGTTTCGTTCTTGATCGTTTTGGAGAGGAATTTCGTGGGGATTGTCGTGGGGTTTCGTTCTTGATCGTTTTGGAGAGGAATTTCAATACTATCAGATTCTATCCGAAAATCTAAGGTGAGTGCGTGACCATGGCTTCTAGGCCGGTGGATTCGTTAGGGTTGTGTGGTGGTAGGTTGAGAATTGATTGATTGGATCTGGTTTGTGTTGAGTCTGTCTGTGATTGTGTTTGGATTGTGTGGATTGTGATTTTCGTGATGGTTTCGTGTCATCACAGAGGAGGGAATCGATCCGAGAGGATAATGATCGATTTCCCATGAATCTGCGACGACTTGTCGATCGACAACCACTAGGTCTGTCGATCGACATGACAACACGAGAGCTGTCGATCGACACCTAGAGGTTGTGTCGATCGACAGGGTCTGGTGGAGCTGTCGATCGACAGACACTGTGGGTGTGTCGATCGACAGGTGTGCACAGGGGTGTCGATCGACACCTAGTGGTAGTGTCGATCGACAGGCCGCCTGTCTGGGCTGTGGTTGAGCCGTTGTTGTGATTGCCTGAGCGGATCCATCGCGTCTGAGTGCGCAGTCGTAGATGGGAGGACCGTCTCACTGGGTATTTGTGATAATACTCACGCATCTCGTTTTTTCATGTGATGCAGGTAAAGGCAAATTGTGATCGTGGAATCATGGCGACGAAGAGGGAGATGATCTAGGGTCTCGGTTTCGTGTTGTGTGTTTATTGCTATTATCGGTTTAGAACGGCTGTTAGGTTGCTGGTTTTGTGGAACCTCTTGAATTGGAATTTGTTGTTGAACCGGTTTAGTTGTTTTTAATGGAATTGATTTCTGGTTTAATTGTATGTGTTATCCGCTGGTTGTCTGTGTATGATTGCTTGGTTGTTGAGGATAACATTGATGGGAATGCTAATCCGAGACCAAGGATTAATTATTTTAAAAAAAAAATGGGTCGGGTCGTTTTTGTTTGGTATCAGAGCCCTTACGGTTTTAGGACGGGCTAGAACTGCTAGGATTGAATTTGGTAAATTGCAATTCTGTGAGTTTGGGGGTTCTAGATCATCTTCCTTCGAGCCTTCAAAGAGATTCCACGGTAAGTGTTGATTGTTGTATGTTGGGTCTTTCTAGTTCTTAGCTGGTCTGCTTGTGAGTGCAGTGAGATGGCTAGGACAACTAGAGGACGTGGGCGTGGGGGCTGGGGCCGGGGTCGTGGACTCGTTGAGGAGCCAGTCGTGAGTGAGGCTCAGAGTTCCGCGCATGGGCCTGCGGCAGGTCAGTAGTCGGTGCATGATGGTCAGACTGCTAGTGTGACTGCCAGTGTGGGGGCCGGTTTGGGTCCTGTTGGGGCCGGTGTGGGTCCTGTAGGGGCTGGTTTTGGTCCCGTTGCGGCTGGTGGTGCTAGTGGTGTTGGCGCAGCTGGGGGTTCGGTCGCGGCCGCAGGGGTAGCCCAGGCTGGAGATGATCGGTTAGCTGATCTGCTGAGACAGTTGTTGGAGCGGTTACCGGTTACGGTGCCAGTGCAGGCTCCAGTGTTGCCACGAGTGGCAGAGGTGCAGCCGAGGGCTGCGGTTGCTGATGAGGTTCCGTCATATATCCGTATGATGGAACAGATGCAGAGGATCGGTACGGGTTCTTTTGCGGGAGGTGTGAAGCCTGAGGAGGCAGATGATTGGCGGGTGAGGTTGGAGCGGAACTTTCGCTCGATTAGGTGTCCCGAGGGATATAAGGTTGACTTGGCGGTCCATTATTTGGACGGTGATGCACACCTCTCGTGGAGGAGTGTGGCAGCTAGATGGGCTGGGACAGCGATGTCGTGGTCAGATTTTGTGACGGAGTTTAACTCCAAGTTCTTCCCTCAGGAGGCGTTAGATTGTTTGGAGGCGAGGTTCTTGGACTTGACTCAGGGAGCGAGGTCGGTGCGAGAGTATGACGTGGAGTTTAACAAACTCCTGGGTTATGCTGGTAGGAGCTTGGAAGATGGGTGTGAGTCCCACGTGTTGTTTGATTCTGGAGCATCGAATTGCTTCATTACTCCGGATCATGCTGAGAGAAGTGGTATCCGGAGTGACGCTGGTGAGCGGACTGGACCGGTTATGGTTGCTGGAGGAGAATTTCTAGCTACGCATGGCCGGGCGAAGGAGGTGGATATTCTGGTAGCGGGAGAGTTGATGCCAGCTGACTTAGTGATTAGTCCGGTGGAGCTGTACGATGTTATCCTGGGTATGGATTGGTTGAATCGGTATAGAGTCCATCTGGACTGTCATCGGGGTCGAGTGGTATTTGAACGTGAAGGTGGTAGGTTGGTTTATCAAGGAGTGAGACCGACTTCAGGTAGTCTTGTGATCTCCCTTGTTCAAGCTGAGGCGATGATTGAGAGGGGTTGCGAGGCTTACTTGGCCACGATTGTAATGCCGGAGGCTGTTGGTGGGGTTGCTGTGAGAGATATTCGGGTCGCTCGAGATTTTGAGGATGTCTTTCAGTCGTTGCAGGGACTACCACCGTCTCGGTCGGATCTTTTCACGATTGAGTTAGAACCCGAAACGACGCCGTTGTTAAGCACCCTATCGAATGGCTCTAGCAGAGTTGGCTGAATTGAAGAAGCAGTTGGAGGATTTGTTGGAGAAGGGGTTTATTAGACCAAGTACTTCACCGTGGGGAGCACCGGTGTTGTTCGTAAAGAAGAAAGATGGTAGTTTCCGGTTGTGCATCGATTATCGAGGGCTTAACTGAGTCACTGTGAAGAACAAGTATCCTCTTCCGAGAATTGATGAGTTGTTAGATCAGTTGAGAGGAGCTACTTGGTTCTCCAAGATTGACTTGGCATCCGGTTACCACCAGATTTCGATCGACGAAGCAGATGTTCGGAAGACGGCTTTCAGAACTCGGTATGGGCATTTTGAGTTTGTAGTGATGCCGTTTGGGTTGACGAATGCACCGGCGGCATTTATTGGTTAATGAACGGAGTTTTCCAGGAGTATCTGGACGAGTTCGTAATCATCTTCATCGATGATATTTTGGTGTATTCGAAGAGTATGGAGGAACAGGAGGTTCATTTGAGGAGAGTTCTGGAGAAGTTGCGGGAACATAAGCTCTTTGCGAAGTTGAGTAAGTGCAGTTTCTGGCAGAGAGAGATGAGATTTTTGGGTCACATCGTTTCTGCATAAGGAGTTTATGTGGATCCGGCAAAGATTCAGTCTATCCGAAATTGGCCTAGACCGAGGAATGCAACTGAGATCAAGAGTTTTCTTGGGTTGGCAGGCTATTATCGGAGATTCGTCAAAAGTTTTGCGAGTATGGCTCAGTCTATGACTAAGCTGACGGGGAAGGATGTTTCTTTCGTGTGGTCTGCTGATTGTGAGCTGAGTTTCGCGAAGCTGAAGATGAGGTTGACTAGTACACCAGTATTGGCATTGCCTGAACCGGGTGAACCTTATGTGGTGTACACAGATGCTTCGGGAGTTGGTTTGGGTTGTGTGCTGATGCAGCAGGGTAAGGTGATTGCTTATGCTTCGAGGCAGTTGCGGAAGCATGAGGGCAATTATCCTGTTCATGACTTGGAGCTGGCGGCAGTGATCTTCGCATTATGGAGGTCTTACTTGTATGGTGGCAGAGTACAGGTGTTCACTGATCATCATAATCTGAAGTACATTTTTACTCAGCAGAATTTAAATGTACGACAGAGGCGATGGTCGGAGTTGTTGGCTGATTACGACCTGGACATTGTCTACCATCCTGGTAAGGCTAACACTGTGGCTGATGCCCTTAGTCGAAGGAGGTATGATTCATCTCAGGAGCAGGATGTGGAGAATTTGGTGAGTGTGCTTAGTACTTTGAGGTTGTGTGTCACTTCAAAGGAACCGTTGGGTTTAGCGGCGGCGGATCAGGCGGATCTTTTGGGCAGGATCCGAGTAGCTCAGGAGAAGGATCAGGTGTTGATTGATCTCTCTAAAGCTGCTGGTTCCGAATATCAGGTTTCTGCCAATGGGACTATCTTAGTGCATGGACGAGTCTGTGTTCCTAAGGATGAGGACTTGAGGCAGGAAATTCTGAGGGAAGCTCATGCGAGTAAGTTTTCGATTCATCCGGGAGCGACTAAGATGTATCGGGATCTGAAACTGATTATCATTGGGTCGGGATGAAGAAAGATGTGGCAGATTGGGTTGCAGCTTGCAATGTGTGTCAGTTTATGAAGGCTGAGCAACAAGTTCCTAGTGGCTTATTGCAGAGTCTACTCATTCCAGAGTGAAAGTGGGACATGATCACTATGGATTTCGTGGTAGGGTTGCCGGTTTCTCGGACTTATGACGCGATTTGGGTGATTATGGATCGTTTGACTAAGTCAGCACATTTTCTGGCCATTAAGAAGACGGATGGAGCTGAGGTCTTCGCTAAGAAGTATGTGAAGGAAATTGTGAGGTTGCATGGTGTGCGAGCGAGCATTATGTCGGATAGAGAGCCTAGGTTTGCTTCAGTGTTCTGGAGAGCTTTTCAGGCTGAGATGGGCACTAAGGTGCACATGAGTACAGCTAATCATCCGCAGACGGATGGGCAGTCCGAAAGGACGATTCAGTCACTCGAAGATCTGTTGAGGATGTGCGTATTAGATTGGGATGGTCATTGGGCGGATCACTTGAGTTTGGTGGAGTTCGCATATAACAATAATTTTCAGGTGAGTATTGGTATGGCTCCTTTTGAGGCGTTGTATGGGAGGCCATGTCGTACTCCGCTGTGTTTTACCAAAGTGGGGGAGAGGAGCATCTTTGGGGCTGATTTTGTTCAGGAGATGACGGAGAAGATCCGTGTTGTGAAGCTGAACATGAAAGAGGCTCAGGATCGGCAGAAGAGTTATGCCGATAGGAGAAGGAAAGAGTTGGAGTTTGCAGTCGGAGATCGAGTGTATCTCAAGATGGCTATGATGCGGGGTCTGAACAGGTCCATATCCGAGGATGAGCTTAGTACGAGGTACATGGGTCCGTTCCGGGTTGTTGAGCGTGTGGGAGCAGTTGCTTATCGGTTGGAGCTGCCTCCGATTATGGAGAAATTCCATGATGTGTTTCATGTTTCGAAACTCAGGAGATGCTTGCATGCTTCTGAGGAGGGAGCAGTGACGATTCCTGCGGATCTTCAACCTAATCTGACTGTTGGGATGAGGCCGGTTAGGATTCTTGAGAGAAGTATCAAGGTTCTACGGCGGAAGAGAGTGTCATTGTTGAGGGTCTTGTGGGACTGTGACGGTATTCAGGAGGAGGCTTGGGAACCAGAGGCAAAGATGAAAACGAAGTTCAAGAAGTGGTTCGAGAAGCAAGCCGAGGAGTGAATTCGTTTTTCTTTGTGGTTTCCAGCATCAGTTTTTATGTTGGGATCACCGGGTGTGGTGATGTTTTTGGGTTGTGGATTTTTGTATTTTCATTAAGGTTGTAATGATTATGACATTTTCCAGTGAATAAAAAAGTGTTTTTCTTATGTGGTTATGACTTGTTAGTCATGTGTTAGCGGTTAGAGAACCTCGAAATGGAAGTTTTATTGCGAATGGAATTTGCCAGTTTCGGTGGGGACTCTAGCGGTTTGAGTGTGTATGTGCGAGAGAGTCTCGGAATAGAAGTTTTACGGTTGTTAGAACTGTCTAGTTCCGGGGAGACTCTGAGGGGACATCCGGGGTGATCGATGGTCCGGGTGATTTGTGATGATCACGGTTGTGATGGTATTCCGGGAGGAGAATATCATGTGAGACCTTAGGAGGTAGTTCCGGTCAGAGGTGCATTATAGACGTTAGGAATTGATTGCATAGCTCAGAGATGGACATTGGTTCTTTCTTGGAGATGAGTCTCCGGCAGATCTTGAGAGATGCGTCTCTCCGGGGGACAGTGGGTTCCCTGCATACCAAACGTTCGTCAGGTCTGCGAAGACTGAGAGCGTGAGGGTATAGGGATAGTTTGGGAGGTTGCGGCCTCTGGCAGATCTTTGCATACCGAGAGCTTGATAGACTTTGTGTCTTGATGGGTTGAGGTGTGGAGATGGTTGAGTATCAAACACCGTCAGGACTGCGCGAACTGAGGTGGGTTGATACTAGACACCTAGAGCTGAGGGGTGACGATCCCGAGAGCTAGATGGTGGTTATGAGTTATGAGTTATGAGCTATGGGCAATCAATGTCTGAGACGAGTCTATGTGCATAGGACGGATGTGAGCCTCGAGAGGGTCTGGGAGATGTATTCTCTGGGGTTACTGGCGGGTTGGCCAGGGGTTAGCTTGGTGGGTAGTGTTTGAGGATTCGAGGACGAATCCAGTTTTAGTGGGGGAGAATTGTGACGCCCGTGAACCATTTTTTTTAGGAAAATGGAGGGGCTGTCGATCGATACACGTGGTGTCTGTCGATCGACATGGCTCTTAAGGGTTGTCGATCGACACACCTAGTGTCTGTCGATCGACAGGTACCCGAATTGGTCGGTTTTCTGGTTCGATTTTATGTCGTTCAATTGGACCGGGCCGGTTTGGTGAAACCATAGGGCTTCGTATTTAAGTCTTTTTGGCCGCATTTGAGCGAACCAAGCCTAAAAAATCAGCAGAGAAAGAGTTGAGAGGAGTTCTCTTGTTTCTGTTAGGGGTTTTTGAGTTAAGGTTCGTTCTTGATCGTTTTGGAGAGGAATTTCGTGGGGATTGTCGTGGATTTCATGTCTAGCTTCAATACTATCAGATTCTATCCGAAAATCTAAGGTGAGTGCGTGACCATGGCTTCTGGGCCGGTGAATTCGTTAGGGTTGATTGGTGGTAGGTTAAATTGATTGATTGAATTGTGTTTTGGATTGTTTGAGACTGTGATTTGTGTTTGGATTTTGTGGATTGTGATTTGCATGCAGGTTTTGTGTCATCACAGAGGAGGAAATCGATCCGAGAGGATAATGATCGATTTCCCATGAATCTGCGACGGCATGTCGATCGACAGCACTTAGATGTGTCGATCGACAGGGCAACACGAGAGCTGTCGATCGACACCTAGAGGTTGTGTCGATCGACAGGTGATCGAGGAGCTGTCGATCGACACCTAGAGGTTGTGTCGATCGACAGGGTCTTGTGGAGCTGTCGATCGACAGACACCGTGGGTGTGTCGATCGACAAGGTGTGCACATGGGTGTCGATCGACACTTAGTGGTAGTGTCGATCGACAGGCCGCCTGTCTAAGCTGTGGTTGAGCCTTTGATGGTGTTTGTGTGATTGTTTGGTGTATGTTTGCCTGAGCAGATCCATCGCGTCTGAGTGCGCAGTCGTAGATGGGATGACCGTCTCACTGGGTATTTGTGATAATACTCACACATCTCTTTTTTCCATGTGATGCAGGTAAAGGCAAATTGTGATCGTGGAATCACGGCTAAGAAGAAGGAGATGATCTAGGGTCTCGCGTTGGGTGTTGTTGTGATTTCCTTTTCTGTTTTAGAACCTTGTTAGGTTGCTGGTTTGATGGAATCCGTTGAATTGGAATTGTCTTGAATTGGTTTAGTATTTTTAATGGAATTAATTTCTGGATTAATGGTATGTGTTATCCGCTGGTTGTCTGTGTATGATTGCTTGGTTATTGAGGATAGCATTTATGGGAATGCTAGTCCGAGACCAAGGGTTAAATGTTTAAAAAAAAAAAAAAATGGGTCGGGTCGTCTCACAAATGACTAAGCATATTGAAAATAGAGTAAGGTATAGAAACAGCCTCATTTTAGAATGGACTTCATTTGGCCGAGAGTTGGAGTATTCAACTCCCCCGCAACTTTAAGCTTCTATAACCTCTTTGGATTAATTCATCGTCTACCATCGGCTTGCCTCTCCACTAGAACTTCCACCATAGCCACCTTAAGAACCGCAATCTTCAGGTCAGCCTCTTCGGTCAGCCTCTTCAAGTCAGCCTCGGATTAAACTAGGTTGGGCTTGTCTTGTGGTCTCCGAAGCCTAATGGTTATCGTGATCAAATTCCAAGCTTGCTGTTGCGCTTATTTAGAGTATAGAATGACGAATAAATAGAGTATAGAGTATTATAGAGATTATAGAGAATATGAAGTATTTAGAGAATTTAGAGCATTAGAGAATTATAGAATAAGTAGAATTAAAGAGAGTGGAGAATGGAGAATAAGAGAATAGAAATTTTGGACATTGACAAGAGTTTGCTCTTTGTTTATCCTTCAACATCTCTGATTTTTGGGAACTTCAAATATTCATCATGAACTTTGAAGAAAACCAGTAACAATCGAGATTGTTTTATCGAGTTTTGCTCAAGATTTCTTATGGACAGAGTCTTGGCTCTGTTTTCTTGAGTTTAGCTGAAGCAATACCAGCAAAGAACAGCCAAGAACAACAAGAACTTTGGACAAAGCAAAATGGTAAGTATCTTTAGATCTATTTCTCCCCCCACAAGCTTAGTCTAGGGATGCTAACAAGACCAGAAACTAAGCTTGCACAACATTTCTTTGAATGAGAATAAAATCAAAACTAGAGAGTGTTGCTCAAGAGTTCTTATGGACAGAGCTTTTGTCTTTGTTTTCTTGAGTTTAGCGGAAGCAAATGGCACCCAAGAACACCAATAATCACAAGACTATGATGTTTCAATGGCTGAAACATAATGAAACCGATGGAAAATTGATTTCCCACCGATTTAACACAAGTACTCACGGAATAACACATGAACAAGTTGTATCCCATGAGCTTTAATCAACTAGGACCACGGAATAACACAAATTTTAGTGTTTTTCATGGTTTAAAAAAAAAGAAAACTAGACCAAAGATCTTCAGCATGTAAAAGCTATTATTCATTTGATAAAGCTAAGGTTGAAGACTTTGGACTTTTAGATCTATTCCCTCCCTTAAGCTTGGTCTAAGATCTCCAATAAATACCAAAACAAAATGAATCCAAGCTTGTACACAAATGGAAGAGAATAGAACAAAAACATAGAACTTCACTATTGTCCTCTTAGATGAGTCATTGGACAATATGAAGAACACAAAAACAGAAATGAGAATTGAGTTTTAGGTGGAACCAAGAGAACCTTGCTCTATGATACCATGTTAGAATTCATGAGATTAAGCTCATGAATGGAGGATACAATCAACTTATGATTGAATCCTCTTAAACCCACGCAAATAACTCATTCTCAAGATTAAGAGGAGACCATCAACTTGTGATGGAATTCACTCATTAGAGTTTGATAGAACCGAGATTACTAGAGAGTAATTCGATCCTGACAAGTAGAATAGCTCTAGTATGAAGCTAGATTCGTTATAAGCATAACAATACTTGTAGTTTGTGTGCTATGGAGAAACTGAATCTAGAAGGTCATTAAGGTAGAGTAAAGTGATTAAAGAAGAGATAAAGAAGAGTTTAGTGAGTGTTTGTGAGGGCAGTCTTCTACAAACAAGATCTACTAAACACTACATTGAGAGATTAAGCTAAAATACTAAAGAGAGAAAAGATCACTTCTTATTATCTTTATAATCAGATTTACAACATATATATAGAGGAAATGGATGACAACATAAAGTGAGAAATGTTGACATTATGATGACATTTCCTTTATGGTTGGTGGGAAGATAAGATGCCTTGAGGATAAGATGCTTTAAAGATAAGATTGTACCTTGTACCTTCTCTAAGGATGTGTACTTGGCCGTACCATCCGTACAGTCTGTACACAATCCGAGAAATGCACAACTTATCTCATATCTGGATTGTCCTTACATTACAAGAAAACAGTGACTACTTTTTGTGACTGATTTTTCAGTCACAAAATTTGCGACTCCTTTGTGACGTATTTGCTACAAATTAGCGACAGAAGAAAGGTTCATCCCAAAAACGTCACTAATTTACGACTACAACATAGTGTCGCAAAATAGTTGTAAATTAGTGACGTTTTTGTGACTAACCTTTTTTTTGTCGCAAATTTGCGACTCTGTTGTGACAACGTTTATAGTCACTAAAGAGCGTCGCAAAGTAGTCACACATTTGTGACGCTTTTGTTACTATTTTCTGGTGTGGTAAATGAGTGGCAAAGTAGTCACAAAAGTGTGACTGATTTACCTCGTTTTAGCTACACATTCATCTGATTTGAAGAAAACAACTTAAGATCATTGTTAAAAGAGTGGTCATAAGTATTTATATAAGTTTTAAATGTTAGTTATACTTAACATCATATATAATATTAGAAAAAAATAACTTTAGATTTAATGAACTCCTCTTTGTTATGTCTATAGCATGTTTTAAGATATATTACATGTATTCTCAATTTAATATTTTGTTAAGTTTAAATTTTGTTTGTAGTTATCTTAATTAATATTATTTAACACAATATACTAATGAAAGCAATTAAGAAATGTAAAAAGAATGATTGGTTAAACATTTTTATTGATTTTGTGTTTCAAATATTTATGGTATAGGGTAATGATTTGTGACTCCTTAACATACCGTCGCAAAATAGTTACAAATTTGCTACGATTTTGTGACCAAACATATATTTTCATTTCACCAAATTTTTGGGTTTAAAAAAATTGAAAAATGTGGCTATTTAAAATATTTTGGGGTTTGGGCACGGATTTATTCCTCCTAAATCTAGTTTGGGCCTATATTTTGATAAGTGATAACAAATACACGAGATCTAATTCCCAAATCTCATTGTCAAACCCTAGCCACTATCAAGTCTCAACCCTCATCGATTCTACCGAATCTCCATGTCCCTTCTGAATATTAACCTCATCATCTTGTCGATCTCATTCAGTTTTGTAATCTCTTCAACTCTTTCTCTCTCGCTCCCTCTCAAATTCCTTCCCCGAATCAAAATTCAGGTTCTTCTCCACAAAAAAACTTATGAATCTCTCTCTCTCTCAGTTTTTATTCTTATACTCTTCACTTCTCTAGTTTCTTCTACTCTTCAGTTCTCGAAACCTACCACCAAATCGATTAATGGCTGAAAGCTAGACGAGGCGGAGGTGTGAAATTTGATTAAATGTGTGATACTCAAGTTGTGGGTTACGACATCGATATCGCTAATCTCTCTAAGTTTATGGGTTTCGATGTCTCTACATCTTTAAGCTACATAAAACCAATCGAGCCCTAGTGAGTTTGTTTCTAAATCTTATCTCTGATTCGAAATCTTCACTTGTACAGTAATAAGTTCGTGTCTTTTATTTAGGGTTTTCAGGATTAAGTTTAACCCTTTACTGGGTCGAAGAAATATCAGATTTTGCCTCAGATTTGCTGATTTAATTTTGTGAGTAGGTAATTTGAAGGATTCAAAAGCGATTTGGAAATGGGGAAAGTTATTGCTCCTGGTGCTTTTGGTAGTTGTCTTCAGATGAATGGAGTGTCCAAAACTAAGAGGAAGACACCTTTAGAACTCAAAGTAAGCTTGCTTCCTTCTTTTCATTATGTAGTGTTCTTTTCTTGATTAGTTGCAAGTAATTATTTATTCTGACGAAACAGGAAGAACAATTGAAGCGGACTAGTTTTGTGGACCAAGCTAGAGAATCGTTTGATGCGTTGCGTCTGTATTGGAGAGGTTCCTCAAGTCTTTAGATGAACTCAAACTATTTGGAATAAGTCTCAATGTTTGTCTCAGTCTCTGATTTGGATAATGGTTTTGAAACTAGTTTTTGCTTTGTTTCTTTGTTTATAGGAAAACAAAGAATGAGAGAGAGAGATTTGGTATCTCAAATACTAGCAACTAAAAGAGGGTATACAAAATCTTATTACAGATTTTTGTTTTTCTATTAAGAACTTACAAGTGGTTAGGAACTTGACTTTGAAAATGTATATGAATGCTGGATTATGTGTGATTCTATGGCCATTAGAAAGAACGTTTTAATTCTGATCATATGTTTTTGTCTTTAATAGCTTTCAAATGATAGAAGAGAAGGATCTTTCAATTTTACATCATCATTGGCCATACTCAATGAGTATTATTTACCAGGCGTGAAGATGGTAAGTTTCATTTACTAGTGATAGTTTTAGTTTGCATTTTGATTTTGTCTGTTTAGTTACGATTTTGATTTCTATTGGTGAATATATTTACACATTTTGTCTGCTTACACAGATCCAAGAGCAACTTTAAGAAGCCAAGCATACAATATCAGAACAAGAATTGGAGAATGCTCGGCCTGATGAGCAGAAAAAACAATCTCAGGCTCTGCTCGAAAGCTTTGAGAAGCTTGTCTCATTCCGGAAAGAAACTAATCATGCATTCGCAGATTACACGCTCAATCACAAACCGCTGTCGTGAGCTGCCTAGCCGTTACATTTGCCCTGACACAAGGCACCTCGAAAGGCTCACCACCCACCCAACACTAGACCCAGTAACATTGTATTTCCCTTTAACCTTGAACAATTGAATGTATTTGATACTCTTATTTTGGCCAAATTGTATTTGGTTCTTTGCATTGTACAAATGTCTTTGGGTACTTTTGCTTTTGTTTAAATACTTGTTTGAAGTGCTCTTGTCTGTTGGTGATGAAAAACAGTCGGATCTTTGTAGTTTACATTACAGTTGCAAATAGGTCCCAAATAAGTGACATTAACGTTGCAATTATACGACTATACAAGTAGTCACAACTTCGTGTCCAAAGTATGATTGCATAACGTCATATAGTAGTCACAAATTCAAGGGAGTCACTAATTAGTCTCTAATTTATGACAGCATAAAATAGTCACAAAGTAGTCGTTTATATGTGACGGAAATAAAGAGTCACAATTTGGTCAGTAATTAGTGACTGCTTAAATTAGCGACGATGATTTTGCGACTACTTTTTTTAAGTCACAAATTAGTCGCTAATTGCAGTTTTGTGACTATTTTGTGACGATTTTGGGAGTCACAAATTGTCTGTTTTCTTGTAGTGTTATGTACTTGTCCGTACAAGTCCGTACATAACCCGGGAAATGCACATCTTTGATCAATAATCACCACCTTCTTCTCCCTTTAGAAGTTCTTGAGGTGATCTTCAGCCTTGTCTTTATAACTTCGGCATTGACTCTCCTCTTCTTCTTCTTTCTGGTCTTGGTGGTGATTGGCCTCTTTGGCCTCTTCCTCTACTTTTCTTCTTCCACTCTAATATCCAAATCCACGAATACTCTAACTCCCAGCCAATATGGTAAGACTCTTTAATAAACTCAATCTCACTAACCGCTCTCTAACCAAGGCAGAACTAAACTTTTAGTGAGAACAATCCCATTTAGGTATAGTTTCATATAAGTAAGACCTGACGGGATGGACTATTTTAAATATAGCCTGTGTGTATTCCTTATCAAAGACTTATGTTAATTTTATTTACTTTACGCGAACAAATATCAGCAAAAGAGATGACTTAATATCAAAGCATATATATATGTTCAGTAACTATCACCTCATGATTGGGGTGGAAATAATAGCACAAAAATCTAAACCCAAGCAAATTCGGAACTAAAAGAATTCACGATTTTGTAGTTTTGGTACAACGAAAAAAATCCATATGTAAGTAAATAGAATAAACCCTTACAGTAAATTCTGCCCATCTTTCCTAGTATTATTAGATTAGGATGCGATAATAAGGGATGAAAAATCAGGTTTGGTTCTCCTATAGAACCCTATGTCGTTCAAATGCTTAAATGAACAACTCTAAAATTTTATTGAACGATCAAATTGTAAGCATGATCACGGTTACAGTTATTGCGGTTATGGTAACCGATTACGGTTACAAATTTTTTCTAACCTTAACCTTAACCATTTGATATACGGTTAAACGGTTACGGTTAAATGCGGTTGCGGTTGTTACGGTTACGGTTATATACGTTTATAGGTATTTTATAATTATGATACGGTTAATAGTACAATTATAATTATGCTTTTAAAATAAAATAACAAAACTAATTGAAGATTTAAAACAAAATATTATTTCAATCCGTTTATATATTTTGAAAGTCGGATTGTATCAAAATCAAACATACGTTAAAATTATAAAAAGCTATAAATAGTATATTATAACATTTTTTAAAAACTATAAACAAAATTGGCTCCATTACGAGATTTGAGATCTATTTGTCTTTTAAAAAATATTTTGAACTTAAGACTTAAAAATTTTGTTTGCCTCTGAATATTTTGACTATGGTGATATTTTGCCAACTTATATTTTTATTTAGCAAACGGTTTTTTCTGAAAATTACTAAGAGACCATGATAATAGGCATATCATCCAAAGTGCATCCACATTCCACGATCTTCAAATTTTCTAGTAGTTTTTTTTAATCTTATCTATTTATATTATAAATTTATTGTGCTTGAATATTATTTATATTTGTTAACAAAATAATCAATTATATTTCGCATATTCGCTTTTAAATTTTAGTTAATAATGGTTTTATTTGTTTCAATATTTTAGTATTGGATTCGATAAAGATTGATAGCACATAATTTTTTTATGTCAATTTTTTGTTCTCTTTATATATGTCAAATTAATCATACATAAAGATAAGTTTAATTTTAATTTTAAAACGGTTACGGTTAAAAGTTTACAGTTTAATAATGCGGTTAACCGGCGGTTTTATATAGTTACGATTAACTATTTATGTTAACCATAAGTAATATACTTTTACGGTTAACGGTTACGGTTTAAAACGGTATGGTTACGGTCCGAAATACGGTTACGGTTTGATTTTGGTCATGCCTACCAAATTGAACCATGAGGTACTCACTTTGGTGGTTGGAGTTGGTCTTTGGTTCATGAAGTATGCTGCTCGAAAATAAATCTATAATCCAAGGTTTATCTTAGTATTTCAAATATGTAAATCGTTATTCAAGATTCACAAGAAAATAACCTGGAAAAATTGTTTGTCATCTTCATCTGCAAAATTGCTGCTCATATTCCCTAAGAAAAATATGCAGATGAAGGTGATAAAATGACAAGGAGAAGAGTAATGATATTCTTCTTCCATTATTGATCGTCAAGAGTTTAGAAACATCAACTCATAAATATCTTATATTGGTCGTGGTATATGCTGTTTATTGGCAATAAACTTGACATTGGTCTTGTCGAATTACTTGGCTTTACATATTAATATGTATATTGCTCTCCATTTCCAGTTTATCAGGGAACTCGGTCTCATCTTCATTTAGTTGTCCTTGCAATTCAAAGAAAACTAGAAAAGGGTTAACTAATCATGTTCTCCAAGGAAGTCATTTTTCAAAATGCACAAACAAAAATTTGTGATTTCAAAAAGGAGAATTAAACCAAAGATCTACTAAACTAAAACCGTTCAAATATAGGTGTGCCAAAAGTAGTTACTTGCTATGTTTGAGCCGCTTTGTATACACCGCAACCTTACATTTTACCAGGAGACTTTTTCTTTCCCAAAAATGATATTAGACTTAAAATAAGAATGCTTGAAGATATTGAAAACTCGCGTTTATTAAGACCATCACCAGCACCATCATGTGTTCGTTGTTGGCTCGGAGCAGATTTCCAAATGATGGTAGATTGCTATTGAGGCCTGCAAATTTATAAAGCGTGAAAAAACAATTTATATAGTAGATTCACCAAACCTAAATCAGGAAGAGTGAAGAGTGAAGAGTGAAGAGTAGTAAGTTTACACAGTTTTTAAGATCTGGTCACAGTTAACGTAGACCACTATTTATATAGTAGATTCACCAAAATAGCTCCCTTTCAATTTTATAGAACTGTATAGCCAGACGATTATTAGTGGAAAGCGGAAGATGACGTGAAGGAGGCAAAAGAGGAAGACGACTGTCCTTTTGGTATGTTTTGTGGCACATCCTTCCAGGAAACATCCAATTCTTCTCAATATGCAGTGAAGTTTTACCGGGAGAATGGCTAATTTGGACCAAAACATTTTGCATTGTGCCGTTTTAGACATGAGTTATTGTCTATGGCTAATTTAAACCTAAACTCCAATAAATTTAAATTTTATACATAAAATAACATGTTTTGTGCCGAATTGTACCTTGACCAAGATTATGTTAGTCAACACGGAATATTGACTAAAATAACACGTGGGTTAGATGGCTCAAAACGACGTCGTTTCATTGTTGTAGCAAAAACAAATCATTTAGAGAAAACTCAAAATCAAATCTTTAATTTGATAAATCCCCAAATGAAAACGACATCATTTTATCGAATTCAGAATTCGATTTCGAGTTAAAAAAAAAAAAACGAAAACGACATTTTGTTAACATTTTGTTACTAAAACAATGGAACGTTCGAGCCAGGTAACCCACAAGACATTTTAGTCAATATTCCATTAACGTTGATTAATGGAATCTTGGTCAAGGTATAATTTGGCACAAAACATGTTATTTCAAATATAAGATTTAAATTTATTTGGAGTTCAAGTTTAAATTAGCCATAGACACTAATTCAAGTCTAAAACGGCACAATGCAAATTGTTTAGATTCAAATTGACCATTTTCCCAAGTTTTACCTTCAGACAACTGTTCCATTGTGTTAGAGAAGGGTCTTTTGTTTCATGAGGCAATGTTTTTTGCGAGGACAAGCATATCTCGTCTTTCGAAGGACCTTCTAGAATTAAACATCATCGAGTTTAATAGCACTACAAGAAAACTGGACATTGGTAGCACACGATTAGCGCTATCGTATGTGTTTAATAGCGTTTTCATAAACGCTATGTTATGGGGGTGCTATCTTAGGTCAGTCTAAGATAGCGTTTTTCGAACATGCTATTATATGTGTTTCTATGATAGCGTTATTGTTGTGTCTTAATAAACGTTTTTATAGCAGATGGTTATGTTATAATAGATTACATTATAGCCCATGTTTTATGCTATTATATATGATTTTGTAACAGTTTCGTTGACGCGATAATATGTGATGATATGACTGTTTTGTACGCTATTGTTAAATTCACATGTTTTGAACCTAATTTTGCAGAATGATATTTGACATTTATAGAAATTTCATAATTTTATATCATCAAACAAAGTCTCAATCCAAATTACATAACTTAAGTTTCCATTCAACGTACATAACGCAAGTCTCAATCCAAAATGCAGAACACAAGACAATCCAAACTATATAGAAGAAGTACTTAACTTGATATCATCAATCTAACACATGATCACCTTGTCTTCTGGCCATGCAATCATTGTACCCATTGCATCTCCCATACACTCTATTTCGTCAGATGGTCTCCAAACTGCTGCACCATTTACCTTCACCACATCTACTGCAATTTTTACTGCATTAGCTCCTAATTTAACAAAGTGAACTTTTACGTCAGGGTTATTTGAAACCCAACGCCCTTCAGCAACAACTTGTTTCTTTCCGGTAATATCCATCAAGCTACACTTCTGATTTTCCATTCGAACTTGAGCTGGATTGTTACGCTGCCATGTTTACAAAGCAAACCATTTATTATAACCATCAACAACTTTAAAACATATATACAAACAAAAAATTACCTGAGATCTCCGAATAGGGGATAATTGTGCAGCTGGTTTAGATTTCTTTGCAGGAGATTTTAGACCAGATTTTGGAGATTTCTGAAGAGAAGGCTTTAAACCTGTAGCTGGAGATTTTTGAAGAGACATGTCACCTACTGCTGCATAAGTCTCCACAGACTTAGAACCTATTGCTCCAGATTTTGCAGCAGACTTATCACTTATCGCTTGATCACTTGCGGCAGATTTTTCAAAGACAACTCTATTGGTAGGCCATGCTACTGAACACAGCAAAGAGTCCTCGAGGTATGTCATTTCTAATGTAGGCCTCCATAGAAATGTATTGGGTTCATGTACCATATCCACAAATACTTTAACTGCACCCGGGCCGAGAGGAGCTCCATTTACCAATGCTTTTGGTTCCTGAGACTGCCAACGACCTTCAGCTACAACATCATCATTTTTCCACCAATCCAGCAATTTACATTTGTTCAAAGAAGTTCCACTTGGGCTCTATCAAATACATGCAAAAAACGTTAATGATTATTTTAAAGTGATCGATTATGTTCAGTCCATACAATCCTAAGAATTCAAGTTGACTAACATATTGTAAGTGATCCTTGTTTTGTAAATCGCATACTAAGATATACTTAAACTGATCAAGACTCTAACTACATGTACTACGAATACTATGGTTATGAATAAGGAACTTTACCTTAGGCATAGTGTATTCTGTTTCGAGACCCTGAGGTGAAGGAACACACTTATTAGCAGGCCATGCAATCATTTCTCCTACAGCTTGCTGAACAATAAATATATTTGGTGCAGGTCTCCAAAGAAATGCATCTGGTTTGATAGCAGTTTCAACTAGAACTTTAACAGTAGTAGGGCCTAAGGGAATGTCATTTACAAAGTCTTCTGGATCAGAAGAAACAATACGCCCCTCAGTAACATTTTCATCAGTACCAGACCAATCAACCAATATGCACTTAGGTTCTGATCTTTTGTTCACACTCTACAAAAATGTTCAAAGTTAGAAATAGAAAAGAAGTAATCCATGGTCTTATATAAATTACTTACTCTTGCAGCAGCTGAGTTTTCACCTACTTCAGGATCTTGTCTCTGTAACATAGAAATAACAAAGTCTAACTTGAGAATATAAATTGATAAGTTTAATGTTTAAATTGACAAGTGTTCAAGTATGGCTAACCTGGGACTTAAATTTTGCAACTTCTTGTTCCAACTCAGTGACTTTTAGTTTCATTTTCAGTTGATTCTCTTGCATTTCAGCCAATAACTTGTTTCTGGCTTGGAGACAAGTGAACTTCGTCATATTCATGCTTCTACCCATTGCCCTCAGACGACCTGGATTATCAGCACCTAAAAGTTGAGAAAGGAGATCTTCTTTTGGAATTGTTGAACTTGATGATGCATCTTTATCAAGCAATTCAGCTGCCTTTCTCTGCAAGGCATTAAATAGTAGTTAAATACAAATATCTAATACAAAAACTAAATTCAGAATCATTTAAAATAAAATTCATAACTTACAAACTTTACAGCAGCATCAGAATTCACCGGCGTATCATCTTTTTTGGTATGTGACTTAACCCAGACCTTTAGCCTGGTTACAGTAGATGGTTCTCCACTTTCTTTTTTCTGTGGATAAACAAAAGAACATTCAAAAGAGATGGTATTTCATAGTAGACTAACCAGAATAAACCAAAAGATAGCACGATGCTTACCATTTCTTCTGCTAGTCTAACCATTCCTTTACGGCTACTAGTGTGAGGAATCTGTTTTTCCCTTTTTGCCTTAAATCATTCACTCACAACCTAAGATATACATGTCAATACTCTACTATCGAACACAAATACACAATTATTAAGTCAAAGTGAATACCTTAAAGGCTTCACTGGTTTTGATTTTAACAAATTTACGCCATTCAGTTGGAGTAACATTCATCGGTCGTAGGTTCTTCCTCTGTTGGTTAGTCTTAGCTACATTATTAATCTTATTGACTAGGCGTGATTTGTAAGACCTCCATAAAGCTCCCATATGCTGAATCAAAGCTGCCTTTTGGTAGTCTTCATCAAGTTCAAACCGTGCCTGCAATATTTAAGAGTCATAAAGATAGAAGATTAAACTAAAACTGATTTCATTTACTAAAAATTGATTAAACTAAAAGTCACCTGAACACATTTCCATAGAACAGTTTTGACTTCTTCGCTAATCTTCCTCCAATCATCAATTGTCACCGGAACGTGTTCGCATACCAACGTACCTAGGTATGATGACAACTTAACTGATCCTGGACCACAAGGTTCTCCCATGTCAGTGAAGTCAACTCGTTCTCGAGTATTTGGATCTTTGGAGATGTTTTTGATAATTGTTGGTCCTCGTTGTCTCTTACGCTTAGGTTGAACCTGCTCTTCAGACAATTCAATCTNAATTCAATCTCACCTTCAGGCTCTTCGTCATTTACACCTTCCTCATGCTGACTTTCATTATCATTCACTTCAGTGGCACTTGTCCTTTGTGGCTCTGTTGCTTCTACAATCTGGTCATTCTTCTTCTTATTCCTTATAACCGTCTTTTGTTTACCCATCTTAGTTCACCTGAAACAATTGTAAACTGAGTTATAAGATAATTCTGTAAAACATAATAACCAATGAAAATGATTACCAAAACAAACACAATGCATAATCAGACAACACACAAAACAATTTGACTAGACATGATTATTTCCCTAAGCACAACAAACAATTAAAATGATTAAGATTATATATTTTACACGTATATTCCTTCACAATCAGTTCGAGCATTTAAAGACTCATCCAAGTCAACATCCATGTCAACATCCATGTCCACATTTGATGGTAATGGCCCTATATCAGCGTGTCCTTCTTCCACATTGTCCTCTTTGTATCTTCTCGATGGACCTCTCATGACAACATACCAACTTGATGAATCATCTTCCCTTGAGAAAAACATTTGCTTGGCTTGAGAGACTAATATGTATGGATCTCTCATAAAGGATACCTGACTTTGTTTCAAGTTAACAAGTGTGAACCCGTCTTCTAATTTAACTCCATTGCCTCTTACTGCCCATTGACACCGGAATAGAGGAACATAAAAAGTATTGTAATCCAATAATATAATGTCAGTTACTTGGCCGTAATATGATACCAAATCAGCCACTTGAGAAGTGTCTTTGGCACTAGCTCTACACATTGCTGTTGCCTCATAAGAAATTCCACTATTCTGACTTTTCCTATGAACTGAGCTTGTGTGGAACCGTTGTCCATTCACAATGTAACCAGTGTACGATCGCGCACTACTGCATGGACCATATGCCAACCACTGAAGAGTTTCATCATGTTCTTTTGAACCAATAGGTATCTAACAAATATAAACAAAAGTCAGACACTTACCGAGAGAATTTTAAACCTTAATACGACTAATTTCACAAAAGTCATAACTTACATGTTCTTTTAACCAAGCTGCAAAATTCTGAGTATGCATACTCCATTACATTTTTGCATCACGTCTACATCGTGCATATGAGTCTTGTAGATGTTGTAGGTGCATGCTTGTAAAGAGAAAGAAAGGTATCAGATTGCTATACACAATGGAAAAGAGGAATGAAATAACAAAAATGTCATGGAACTTACTCCACATAAGGATCAACAATTGCCATATTTTGAATGACAGCAAGATGAGCTATCTTCTTCTCCATTTCATTAAGAGTAATTGAGGTGGCTGCGGATATTGGACGACCCTCTAGGATAGAGCTGCTCTCATACTCAGTGTTCCTATCTACTTTTTCCTCCACCTTTGTTGTTTTTTTCAGAAAATCATTACAGAATTGCATGCATTCTTCCGCAAGATAGTTTTCAGCAATACAACCCTCTGGTCAAGTAGGGTTTCTAACAAAATCTTTTAGAACTTTCATGTATCTTTCAAACGGGTACATCCATCGAAAATGGACTGGTCCACCGAGTCTGGCTTCTCTTCCTAAGTGTACTGTTAAGTGCACCATGATATCAAAGAAGCTTGGGGGGAAAAATCTTTCAAACATGCAAAGAGTTTCAACAATTTCAGCTTCCATTATTAAAAGTTGCTCCCTATCAATAACTCGCTGACACAAGTGGTTGAAGAATGCGCATAAGCGAAAAATTGCTATTCTTGGACCTTTAGGTAATAAACCTCTTAGTGCAACAGGGAGAAGTTGATGCATCAACACATGATAATCGTGTGATTTGAGTCCTATTACCTTGCACTCTTCTAATGACACACCCCTTGATATATCTGAACAATATCCATCCGGACCTTTAAAGTCAATAAGTCGCTTACAGAAGATTTTCTTCTCTGTCTTGGACAAAGACCAAGGTGCTGGTGGAAGATAGGTTCTTTTCCCTTGGGTTTTTGGGTGCAAATCCTTCCTAATACCAAATATCTCAAGATCTTTACGAGCATTAAGGCCATCCTTAGATTTTCCACAATGCAACAATGTAGAGACAATGCTTTTAGCCACATTGCTCTCTACATGCATTACATCCAAATTACTCCTAACCAGAAGTTCCTAACCAATAAAATTAAGAAAACAAAGTTAGCTAAAGGAACCTTAAGCAATCAATTCTTGAAAACAAAACAACTATATCACAAGAGTTTATACCTCCCAATAAGGCAGTTTGAAAAAGATAGACCTTTTTTCCATCTTGATAACTCCTCTACATCTACTTCGACTTCTTCTTCTTCCTCTGACTCATCACTATCTGAGCCTAAACCAACACAGTCAGTTCGTTTTCTCTTCCTTCCAGATTCTTTAACATTTCCAAAATCATTTTTGAAGTTTTTCAAGTTTTGGGATATATCATGACCAGACAATATCCGACCTCTTCTTCTGTGTTCAACTTTACCATCAAACCATGACTTCTTTCCCCGGTAACTATGTGTTGGTGGTAGACCCTTTCTATGACACATATAAACATGTTTTCTACTAAACTTCAGCCACATACTATCTGTGTTTTTCCCACACAAAGGACAGGCCATTTTACCCTTTACTTTGCATCCCGCAAGATTTCCATACGCAGGAAAATCACTAATGGTCCAGAGAAGCATTGCCTTAAGCGTAAAAGTAGTTTCACTCCACGCATCGTATGTGACCTCTCCTTTGTTCCACAGCTGGCTTAGATCTTCTATAAGGGGTTCTAAGTACACATCAATACTATTACCAGGTTGTTGTGGACCAGGAATCAGCAAGGTAAGCATGATGTTTTCCTTCTTCATACATAGATCAGGAGGCAAATTATAGTTTACTAACATAACAGGCCAACAACTGTACCTAGTATTTTTCATGTTGAACGGGTTAAAGCCATATGTGGAAAGTCCTAGCCGCATGTTCCTTTCTTCTGTAGCAAATGAAGGATATTTGTAATTCATTTGATCCCACGTGACATAATCTACAGGATGACGAAGTTTTCCATCGTTGCTCTTGTTAGTAAAATGCCACCTTAAGTTCTTGGCCATTTTCTGAGACCTGAACATTCTCTTCAGCCGTGGAATAATAGGAAAGTACCGTAATACTCTTTGTGGGACACCCTTCTTTACTTCACCAGTTTGGATGTTAATCTTCCATCGTGAAGCTTTGCATTTTGGACAATTGTCCAGGATCTTGTACTTCTTTCTGAAAAGGCAGCAGTCATTTACACATGCATGAATCTTTTGATAACCCATATCAAAAGATGTCAGAAACTTTTTCACATCATATAATGATGTGTGAAGCACATTATCCTCAGGTAACATGGTCGACAATGTTTCAAGCAGATCACTGAAGCTCTTATCCGACCAGCCATTTTGTGTCTTAAGTCTAAACAGTGACACAATAGCTAATAGCTTGCTATGGTTTACACAGCCTGGATATAGTGGTGTTTCAGCATCTGCAAGCTTTGCATGGAACTTATCTTCTTTTTTATCTTCATCCTCTCCAACCTCACCTACGTTATCCTCATTAACAAACTCTTCATCTAAAAAGTCAGCAGTTTTATATAACCCAAAAATCTCATCATTCCACTGGTTTGCTTCGCTCTCGTCGCCAGCCATTGAGTTCACTTCTTCATGAAGATACCAATCACTCCGTAACTTGTATCCTTCATCCATTCTCTTTCTTATCAGATGATCAACTACATCATCGCTTGATTGACGAACTACATTACGACAATCATTGCAAGGACATACTATCATATCAATGTCTCCTAACTTCGCAGCCACAGCCCGTACAAAACTCCAAGCACCTCTCTCATAAGCAGGATCGGCTCTTGAATGTAGAAGTAAACGGAAAAAACTCTTAAAGTTTTCAATCTCCTCTAAAACCTAATCTACATAATTAATTTTCATACCCGCTAAGATGCACCCATGCCTTGTCCAACATTCTATGTTCTAACCTTAATTAAAACATTTTGTAAAACAATTCAAACTCGTAAACAATACCAAAGTTATAAAAGATGGTTCAAGATCAGACAATAGCTCAATATGATACCAATTAGCCAGCCTATCATATCAAGTTAACATTAGCAATACAGTGTGTCCAATTTTTTTTTAAAACCAAACATAATTAATCCACAAAACAGAACAACAAAAGGCACAATAATGTAGTACTTTAACCAATCAATCACTAACCCACAAAACAGAAGAATCACATCCACAATAATGTACTAACTAAATCAATTATAATACTTAACTAGAATAAAGAAGATCAAGATCAACGAACCACACAAATACTTTTGCACATATCTTTCAAACAAAAGCTTCTCGTAAAAACCAAACAAACAATCATGGAGGATTTTTTTTTTTTGAGTTTTAGGTTATATGGGACTAACCTATAGTGTGATTACAACGAGAAGAGAAGCTTTAGTTCCACAATACTGCAATCGCCAATACTTGCAAAACAATAAAAAAATTAGTATAAGTTTAAGAAGAACTTGAAGCATTAAAAGAAATATGTCAAAGTTGATGAAATAGAAGTAGACAATCAAAATCAAGAGTTGTGTGTCAAATTTTATAGTTTATAAAACTCATGATGTAGATAAAGATCCTAATAGAACACGTAGAATTGTTCCTGAAGCAGCCATAGTTAAGAACATTTGTTATAGAAGTAGACACTGATATAATAATATGGAACTCATAGCAGCATATCATGCAAATCGTGTGTCGTGTAAGTGGAGAATCCGATGCCCAAACGAGTAAAGCAAGCAATAATGGTCAAAAAGCAACCGATCTTGATTAATTTTCATATATAAAACATTAAAACCCAATTAAAAAGGAAACAAAAAGACACACCAAGAGAAAAAAATAATCTTACAAGACATGTCTCCTCCACAACCAAAAGGAGTATTAAAAATAATTTAAATAGATCATGATCGTATAACTATAAATCATTTACATTTGATCAAATCCTCACACAATCAATTCTCTAATCCGATCATATGATCCAACGAGGAAACTTTTCTAGTCAGAGAAATTAAGAAAGCCTTTAGAATTGAAAGAGATTAATCAATGGATGGTTCAGGTTCAAGAGAAGGAGGAGCTATGAAGCCGGTGATCCTGAAAGGAGGAGCTATGAAGCCTATAAAGCCGGTGATACCACATTACCACTTAAACAACATTTAAGAACAATTTAAAGCAACAAAACCTCATATTCATGAAACAACCTCACTACACTTATTCAGTTCCTTCAAAGACAGCAAACATTGAGACAGTTCCAAGCAAATAAACAAAGAACCATATTTAACAAATGACCTTAAAGCATTGAACCATATCATACAAACTAATCAAAACACATAAAAGCTTCAACCTTTAAGCCAGAAAGAAACAAGCTTTAAGCACAATCTCAAACTACAAACCTCAGATTCAAGATAAAAGACCCCACATTTTGTAAAGTTTCAACCTTTAAGAACAATTTCAATCCCCCAAAACCTCATATTCACAAAAGCACAACCCACCAAATTATCATTAAACATCAAGCTACCAATTTCAAACCACATAACCAACATTCACTAAACGACCTCGTACCTCAATTTAACAACTCAAAACAGAGAAAACTTTTAACCTTTAGCTTAAAAAAACTCCAAATTTTTCAAAACCCAAATCACAGAATCTGATTTTCAAGTGCATATGGTTAGCAATACTCACTAAACATAGTTTTATTTGAGTCCTACAACACTAAACCCGACCCAGTTTTGTTTATTCTCAAGATTACTCAAAAGATGAAATCAAGAAAATAGATGAAACTCAAATTCAAACTTTCAAAACCAAAATTGTTTCTTTTCTACATCTAAATCAAAATCCCAAAACCCTAATAAGAATAAACTACTCCACAATGGCAAAGAACATACATAGCAGACAAAATCCCAACTTTAAGAAAACAGACTTATGTAAATAACCCCTAAAATCGAATCTTCTCAATGTTGCAGTGATACAAAAATTGTCAATGGAAGATAGAAGATTGCAGTGATAAGAAAACAAATCTATGAAAGAAATTATGAATAAGAACAAATTACCTTCGATTAAGCCTCCCTATTGAACTGAGATGGAGCAATAGACGACGGTGCAGAGGATGAAATTATGGCCGGCGACAAGCTTAGACGTGGCGACAGAGAGAGATTTAACGGTGGGTCTAAGCAATTTTGGGGAAAATGATTTTGATAAGCTTGATTCGATAAGTTTGGTGGAAAAGGGGAAAATGAATTTTTTGGGAAAAATGTTTTTTTTGGCTAAGTGTTGGCGCTGAGTGATTATATCTTCCCCCTTACTGAATTTTTATTTTAGAATTGTTTTAACGCTATTACATAGTAAACAAAATCCCAAACTTATCTTTCATAGCACTTACGAAAACCGTGCTATCCTAATGTGCTATCAATGTCCAATTTTCTTGTAGTGTAGGGTAACTGGTGGTACCGGGTTTGACACCCAATATCATACCCGACTTAGATCCGACTCGATACGAAGTTTTAAGGACAACTCAGAGGATGGGCTAGCGAGGACCCAGTAGCAGCGTCTCGACCCATTAAGGAGCATTAGCCGACCTAGGCGAATACGAGCAATTGGAAGACTTAGCTCGTATAAAAGAAAATACTTAGAATTAGTATAACTTCCTTTTATTTTTTAGGAGATTTTCCATTTATATTTTAGGGTTATTTCGACCGAATTTGTACTTGTATAAATACTAGATGTATTCCTCCAAAATGAGGACATCGTCTTCAATATGGAATTCTATACACATATTTTCGCTTGACCTTTTCTTTGTGATATTACGTTTAAACCCAGTTCCTCTATTCTTTGGACCGATCCGGATTGTTGCTCAATCCGGTATCACCAAATTGGCACCGACTAAGGGGACCGATTAGGTTTACTACGAAACATTCACGAGAAAGATTTTCGAATATGTCCGGAGACGAAACCCTAATTCTGGTTACTTTGAAAGTAGCTGGAACGGCGGAACCTGCAGGATCAAGGATCCTCATGATCATGAAGGACCATGAGGAGGACATACGACAAAGCCATGTTGTACAAAGAAACGAAAACAGAAACAACCAACCACTACGAAGACTTAGAGGTAACTTTCTGCGAACAAGATACTGAAGGTTTGACCCAGCCGCACAATGATCTGCTCGTAGTCAGTTTATTGATAGACGATTACGAAGTCAATCGTATATTAATAGATATTGGAAGTTTTGTAAATCTGATTTACAAAGAAACCCTATGAAGGATGGGTACCTGCGAGCGCATGCATTAGCGAAACCAATCCCTTATGAGATTTACTAGTCGAACGATCCCAACAGTTAATCTAATTAACGGTCGAAGTTGCCGAGGTGAAAAGTTACGTGGAGTTCGACGTCATTGATTCACCTACTGCGTACAATGCTGTCTTAGGGACATCGTGGCTTCATTGGATAAAAGATGTGGCGTCGACCTATCATCAGTGTTTGAAAACCCCGACTCCCTTTGGGATTCACACTGAAAGGGGTAATCAAAGTGAAAGGGGTAATCAAACTCGCAACTCTTTTATCCTTGAAAGGAAAAACAGGGCTCGGGCTACAATGGCCATGCAAGCCTCAGAAGATATAGCAGGGAGCCGAAACAAGGCTCCTCATGTTGATAAGAAGAAAGTGTCATCAAAACGACAAATTACACAAATTATCGTGGATTTCCAACATCTCGATCAATGTGTGGGAATATGGTCAGAACTAAGAGACCCTATACGAGATCAACTCGTTGAACTTCTAAGGAAGAACGCGTCGACCTTTGCGTGGTCCATTAAGGACATGAAGGGGATCGACCGAAATATAATTTCTCACGAGCTAAATGTAGATCCGTCCCATAGACCGGTTAAACAGAAGCGGAGAAAACTCGGCCCAGAGAGGTCCAGAGCAATAGACGACGAGGTCGAGCGACTACTCGATGCTGGATCTATTACCGAGGTAAAATACCCAGAGTGGTTGGCTAACCCAGTAGTAGTGAAAAAGAAGAATGGGAAGTGGAGAGTCTGTGTTGATTTCACATACATCAATAAAGCCTCTCCCAAAGATAGCTTTCCGCTACCTCATATCGACAGACTTGTCGAAGCAACAGTCGATAACGAACTCTTATCATTCGTGGATGCCTTCTCTGGGTACAATCAGATCGTGATGCATCTTGATGATCGCGAGAAGACTGTTTCATAATCGATCGAGAAATCTACTGTTATGGGCAACTTATTAACGGCTCGTAAACAAGATGTTTGCAGAACAACTCGACAAATCTATGGAAGTTTACATTGACGATATGTTGGTTAAATCGGCAAACGCCAAAGATCATATTGATCATCTTAGCAAGTGTTTCGAAACACTAAATCTTATGGGGTGAAAATCAATCCTTCCAAGTGCACCATCGCGGTAACCTCGGGAGAATTCCTAGGTTATTTGACGGAAGGAGGGATAAAAGCAAACCCAAAGAAAATATTCGCCGTGTTAGATTTACCTTCTCCCCAAATGCGGAAAGAAGTCCAAAAATTGACTGGACGGATAACATCTTTAAATCGCTTCATAAGTAGATTGATGGAAAAGAGTTTTCCATTTTACCAATTGCTGAGAAAGGCAAGCAAGACCTTTGTATGGCCCGAATAGTGCGAGAAAGCTTTTTTGGAGCTTAAAGCAGATCTCAACTCGCCACCCGTGCTGGCCAAACCCGAGGTAGGAGAAGTCCTATACCTATATCTCGTGATCTCAGCATCGGCAGTCAGCGGAGTTTAGTAAGGGAGGACCGAGGTGAACAACATCCTATCTTTTACATCAACAAAGCCCTCAATGATGCAGAAGCAAGGTACTCAACGATGGAAAAGTTGGCCTTGGCGCTCCTGACGTCGGCGAGGAAGCTTAGACCATACTTCCAATCTCATACCATCGAGGTATTAACGAATCATCTACTTCGTTCGATCCTGCATAGCCCAAATCAATCAGGCCGATTAACTCGGTGGGCGATCGAACTTAGTGAATATGATATAATCTATAAAAATAAACCGACTATGAAGTCACAAGTGCTAGTAGACTTTATCGCCGATGTGCCTATCGAGCCTTCTAGAGAAAGTTTAGAAAAAAGCTTGTGGTGGACACTGCACGCGAATAGATCTTCAACCGCAAGAGATCAGGGGTCAGAGTATACCTCAAATCTTTGACTAGAGAGCTGATTGAACAATTATTCCGTCTTGATATCGTTGCAACAAATAACACCGCTGAATACGAAGCCTTGATCGCTGGACTTCGACTGGCGAACGCAGTGGGAGCAAAATGAGTTCGAGCTTGCTCGGACTCGCAGCTCGTCAGAAATCAGTTTAGCGGGTCGTATGAAGCAAAAGATAACAAAATGGATGCTTACCTAAAAGTAGTACGCGAAATTACTAACGAGTTTGATGGATTCGAGCTCGTAAAGATTCTTCGTAGTGAGAACTCAGCGGTGGACGCGTTAGCCGCATTGGCCTCGAGCTCGGACATAGATGAGTTATACATGTAGAAAGTATAACAAGTTCGAGCATAGATCTGAAACCTATGGTCTTCGAGATTATGGATGGCGAAGTGGACCAAGAATCCACCAAAATGGAAAACGCTTCCATTCCCCAGGAAAACTGGCAGACAGAGATTGTAGAATAGATAACCGAAGGGAAGAACCCTGAAGATAAATGGACAGCTTGGAGGTTGAGAACCCGAAGTACTCATTATGCTATATGAAGATATGCATTTATGGGGAGGACGGAGGTAATCACTCTGGAGGGCGATCGCTCGCCCTAAAGCTTAAGAAGCTTGGTTATTACTAGCCAATGATGTTGGCTGAGTGCAAAAAATACGCACAAAGATGCGTACGATGTCAAAAATATGTACCGTCGCATACCTGTTCATGAGATAGGCCATGGATGCGGTCGGACCGCTAGTAACGTCACGACGAAAAAAAAATATTCTGGTAATGATAGATTACTTCACTAAGTGGGTGGAAGTCGATGCTTATCCTCAAATCACAGGACCAGATGTGGAGAGATTTGTTTGGAAGAACATTATCTGTCGACATGGAATTCCTTATGAAATCATAATAGACAATTTTCCGAACCTTACCTGTAATGTTTTTGTAAAATTTTGCGACAGATGGAATATCCGTCTGGCCACAACAACTGTCTAGTACCCTCAATGGAAAGGACAGGCCGAGTCGACTAATAAGACGCTAATAGCTGGGCTAAAGAAGCGCCTAGGAGAAAAGAAGGGAGCATGGGCAAATGAACTTCCCGAAGTACTTTGGGCTCATCGGACAACGCTTGAAGATCGATAGGTCAGACCCCTTTCTTTTTAGCCTACGGAATAGAAGCGCTAGCACCTGTTGAAATTTATATCAATAGTGCACGAAGAGTCTTGATGACTCAAGACATCAAGATGAACGAACGAAGAATATATGAGCATCTCGATGACCTCAAAGAAGCTCGAGACAATGCCTGTTGAGGATACAAGCTCGAGACAATGCCTGTTGAGGATACAAAATTATCAACAGCTCACCTCAAAGTTTTACAATAAAAAAGTACAATATCGATCTTTCGATGTAGGCGATCTCGTCCTCCGTAAAATTTATAAAAATACAAAAAAGGACGAAGCCGGACAGCTAGGAATCAAGTGGGAAAGACCGTATCAGGTCATAAAGATTGTAAAACCTGGAGTGTATGAACTCCTCGAGATGGATGGAACTGAAATCCAAAATTCTTAGAATGCTTGGAACCTCAAGCGGTATTACTACTGAAGTAATAGTTCAAAACAAAAAAAAGTACTCGTTTGAACGAGCCTCATTTGTATAGAACTACGAGTGACTTGATCCTTTCTTTTAAGAAGGGTACGTAGGCAGCTTACTTTTTCAGAAAAGTCTAAGTGCAGTTACACATAAAAATATATATATATATATCTTTTAAAATAAAGATTCTGGTTTAAACCAAAGACTTAGCTCGAGAAGTTAATATACATCGTTTTAAAATTAAAAACTATATACGATATGATCGTCTATTGTCACACATCGGAAATTTGGCCAGGTATCTTATCAACGCGCTTCTCATAAGTGTCGTGGTGAAATAATCCACAACCTTTGGTAAGCCGGAGCGATGTCCGCACCTCGCGCTTAGGACAACCAAGTAAATCACAAGCCGACTCTCGATCGCATACTGGAGTTTCGTCCTAGGGTAAAAGTTGAGCTAAGCCAAAGCACTAGTTTTTTGCACTCTCAGGCCCCAAACCAAGCTTGCCTCGTACCTAGGTAAAGATTCTAAGAACCGACACCGAGCTGGTAAACAGCGAAGTCTTGGAGGAATTTTGCCTCTAATAAGCCGAAATACATAGTTCGCAAAACTCTAAAGAGTCTTCTGAAAGTAATCTTAGTGCCCCATAGCCGAACTCCATAGTTCGCGACCACTTAAGGATTCTTACGAAAGCAATCCTAGGGTATTTTTACAAGCTGATTCTCCATGAGCTCGTGATCATTCAAATTTCTTATGAAACGATAAGGTGTTAATAAGATCGAGTTCATGCATCGCAAAAATCCAAAATCTAAGAATTTGCAGTGGATTCTGAGCTCGGAACTCGATGATAACATCTCACAAAAAGCTCTGAAGCAAGCTACATGTTACGAAAGATCTTAAACAAAGTTGTTTAATATTCGAAGAGTTCCAAAGCGAGGTAAATCTTACGAAAGATCTTAAATAAAATTATTTACTTTTATTCCCTAAAAGGATTACAAAATTTTCAAAGCAAGTTAAATCTTACAAAAGCTCTTAAACAATATCGTTTATCTCATTTTATGAAAAAGTTTCAAAGCGAGCTAAATCTTACGAAAGATCTCAAAAATTATTGAAAACCTAAACGCTCCAAAACGAGCTGAAATCTTGTTCAAGATCCTGCAGAAATTAAACTTTTTGGTTCGCAACATAGTGACGGTGGAGATCCTTGCGGACCTCGCTGTCGAAGTAACAACCGCGGCAATAGAAGGGTGCCGAGGTGTCGGATCCACCTAAGGCTTTGGAAGTGACCGCTCCAATAGATTGGAAGTACCCATTCCAATACTCCTCTAGGGACCACGACACCTCAATCAGGGATTGTTATTCCCGAACCTCCGACCAACCATTTCAAAGTCAAACTTCAGTTCGGTTGCGATTTCCAAACAGATATCGGATCAACCGAACAAGCAGAAGGTGGCTATCGATGTGGGAATATGATCCATGACATGACGGTTTCTTGGGAATGTGATCTCTGACATGAGTGAAACCTTGAGTCGTCGTCTCTTGAGAGTTCAGCAATCGATCCAAGTCCATCTCCTCGTACGAAGGAACTACTAAAGAAAATTCGTCATTCCTCTTCTGAAATAACGAATGGAAAACGATTTCACCACTTCGGCCTTTCTTTGAAGAAGGAAAGAGTATTATTCATGTTTGGGAGTGTGTAGATTCTGAAGGATTTGGCGTTATATTTATAGCAAGAAAGAGGAAAAATTTAGGGTAAAGGAAAACACCTTGGAAACATTTCTCATATACCGCTGAAGCACCCAATCGAGAAATGCCACGCGTCAAGTACGAAGATTTAGTATAATTATTTCGCGAAAATCGTGCGGGAAATCACAACTCCCTAAGTGAACTTGGTGCGTCGAACGTCACCTCAAAGAGCGAACATACCAGATCAAACCGCGTGTCAAGACAAGTTTTTCGAGATCAACTCAAGATCTGAGTTGGGCAAATTTTTCTCAGTACGTTTCGGTCGAGCTTATTAAAGTAATACTTGCCGAGCTAGGGGTGGCGGGGCTAGTTGGTGGTATCGGGTCTGACACCCAATACTATATCCGACTTAGATCCGACTCGATACGAAGTTTTGAGGACAGCTCGGAGGATGGGCCCGCGAGGACCCATTAGCAGCGTCTCGACCCGTTAAGGAGCATTAGCCGACCTAGGCGAGTACGGGCAAATTGGAAGATTTAGCTCGGATAAAAGGAAATTCTTAGAATTAGTATAACTTCCTTTTATCTATTAGGAGATTTTCCATTTATCTTTTAGGGTTATTTCGGCCAACTTTGTACTTGTATAAATACTTGATGTATTCCTCCAAAACGAGGACATCGCCTTCAATAAAGAATTCTATACACATCTTTTCGCTTGATCGTTTCTTTGTGATATTACGTTTAAACCTAGTTCCTCTATTCTTTTGACCGATCTCGGATTTTTGCTCAATCCGGTATCACCAGTAACTCATCGAGTTTAATAGGGCAACTCCGGAGGAGAAGGAAAGAACGGCTTCTCATCGAGTATTGTAGGGCAAAGTGAGTTAAAATTTAGGTTTGGTGTGAAGCGTTAATCGATTGTGCCCCTTTGGAGAGGAGGGTTTGCGGAAATACCAAGCGAAACGTAGTGTAAAGGAGGACATGATGAGTTTCAGTTTTGTATTTGAAACTGAAACGTGAAAGAGGAGAGGAAAAGAAGACGGAGATAAGGGATTTTCTTAGCTCCATTGAAGACAGGGTTTGAAACCCGTTGAAAGATATACGAAGAGTTTCTTTGTTCTGGAAGGAAACGTAGCATGTTGAGAGCATTTTAAACTGGTGATGTGGCGTCACATGGAGAGATTCATTCCACTTTCATATAGATGATTCAATTTTGTTTTATGTTTTAATGTCTAGGAAATTTTTATGAGCCGTCCTGAATTTATCAAATTAGTTTCAGCACAAAGTTTGGACCAACAGTGAGGCCTCATTTGTTCTTCAATTTTTTTCGTGGACAACGTTGATAAAGTTATATAAATTGGATAGGAATAGGAAAACTATCAGATAAGACAAGCTAATGCAAAAATAGATGTCTTGACAGACCGGTTGGTCTGTTCGAAGGATAATGCATATTGTTTGCAATAAATTTGAAATTTTATTAGATATTGAATTAACAATTAATTAAAGAAAAGTCAAAGGCGTTGGGTAAGAAAACTAAGAAAGTGTATAAGAAAATTAATAAACAAATAAATGAGACAGTTAAGAATTAGGGAAAAACCCTTAAAAATACTCCAAATATTTTGCATTTGGCTGAAAAATGCATAAACTATTTGGACTCCCAGAAAAATACACAACGTATTAAAAAGTGTTCTATTAATACTCAGACATTCTAAATCGAAGACTTTTACACAGAAAATTTAACTCCGTTAGATCGTTAAACGGAAACTATAAAACACCGTTCAGTTGTTAAAATCACGTGGTTATATTACAAATAAAAAACCACTATTGACCTTCTCTTTTCTTAAGTCGTGTTCTTCCCCAAATCTTTTTTTTCCCAAATTCTAGGGTTCTAAGAAATCAAAATCCCTAAAATCGAATTTACTTATTCAAGCACTCAATCTCCAAATCAATCTTCTCACTTAGTTTTTCATTGTGAATTCATAAAACTTGATGAAATCTCTCTCGATTTTTCATTCTTAATCAACCTTCGACCGTCGACTTTGAGGAACATGAGGTATGGTTTCAACTTCAATTTTCTCTCTCGAATGCTTATTACTTAGTGTTACTTGTTACGAATCAGACATTGGGTATGAGATTCATTCATTTTTTCCTTCGATTTTGTAGTGAAATTCTCAAAGTGAAATTGAATTATGGAGGGCTTATGTATGTAAATGATTCAAATTGGACATGTAGGTAGAGAGGTTGTGATTGTACCTGCTGAGAATGTTAATCAAGGAGTTCAGAAAGGCAAAGAACACGTTACGAATCATAGAAGTGAGAAAGAAGAGGAAGCTGATTATGATGATGATGGTATTGATGATGATGGAGAAAAAGATCGAAGCTTCAAAACAAAGTGATCACATCCAAAGAGGGGGATAAATTGTTGCGCCAGTTGTTATTATCAATTGAGGAAAATTCATTACCGTGAACGGAGAAATGTAGCATCGTGATTAACTTCTCCTTGCTTATCATGCACATCATCTGTACCAGCAACCTCTTTATTAAGAACTTCATCCATAAATGATTTAAATCGAATGTCGTCTCCTCCTTCTTCTATAACTTCTTCTCGAACATTTTCTTCTTCTACAACACCACCTTCATCATCTGCAAAATCATCATCATCGTCTTCAATACCATCATCAACATAATCAGCTTCCTCTTCTTTCTCACTTCCATGATTCATAACGTATTCTTTTCCTTTCTAAACTTCTTGATTAACATTCTCAGCAGATACAATCACAACCTCTCGACCTACATGTCCAATTTGAATCATTTACATATATAAGCCCTCCATAATTCATTTTCACTTTGAGAATTTCACTACAAATTTGAAGAAGAAAATGAATGAATCTCATTTGTAACAATGTCTGATTCGTAACAAGTAACACTTAGTAATAAGCATTCGAGAGAGAAAATTGAAGTTGAAACCATACCTCATGTTCATCGAAGTGGACGGTTGAAGGTTGATTAAGAATGGAAAATCGAGAGAGATTTCATCAATTTTTATGAATTCACAATGAAAAACTAAGTGAGAAGATTGATTTGGAGAAATTGAGTGCTTGAAGAAGTAAATTCGATTTTAGAGATTTTGATTTCTTAGAACCCTAGAATTTGGGGAAAAAAAGATTTGGGGAAGAACACGACTTAAGAAAAGAGAAGGTCAATAGTGGTTTTTTACTTGTAATATAACCACGTGAATTTAACAACTGAACGGCGTTTTACAGTTTCCGTTTAACGATCTAATGGAGTTAAATTTTCTGTGTAAAAGTTTTCGATTTTGAATGTCTGAGTATTAATAGAACACTTTTTAATACGTTGTGTATTTTTCTAGGAGTCCAAATAGTTTATGTATTTTTCTGCCAAATGCAAAATACTTGGGGTATTTTTAAGGGTTTTTCCCTAAGAATTATGAAATTTTAATCAATTTCCTTAAAAGTAAGGACTTAACCTAGTTATATCTTAAACGTTATAGTTTTTTTTTTAACTTGATTATCAGATAATCTATTACATCAGCCCTAAATATATTCGATCTATTTGCAGCCTATGCGATTAGGGTGAACAGCTTCCACACACGTTATAGTTTGGATTGGGTAATGAATAACTAATTTTAACGTAAAGGTTGACCCAAAAAATAATCGTAAATTTATTTGGTTTGACTATATAGGTTAATCAGTTAAGTAGGTAATGATCAGCTATAATTTTAAGGTAAATTGATTTGGTTTGACTATATTGATCATTCATTTAACAAGCCATCTCTGCAAGGTAAATTTATTTAGTTTGACTATATAGGTTAATCGTTTATCTTGATAATGGTTAGCCATAATTTTTCAGGTAAATTAATTTGGTTTAACTATAATGTTCAATCATTTAACCAACCATTTTAAAGGTAAATTTTTTTGGTTTTACTATACTAGTCAACCAAACCCAAATCTCATTAATTCATAATTATCTTTGAAGACTATTTACTATAACAACAAAATCAGCTTTCACACAAAAAAAGTTATAAATACTAGAAACTGATGCATCTATTATTCCAACAATGTGTATCTTAAAAAGATGAATTATCTTATACTTTTTATGTTGGTTACTGCTATATTTTTTAAGCTCAATGAAGCTTGTGATAAAAATCGTGTAGTAATTCAAAACCAACTCGGTACAGGTAGAATTCTAGAACTTCATTGTCATTCTACTGAACTTGATCTGGGCATCAAAAATTTGAACTTCAATGAGACGTCATACGTCATTGAATTCGATGATGAACCTGCCCGTAGAACAACATGGACATGTCTTCTTAGGCAAGGGATTTTTCTGGAGTATTTTTATGATGTTGAAGTATACAGATCGGGATTCAAACTTATTCCGGCATGTAGTCAGCTACGTGAATGGATTGCGAAAGAAGATGGGATATATTTTACCAGAAACATGGAAATTACGCCAGTGTTGGCACTAAGATGGAATAAATGATAATATCCTTTTTTTTCCTAAACTTATCCAATGTTTATGTAACTGTTTTTTTAAGTCTTCACAAATAAGTCATAAGGGCTAAGTGGCAATATAGTTTTGTTATATATATATAAAGAATATTATAATAAAATCTGAGTTATTTAATATTTATGTTATTTTGTTTTAACAATATATGTGTTACAGTAGAACTTCTATAAATTAATACTCTATAAATAAATAATCACCATAAATTAATAAAAATTTAAGGTCCCAAGTCGGACCAATATAAAAATTAACAAAATTCGATAAAATGATAAGATAATAATTTTTTTTAAAAATCCTATGCTTTTAATATGGTCAAAACACTAGTCTAAATTAGTATTCATATATAATAATGCATATATATATAACATTGATAATGTACTAAAATATGGCTTGAGTTATTTTGTTTTGACTTAAAATTGAAATCTCATTAGAGTTTATCTTTGACTTTACTTATTGCACTAAAAATTTCTACAATTATTTTGTCGATATGTATCCCAAAGTTGTGAAAACTTTTTAAAAAAAGTAATTGATTGTTTACTCATAACTGTTTTTAAACGTATCTATCGACAATAGGAATAAGAAACATGATTTCTTCTAAATTTAAATTAAAAGAACATATATCATTTTAATTGGATAGTCTACTATGTTCCAAACCTTACATGTGATGTTTTTGCAAAATTTTGCGACATATGGAATATCTGCCTGACACAACAACTGTCTACTACCCTCAATGGAAAGGACAGGCCGAGTCGACTAATAAGACAATAATAGCTGGGCTAAAGAAGCGCATAGGAGAAAAGAAGGGAGCATGGCCAAATGAACTTCCCGGAGTACTTTGGGCTCATCGGACAACGCTTGAAGATCGACAGGTCATACCCCTTTCTTTTTAGCCTATGGAATAGAAGCACTAGCACCTGTTGAAATTCACATCAATAGTGCGCGAAGAGTCTTGATGACTCAAGACATCAAGATGAACGAACGAAGAAATTGTGAGCATCTCAATGACCTCAAAGAAGCTTGAGACAGTGCCTTGTTGAGGATACAAAATTATCAACAGCTCACCACAAAGTATTACAATAAAAAGGTATAATATCGATCTTTCGATGTAGGCGATCTCGTCCTACGTAAAGTTTATAATAATACAAAAGACGACGAAGCCGGAAAGCTAGGAATCAAGTGGAAAGGACCGTATCATGTCTTAAAGGTTGTAAAACCTGAAGTGTATGAACTCCTCGAGATGGATAGAACTGAAATCCAAAATTCTTGGAATGCTTGGAACCTCAAGCGGTATAACTACTGAAGTAATAACTCAAAAAAAAAAGTACTCGTTTGAACGAGCCTCATTTGTATAGAACTATGAGTGACTTGATTCTTTCTTTTAAGAAGGGTACGTAGGCAGCTTACTTTTTCAGAAAAGTATAACTGCAGTTACACGTAAATATATATATATATATATATATCTTTTAAAATAAAGATTCTGGTTTAAACCAAAGACTTACTTTTGAAAGTATTTTACTGTTCATTAAAAACCCAGCCTGATCAGCTCGAGAATTTAATATACAGCGTTTTAAAAATAAAAACTCTATACGATCCGATCATCTATTGTCACACATCGGAACTTTGGCCAGGTATCTGATCAACCCGCTTCTCATAAGTGCCGTGGTGAAATAATCCCCAACCTTTGGTAAGCCGGAGCGAGGTCCGCACCTCGCGCTTAGGACAACCAAGTAAATCACAGGCCGACTCTCGATCGCATACTGAAGTTTCGTCCTAGGGTAAAAGTTGAGCTAAGCCAAAGCACTAGTTCTTTGCACTCTCAGGCCCCAAACCGAGCTTGCCTCGTACCTAGGTTAAGAGTCTAAGAACCGACACCGAGCTGGTAAACAACAAAGTCTTAGAGGAATTTTCCCTCTAATAAGCCGAATTACATAGTTTGCAAAACACTAAAGAGTCTTCTGAAAGTAATCTTAGTGCCCCATAGCTGAACTCCATAGTTCGCGACCACTTAAGGATTCTTACGAAAGCAATCCTAGGGTGTTTTTACAAGCCGATTCTCCATGAGCTCGTGATCATTCAAGTTTCTTATGAAATGATAAGGTGTTAATAAGATCGAGTTCATGCATCGCAAGAATCCAAAATCTAAGAATTTGCAGTGGATTCTGAGCTCGGAGCTCGATGATAACATCTCACAAAAAGCTCTGAAGCAAGCTACATGTTACGAAAGATTTTAAACAAAGTTGTTTATTATTCAAAGAGTTCCGAAGCGAGGTAAATCTTACGAAAGATTTAAATAAATTTTTTTTTTTTATTCTTTAAAAGGATTACAAAAGTTCCAAAGTGAGTTAAATCTTACAAAAGATCTTAAACCATATCGTTTATCTCATTTTATGAAAAAGTTCCGAAGCGAGCTAAATCTTACGACAGATCTCAAAAATTAATGATTACCTAAACGCTCCAAAACGAGCTGAAATCTTGTTTATGATCATGCAGCCATTAAACCTTTTAGTTCGCAACATAGTGACGGTGGAGATCCTTGCGGACCTCGTTGGGGACCGCTCCAATAGATGGGAAGTACCCACTCCAATACTCCTCTAGGGACCACGACACCTCAATCAGGGATTGTTATTCCCGAACCTCCGACCAACCATTTCAAAGTCAAACTTCAGTTCGGCTGCGATGTCCAAACGGATATCGGATCAACCGAACAAGTAGAAGCTGGCTATCGACGTGGGAATATGATCCCCGACATGACGGTTTCTTGGGAATATGATCTCTGACATGAGTGAAACCTTGAGTCGTCGTCTCTTGAGAGTTCCGCAATCGATCCAAGTCCATCTCCTCGTACGAAGGAACTATTAAAGAAAATTTGTCATTCCTCTTCTGGAATAACGAATGGAAAACGATTCCACCACTTCGGCCTTTCTTTGAAGAAGGAAAGAATATTATTCATGTTTGGGAGTGTGTAGATTCTAGAGGATTTGGCGTTATATTTATAGCAAGAAAGAGGAAAAATTAAGGGTAAAGGAAAACACCTTGGAAAATTTCTCATCTACCGCTGAAGCACCCAATCGAGAAGTGTCACGCGTCAAGTACAAAGATTTAGTATAAATATTTCATGAAAATAGTGCCAGAAATCACAACTCCCTAAGTGCACTTGGTGCGTCGAACGTCACCTCAAAGAGCGAACATACCAGATCAAACCGCGTGTCAAGGCAAGTTTTTCGAGATCAACTAAAGATCTGAGTTGGGCAAATCTTTCTCAGTACGTCTCGGTAATTCTCGTCGAACTCCGGGGGGGGCTAGTTGGTGGTATCGGGTCTGACACCTAATACCATACCCGACTTAGATCCGACTCGATACGAAGTTTTGAGGATAGCTCAGAGGATGGGCTAGCGAGGACCCATTAGCAGCGTCTCGACCCGTTAAGGAGCATTAGCCGACCTAGGCGAATACGGGCAAATTGGAAGATTTAGCTCGGTTCAAAGGAAATACTTAGAATTAGTATAACTTCCTTTATTCTTTTAGGAGATTTTTCATTTATCTTTTAGGTTTATTTCGATCGACTTTGTACTTGTATAATTACTATATCTATTCCTCCAAAACGAGGACATCGCCTTCAATAAAGAATTCTATACACATCTTTTCGCTTGATCTTTTCTTTGTAATATTACGTTTAAACCTATTTCCTCTATTCTTTTGACCGATCTCGGATTGTTGCTCAATCCGGTATCACCAGTAACTCATCGAGTTTAATAGGGCAACTCCGGAGGAGAAGGAAAGAACGGCCTCTCATCGAGTATTGTGTGGGCAAAGTGAGTTAAAATTTAGGTTTGGTGTGAAGCGTTAATCGATTGTGCCCCATTGGAGAGGAGGGTTTGAGGAAATACAAAGCGAAACGTAGTGGAAAGGAGAACATGATGAGTTTCAGTTTTGTATTTGAAATTGAAACGTAAAAGAGGAGAGGAAAAGAAGACGTATATAAGGGATTTTCTTAAGCTCCACTGAAGACAGGGTTTGAAACTCGTTAAAAGATATACGAAGAGTTTCTTTGTTCTGGAAGGAAACGTGGCATGTTAAGAGCATTTTAAACTGGTGATGTGGCGTCACATGGAGAGATTCATTCCACTTTCATATAGATGATTCAATTTTGTTTTATGTTTTAATGTCCAAGAAATTTTTATGAGCCGTCCTGAATTTATCAAATTAGTTTCAGCACAAAGTTTAGACCAACAGTGAGGCCTCATTTGTTCTTCAATTTTTTTCTTGGACAACGTTGATTAAGTTATATAAATTGGATATGAATAGAAAACTATCGGATAAGCTAAGCTAATGCAAAAATAGATGTTGTGGTGGTGGAAAACTGCACAGTTGAAATAGTCAATGGGTCTAGGTCTGAAATATCTGAGATGAGAAATACCTAGCGACGATCTCAAGAGAGTATGTTATTAATTTGTTTGCAAATGTTACAATTGTTTTATGCGTAAAAATGCGGATCCTTTTTTTACAGATGTACAAGGTCTATTTATATTAGTCATAGTCGTCCTAGATCTAAATCTACGAGATAAGGAAAGATCCCTAAATATTCAGGATTCTCTCTTAGCGTAGTCGGCGGCCGCCCTAGGTCTTGACCTCGTCCTCGTCATGGGCCCTAATCCGAGAGCTCGTCTTCTAGGCCCAACTTGTAGTAGAGGTCGGCGTGACTTGTTACTCGTAGGCTCTTGATTCGTTCTTTCCAGTGTGGGCCTTCTGTGCTCGGCCCACTCTTTGTCTTGAAGTGAAATGATCGTAATGGTCTCTTGGAGTATCAATGACCATTATAGATGTCGTCCTGGATAGATGCCAGTCCTAGTCCCAATTACTCTGGAGAGCTGGTCGTAGCAACAAAGCTGGTCGTAGGAACAGAGCTGGTCCTAGAGACAAAGTTGGTCCACGGACAGAGCTGGTCCAGATAATTGCTCGCCCACCTCTGCTACTTAGTTATTTTCTTAACGATCTCTACCGGAGTGAGATCTTACCCCAACAGTTAGCCCCCCAGCTCGGTAGTATCAGTTCTGATGATGCCGAGGTAAAAGAGTCGTAGTGAGGTTTCAAGAAAATCTACTTTTTGGCCTGCGTCTGACGAGACAAGATTGTGAAATCTTGTTCTGAGGACCTACCGACGTTATTGAGCTTTCGTGTTTATGTTAATGCCTAGCCCAGTAAAGATTTTTGATAGACTTCTGTTTCTGAATTTGTGTTATAAAGTTTTGAGGAACTAGTCATGTAAAGTTTGTTGAGCTTTTTCTCGTTAAAGCTTGTAAAACTTGTTTTTCTTGCCCAACTCTCACATGTTCATGTTAATGTTGAGTTGGGCGTCATGTTAATGTTGAGTTGGGCGTCATGTTTCTCTTTAAGTCGTTTTCCGGACTTAGTAAAGATTCTCGTTCTTTCCGGAAACTGAAAATTAAATTCTCGCTGAATATTGGAAATTTAAATTTCTTTTTGAAATTGGAATTGTTAATTCCCGCCGGAAATTATAAATTTGATTCCTTTCAGAAATTGGAATTGTTCCCGCCGACTACTGAAGTGTGTCGCTCTTTTTTCTTTTTTTCCCTTCCCCTTCTCTTTTTTCCCTAACTTCACTCACCAAAAAGAAAGGTACCCTCTCTCCTCTCTCTTCCTTCTCTTTATATTCTGTTTTAGATATAGGGTTTTTGGAATTTTGTTTTTTTTGATATTCTTCTCCCTTGTGGCCGCCGCCGACTCTTCTCCACCGCCGACGACACCATCTTTTCCGGAGAGTCCTCGTCGCTGCTCAGACTCACGACGCCGACTTCTTCTCCGAGCGATCACTTCGTTCAGGTATGGTCATTCTTTGTTCTTGCTCGGCTCCGATCAAACGAGATTTAGCCGGTAGTGGGCTCGCCGTCGACGCCGTTCTCAGAAGAAAGCGTCCTCGAAAGCTTCTGTCTTCATCCTGCCAGTGTCGCGTCTCCGTTACGGTTATGATACCGACCCCAGAGAGCTCGGCTTCATTCCATTCTCTGACAATGATTCCCACTGCGTACGTTTCACTATTCTTGTTGTAACTCGATCTGTTTTTTCGTTGTACTGAGCCCGTCCTCGTTACTAGCACACGAACGAGAGTTGGACCAAGATTTCCGTCACTGTTTTTCTTGCCTCACCAGAGACCTTGGCGTCGTCACCATTTTTTCCAACGAGCTCAGAACCGGTGTCTTTGTTACTATTGAAATCTGTCGTTGTTCTAAGGAGGTCTTCGTCGTCAGCGGAACTTGGAGCTCATCGTCAAGAGCTTGTCGCCTGATCTGTGTTGTTGTCATTGGAATATGCCCTTGTCGGGTCTCGATTCGTCGCCGGCGTTCAAGGCCAATCACTGTCGTCATTTTTTCTAAGCAGGCCTCGTAGCTGCCGACGTTAAGCTTGAGAGCTCTCCCTCACTTGTGTCAAACTCCATTGGTCCTCGGCGTGTATTTATTACTTTGAAATCTCGACGTGTTATAGATCCTATACCGAGATCTAAAGACTTGGAGACGCCAGGATTGGAGCTTCGTGGCTGAGGTTGAACCGTGTTGCCACCGCCGACTAGTGTTCATCGTTCTTTAGTGAGCTTGTCTTCATTTTTGCCGAATTTGGTTCGATATTTTCTCCAAGATGATAACTTCAATCTGAGCTTGTCACGACGCCGAGCTCTCAAACTTGGAATTCGAGATCCCTTATACCGATGTAATTTTTTAGAAGGTTCTCCGCTTTGTTTTAATTTTAGGTGAGATGAACAGAGGATCGTCAAGCACCATTGGATTGTTCTTGACACGAAGGGATTTTTTTGTGTTTGATTGTTCCGTGTGGTAAAACAGTTGTGTGTTTTGGGGTTTGAGAATTTCACGCCGAGGTCACCATTAAATTATTTTGGTGTAGTAACTCTCACGCGGACGAGCTTGATTCGTCGTTTGCGTTTTAAGTCGAGACAATTTCGTTAATTGTTGAGGACGACTTTGTCAATCATTGAAGTCGAGCACTTCCTTGTCTCATATAGCCGAGTACTAGCACCATTAGTGGCTTGTTGCCGAGCACTAGACTCCAATTTCGTACGAACCAAACGCAAAACCATTTTCCGGTTCCGATAATTATGTTGTCGTGACTTTGGACAAAACGACCTCACACTTGGCTAGTTTTCAAGATTGCTTTGATGTCATGCTCGATGTCATCTTTCGAGAAGTTTTTGGAGACCATTGCGGAGTCGGGGATAACTAGTTTAGAAATTCCAGGACCAGACATAGAGAACGCATATTTTGATGTTGAGACTAGCTCATGTCTTCATCTTTATACTAAGAAGAGGGACTTAACTCAATTTCCAAGTTCGAGTGATATAGAGAGCCCAAAGAGTCCATCTCTTATTGATGAGCCGATTGTAAATGTTTGGACTTAGAGAAAGCACCGACTATTGCATCTACTTTCGTTACGCCCACTACTGCACTTTCTGCTGCGCTGACCACTACTAGACCTGCTTTATCTGCGCCCACTACTGCGCCGACCACTACTGCACCTTCTTTAGCCGCGCCCACTACTGCGCTTTCTACTGTGACCACTACTGCACCTGCTTTAACTGTGCCCACTACTGCGCCGACCACTACTGCTAATGGTGAGCGAAGTTGGGTAGTTCTCTATCGGTGGCGAAGATGGGGCCGAGGTGACCATGACTAGGATTGAGGATATCGTTGAGGAGACTAGGACCAACGAGTCTTCAAAAAGACGAAGACCGACGAGATCTTTCAAGAGACCAGGACCGACGAGCTCTTTCAGGAGACCAGGACCGACGAGGTAATCGAGGAGAGGACTGGCGAGTCTTTGAGAGGACAAAGACAGACGAGGTCTTCTTAAAGACCAGGACCGACGAGTCTTTTAGAAGAAAACGATCGACGAGGTCTTTGAGGAAAGCAGGACTGGCGAGTCTTTGAGAAGACCAGGACCAACGAGGTCTTTGAGGAGACCAGGACCGACGAGTCTTTGAGGATACCAGGACCAACAAGGTCATCGAGAAGACCAGGACCGACGAGTTTTTGAGAAGACCAGGACCGACGAGTCTTTGAGAAGACCAGGACCGACGACGCAGCAGGGCCGACTACCATGACTACTCCTGCGGGAGTCGTTGATGATGAGGGGATTGTGTAACACCCGCTTCTCGGACTATGAATCCAGACCCAAGTGTTAGTCAAAAAGTGGTATTTTCATTGCTCTAAAATTTCTCAGTTACATTGTACGGTAAATTACAACATAGGGTACTAGATTCACTACGCCTTGGGAAAGTCTTCCTCCGTTGCCTGCCGCTCCCTCCTGCCTTGCCGTCCTATGATCCACCTGACCGGATGTCCTATCCTGCGCACTGGTAAGGGGGTGAGTATTGGATACTCAGTAAGACGGTCTACTCCGTCTCACCACCTAACACTACCTAGCTATTCTAAACCTACAACCCCACACAGTACCCTTAGCACTACTTGCTAGGCACAGCGTCTCACGGCCAACCCTTTGGCGGTGATACGAACATAACTACTCAACCTCAAGCCGGCACGCTGGCCGCTACTACTATACTACACCAGCAAGCTGGTAACTGTTCCAGTAACACTGGAAATGCTTGGCACGCTGGCCACTACTACTTGTCGGCCCGTCGGCGGACTCTCCGAAGTTCAGGAACTTCAAACCATCCTACCGCTCCGCTAGAACACTAGGGCTTCGTGCCCTCTTTCAGGCCAAACACAGACAAGGCGGAACGCATGCCCATACATACGTCCCTGTGCAATATTTAAATGGTGGCATTGTGAACCTACTATCCTACCGGTTTAACATGCTCTACTTATCTATCCTAAGGTTCACAATCAAGCTATCTAATCCGGTTAATCCTAGTCCTTTATACCTCTACGTTCTCAAGCAATAGCCGAAGCATTTCAAACAATACATTTGCCCTGTATGGTCGGCCCCAGGTAAGCATGGCTATCCCAATACGTTACCCATGACACATCTATGGCCATACGGTGACCGTCCCTGCAGAAATACACACATAACACTATCTATTAATTGTGGAAGACTCGCGGTCCAGCCTTGCCCATTACTGTCCTCGGCGTTCCCGCGGCCTCGCCTCTAACCCTGGAGTCGTATGCGGCCGTACGAGTTTGCTAAGCCTCCTTAGCGCTTCTCTTGTTGGCACACACCGTCTAGACTTTCTACCAGGTTGACTAAGGCGTAGCCGTACAACTATCGAGTTGGCCGGCCACTGCCTGTCCGGCCTACAGCATTCTCTAATAGCGTGCTGAGTCTTACAAACAAGCGAACCATCGAGTAATCCTCACGGCCTTGCGGCTGTGATACTACCATAGCTCTATTTTGTGGTTCAATGATCGGTTAGTATCAGACCTCTCAGTCTGCCACGCTAATCCTCACATTTGGCCCACTGGCTCTCTTCTCAGAGTATAACCGGCCTATGCATTTTCTACTTCCTAAACTACATGCGGTGCGAGTCGGGACTAGACATGATCCTGCCATGCCTAGTTTCCAGTCCGCCAAACAACGAGTCACTCTTGGGCCGGCTTATGCCGAGCCAAGTTTCCTCAAGATACAAGGTTGAGTCCCACGACCGGTATCCCCTAGGTACGTGTACCCTCACCAAGTTCCATTGTGATAGTCGATTTGCTTGGCAAGCTGTGTTAGCCTTGCCATGCTCCTCTACTGTCTCACCTACGAGTCCATAGCCAGATCGCCATGATCTGACCGGAAGCTCTGCCACTGTTGGTAAGCCAAGCATGTTTTTCCATACCAGGCGTGAATTCTGAACCGAGGCCGTGTCGATATCTATCGAGGCCTTACCGATTCGCGGCCTAGTGGTTGGCACTGGCCGTCTAGCTCTCTCTCCGATCATCGATGTCTTCACCGATGTTTACCAGTTTGTTCATCGCAGACTAACAAGGTATCATACTGATACACCGAAGCCTACACGAAGCTTACCGATGCCAGGCTGCGATCATATCGCGGCCTGCCCTTGAGGACTGTTAAGTTATCTTCGATGGCCAATGGTATATCGATCGTAGGCCTCCCCGAGGGCCTATCAATGCGTCCCCATGGTCCAACCGCTGATACTACCTGATAGCCACTATGGCACCGTCGGACCGTTGAGCGTCCGTATCGATTGCTCATCGATAAGTACCTCATGGTACAGCCCGAGGCTCCCTTGTCCTGATCATCGATCAGCCTTGCTACTTACGGTGCCTGATCAAGGCGCCACCGGTCCTGTCGAGGCGCCACCAATGCCTCGCATTGATGCCCTCTCGAGGCTCACCGATGCCCTATCGAGGCGGCCATTGTTCAGCTCTAGGACACTCGGTACCCAGTCGTGTTGTCACCGGTATCTGACCGATGCTAACCCTTGGCGCTACCGAGGCCTATCGTTGGTACCCAGATGTGTTGACATCGAGGCACCCCGAGGCCATACCGATGCCAACCCTTGGCGCTACCAACACTACCGGCCGTGCACGGAATCACTGTCCGCACAAGACCACTACTACTACTACTACTACTACTACTACCCTAACCCGTACTACTAAGACTACCGCATGAAAGCTATAAGGAAGAGAATAGAAAGGGAGTATTAGGTACGGATCGCGCCTTACCTTATACCGCTTCTTCTTAGGTGTGGTGCCGAGTTCCTTCTCGAGCTCCTCCTTTTCTATCCCTCTTAAGCGTGTATCTTTGGCTCTAGAGAGGAGAGAAATATTTTGGTGTGTGTAAATAATGAGCTCCCTAGCTCTCTATTTATACTAGACCGAAAACCCTAAGGAGAATATCCACTTTCCTTATTTTTCTCTACTTTCCTAAATTTTCTCCACCTCCTTACTACTCTCTCCCTTTCCTTCCATTTCTAGCGTCCTACGCGCCTTAGTTACCATTCCTAAGGTCCGCGTCTCTTGTTTTCTCTTTAAGTTTTTCCCACGGGATCCCCTCTCCGGTTTGGGATGTTACAGATTGTCCCGCTTGTTAGCGCTTATGTTTTAGACTTGACTTTGATTTTGCGCCTAGATGGCTTGTGTTATAAAAGATGATAATGAATGCAACTGTTAATTTGTTTCTGTTTTTCTGATAAGTCCAGCTTTCTTGACTTAGACTTTTAGAAAAGCAACTAATTGTGATGAATTGTATCCTTGTTGAATTCGTTTCTAGGATGTATAGTTAGTCTAGTTCAAATGTCTTTGTTTAAAAATTCATATGAACCATCGTCATGATTGATGGCGTTGTTGCCATATTTCGGTGCTCGTGCTTGTTATAAGAGTTAGGTAGTCATTGACCACACAACTTCGGAAGCGAGCATGTTACGTTGTTGAAACCACCGTTAAGGTTTGCAGGGTTTTTTGAAAGATTGTTTCGGTTTACGACCGTGTCATTCTTTGAGCACGACTGCTCCTATAACGATCATTTGTTTCAACCAACGATGTTGTTGGGTTTTTGGAATGGTCATTTGGGTTTACAAGTGTGCTTCTCTCTAAACACACCTACTCCTATAATGAACTATTGGTTTCGACCAACGATGTTGTTGTGGTTTTTTAATGGTCATTTGGGTTACAAATGGGCTTCTCTCTAAACACACCAGCCCCTATAATGAACCATTTTTATTTATATAGCGCGCTTATCCGATGGTGGATGTTATTGTAAAAATAATCTACAGGATATTTGAGAAAGGTCATCGATGTGGCCAGCAGCGACGGTCGAAGGTGAGATGGTCGTTTAAGTAAGACCCTGAGTGATCCATAAAGGATATGATAGACTTTGAATAATCCATAAAAGATGTGATAGAGATTGTCGTTTTGATATGACTTTGAATGATCCGTAAAGGATGTGATAGAGATAGTCGTTCTTGACAGTACGTGTAACAAGTGTTTATTTTCATAAAGGTCTGTTACAACATAAGGTGAGAGTATACGAGTATACGTACCCCACTCCCCCCCCCTTATTAGGAGGGGGCAACTGAACCCATCTAAAAATAGGTTGCCTACGTACCATTTGCAGGGATTAAGTCACCCGTAGTTCGTGGTAAGCGGTAGATGAATGCTGGGATGGCTGTGTAATGGTAGTACTTCTTTCTTGGTCTACCTTATGCCGAGTCATCATTTTGTCTTCCGCGTTTAGGCGGTTCTTGATTGATCGGCGCTACTTCAACGTCGTTTTCCTCTAATTCGAAGTCTTTGAGATTGAAGTTCTCGCTGAGTTCACCGGTTATAAGTTTTTGGGCGAGCGCCGAGCCGAGAGATTGGCAGTTTACTGTCGCGTTCCCATGATTGTGATGGATGTCGCAGTATAACGACTCGTCATAAGTTGAAGTACCGGTCCATGTGTTAGGAAAACCTCTTCCTCGGCCGCGGCCATAGCCGGGCGAATCCACCTGATAGTTGTGGGCTCCTTTTGAACTGCCCTCGTATTGGACGAAATGTTCACTAAGGGTTTTTCGCGACTGGCTTGGTTGGTGATCGCTATCGTTTTTCTGTTTCAACTTCTCATACTTCATTGCGAGCTTCTTCGCTTCCTCTTTGCTTTTAGCGAAATTCGTCGCTCAGTGCAGAGCATCCTGGATAGTCGAGGGCTCGTTGAGAGACATCTCCTTCCAAAAGTCAGACTCGTGCCATACGACCCTCTTCAGTGCGCGGAGTGCGTCCGAGTCATTTATGCCTTTTACTTGTGATAGTACCAATTTGAAGCGTTCGATGAAGGCTTTGAGAGACTCGGACGATCCTTGGTTCATGGACCACAGATCGGCACCAGAAGTCTGTGTTTCAATGAAGATGGAGTAGTGCTTGATGAAAGCTTCGGAAAGCAGTTTGAAAGTATCGATGGAATTTTTTTCGAGCCCTTTAAACCATTGGAGAGCTGGCCCCTTGAGATTTTCTACAAACAATAGACATTGTCCGATGTCCATCTCTTGTTCTTTGAAATTTGCTCTGGTCATTGCCACATTGAATTCGTTGAGGTGGTCAGCTGGATCCTTGGTTCCATCATAACTCGGTACTCTAATCTTGCATGGGTCCGATACTCGAGCTTTAGTGATGCGCGCCGACAACGGAGTGTGCTGAGCTTGTTCAAGGATCAGATCGAGTTTTGGTGCCTTGCTAATGGCACGATGCATCTACGAGTGGATCGTCTTCAACTCAGCAGCAGTCTCGAAACTCGGCCATCTCGTCATGCTGGGCTCGAAACGCATCTTGTTTTGCTTCACCAACCTCTGCATGTTTCACCCATTCAACGTTTTCCTCTTCTTCTGAAATGTGTCTACCATATCCAGGATCGATCTCGTCGAAAGCGGAGAAATGTTGTTGGGTCGTCCTCTGTGGGTCGGCATGATTTGTCCTCATAGTTGTTCGCCGTGCCACTTCTTCCTCTGGGAGATCGGCGTTTCGTACGACTCTCCTCGCGGAGCCATCGTCTCCGAAGGTGGAGAACTGCTGTGAAGCTACGTGTCAAGGATCGTCGTTCCTTGCTTTGGTTGTTGCCTGCCGAGCTCTCTCTGTCTCAGTGAAGATGGTATCAGGAACGACTCTTCTAGCCAGGTCCTCGTTGTCGTTGTCGAGATCTATTGGCTCGTCGCTGACTTTTTCTTTCTCTCGTCGTGCCTGGGCTAGGAGAGCGGATCGTCCGTCTTTTGCGGCGGTTGATGGATTTTGCTGCCGAGGTCGGCTCGACGATCCTACTGGTGTAGTGGAGTTAAGCGCCACTGGATCGATCCGTACTGCTGGTTTTGTGAACAGCAGTTATTGTCGCGAAACTGTGGACGTCGTGGGGTCGTGCGTGGACGTCTGCTCCTATGGACCTGAGCTCGTCGGTTATTGTCCCGTTGGCTCTGTTTTGCCGCTCGGTGCTCTTCAGCAGTGCGTCCAGTGTCGTGCTCATCTTCTGCAACAACTCGGGAAGAAGCGAGCTCGTTCTCGGGGTTTCCTTCGACTTCTCACCAGTTAGATCGGCGCGAGCTGCTCGTGCTGCCGTCGGATCGTTGCGAGCGGTTTGGTCCTTGTTGGTACTTCCTTCAGCCTGGATCTCTCCCCCTTCCAGATCTCTCGGCGCGACGTCTTTCGGATCAGCGATACATCGTTCGTCAGTCATCGTGTTCTAGATCTCTTCGCGGTGGTTCTTTGGAGTAAGAAGCTTTCAAGTCCCCTCCTTCTAGCGCCAAACTGTGGTGGTGAAAACCTGCACAGTTGAAATAGTCAATGGGTCTAGGTCTGAAAGCTCTGAGATGAGAAACACCTAGCGAAGATCTCAAGAGAGTATGTTATTAATCTGTTTGCAAATGTTACAAGTGTTTTCTGCGTAAAAATGCGGATCCTTTTGTTACAGATGTACAAGGTCTATTTATATTAGTCCTAGTCGTCCTAGGTCTAAATCTACAAGATAAGGAAAGATCCCTAAATATTCGGGATTCTCTCTCAGCGTAGTCGGCGGCCGCCGTAGGTCTTGACCTCGTCCTCGTCATGGGCCCAAATCCGAGAGCTCGTCTTCTAGGCCCAACTTGTAGTAGAGGTCGGCGTGACTTGTTACTCGTGGGCTCTCGATTCGTTCTTTCTAGTGTGGTCTTCTGTGCTCGGCCCACTCTTTGTCTTGAAGTGAAATGATCGTACTGGTCTCTTAGAGTATCAATGACCTTTATAGATGTCGTCCTGGAAAGATGCTAGTCCTACTTCCAGTTACTCTGGAGAGCTGGTCGTAGCAACAGAGCTGATCGTAGGAACAGAGCTGGGCCCAGAGATAGAGTTGGTCCAGGAACAGAGCTGGTCCAGATAATTGTGTGCCTACCTCTGCTACTTAGTCATTTTCTTGACGATCTCTATTGGAGTGAGATCAGACCCCAACCCCAACAGATGTCTTGCCAGACCGGTTGGTCTGTTCGAAGGATAATGCATACTATTTGCAATAAATTAGAAATTTTATTAGATCTTGAATTAACAATTAATTAAAGAAATGTCAAAGGAGTTGGATAAGAAAACTAAGAAAGTGTATAAGAAAATTAATAAACAAATAAATGAGACAGTTAAGAATTATGAAATTTTAATCAATTTCTTTAAAAGTAAGGACTTAACCTAGTTATATCTTAAACGTTATAATTTTTTTTTTTGTTAACTTGATTATCAGATAGTCTATTACATCAGCCCTAAATATATTCGATCTATCTACAGCTTATGCGATTAGGGTGAATAACTTCCACAAACGTTATAGTTTGGATTGGGTAATGAATAACTAATTTTAACGTAAAGGTTGACCCAAAAAAATAATCGTAAATTTATTTTTTTGACTATATAGGTTAATCAGTTAAGTTGATAATGATCAGCTATAATTTTAAGGTAAATTGATTTGGTTTGACTATACTGATCATTCATTTAACAAGCCATCTCTTTAAGGTAAATTTATTTAGTTTGACTATATCGATTAATCATTTATCTTGATAATTGTTAGCCATAATTTTTCAGATAAATTAATTTGGTTTAACTATAATGTTCAATCATTTAACGAACCATTTTTAAGGTAAATTCTTTTGGTTTTACTATACTAGTCAACCAAACCCAAATCTCATTAATTCATAATTATCTTTGAAGACTATTTACTATAACAACAAAATCACCTTTCACACAAAAAAGTTATAAATACTAGAAACTGATGCATCTATTATTCCAACAATGATCTTGTATCTTAAAAAGATGAATTATCTTATACTTTTTATGTTGGTTTCTGCTACATTTTTTAAGTTCAATGAAGCTTGTGATAAAAATCGTGTAGTAATTCAAAACCAACTCGGTACAGGTAGAATTCTCGAACTTCATTGTCGTTCTACTGAACTCGATCTGGGCATCAAAAATTTGAACTTCAATGAGACGTCATACGTCATTGAATTCGATGATAAACCTGCCCGTAGAACAACATGGACATGTCTTCTTAGGCAAGGGATTTTTCTGGAGTATTTTTATGATGTTGAAGTATACAGATCGGGATTCAAACTTATTCCGGCATGTGGTCAGTTACGTGAATGGATTGCGAAAGAAGATGGGATATATTTTACCAGAAACATGGAAATTATGCCAGTGTTGGCACTAAGATGGAATAAATGATAATATCCTATCTTTTTCCTAAACTTATCCAATGTTTATGTAACTGTTTTTAAATCTTAACAAATAAGTCATAAGGGCTAAGTGGCAATATAGTTTTGTTATATATATATATAAAGAATATTATAATAAAATCTGAGTTATTTAATATTTATGTTATACTTTTTTTAACAATATATGTGTTACAGTAGAACCTCTATAAATTAATACTCTATAAATAAATAATCACCATAAATTAATAAAATTTTAAGGTCCCAAGTAAGACCAATATAAAAATTAACAAAATTCGATAAAATGATAAGATAATAAATTTTTTTGAAAATCCTATGTTTTTAATATGGTCCCAACACTAGTCTAAATTAATAGTCATATATAATAATTGTTGGGGTCATATCTCATCCCGATAGAGATCATCAAGAAAATGACTAAGTACCATAGGTGAGCGCAGTTATTTGGAGGAGCTCTGTTTAATCCTAGGACAAGCTCTGTTTTTGGAATAGCTCTCCTTCTTTCTGGGACGAGCTCTCCAAAATGACTAGGACCAGGACTAGCTCTCCTGTTTTCTGGGACGAGCTCTCCAAAGTGAATGGGACCAGGACTGCATCTTTCCAATACGACGTCTGTAGTGGTCCACTACACTCTAGGAGACCACTATGATCATTTCACCTCAAGACATAAGAGTGGGCCGAGCTTAGAAGGCCCACGCCGGAGAGATGCCGAATTGGGAGCCCAGGAGTAACAAGTTGCGCCGAGCACTTCTGCAAATTGGGCCTAGATGACGAGCTCTGAAATCTAGGCCCATGACGATGACGACACTAAGACCTAGGGCGGCCGCCGACTACGCTAGGAAGGAATCCCGAAGATTTAGGAATCTTACCTTATCTCTTTAGGCGTAGACCTAAGCCGACTTAGACTTGTATAAATAGACCTTGTACACCTCGGAAAAGAGTATCCGCATTTTTACACAAAAAACACTTGTAATATTTGCAAACACATTAATAACATACTCTCTTGAGATCTTCGCTAGGTGTTTCTCTTCTCAGAACTTTCAGACCTAGAACCAATTGAATATTTCAACTGTGCAGGTTTCCACCACCACAGTTTGGCACTAGAAGGAGGGGATTGAAAGCTTCTTACTCCGAAGAACCACCGCGAAGAGATCCAGAACACGAAGACTGACGAACGACGTATCGCTGATCTGAAAGACGTCGCGCCGAGAGATCTGGAAGAGGGCGAGATCCAGGCTGAAGGAAGTACCAACAAGGACCAAACTGCTCGCAACGATCCGCCACCAGCAGGAGCAGCTCGCGCCGATCTGACTGGTGAGAAGTCGAAGGAAACCCCGAGAACGAGCTCGCTTCTTCCCGAGTTGTTGCAGAAGATGAGCACGACACTGGACGCACTACTGGAGAGCGCCGAGCGGTAAAACAGAGCCAACGGGACAATAACCGATGAGCTCAGGTCCATAGGAGCAGACGTCCACGCACGACCCCTCGAGACAGGTTTGTTCAGAAAACCAGCAGCACGGATCGATCCAGTGGCGCTTAACTTCATTACACCAGTAGGATCGTCGAGCCGACCTTGGCAGCAAAATTCATCGACTGTCGCAAAAAACGGACGATACGCTCTCTTAGCCCAGGCACGACGAGAGAAAACAAAAGTCGGCGACGAGCCGATAGACCTCGACAACGACGACGAGGACCTGACTTGAAGGGTCGTTCCTGATACCATCTTCACTGAGACAGAGAGAGCTCGGCAGGCAACAACCAAAGCAAGGAACGGCGATCCTCGACACGTAGCTTCACAGCAGTTCTCCACCCACGGAGACGATGGCTACGCGAGGAGAGTCGTACAAAACGCCGATCTCCCAGAGGAAGAAGTGGCACGGCGAAACACTACAAGGCATAAACATGCCGACCCTCAGAGGGCGACCCAACACCGTTTCTCGGCTTTCGATGACGAAGTCGATCCTGGATATGCCAGACATATTTCGGAAGAGGAAGAAAAAATTAAATGAGTGAAACAGGCAGAGGTCGCTGAAGCTAAACAAGCTGCGATTCAAGCCCAGCACGACGAGATGGTCGAGTTCCGAGCCTCGCTAAACAAGACTACTGCTGAGTTGAAAACTATCCGCTCGCAGATGCATCGTGCCACTAGCAAGGCGCCAGAGCTCGATCTAATCCTTGAACAGGCTCAGCACACTCCGTTCTTGGCGCGCATCACCAAAGCTCGAGTGTCAGACCCAGGCAAGATTAGGGTGGCGACCTACGACGGAACCGAAGACCCAGCTGACCACCTCAACAAATTCAGTGTGGCTATGACAAGAGCAAATTTCAGAGAGCAAGAGATGGACGTCGGACAGTGCTTGCTTTTCGTCGATAACCTAAAAGGACCAGCTCTCAAATGGTTTAAAGGGCTCGAAAGCAATTCCTTCGATACTTTCAAACAGTTGACAGCGGCCTTCATCAAGCACTACTCTATCTTCATTGAGACTCAAACGTCTGGCGCCGATTAATGGTCCATGAACCAAGGACCAACCGAGTCTCTCAAGACTTTCATCGAATGCTTCAAGTTGGTATTATCGCAAGTGAAAGGGATAGATGACTCGGACGCACTCCGAGCGTTGAAAAGAGCCATATGGCACGAATCTGACTTCTGGAAGGAGATGTCTCTCAACGAGCCTTCGATTATCCAGGATGCTCTGCATCGAGCGACGAACTTCGCCAAAAGCGAAGAAGAAGCTAAGAAACTCGCAAAAAAGTATGGGTAGTCAAAACAGAAAAGTCACAGCGACCAACACGAAGGCAATTCAAAAGGAGCCCACAACTATCAGGTGGATTTTCCCAGCTATGGGCACGGCCAAGGAGGATGTTTTCCTAATGCGTGGACCGGTAATTTAACTTACGATGAGTCATTATACTGCGACATTCATCACACTCATGGGCACTCTACAGTAAACTACCAGTCTCTCGTCTCGGCGCTCGCCCAAAAACTACTAGACGGTGAACTTGACGATAACTTCAACCTCAAAGACTTTGAATTAGAGGAAAACGACTTTGAATTAGCGCCGATCAATGAAGAACCGCCTAAACTCGGAAGACAAAACGACGAGTCGGCACAAGGTAGACCAAGAAAGAAGTACCACCATTGAGCAACCTTACTGTCATTCGTCCACCACTCAATCACTTATCATGAACTACGAGTGACTTAATCCCTGCAAAGGGTACGTAGGCAGCCCATTTTTGGATGGGTTCAGTTTCCCCTTCCCCAAAGGGGGGGGGGGGGGGGGGGAGTAGGGTACATATACTCGTATACTTCTACCTTCTGTTATAACAGACTTTTATGAAGATAAACGCTTGTTACAAAAACTTATAAAACGACTATCTCTATCACATCCTTTACGGATAATTCAGGGTCTCACTTAAACGACCATCTCACCTTCGACTGCCGCTACTAGCCACAGCGATGACCTTTCACAAAAATTTATGCAGATCTTTACAATAACATCCACCCAACAACATCGTTGGTCGAAACCAATGGTTCATTATAAGAGCAGGTGTGTTTAGAGAGAAGCACACTCGTAACCCAAATGACCATTCAAAAAAACTAACAACATCGTTGGTCGAAATCAATGGTTCATTATAGGAGCAGGTGTGTTTAGAGAGAATCACACTTGTAAACCCAAATGACCATTCAAAAAACCCAACATCGTTGGTCAAAACTAATGATCGTTATAGGAGCGATCGTGCTTAAAGAGTGACAAGGTCCTAAACCAAAACGATCATTCGAAAAAACCAGCAAACCTTAACGTTGGTTGCAACAATGTAACATGCTCACTTCTGAAGTTGGGTGGTCAACGACGATCTAACTCTTAAATCAAAAACGAGCACCGAAATACGGCAACAACGCCAACAATCATGACGATGGTTCATATGGATTTTTAAGCAAAGTCATTTGAAGTAGACTAACTATGCATCCTAGGAACGAATTTAACAAGGATATAATTCATCACAATTATTTGTCTTTCTAATAGTCTAAGTCACGAAAGCTGGACTTATCAGAAAAATAGAAACAAATTAAAAGTTGCATTCATTATCACCTTTTATAACACAAGCCATCTAGGCGTAAAATCAAATTTAAGTCTAAAACATAAGCGCTTACAGGCGCGCAAAGCAACTAACGGACAATCCCCTCATCATCAACGACTCCCGCAGGAGTAGTCATGGTAGTCGGCCATGCTGCCTCCTCGCACATGGTCTTCTCAAAGACTCGTCGGTCCTGGTCTCCTTAAAGACCTCGTTGGTCTTTTTCTTCTCAAAGACTCGCCAGTCCTGGTCTCTAGTAGACCTCGTCTGTCCTGGTCTCCACAAAGACCTCTTCGGTCCTCATCTTCTCAAAGGCTCGCTGGTTCTTGTCTCCTCAATGATCTCGTTGGTCCTAGTCTCCTCAACAATGTCCTCGGTCCTAATCATGGTCACCTCGGCCCCATTTTTGCCAGTAACAGAGAACTTCCCAACTTCTCTCACCAACAACAGTTCTGGTTTTGGCAGCAACAGTAGTGATCGGCGCAGTAGTGGGTGCAGGTAAAGCATGCACAGTAGTGGGCGCAGCTAAGGCATGCACAGTAGTGGGCGCAGCTAGAGCAGGTGCAGTAGTGGGCGCAGCTAAAGCATGTGCAGTAGTGGGCGCAGCTAAAGCATGTGCAGTAGTGGGCGCAGCTAAAGCATGTGCAGTAGTGGGCGCAGCTAGAGCAGGCGTAGTAGTGGGTGAAGCTAAAGCAGATGCAGTAGTGGTCGGCGCAGTAGTGGGCGCAGCTAAAGCATACACAGTAGTGGGCGCAGCTAGAGCAGGTGCAGTAATGGGCGCAGCTAAAGCAAGCGCAGTAGGGGGCGCAGCTAGAGCAGGCGCAGTAGGGGGCGCAGCTAGAGCAGGCATAGTAGTGGGCGCAGCTAAAGCAGATGCAGTAGTGGTCGGCGCAGTAGAAAGTGCAGTAGTGGGCGCAACTGAACCATATGCAGCAGTCGGCGTTTTGCTCTGGGAAATATAAATATCGACAAGTTGTTCGTCAACAAGAGATGGACTTTGCGACTTCACTACATCATTCACATCTGAGACTCTCGAGTCACATCTGTATCCTTACAAGGACGAAGCCAAGAGCTAAACTCCGCATCGGTCCTAGGCTCTCCAAACTAATGGTCCTCAGCTTTGAAATGGATTCTAGGAATTTTTTAAAAGATGACGTGGGACTTAACATCGAAGCAATATTCGGGAATGCTAAAGTATCAAAACCACGTCTTAGAACCCGAGGACCCTCGTCGCAATTCAAAATTCACAACAGGTTATCAAGCCGACGTGACCAAGGTAAAACGTAGCATCACCACTTCAAGTGAAGACAAGCTCCTTGTCAAACTTTGTTGCGATGACCAAACACACACGACAAGTCTAGCTTCGAGTCTTACCAAAAACAATAAGCGAACTCGGTATTTTGACTCTCCGAAATCGATGATGTAGGCTCAAGCTTGTCACTAGTTTAGCTCTTGGTTCCAATGGCACCTTTGGAACAATACCCAATCGATGAAGAGAGCTTGGCTCTGTTTTCTTCAACAAATCAAGCCATCGGCACAACTATAATACCAGAATGACAAACTCTTAGAATCTAGGCCAAAACCACAATAACGAGTTGTCAACGAGCTCGCGCAGAGATCTAGGCGTTAGTCCACAACCGTCTCTACAAAATTCTAATGGCAGCAAGCTCAACAGTCCACAGGAGATCTCAATGCCTTTGTAACGAAGAACAGAGCTTGGCGTCTTTGCGTTCAGTTGACCATCTCAGATCAAAGCTCGATTGCTCCGATTTTCCAGCGAGAACTCCTCAGGACGGTGATAAATACAAGTGAGGCAGAGCAAGAGCGAAGGTCCGGTTCCACTGAAAACAAGCTTGGTCAAGAACAATGGTAGTTCTTGGTCTCAGGAACAATCTCAGTTCTTGGTCTGCAACGACGACGAAGCTTTCTTAAAGATGATGATGACCTTGACTTCAACCCAGCATTGACGAGCACGAACAACGATGAGTTCGACCCCCTCAGAACGTTGACTGGGAAACGGAGGTAGGAAACGAAGTCGAGCTCTCGGGTTGAGGTCACGACCGTCGCAAAAACATGATGCAGGCTAAAACAGAGACAGGAGATTTCGAGGACGGTTTCCTCTGTGAACGGAGACGAGGAACGGAGACGAGGAAAGACGGAGCTAGCTTAGTATGTTCGAAGACTGCAGAGGCAGGGTCTTCTCTCTTCTCGTCGTCGTCGGAGTGAGCTTCCGGATCCGAATATTGTAACGACGCCAAGAGCTCCAAAACACACAGATCCAGAAACGACGAGCTCGCCTCCACAGGCTCGGTGAAACAGAGAAGGAGACTTCAACTACAAGAACGAAGAACTCGACCCTTAGCGTTTAGCAATCAAACAAAAATGCAGCTCACTAGATCTTGAGCTCGTCTTCGTCTCGTGCTCCCGTCACAACATCGAGATCTCCACTCGCAGGTGAAGCTAAAAACGAGACAACGGCTCACCGGAGTCTCACTTGTAATGGAGTCGCGACAGTAGGAACGGAGACGAAGCTCTTGGAGTCGTCTAGTTGATCACGAGAAACACCGAGGAGATCTAATGGAGGTCTCTTCACTGGAATCCATGATGATGGCAAAGCTCCACGAACAATGACGAGCTCCTGACCTAAAATCGAGACTGACGCGTCACCGGCTACAACGACGATTAGATCTCGGCGGAGGGTTAGAACGTAGAACTAGAGCCCACCGAGGATGGTGATGATGACAGAAGGTCCGCCGAGAATCCGGTGACGACGCACGGCAGAGCACCAGCGAGAGCTCACCGGAAAACAGAGAGCTCATCGGTGGAGTAACGGAGACGAAGACACAAAGCTGAGCAGAGATTGAATGTCGCCGGAGAAGAAAGTATGCGCCGACGGCGGCAACGAGGTTTTAAAAAAATATATATATATCTAAACCCCAAGATCTAAAACAAGTAAAGAGAGAGGAGAGAGACACTACCTTTCTTTTGGTGGAGTGAAGTTATGGAAAAAACAAAAGGTGAAAGAGTATTTATAGCACCACTGTCAAAACCCTGGAATGGCACGTTTCTATAGTCGGCAGAAACAATTCCAGTTTCTGAAAGGAATCAAATTTTTAATTTCCAGCGGGAATTAACAATTTTTAATTTCCAGCGGAATTAAATTTTCAGCTTCCGGATAAAACAATCTTTGCTAAGTCCAGAAAAACGACTAAAACGGAAACATGACGACCATCTCAACATTAACATGAACATGTGAGAGTAGGGCAAGATATACAAGTTTTACGAGCTTTAACGAGAACAAGCTCAGCAAACTTTACAGGACCTGCTCCTCAAGTTTTACAAAACGAATTCAGGAACACAAGTCTATAAAAGGTCTTGACTGAGCTAGGCATTAACGTGAACATGAAAGCTCAGTAACGTCGGCAGTTGAACTAAACAATGTTTCGGAATCTCGTCTCGTCAGACACCGACAGAGTAATACATTTTCTTGAAACCTCACTACGACTATTTTACCTCGGCACCATAAGAATTGATACTACCGTTGGGAGGCTAACTGTTCGGGTCAGATCTCACCCCGATAGAGATCATCAAGAAAATGACTAAGTACCATAGGTGAGCGCGCAGTTATTTGGAGGAGCTCTATTTAATCCCAAGACAAGCTTTGTTTTTGGAATAGCTCTTCTTCTTTCTGGGACGAGCTCTCCAACGTGACTAGGACCAGAACTAGCTCTCCTGATTTCTGGGACGAGCTCTCCAAAGTGAATGGGACCATGACTGCATCTTTCCAGGACGACGTTTGTAGTGGTCCACTACACTCTAGGAGACCACTATGATCATTTCACCTCAAGACATAAGAGTGGGCCGAGCTTAGAAGGCCCACGCTGGAGAGATGCCGAATTAGGAGCCCAGGAGTAACAAGTTGCACCGAACACTTCTGCAAATTGGGCCTAGATGACGAGCTCTGGAATCTAGGCCCATGACGATGACGACCCCAAGACCTAGGGCGGCCGCCGACTACGCTAGGAAGGAATCCCGAAAATTTAGGAATCTTACCCTATCTCTTTAGGCGTAGACCTAGACCGACTTAGACTTGTATAAATAGACCTTGTACACCTCGGAAAAGAGGATCCGCATTTTTACACAGAAAACATTTGTAATATTTGCAAACACATTAATAACATACTGTCTTGAGATCTTCACTAGGTGTTTCTCGTCTCAGAACTTTCAGACCTAGACCCAATTGACTATTTCAACTGTGCAGGTTTCCACCACCACAATACTGCATATATATATATATATATATATATATATATATATCATTGATAATGTACTAAAACATGGCTTGAGTTATTTTGTTTTGACTTAAAATTGAAATCTCATTAGAACTTATCTTTGACTTTACTTATTGCACTAAAAAATTCTACGATTATTTTCTCGATATGTATCCCAAAGTTGTGAAAACTTTAAAAAAAAATAATTGATTCTTTACTCATAACTGTTTTTAAACGTATATATCGACAATAGGAATAATAAACATGATTTCTTCTAAATTTATATAAATTAAAAGAACATATATCATTTTAATTGGATAGTCTACTATGTTCCGAATCTTACCTGTGATGTTTTTGGAAAATTTTGCGACAGATGGAATATCCGTCTTGCCACAACAACTGTCTACTACCCTCAATGGAAAGGACAGGCCGAGTCGACTAATAAGACGCTAATAGCTCGGCTAAAGAAGCGCCTAGGAGAAAACAAGGGAGCATGGGCAAATGAACTTCCCGAAGTACTTTGGGCTCATCGGACAACGCTTGAAGATCGACAGGTCAGACCCCTTTCTTTTCAGCCTATGGAATAGAAGCGCTAGCAACTGATGAAATTCACATCAATCGTGCGCGAAGAGTCTTGATTACTCAAGACATCAAGATGAACGAACGAAGAATTTGTGAGCATCTCGATGACCTCAAAGAAGCTCGAGACAGTGCCTTGTTGAGGATACAAAATTATCAACAGCTCACCGCAAAGTATTACAATAAAAAGGTACAATATCGATCTTTCGATGTAGGCGATCTCGTCCTCTGTAAAGTTTATAAAAATTCAGAAGAGGACGAAGCCGGAAAGCTAGGAATCAAGTGGGAAGGACTGTATCAGGTCTTAAAGGTTGTAAAACCTGGAGTGTATGAACTCCTCGAGATGGATGGAACAGAAATCCAAAATTCTTGGAATGCTTGTAACCTCAAGCGGTATTACTACTGAAGTAATAATTCAAACAAAAAAAGTACTCCTTTGAACGAGCCTCCTTTGTATAGAACTACGAGTGACTTGATCCATTCTTTTAAGAAAGGTACGTAGGCAGCTTACTTTTTCAGAAAAGTCTAAGTGCAGTTACACATAAAAAAAATATATATATATATATATATGTATCTTTTAAAATAAAGATTCTCATTTAAACCAAAGACTTACTTTTGAAAGTATTTTACTGTTCATTAAAAACCTAGTCTAATCAGCTCGATAATTTAATATACAGCATTTTAAAAATAAAAACTTTATACGATTCGATCGTCTATTGTCACACATTGGAACTTTGGCCAGGTATATGATCAACGCGCTTCTCACAAGTGTCGTGGTGAAATAATTCACACCCTTTGGTAAGCCGGAGCGAGGTCCGCACCTCGCGCTTATGACAACCAAGGAAATCACAGGCCGACTCTCGATCGCATACTGAAGTTTCGTCCGAGGGTAAAAGTTGAGCTAAGCCAAAGCACTAGTTCTTTGCACTCTCAGGCCCCAAACCGAGCTCGCCTCGTACCTAGGTAAAGATTCTAAGAACCGACACCGAGCTGGTAAACAGCGAAGACTTGGAGGAATTTTGCCTCTAATAAGCCGAATTACATAATTCGCAAAACACTAAAGAGTCTTCTGAAAGTAATCTTAGTGCCCCAAAGCCGAACTCCATAGTTCGCGACCACTTAAGGATTCTGACGAAAGCAATCCTAGGGTGTTTTTACAAGCCGATTCTCCATGAGCTCCTGATCATTCAAATTTCTTATGAAACGATAAGGTGTTAATAAGATCGAGTTCATGCATCGCAAAAAATCCAAAACCTAAGAATTTGCAGTGGATTCTGAGTTCGGAGCTCGATGATAACATCTCACAAAAAGCTATGAAGCAAGCTACATGTTACGAAAGATCTTAAACAAAGTTGTTTATTATCCGAAGAGTTCCGAAGCGAGGTAAATCTTACGAATGATCTTAAATAAAATTATTTCTTTTTATTACTTAAAAGGATTACAAAAGTTCCAAAGCGAGTTAAATCTTACAAAAGATCTTAAACAATATCGTTTATCTCAAATTACGAAAAAAGTTCCGAAGCGAGCTAAATCTTACGAAAGATCTCAAAAATTATTGAAAACCTAAATGCTCCAAAACGAGCTGAAATCTTGTTCAAGATCCTGCAGCCATTAAACCTTTTGGTTCGTAACATAGTGACGGTGGAGATCCTTGCAGACCTCGTTGTCGAAGTAACAACCGCGGCAATAGAAGGGTGTCGAGGTGTCGGATCCACCTAAGGCTTTGGAAGTGACCGCTCCAATAGATTGGAAGTACCCACTCCAATACTCCTCTGGGGACCAGACACCTCAATCAGGGATTGTTATTCCCGAACCTCTTACCAACCATTTCAAAGTCAAACTTCAGTTCGGTTGCGATGTCCAAACAGATATCGGATCAACCGAACAAGCAGAAGCTGGTTATTGGAGTGGGAATATGATCTCTGACATGACGGTTTCTTGGGAATATGATCTCTGACATGAGTGAAACCTTGAGTCGTCGTCTCTTGAGAGTTCCGCAATCGATCCAAGTCCATCTCCTCGTACGAAGGAACTACTAAAGAAAATTCGTCATTCCTCTTTTGAAATAACGAATGGAAAACAATTCCACCACTTCGGCCTTTCTTTGAAGAAGGAAAGAGTATTAATCATGTTTGGGAGTGTGTAGATTCTGAAGAATTTGGCGTTATATTTATAGCAAGAAAGAGGAAAAATTAAGGGTAAAGGAAAACACCTTGGAAAAAGTTCTCATCTACTGCTGAAGCACCCAATCGAGAAGTGCCACGCGTCAAGTACGAAGATTTAGTATAAATATTTCACCAAAATCGTGCGGGGAATCACAACTCCCTAAGTGCACTTGGTTCGTCGAACGTCACCTCAAAGAGCGAACGTACCAGATCAAACCGCGTGTCAAGGCAAGTTTTTTGAGATTAACTCAAGATCTGAGTTGGGCAAATCTTTCTCAGTACGTCTCGGTCGAGCTTATTAAAGTAATACTCGCCGAGCTCGGGGGGAGGGGGCTAGTTGGTGGTATCGGGTCTGACACCCAATACCATACCCGACTTAGATCCGACTCGATACAAAGTTTTGAGGACAGCTCGGAGGATGGGCCAACGAGAACCCATTAGCAGCGTCTCAACCCGTTAAGGAGCATTAGCCGACCTAGGCGAATACGGGCAAATTGGAAGATTTAGTTCGGTTAAAAGGAAATACTTAGAATTAGTATAACTTCCTTTATTCTTTTAAGAGATTTTCCATTTATCTTTTAGGGTTATTTCGACTGACTTTGTACTTGTATAATTACTTGATGTATTCCTCCAAAACGAAAACATCGCCTTCAATAAAGAATTATATACACATCTTTTCGCTTGATCTTTTCTTTCTCATATTACGTTTAAACCTAGTTCCTCTATTCTTTTGACCGATCTCGGATTGTTGCTCAATCCGGTATCACCAGTAACTCATCGAGTTTAATAGGGCAACTCCGGAGGAGAAGGAAAGAATGGCTTCTCATCGAGTATTGTAGGTCAAAGTGAGTTAAATTTAGGTTTGGTGTGAAGTGTTAATCGAATGTGCCCCTTTGGAGAGGAGGGTTTGCGGAAATACAAAGCGAAACGTAGTGGAAAGGAGGACATGATGAGTTTCAGTTTTGTATTTGAAATTGAAATGTAAAAGAGGAGAGGAAAAGAAGACGGAGATAAGGGATTTTCTTAAGCTCCATTGAAGACAGGGTTTGAAACCTGTTGAAAGATATACGAAGAGTTTCTTTGTTCTGGAAGGAAACGTGGCATGTTGAGAGCATTTTAAACTGGTGATGTGGCGTTACATGGAGAGATTCATTGCACTTTCATATAGATGTTTCAATTTTGTTTTATGTTTTAATGTCCAAGAAATTTTTATGAGCCGTCCTGAATTTATCAAATTAGTTTCAGCACAAAGTTTGGACCAACAGTGAGGCCTCATTTGTTCTTCAATTTTTGTCATGGACAACGTTGATAAAGTTATATAAATTGGATATGAATAGGAAAACTATCGGATAAGACAAGCTAATGCAAAAATAGATGACTTGACAGACGATTGGTCTATTCGAAGGATAATGCATATTGTTTGCGATAAATTTGAAATTTTATTAGATCTTGAATTAACAATTAATTAAAGAAAAGTCAAAGGAGTTGGATAAGAAAGAGTATAAGAAAATTAATAAACAAATAAATGACAGTTAAGAATTATGAAATTTTAATCAATTTCCTTAAAAGTCCTTGTTATATCTTAAATGTTATAGTTTTTTTTTTTAACTTGATTATCAGATAATCTATTACATCAGCCCTAAATATATTCGATCGTCTGCAGCCTATGCGATTAGAGTGAACAGCTTCCACAAACGTTATAGTTTGGATTGGGTAATGAATAACTAATTTTAACGTAAAGGTTGACCCAAAAAAATAATCGTAAATTTATTTGGTTTGACTATATAGGTTAATCAGTTAAGTGGATAATGATCAGCTATAATTTTAAGGTAAATTGACTTGGTTTGACGATATTGATCATTCATTTAACAAGCCATCTCTTTAAGGTAAATTTCTTTAGTTTGACTATATAGGTTAATCATTTATCTGGATAATGGTTAGCCATAATTTTTCAGGTAAATTAATTTGGTTTAACTATAATGTTCAATCAAACTGGAATTTCAAGTGCACGAAATGTTAGTTAGCTAATTTTATTTTATAAGATTTTAGATAATTAAATATAGATAAAAAGACTAATATAGAATGCAATTTCCCTTAATTTATTTGGTTTGACTATAATGGCAATTATTTAACGTCATTTTCTTAAGGTAAATTTATTTAGTTTGACTATACTAGTCAAAAAAGGGAAGTTACGCTCAATATTACTTATTAACCATATATTTAAGGGAAATTGGAATGTATCATAGGTTTTGGGTCCATAATTAAGAATCTAATACTAAATAAATAAAAATTAAGTGAATAACATTCACCTCAAACAAAATGACAATATTATCCATCATTAATTTATAATTATTATTAAAGAAAACAAAAATCAAAAATCAAAAATCAAATTTACCAAAACCTAATCTTCTTTTCCTCTTCTTCATTCCACGTTTCTTTTTCTTTTCCTCTTCTCGAGCCACCTTTTTTTTTCCTTCTCTTTCTTCCATTGTTTCTTCCTTTTCATCTTATTAATTTTATTTTTCTTCTTACACAAACATCATAATCGATCTCATCTCTTTCAAGTGATCCATAAAATTAATTATTTTATATCAAAATCTCCATGCATGGATTAAGATTGTATGTCTTCTCGTTGTCCAACGTTAAACTCCCCATTTCATCTCTTCTCCTTGTCAATCTGAGCTACCGCTAAAGATCGATAAAGTTAACTATTTTCGGAAATCAGGTAACCATAGTTCTCATAATAGTTAGGTATATATGTTATTTTTATTATACAAATTATAATACGTAACTACGTTTCTGATAATAGTTCGCTATATATGTTATTATTTTTTACTACGCAAATTATAATGGGCACTACATTCTGAACATATAGTTAACTATTTTTGTTTAAATAAGTAATTATTATAAACGTTTTCATATAGTCCACTATCTGTAGAGTAGACAACTATGTTATAAAAATACTTAACTATATTTTAAAATTATGATTATTTTGTGAAAAATAGTTAACTATCTTCTCAAATCATAGTTACAAAATATAGTCAATTTTCTTTCCAAAAATCAACCATATATATAGTCTCGAAAATAGTCAACTACAAAAATCAATAATATATATAGTCTCAAAAATAGTCAACTTGTTATAAGCTCATTTAGTAGATGTCCATTAGAAGCCCATAGAATATGCTAGACTTATTCCCCAAGTATTCCTTCTAAACCTAATACGTGTACCCTATATATATTCATCATTCTCTCTGGAATAAGACATCAGTTTCTCTTCTCTTCTTTACCTAAACACGTTATCAGCACGATAGATCTAGCTATCTGAGTAAACCCTAATAGCCTATATTTTTTTCTTCCTCTCTCCGATCGATCGTAAGCTATCTTTCTTTTAATTATACAGTATGCATCTAGTATTATTTTATAACTGTTGTAGTTTCAAGTTCACGTGATCTTTCTTTTGTTAATCTTAATTGCTTTGATAAATTTTTATTTTATAAATTATTTTTAAGTTTGATTTTGTGATTCGATAACATACACATGTTAATTCATGAATACTATGTTTATCAACGAGTAATTCTCACAAATCATACTTATATATATATATATATTAATTATTATTTTTAAACAATTTTATGTTTTTATTTTTAAATTTGATTTTGTGATTCGATAACATACACATGTTAATTCATGAACACTATGTTTATCATCGAGTAATTCTCACAAATCATACTTATATATATATTAATTATTATTTTTAAACAATTTTATGTTTTTATTTTTAAATTTGATTTTGTGATTCGATAACATACACATGTTAATTCATGAACACTATGTTTATCATCGAGTAATTATCACAAATCATACTTATGTATATTAATTATTTTATTAATACGCTAATAAGTGTTATTAATCTTATCATATGATTCAGATTTGATTTTTAAAATTCATACATGGCATCATCACGTTATAGACCAAAACATGTTTCATTAATATCACTCGTCACATGTTTCAGAGATATATAGGAGACATGTTTAATTATGGCTTTGTTGATTTACCAAAATTGAAAGTTCTTTTTAATTGTTTGGTATGTATTGGTCTGATTGGTTTGATATCAACATATCGTGATATCATTTGGTGTTTTACACAAAACGATGCATGTTTAATCAATATGATACATTCATGGCATAACTATTATGCAAGTTTTGAATTACAATCAATATTTTGTATATATGATTGGTTAATGCTTTGGCATACCTATTTTACCATCGATGCTTTATATAGCTAATCGATTAATGCTATCAGCTCATATATTTTAATTATTTGTTTGTTCGATCATTGTGCACTATTGATCATGAATCATATTTCATGTGATTTTGGTCTATTCCCTGAAGTGAATGTGACATATTATATATATATATATATATGTATATATAAAGAAAAAGAGCACACTAAGCCAAGGCTATAAAATTATTTTGAATGGTCAAGAACAAAGTCAATGAGTTTTTTTCGAGAATTTGTATTCTCACCTAAAGTGAAATAATGCAATAGAAGTATAGAGCTTATTGAATGCTTAAGAAAATCAATGTATGAATGCTTCATAATAGCTTATTGAATGCTCCAGAAGAGCATGCAGTCTACAAGAAGGTAATATTTGATGGTATGTATTCTTTTAACTCTCAAAAGTTATAAGGATTGGATTGAGATAAAATACATTACCCAAATTGGATTTATATAGTGAGATTCAATTTGAGATACATGAACTTGAAGTTTCATATCATCCCGAGAGGAAAATTTAGAGAATCTCACATAGAGAATAAGTGACATATCCAGAAGATTATGTTCACTACTTGATTATTAAAGTTCACTACAAGTGATATATCTAGAAGATTATGTTCACTAAGTTCTTCAAACAATTCTCAAAGGAAAAGTGTGATCACCAGAATGTGATAATAGTTCGCTATGTATGTTATTATTTTTTACTACGCAAATTATAATGGACACTACATTCTGAACATATAGTTAACTATTTTTGTTTAAATAAGTAATTCTTATAAACGTTGTCATATAGTCCACTATCTGTAGAGTAGACAACTATGTTATAAAAATACTTAACTATATTTTAAAATTATGATTATTTTGTGAAAAATAGTTAACTATCTTCTCAAATCATAGTTACAAAATATAGTCAATTTTCTTTCCAAAAATCAACCATATATATAGTCTCGAAAATAGTCAACTACAAAAATCAATAATATATATAGTCTCGAAAATAGTCAACTATATTATTAAATAGTTATATAATGTATGGCTGTTTTTTACCTAAGTTTTTTTTTTTTTTGCAGAGAGCAAGTATATAAAGATCAGTGATGAGAAGAATATTTTTTAAAGAAAAAGATTTTAAGAGATTTATTTTTTATGTCAATAATTATCACATTTAATAGGGGTAAAATTGTCTATTATTTTATTCTCATTGTTACTCAGTTAATTTTCTCCCCTATGATGTTAGATACTTAATTTTCAACCAAAAACCTATTATTGAGCTAATTAACCCTATATTTAATTATCTAACATCATATCAAATGAAATCTAGAAACTAACATTCTAATTATTTGAGATTCCAATTCTTTCTTAATGTATTTATGGTAAGTGGTTCCATAATTTATTTTCATCATTATTTCATTTATTGTACTCTTTTCATATTAATCTTATCATTATTTAATTAGTTTTTTGCATTATTTAGAAGAGAAAAAAATAACCACCATCATAAATGTTTACTAGCTTTATTTTTATTAATTATATATAATTGACTATTACTTAAATACTTATCTTTTATAGTGAATTTTATATACAAGTAGTCAACTATATTTTTAATATTTACAAATAGTTCACTATTATTTATATAGTTAAATATATACAAAAACAGTTTACAATTACACATTTTTAGTGTGTCAATTTTGTAAATCATTATATCAGATAAATAGTTAATGAAATAGTTCACTATTTCTATTAATAGTAAAATCAATATGATATGGTTCACTATATAATTGTAATTGTGACGCCCGTAAACCATTTTTTTGATAAAATGGAGGGGCTGTCGATCGACACACGAGGTGTCTGTCGATCGACAGGGCTCTTAGGGGCTGTCGATCGACACACCTAGTGTATGTCGATCGACAGGTGCCCGAATTGGTTGGTTTTCTGGTTCGATTTAAGTCGTTCAATTGGACCGGGCCGGTTTGGGTAAACCTTAGGGCTTCGTATATAAGGGTTTTTGGCCGCATTTGAGCGAACCAAAGTCCCAAAATCATAAACAAAGAGTTTTGAGTGGAGTTTCTCTTGTTCCTGATAGTTTGTGGATTAGGGTTTCGTTCTTGATCGATTTGAAGAGGAATTTCGTGGTGATTGTAGCTGAATCGGTTTCTAGCCTCATTGTCCAGGAAATTCTATCCGAAAATCTAAGGTGAGTGCGTGACCATGGCTTCTGGGCCGGTGGATTCGTTAGGGTTGTTTGGTGGTAGGTTGAAACTGTTGATTGATCTTGTTTGTGTTGAATCTGTCTGTGAATTGCGTGTGGATTGTTTGGATTGTGTTTATTCGTGCAGGTTTCGTGTTAACGCAGAGGAGGAATCGATCCGAGGGGATATTGATCGATTTCCTATGAATCTGCGACGACCTGTCGATCGACAGCACTTGTGTGTGTCGATCGACAGGGTCACACGAGAGCTGTCGATCGACACCTAGAGGTTGTGTCGATCGACAGGTGATCGAGGAGCTGTCGATCGACACCTAGTGGTTGTGTCGATCGACAGGGTCCTGTGGAGCTGTCGATCGACAGGCACCGTGGGTGTGTTGATCGACAGGTGTGAACAGGGGTGTCGATCGACACCTAGTGGTAGTGTCGATCGACAGGCCGCCTGTTGGGCTGTGGTTGAGCCGTGTTGTTGTGTTTTGTGTGATTGTTTGATGCGTGTTTACCTGAGCGGATTCATCGCGTCTGTGTGCGCAGTCGTAGATGGGAGGACCGTCTCACTGGGTATTTGTGATAATACTCACGCATCTCTTTTTTCCATGTGGTGCAGGTAAAGGCAAATTGTGATCGTGGAATCATGGCAACGAAGAGGGAGATGATCTAGGGTCTCGGTTTAGTGCTGTGTGCTTTTATTGCTTTCCATTTCTGTTTTAGAACCTGGTTAGGTTGCTGGTTTTGATTGGAATTTGTTATTGGATTGGTTTAGTATTTTTAATGGAATTGATTTCTGGTTTAAATTGTTATTTGTTATCCGCTGGTAGCTTGTGTTGTTGCTTGGTTGTAGAGGATAGCGTTTATGGGAATGCTAGTCCGAGACCAAGGGTTTAATGTTTAAAAAAAAAAAAAAAAAATAACGGGTTGGGTCGTTTCAGTTTGGTATCAGAGCCCTTACGGTTTTAGGACGGGCTAGAACTGCTAGGATTGAATTTGGTAAATTGCAATTCTGTGAGTTTGGGGGTTCTAGATCATCTTCCTTCGAGCCTTCAAAGAGATTCCACGGTAAGTGTGTTTTATTGTTATTCTTTAGTGCTTAGCTTGTGTACTGTAGTAGTGCATGGTGTTAGCTAGAGGCACTAGAGAATGTGGCCGTGGGGGGGGGTGACTGTGGAGGTCAGGTTTGTGGACGGGACCAGTGAGTGAGTCGGCTGGGATGCGGCTCAGGGTTCCATTGAGACTGTGAGATCTGTAGACGTATCAGGGGTCTGTGTATTAGTGCGAGTGCCAGTGGGTGCCTGTGTGAGAGCCGGTGTGAGGGCTGTGGGCCAGGGCTGGTACTTGAGCTAGTGCTGGATTCGCTCGCTGTTCGGGTGCGCCCGCAGGAGGAGTCTAGGTGACGAGTTGATCGTCTGACAGATCTGTTGCAGTAGTTGTGTGGCGGGCACTAGTGAGGGAGTTGGCCGGGAGTGCGGCTCAGAGTGCTGCGTATGGGGGCTGAGAGTGATCCGTAGACGCTTCAAGACGGCTTGAGCGCCATTTAGACTGCTAGCGTGCAGCCAAGTGTGAGCGCCAGTGTAAGGGCTGGTGGGGATAGTGTGATCCCGGGTTGGCTGCCGGGGGCCGGTGTGGGTCCTCGTGAGGTTGGTAGTGCGGGTGCGCTCGCGGGTGGGCTCAGGGTCGAGTTGATCGTCTGGCGGATTGGCTTCAGCAGGGTTGGAGCGGTTATCGAGTGCGGTGCCAGTTGAGCTCCGGTGATGCCACGAGTGGCAGAGGTGCGGCGGAGGGCTGCGGTTGTTGGTAGGGTTCCGTCTTATCTGCGGATAAGGGAACAGGTGTAGAGAATTGGTGTAGGATTCTTTGCGAGTGGTGTGTCGCAGCTAGGAGGGTTCAGGCAGAGTTGGCCTGGGCGGACTTTTGGGCAGAGTGTGATGCCAAGTTCTTTCCTCGAGAGGCTGCGGATCGTTTAGAGACGAGGTTATTGGAACTGGGTCTGTGAGAGAGATCAGTTCGTGGGTATGACTTGGAGCTTAACCGACTCCTGGTTTATGCTGGTAGGAGCATGGAGGGCGAGGAGGCCCGGGATGGGAGGTTCTTGAGAGGACTTCGATCAAATGGAGGACTCGGTGCGGAGTGTCCATGTATGCTGCGAGAGCATAGTGGGTTGAGAGTGCTGGAGGCGTTGTCGAGACTCGAGAGAGCATGCTGTGGTAGTTAGCCCAGCTGTTCAGTCTATTAAGCCTCAGCAAGTGATACCTGGCATGGCCTCAAGCCTGTGCAGGGGCAGAAAAGGAAGTGGGAGGATACTTCCAGGTTGAGGTAGAATGGCCGGGATGCTTTGGGTGCGGAAGCATGGGCCATAGTTAGTGAGGTTGTTAGGTTTCTTAGCACATGGGAGTTGTATGGAGACCTTTGAAGTGGGCAGTGGTGAATTCCACGTGTTGTTCAAGTCTGGGGCATGATTGCTTCATCACTCCGGAGGGTGCTAGGTGGAGCGGTATTCGGAGTGGCGCTGGTGAGCGGATTGGACCGGTTATGGTTGCGGGATGGAAGTTTCTCGTTACTCATGGTCGGGCGAGAGGCGTGGAGTTTCTAGTGTTCTAGTGAGTTGGTGTCAGCGGACTTGGTGAGCAGTCCAGTGAAACTGTATGATGGCATCCTGTGTACGGATTGGCTTGATCAGTACAGAGTTCATCTGGGGTGTCACCGGAGTCGTGTTGTGTTGGAGCGTAGTAGGAGAAGGTTGGTTTGTCAGGGAGTGAAACCGACTTCTGAGAGTCTCGTGATCTCTTGGGTGCAGGCTGAGGCTATGACTGAGAGGTTGGGAGGCTTACTCGGAGACTGTTTTGCTGGCGAAGTCTGTAGGTGAGGTTGCAGTGAGGGATATTCGGGTTGTCCAGGAGTGTGAGGATGTCTTTCAGTCGCTGCGGGGATTGCCGTCATCGTGGTCGGAATCTTGCACGATTGAGTTAGATCCTGGGACGACGCCGTTATCTAAGGCACCTTACAGGATGGCTCCAGCAGAGTTAGAAGAATCGGTGATGTTGGTGATGAGGAATTGTGGTAGTTTCCGGTTGTGCTTCGATTATCGAGGGCTTAACCGAGTCATTATGAGGAACAAGTTTTGTCTTCCGAGAATTGATAAGTTGTTGGATCAATGGTGAGGGGCTACTTGGTTCTTCAAGGATGACTTGGCATCCGGTTAACACCAGATTCTATTGATGAGGTGGTTGTCAGGAAAACGGCTTTCTTGACGAGTCATGAGTAGGGTGGAGTTAGTAAATGTGCTTGTCGGGATGACGAGTGCACCAGCTGCATTTATGAGGATGATGAGCGAAGCCTTTCAGTGGTATCTGAATGAGTTCGTGATTAACTTTATCGATGTCATCTTGGTGTATTCGAAGAGTCTGGAGGAACATGAGGTTTATTTGAGTAGGGTTCTAGAGAAGTTGCGGGAACAGAAACTGTTTGCGAAGTTGAGCAAGTGTGGTTTCTGACAGGTGGGAATGGGTTTCAGGGTCTTACTGTTTCTGCAGGGGAGTTTCTGTGGATCCAGTTAAGATGCAATCGAGCTGAGATTTTGCCTAGACCGAAGAATGAGACTAAGTGTAGTGGTTCTCGGGTTGGCAGGTTATTTCAGGAGTTGCATCAAAAGGCCTTGAGAGTACGGCTCATTCCATGACCAAGTGGTTAGTGGAGTAGGTTCCTTTTCGGTGGTCTTTGGTTTAGGAGGCGGAAGTGATGGGAGAAGTTGTAGCGGATTGAGTTTTCCTTTAGTTTACCGGCGCGGTGAACTTAGCTAGGGGCGGATGCTCTTAGGCGGAGGAGGTATGATTCATCTCAGGAGCGGGATGTGGAGAATTTGGTGAGCATGCTTAGTACTTTGAGGTTGTGTGTTACTTCAGAGGAACCGTTGGGGTTAGCGGCGGCAGATCAGGCGGATCTATTGAGCAGGGTCCGAGTAGCTCAGGAGCAGGATCCGGTGTTGCTAGATCTCTCCAAGGCTACTGGTTCCGAATATCAGGTTTCTGCTAACGGGACTATCTTAGTGCATGGACGAGTCTGTGTTCCTAAGGATGAGGACTTAAGGCAGGAAATTCTGAGAGAAGCTCATGCGAGTAAGTTTTCGATTCATCCGGGAGCGACTAAGATGTATCGGGATTTGAAACGGTATTATCATTGGGTCGGGATGAAGAGAGAAGTGGCAGATTGGGTTGCAGCTTGCAATGTGTGTCAGTTGGTGAAGGTTGAGCATCAGTTCCTAGTGGCTTATTACAGAGTTTACCCATTCCAGAGTGGAAGTGGGACATGATCACTATGGATTTCGTGGTAGGGTTGCCGGTTTCTCGGACCTATGACGCGATTTGGATGATTGTGGATCGTCTGACTAAGTCAGCACATTTTCTGGCCATTAAAAAGACAGACGGAGCGGAGGTCTTGGCTAAAAAGTATGTGAAGGAAATTGTGAGGTTGCATGGAGTGCCAGCGATTATTGTGTCGGATCGAGATCCGAGGTTTGCGTCAGTGTTCTGGAGAGCTTTTCAGGCTGAGATGGGCACTAAGGTGCACATGAGTACAGCTAATCATCCGCAGACGGATGGGCAGTCCGAAAGGACGATTCAGACACTGGAAGATCTGTTAAGAATGTGCGTGCTAGATTGGGGTGGTCATTGGGCGGATCACTTGAGTTTGGTGGAGTTCGCATATAACAACAGTTTTCAGGCGAGTATCGGAATGGCTCCTTTTGAGGCGTTGTATGGGAGGCCATGTCGTACTCCGCTATGTTTTACCCAAGTGGGGGAGAGGAGCATCTTTGGGGCTGATTTTGTTCAGGAGACGACGGAGAAGATCCGTGTTGTGAAGCTGAACATGAAAGAAGCTCAGGATCGGCAGAAGAGTTATGCCGATAGGAGAAGGAAAGAGTTGGAGTTTGCAGTCGGAGATCGAGTGTATCTCAAGATGGCGATGATGCGGGGTCTGAACAGGTCCATATCCGAGGATAAGCTGAGTACGAGGTACATGGGTCCGTTCCGGGTTGTGGAACGTGTGGGACCAGTTGCTTATCGGTTGGAGCTGCCTCCGATTATGGAGAAATTCCATGATGTGTTTCACGTTTCGAAACTCAGGAGATGCTTGCATGCTTCTGAGGAGGTAGCAGTGACGATTCCTACAGATCTTCAGCCAAATCTGACTGTTGGGATGAGGCCGGTTAGGATTCTTGAGAGAAGTATCAAGGTTCTGCGCTGGAAGAGAGTGTCGTTGTTGAGAGTCTTGTGGGACTGTGACGGTATTCAGGAGGAGACTTGGGAACCAGAGGCAAAGATGAAAACGAAGTTCAAGAAGTGGTTCGAGAAGCAAGCAGAAGAGTGATTTCGTTTTTCTTTGTGGTTTCCAGTTTCAGTTTTTGTGTTGTGGTCACCGTGTGTGGTGAAGTTTTTGGTTGTGGATTTTTGTATTTTCATTAAGTTGTAATGATTATGACACTTTTCCAATGAATAAGAAAGTGTTTTTCTTATGTGTTTGACTTGAGAGTCATGTGTTTGTGGTTAGAGAACCTCGGAATGGAAGTTTTATTGCGGATAGAACTTGCCAGTTTCGGTGGGGACTCTAACGGTTTGTGTGTGTGTGTGTGTGTGAGAGTCTCGGAATGGAAGTTTTACGGTAGTTAGAACTGTCTAGTTCTGGGGGGACTCTGCGGGGACATCCGAGGTGAGGGATGGTCCGGGTGATTTGTGCTGATCACAGTTGTGATGGTATTCCGGGAGGGGAATATCATGTGAGACCTTAGGAGGTAGTTCCGGTCAGAGGTGCATTATAGACGTTAGGAATTGATAGCATAGCTCAGAGTTAGACATCGGTCTTTCTTGGAGATTAGTCTCCGGCAGATCTTGAGAGATGCGTCTCTCCGGGGGACAGTGGGTTCCCCGCATACCGATCGTTGGTCAGGATTGCGCGGCCTGAGATCGTGAGGGTATGGGGATAGTTTGGGAGGTTGCGACCTCTGGCAGATCTCTGCATACCGAGAGCTTGATAGACTGTGTGTCTTGATGGATTGAGGTGTGTGGAGATGATTGAGTATCGAACACCGTCAGGACTGCGCGGACTGAGGTGGGTTGATACTAGACACCTAGAGCTGAGGGGTGACGATCCCGAAGGCTAGATGGTGGCTATGAGTTATGAGCTATGGGCAATCAATGTCTGAGACGGGTCTATGTGCATAGGACGGATGTGAACCTCGAGAGGGTCTGGGAGATGTAGTCTCCGGTGTTGCTGGCGGGTTAGGCCAGGGTAGATTGTTGAGTAGTGTTAGAGGATTCGAGGACGAATCCAGTTTTAGTGGGGGAGAATTGTGACGCCCGTAAACCATTTTTTTGATAAAATAGAGGGGCTGTCGATCGACACACGAGGTGTCTGTCGATCGACAGGGCTCTTAGGGGCTGTCGATCGACACACCTAGTGTATGTCGATCGACAGGTGCCCGAATTGGTTGGTTTTCTGGTTCGATTTAAGTCGTTCAATTGGACCGGGCCGGTTTGGGTAAACCTTAGGGCTTCGTATATAAGGGTTTTTTGCCGCATTTGAGCGAACCAAAGTCCCAAAATCATAAACAAAGAGTTTTGAGTGGAGTTTCTCTTGTTCCTGATAGTTTGTGGATTAAAGTTTCGTTCTTGATCGATTTGAAGAGGAATTTCGTGGTGATTGTAGCTGAATCGGTTTCTAGCCTCATTGTCCAGCAAATTCTATATGAAAATCTAAGGTGAGTGCGTGACCATGGCTTCTGGACCGGTGGATTCGTTAGGGTTGTTTGGTGGTAGGTTGAAACTGTTGATTGATCTTGTTTGTGTTGAATCTGTCTGTGAATTGCGTGTGGATTGTTTGGATTGTGTTTATTCGTGCAGGTTTCGTGTTAACGCAGAGGAGGAATCGATCCGAGAGGATATTGATCGATTTCCTATGAATCTGCGACGACCTGTCGATCGACAGCACTTGTGTGTGTCGATCGACAGGGTCACACGAGAGCTGTCGATCGACACCTAGAGGTTGTGTCGATCGACAGGTGATCGAGGAGCTGTCGATCGACACCTAGTGGTTGTGTCGATCGACAGGGTCCTGTGGAGCTGTCGATCGACATGCACCGTGGGTGTGTCGATCGACAGGTGTGAACAGGGGTGTCGATCGACACCTAGTGGTAGTGTCGATCGACAGGCCGCCTGTTGGGCTGTGGTTGAGCCGTGTTGTTGTGTTTTGTGTGATTGTTTGATGCGTGTTTGCCTGAGCGGATCCATCGCGTCTGTGTGCGTAGTCGTAGATGGGAGGACCGTCTCCCTGGGTATTTGTGATAATACTCACGCATCTCTTTTTTCCATGTGGTGCAGGTAAAGGCAAATTGTGATCGTGGAATCATGGCAACGAAGAGAGAGATGATCTAGGGTCTCGGTTTAGTGCTGTGTGGTTTTATTGCTTTCCATTTCTGTTTTAGAACCTGGTTAGGTTGCTGGTTTTGATTGGAATTTGTTATTGGATTGGTTTAGTATTTTTAATGGAATTGATTTCTGGTTTAAATTGTTATTTGTTATCCGCTGGTTGCTTGTGTTGTTGCTTGGTTGTAGAGGATAGCATTTATGGGAATGCTAGTCCGAGACCAAGGGTTTAATGTTTAAAAAAAAAAAAAAAAATAACGGGTTGGGTCGTTTCAGTAATATAGTTCATTACTTTTTCTAATTCAAAGAGTAAAATAGTTTACTATTTATATCAGTAGTAATATAATTGTGATATAGTTCATTATATAATTTATCTATCTAAACAATAATCAATTATTTTGAATAATAAAAATTATTGTTAATTTGAGAAAACTAAAATATAATGTGGTTTTATATATGGCAACTTCGAATTTATTTATAAAATAATTTAAATGTGATAATTATTATAAGGCAAATATACATTAAATTTGCATTAAATGTGCTAATTTTGATTGAATGCATAAAATGATAAAATCATTTACTTTTATTTCTCTTTGTTACTTATTAAATTTCCATATTACACATGCTACTTTATTAATTTAGATGCTCAAACCTATTATTTTACTAATTAACCTTAATTAGTATAAAGTAAATCTACATTAAATTTGCATTAAATCTGATAATTTGGATTGAATGTGTAAAAGATAAAATCATTTAATTTTATTTCTCTTTGTTACTTACTAAATTTTCATATTACACATGTTACTTTATTAATTACGATGCTCAGACCTATTATTCCACTAATTAACCCTAAAAAAATCCAAATCTCATTAATTCATAGTTATGTTTAAAGACTATTTACTAATTAAAAGAAAACCAGCTTTCACACAAAACATTATAAATACTATAATTGATGTTTTATATTCTCCCAACAATTATCTTGTATCTCAAACAAAATGAATTCTTTTATACTTTTTATGTTGGTTATTATTACATTTTTTAATCTCAATGAAGCTTGTATGAAAAATCGTGTAGTAATTCAAAACCAACTCGGTACAGGTAGAGTTCTTCAACTTCATTGTCATTCTACTGAACTAGATCTAGGGATCAAATATTTAAACTTCAATGCGACACCATACGTCATTGAATTTTATGATCAAGTAATTCGTAAAACAAGATGGGCATGTATTCTTAGGCAAGGGCCTAACATGGAGTATTTTTATGATATTGAAGTATACAGAGCGAAACTCAGACTTATTCCAGCATGTGGTCAATTTCGTGAATGGGTAGCTAAAGAAGATGGGATATATTTTAGAAGAGCCACTAGTCAGATTCTAAGTTTGGCACTAAGATGGAATAAAAGATAATTTGGTTTTTTTCCTAAATGTATCCAATGTTTATGTAAGTGGATCTTTTTATGTTTTATGAAATAAGCCATAAGGGCTAAATGGCAATCTAATTTTGTTATAACATATAACAAAATATTATAAGAAAATATGTGTCAATTTAATATCTATGTTGTATATTTGTTTCCTAACAATATCTATGTAATATGATATCAATGTTTTAAATAACAACATAATATCTTTTATTTATACAAAAAGAACTCTACCTTCATATGGTATTTTATTAAGAAATGTTTTTCTTTCGTCAACCATTTTAACTTTTTATGTATTAAGTGAGTATCCGCGTTATGCACAAGTTTTTTTTCTAAAGATTTTTTTGTTGTTGTGAGACAATGATTTTGTTTTTGTCAACCAACCAATATTAAAAAAGGTGAATTTGCTGTATGACTAAACTGAAAATTATAATAAAGAATATAGCCACAAAGATTATTATTTGAGTGTCTAACCAAAGCATACAACACTTAGTCAAAATTATCCTTTGTACGTGTTTAACCAAAGCATACCACTATTTTACACCCTAAACTATCTTGAATTGACATGCATTTCAAATTAATAATTGATTTAATCTTTCATGATTACAAAAAAATCACAAATCTTTTTTTACATCTAATATGATTTGAATTTTTATAAACTACCAACAAAAAATTTAGATGTAAATAGTGTTGCTAAAGAAAAACAAATTCTATATAGACACACATAAAATAGAATAGTATATATACATATAACTATTAAATAGAATAGACTTGAAAGGTTTTCACTTTTAAGCATTTTAGCTAAATTTACTGTATTTTCAGTTAACATCAAAAAAAAATTCAAATTATTGTTGCATGTTTATACAACTTTAATCTATAGCATATTCGAAAAAATATATATTTTATTTCATGAAAATTAAAAGTTTAAAAACTAATTTGTGTGAAGTTGTTAATGAGTAACATGAGAGGGGTGAAAAAAATAAAAATTGAGAATAAATTAAAAAGCAATAAAAAAATAAAACGAAATGAGAGAGAAGAGAAAAAGAAGAAACGTGAAGTGAGGTGATTTTTGGTACTTTAATCTGAAACAACCTTATGTTAAAAAAACCATTCTAACTAACCCTCTGTAATCTAATTAACCCCCATCTTTTGTTTTTTCAACTTTGCCCCCAACTATTTATTAATATAATTAACTTAATTAATTTTGCAATTTAATAACCTAACAACCAAAAACAATCCTAACCATTCCACGTGTCTGCCTCCTCTCTCTCGATCTCTCTGCCCTGCTTAAACCCAGAAAACAGAGCAAGCTCACAAAGAAAATTCGATTCTTCCTTTGATTTCTCTATTCGTCGTTTGTCTTCTTCGTTTTCATTCTCTTCCTCGTCTATTCTTCCTTTTCCTCTAAATAGCAAAGAGTAAACAAAACGAAAATCATATGAAGTTTCGGATTCGGAAGCGTTCTCATCATTAGATTCTTCTTGAGGCTATCGTTTGTCTTCTTCCTCATTGTCGTCATTCTTCATCTAACAAAACAAAGCTAATGGAGGATATCCTAATGAGGAGTCAATGAAGGTACTTCATCTAATGTCATGTTCTTCTTTAGATAGTTAGATCTGCATAAATAAATTAGGTTGTTGTGTATTTTTAAATTTTAGTGTTTAGGGTTACATTATGTATTCTTTTAGTTCTGGGAATTTGTTTGTAAACTATATTACAGTTGTTTGCTAAGTCTAATATAGTAATGTGCTCGGTTTTGTGGTAAAGTATATACTGAATTGTGCTGAAAGGAGTGCAGGAACCCTATGTGCAAGACACTTACGTGCAAGAACAAAACTAGGTTGGTAAATCTCTCTGCCAGGTATGACTGGTAATACTGGTTATGAATGAGTAATATTAGTTTGATAATTCTCTCTGCCATGTTGAACTGGTATGAATAGGTATGACTAAGTGTTTTTAGGTTCCAAATTATCTTTGCCAGGTTGCACTGGTATGAATGGATATGACTATGTGTTTTTAGGTTCCTAATTCTCTCTGCCAAGTATGACTGGTATGAATGAGTATAACAGTGTTAGATTAGTATGGTGTGTTCTTCGTCTTTCATTATTGTTTCCATTCTCTTATGTCCACATATGTAGCTAATTGATACTTAGGTACCACATAAAATATATGAAGTTTAATACTGAAATTAGAAAGAAAAAAATGTAACTATTTTCTAAAACTATACCTTATACATATGGTTAATGTATAAGTACAAGCCTCATTGTGATGTCAAATATGCAAAATTAAAGTTATTCCACATTTGAATACACGAAATGATAGTAAATACGTTTAAATGGATGCATTGGAGTAGTCCTACTGAAAAAAATATTATTTCACCTAGGTATAACTAATAATACGTGAAAACTAGCCAAAAATAACTATGAGTAAAACGGTACTACTACAAAACTGGATATGACTAAGTGTATAATTTTAATATTATTTAATTCATATGGCGGCAGGACAGCACACATGTTAAATTTGTTTTATTTTTTAATTAATTTTTAATGATTAATACACATATTTTACACGTTTTCATAGTCATCTACACAAATTTGATACACATCTTTAATGATTAGTTATATCAGTCGTACCAAAAAAATTGAATTTTGTTCATAGTCATACTTATCAATACCATTCATATCCATTTGTTCGAAGCACCTAAAAACAAGTAAAATCAGTACAAAACAACATTCCAAGTCTTTTGGTCCTTAAAACTACCAAAATACAACAAAAACAATTATCTATTTTTTCACACAAGAACCATTTCTTCTTCGCCAACTTCAGGTGATTATGACAGTATTGATACCACCTTCTCCTTCACATCTTTGTCCTTCAATCCTCATTATCCTGCAATCCAAACATAATAATGTTAATCCCAGTATACTGGAGTTATAGTCAGTAGTATCAGTTATCCTAAGTACAAACAGTTAAACTCAGTAGTATCAGTTCCCTGATTCCTTGACATTTATATTTTGTAATATCAGTTCTTCTAATTACTAACAGTTAGACGCAGTAGAATTAGTTGTATTAAGCAGAGTCCACAACCCTACCAGTTAACCATTTCTATCATTTTCGATAGCGATGTAGATCAAATACATACCTTCGATGGCGATGCATATCCTAGCATAGCCTCATCCTTTTCAGGGGTCTCCTTTTCAGATTCTGACCCACTGATCACACCATATCTACTACTTCCAGCCTTTTAAGTCTATTTCCTCGACGTTTCTTAGTATAATGCATTTCTGCAAAATCCACAACAAAACAAATGAAAATAGTTAGTAAATTATCCAAATTCGGGTTATAGTTCAAACCGAATCTATTCATCTCCAAACCCAAACCCAAACCCAAACCCAAACCCAAACCCAAACCCAAACCCAAATTCAAAATTCGACACATCTCTTTGTGAAATCCAAATCCTGATACAAATTAATATCTCAAAACCTGAAAATCGCAACCCAAAACCCATTCGAAACAAAAAACCCAAATTGGTTTTACTTCAAACCCTAATTTTTTAATTTCAAAAAGATACATCTCAAATTTGTAGCAAAATCTTACATATTTTCATTTTAAATCAAAATTTTAGTACAAATCGAAACCCAATAATCTCTAAAACAAAAACCCATTCAAAATCAAAATTCTTTTCTGAAAATTAAGAGAAGTAATTGGGGATAAACCTTACCTAGAATAGATGGGATGCCAAGACACTAATGATGACGACAATTGTGCCGACGACGACAACAAAAACTGTTTGAATCGCAGGAGAAAGAAAGGCAGAGAAGATGATGTTCACGTTGAGAAAAAATAATAAGGGATTTAGTTTTTGTTTTTTTTCTTTTGTTTTTGTTATAGATAATTTAAAAAATAAAAATAAAAGTAAAAATATGTAATTAGCCCTGATTCATTAAGGGTAGAACTGAATTTAGCCACATTTCTATCAAACTCAGCTTTTAATTTTATAAGAGAGTTATTTTGGATTAAAAGTTTGGTTTGAGGGTTATATAAGATTAAAGTCCTGATTTTTGTCCTAAATACATATTATAGAGTTTGTATTCTAGCATAAAACTTTTATTAGTTAGTCAATCTGTTATAGTTTTTTTCATGTATATATTTGCCAATTACTCTATTAAAATATACTTCGATAATTGGTAACCGAATTAGGCGGGAGAATGTTTAGAAAGTAAAATTCAAAATCTACAACGTGCTGAGCAGGCCAACAGTTTTTTTTAAATTAAAAGAACGGATAATGAAAACCAACAGTTTTTTTTAAATTAAAAGAACGGATAATGAAAACCAAGATAATTGACTATTTAAATTCCTTGAACTTTGCGAGTATCGTGGAAAAAATGGACCACTCCTCTAGATTCATGACTATGTTAACAAGATCTGAGTAGTCAGTCTCAAAAGCCTGGCAATTCAGCTCTCGCTCCAGCATACTTGACATTTCCCAAATTAGTGCTTCCATATCCGCGTGTAACGAGGACATCCAAAACCTCAAACCTCGAACACCTAATACCAGAGTTTGGACTCTTTGGAAATCGTCTTGAAGAATATAAAACATAAATTAGAGAGAAAATCATAAATTTATTTTCAAAATATCAATTTTAACATGTGTCATCTTTTCAATTAATCTTGTTTTTTTAACCTAATCAGTCAAATTAATTAGTTTTTCTAATCTAATTCATTTAAAAGAAAATAAAATCATTTCCTCTTCCTCATTTCTTTTAACTTCCCGATTAAAAATTTGTTTTAACATCTTTAAATACAAAAATAATTGTCTATCTTTTACAGATTTTATTTTCGTCGTAATGTATTTAATAAACAGTTGTGATGTACATTTAACAAAATGATTTGCACCAGTGGCCTTAATACTAGACTTACTAGTACGATTAAAAAAGAAAAGAAAAAAATGGAATGGGCTTACGAAATAAGGTTAATAGGCCCAATAAGCTTTTTACCTTTAGTCGGTGATGTTCTTCAAGTTAAGAACTTGTCGGATTCTCTAACATCATAAATCGTGTCTAAAGTGAAGAGCTTTTGTTCTGTAGCATCACAAAATCATTGATTTGGGTTTTTGGGGTTTCTGGGAATGAGAGGAATCTTTCTTATCAGATCAAGGCTTTCAATTTTTAGAGCTCCTTCAGTTACATGTTCGAGATCTATTACTATTTTATATAATTCGAACAGTAACTATGTTGCTCGACCGTATTTAGAATCTCCTTTAGCTTCTTGTCTGCTTCATTTGGGTCTCTGTTCTATGTTCTCTACTTCCAAAGTTGATTCAGAGCTAGTGGGATTTAGAAATGATAACGATGATGATGAAAATGAGGAAGAGATTGACATTGATCTTGGTTGTGTTATAAGTGACGAGGTTGTTGTTTCAGAGGATGTTCGAAAGATTTCGAAGTTGTTGAAAGATTGTGGGAAAGACAGGAAGGGTTTTAGAGACAAGCTTGAGGAATGTGATGTGAAGGCATCAAATGAATTAGTAGTTGAGATTCTTTCTCAAGTTCGTAATGATTGGGAAACTGCTTTCACTTTCTTTGTTTGGGCAGGGAAGAAGCAAGACTATGTTCGTTCAGTTCGTGAGTATCATTCTATGATCTCGATTCTTGGTAAAATGAGGAAGTTTGATACAGCTTGGACATTGATTGATGAGATGAGAAAGTTTAGTCCTTCTCTTGTGAATTCACAGACGCTTTTGATTATGATTAGGAAGTATTGTGCGGTACATGATGTTGGGAAAGCTCTAAACACGTTCCACGCGTATAAAAGATTCAAACTTGTAATGGGGATTGATGATTTTCAGAGTTTGATCTCTGCTCTTTGTAGGTATAAGAATGTTCAAGATGCTGAGCATTTGATCTTCTGTAATAAGGATACGTATCCGTTTGATGCCAAGAGTTTTAACATAGTTCTTAATGGATGGTGTAATGTGATTGGTAGTCCACGGGAGGCGGAAAGAGTCTGGATGGAGATGGGTAATGTAGGAGTGAAACATGATGTTGTGTCTTATTCGAGCATGATATCTTGCTATTCGAAAGGAGGTAATTTGCATAAGGTTCTTAGACTTTTCGATCGGATGAAGAAAGAGTGTATTGAGCCAGATAGGAAAGTGTATAATGCGGTGGTTCACGCTCTTGCGAAAGCTAGGTTTGTATCTGAGGCGATGAAACTGATGAAGACAATGGAAGAGGAGAAAGGGATGGAGCCAAATGTTGTTACTTACAACTCTCTCATTAAACCTCTATGCAAGGCTAGAAAAACGGAAGAGGCTAAACAGGTTTTCGATGAGATGCTTGAGAAAGGAATCTGCCCAACAATCCGCACATACCATGCTTTTATGCGGATTCTAAGAACAGGAGAAGAGGTTTTTGAGCTATTAGCTAAAATGAGGAAGATGGGTTGTGAACCAATTGTGGATACATATATAATGTTGATTCGAAAGTTTTGTAGGTGGCACGATTTCGATAATGTGTTATTGTTGTGGGATGAGATGAAGGAAAAGGGTGTTGGTCCGGACCTTAGCTCATACATTGTGATGATACATGGGCTATTCTTGAATGGTAAGATAGAAGAAGCGTATGGGTACTATAAAGAGATGAAGGAAAAAGGTATGAGACCAAGTGAGAGTGTTGAAGATATGATTCAAAGCTGGTTTTCAGGAAAACAGTATGCAGAGGAGCGGATGATAGATTCGAAAGGCAGTGCGTCGGGTGTCGCTAAAGAAGGTATTGTGAAGAAATCTGAAAGAGAAGGTAACTTTCTCCAGCAGCCTGAGGTGAGAAGGGTTGTGAGAGGACATGGATATTCGTTTTGGGATGAATAGAAAGCTAGAGAGAGAGAGAGAGAGAGACATATCCTGAAGCAATGTTAGAGTTGAGAAGAATCACAAGTAGGATTTTGAAGAGATTTTGAAGAGATTTGACCAGATTAGTTCTAGTTAGGTCTGATCATAACAGGTTGGTTTTGCTTTGAGAAGAGTTAGTGTTCCTGAGGAATAAATTTGAAAGAGAAGAAATTCATAATCATATTTATATTTATATAAATCTGAACCTATCTTTGTTTGTAGATACAAACCAAGAGGATGAACATGTATGTGTATCCAATATTTACAAGCATACATTTGTTTATAACCTAAATAAAGATACAAATTAGAAAATACACACACTAACAATGCAAGGATCTTCTTTCATAGAAAACTAGTTGAGAAAATATTGAACCTTTTTTACCGGGAAAGTTGCCGAGAGAACTTGGTCTGACTTTAACCTTCCTCGAATGTCAAAGTAAAAGAGAAAAGATGAAATTTGTTTGCTGTTGTTGTCATCTTGAAGCTGAGAGAAACTTGTGGAATCGTTCTATTCTATTTTGTGACAAGTTCTTGCTCTTCTTCTGCTTCTTCTTCCTGTGGAAGAAATCCTCCGTATCCAGAACATAGGAGATCTACAACAACACCAGATGTTATAAACATAGAAGCGCTGGATTTCTCAAAACACGAAGAACTGATACTGATTTCGCTATTACCTTGTAGGAAGAGCAAGACATTTTGCACTCAAGGCCATTAATTACTTCTACACCTTCCATTGCCTTGCAGGCTACTGCAAGATCATCCATACCGGAGTATCCACGCATGTTCCTGCACACACACAAAAAATCAGCAAACGGACTTATTTTATGTATAATGAATGCCTTAAATCACTATGGAATTGTACCAACTTCTACAGCAAGAAATGGATTTATATGTAATTAAAGATGGGTGGACACTAGATATACCTTTGTAGCACAATGTCTTGTGGCTCTTTCTTCCCTGATGAGTTGGTGAGAAACTCATTTTGCATATAACTTGCAAACGTGGGCTCCATGGAAACTGCATACGCCTCAGGCTTTTCGACTATGTTATCCATAAGCTGGATTGACAAACGAGGTGGAGAGGACTGTATATATAGCAAAACACAGAGAACACGTTTCAGGGTCAATGAATAATCACAATTTATAAGTCAAGAGAATGGAGAGAAAGATGAGAATTAGTTTAGGATTCTTACACATTCTATCCGATAAATATTTTCCTCATGAAGTAGGATCCTGGCATTTTCATAATACACTGAGTCAATGACCCTCCCAGGATTCCGAGATTTCTCATACTCATACAACTGAAGAAGCTTATTGTCCATATCGTCAGCTACAACGGCTTGAAGCTGCAATAGATGAAATAAGTCAATATGTTAGAAGGAATATGAAAGTAAACATAAACCAATACAGCTGGTGAAAAAAGAAACCTGTTTAACCAATTTGTATATCAGTTTCTCCAAGGTGAATAAAACATATGATTGGTTTCCCATAATAGCTCTGCATTCATCCTCAAACTTGGAATTTTCAGCTGAGCCATTAAGCAGACTAAGCAGAGCACTCATAAACCTGCACAATATATAGGTAAGAGTGTAAGACATTTTTACTGAACTGAAAACAGAATATGCATAGCTTAGCTTATATAAAACAAATGGACCAATTGCATGCATGCATCCATTAGGTTGAGGAATGTACCTTGCATAAGGATCTGCTGAACTAGTATCCTTAATGTTTCTCTGTTTCATTTCACCGCCTGCGCAATTCTTTTTCGCAGACGAAATTCTCTCGTACAGGATCTGAAAAAAACCAATTATAAATAAGTACTGAAAATCTTTTCAAGGTCAAATAAATCATAAGAAATCATTCCACTCACTCGGTGAAGCCTGAAAAGAACATAAAAGTCGTCATTCCCGTAGAAAACTCTGGAATCTTTTTTCCTCTCATCAAGCATAAGTGCAGCAGCTACATGCTTTGAAAGAGGCTTAACAGATAGAAGAACACGTTCTGATGGTGGAAGCAACCCATTGTCTTCTTTTAAAAGAAACGACTCAGTTCCCTCTGCCTCTCCTTCACTTTCAGCTTTACCATCAATCTCATCATGCTCACCATCTTCCTCCACACCATTATCATCCTGTGAACATTCATCACCAATAGATTCAGTTCCCGACGCATCCTCACCAGCTTCTGAAGCATCATCACCATCCTCGTCGTCAGCATCATCATCATTTTCTCCTCCAGCTTCAACTGCATGTTCTGGTTCTGGTTTGGCAGTAGACTTCAAACCATGATCTTCGTAACCAACAAAGTTGTCTTCGGAATCACCAATAGGTGACAATTCACCTTCCTCCTTTTCAATTTTAGATGGACCACCGGATTCTTCATAATTACCGTTGGCTTTAGAAGCATCTGACTGCGCTCCATTTGCTAAAACTATAGTTCTGCCATTATCAACTCCCTAGAGAAATAGCCACGACCAGTGAGAATGGTCAGAAGAGTCCACAAAAGCAGATTAGACTAGTAAGAACATATAACTACAACGTGAATCTAAGTACAGTACCTGGGCACATTGAATGGTATCAATGTTATCTACAGTGTCACTTGGTTTGGCTAAAATGCCACGTGAACCTTCAAAATAAAAGTAAAGAATCACCAACACGTTAAGGTAGTTTATTGCACACAAAAAAAATCAAATTCAATCCTGAAAATTCCTGGAGAATCTCCGCTTCCTACTTTACCATTATTGTTTTCAACCCCACTTGAGAATGGTGCACTTGAAGTGGCTACTCTTTCATCAACATCTCCGGATCTTTTCTCGACTCCCTTTCCCATTTCTTGTTCTTTCTGGGGTTTTACAGCAGAACAGGTGGCAACATCTTTGTTAGCAGGATCATCATCCTTGCAATTTTCTTTTCCTGAAGAATCCATATTCAACAAACCAGTCCCGCCATGATTGGAGACTCTAGATGAAGGATACTCATCTCCATTGGCAGCAAATTTTAGTTGCCTGGAAACCAAACTTATTGCGTCAGAACTCACATTAGTCTCCCCGCTGGCAAATTCACTGTGATGCTTGGTTTCTACGACATCTTCAACAGAATCTGACCCCTTGGCCCTGGGTGGAAAACCAAGCATCAGCTCCAGGAAATTAGCCCAGAGCCTCAGAACTTTACCGATTTGCTCTTTTGTAGAACATATCTCCTCACACGAAAATTTGACTAGTTTGAACAGGTCCTCATGAATAGTTCTATCACCATATTCGTACTCAAGGTGCGGAATTATTGGTTGTCTGTAACCAGCAGAAAGAGACAGAAGAACATCATCTTCTTTCTGAGACTTCTCTTTCAGGTCCTTGATTTCAGACACCAACGCTGGAATTCAACCAAAGATCAAATAAAATCATTATGAGAACATATAACTAAATGCAAGAAGAGACCTGCGACAGATGAATGTATGCAATAAAAACCAAGGACTGAACACTTTCCACGAGTTTACTTACCTTTTGTACTCAAGCTCTTAGAATCTTCCTGCTTAAAATAGAAGCTTTGGTGATCAAGTGATTTGTAATGGTTTCTCGCATACACATCCGCCCAGACCACATTAAAATCTTCACGGCATTTTGTCCATTCATCTTGTTTCTGTTTCAAACGAGTTAGAATTACAGGAAGTGCAGCGGCTGGATTTTTACGTATCATGTCTGTCACATCGAGACCATGGTCGCCATAAAGTCTCTCAATGCACCTTAAATTTAGGGCTGTAATAAGTCAATAAGAAAATGGCAAGTGTAAGACAGAGAGATGAGGGCTCAAAGATAGGGGAGAGAGATGGAACAGAGTGAACTACAGTCAGTAATATAGATCCCAGGTAAATAAACGCCTACAGACCTGTGAAATGGTCTTCGATCCGGAAGGAGCCCTCAAAATTTATTTTCTTCTCAATGATGATATTCAACAATTCTTCTGCACTTTTGGCAGCAGATCCCACAGATTCCAACAACATGTCCAACTCAAATCTGTTTCAAGGAGCAAGTAACAATAATATTAACAAACAAATTACTTAAGATTAAAAAAAATATATCATATAAGTAAAACTTCTTGTAAACGTACCTATCATCTTCACATCTAAACAAGCTTTCTTCATATTGGTTTCTGCGCATGTGCTTAAAAGCGGTGTTGTCTTCACTTCCTGAAGTGACAGAAACCCAGTGATCATTTAAAACAGCAGCTCCTGATTTCTGTCTATGGGGCATAGACGGTATTGGATACTGCAAATAAGAAATAATAGTAAGTACAGTTAATTAAATGCCAAGGATGCAATATAGAAATTTAAAAATCTTATTACATCTGGGGGGAGGAGCCGGTAGCTAGGAGTGCAACGCTCGCAATCTGATAGATCAAGATCTTGAATGCACATCCCCATGTACTTGTCCTTGGATCGTTCCTTTTCTTTAGCAGCCTCAAGGTCCCGTTTGTGTTCTCTTTCTTTTTCCTCCTCCTTCATTGACCTAGATAATTGTTCTTCACTACTAAGTGATTCTGCAGCAAGTGTACCACGCAGTGTTAGTAATATTCAGATAACGTACAAACCCAACAGAAAAGCATATCCATAGACAAGAAGGTAAGAAACTGCTGCATACTTTTGCTCATAACGCCAGCGAGGTGCTGGAAACCATCTGCAAAGAGGATGATGTTCAGAAACAGGCACAGATAACTTAATAAGTAAAAGGACAGTAGGTAATCTTAAATACCAATACTCTCACAACGCTCGAAGAAGTGATTGAACTCATCCATGAGATCAGGGAATTTTCCAAGGAGATCAGAAACCTGAATGAAAGAGAGTGGAGGTAAGAAAATATATACCCCTATCCATCAACACCAAAGCTATTTCTAGACCTACCAAACTCTGCAGGTCTTTCCTTTGGATAATTCCATTGCTAAACATATTGAGACACTTCAAAAATGCCTGATAATCATCTTGGCTGCATAATCGCTCCTTGACTTTCTCACAAAACACAAATGCTTGGTTGTACATGCCTAACACAATGAACGCAAGCACACAAAAAATCATATAGTAAGTCTCAGAAAACAGAAGTGCACCATCATAACGTACTGTTGACCGGACAATTAGAAAACAGCTATTTTTTTAGTATTCACATAATTTTAAAAATTCAGCATAACTTTGGCATATATGTTGGATACGATGATAGCATGAAAATGTGTAGCATGTCATTAATCTCCCGTAAAACGTATCGAAAATGTGGAGCCCGAAAAACAGAAAATGTGTGGTTCTCAATATAACTAAAAGCTGCTTACTTTTTAGATTGTTTTTCTCAGAATGTGATGCAGGACCAGGATAAACTTCAAAACCATCAGTTCTTCTAGATGACTTCCTTTTCTCTGTAAAATGTTGCAAGTTATCTTGTTGTGCTTCTCCATCATCCAAATCACGGCTTCTCCTTTCTCTTTTCTCCTTATTAACGTGTTTCCTTTGCTCTCTGTGCATCTTAACCATGGCTTTATCATCATTAAGGTCAGAACGGTCAACACTCTGATCCCGGTCACCCCGAGAAGCAACAACCCTTTCTCGTCGGCGTTCCTGATGATGAAAACCATATCAGCACAGAAATGAGAGACCTGATAACGATAATAGAACCAGGGAAAAATGTAATCAATATCATACCATCTCCATTAACATTCGATGCACATATGGAGGGCCTGATCCTCGATCATCATACCGTTGGGTCTGATTCCGGATTAACTGGGCTGCTGAATGAGGTGCCAAAGACTCTGGCAAAAACCTAGTAAACTCTTCAAGCAAATCAGGGTGGTCTTCAAAAAGAGTTGATACCTAACAAACAGATATTAGAGCTATAAGATATCGAAACTTCAATATGACAGTATAGGAGACCCTCCAGTGCTATAGCTATAGTGTGACATTACCTCATTGTAAACCTCAGTGATGTCCTTATTATCCTTCCGATACATATTTAAGATCTCCAAGAAAGACTTATAGACATGTTCATCGTCCTGAAACCGTCTCTGCAGTGAAAAAAAAAGAGACTGATACATTGAGAAACTAGTTGTTAGGGAATTTCAAAAGAAAACTATAAATGAGAAATATTCCTGCTTGACCTTAATTTTATTTACAAAAGTTATGGCTTCTTCAAATTCAACAGTTTTCTTTGGCAGATCATCAAGCTTAATTTCAAAGCCCTTAGGCAAAAAGGTGTTGAACCCAAAAATCAAATTGTTATGCCCCTTGAACAACTCCTTCACTCTTGCAATCACACCAGCTGTATCGGTCCTGTAAAATGCAAGCTGAAGAATGTTTCCAAATGCCTTCAGGCTAAAAAAAATCAATACGATAGGTAAGAAAGATCTTACCTTAGTGCCTTAAAATCTTTCATAACCTCAAGAAACATATCATATTTCTCCCTTTGATCTTGAAACATCTCCTTAACTCTCTTCAAGTAGGTCAAAGCATCATCGGTTGTCAATTTCTGAGAGTTAATACTCTCATCAGGAACGCTCCCTCCTCCGTTACCACCACTTCCAGGGATTGGAGATTGCCCGTATCTGCGCCAAAGGAGCTCTAATCACTTTAGTAAATTTCATTTAAACCATAAGTGTACGTACAACCACCTAACCCAGAGATCCACAGAGACAAGGTGGCCTTGAATCAAAATTAGTCTTCACTAATCTAAAGAGCAAGACTATTGCATGGGATAAAAATTGAGTTTCTTTACACAAGGAGATCCAAGCTACGATCACCACCTAATCAAGAAACTCATAAAGCCACAATCAAAATAAGTAAACTAACCAGTTCATTAACTACATCCTTTCAAACACAGGAAAGATTTATAGAAACATAAAAATGTCATCTTTAGGGAATTGAATTGGAAGAGAAAACTCACGCATCGCCTCGAGAAGAGGTAAAAGGACGTTTAAATTGAGACCCTGATGCATAAATATCATCTCTAATCCGCTTCATTACTGCCCAGGAAAAACAAAAATTCATTAATTAGGACCAAAATTCCCAATACAAAAAACCCAATCACTGAATTCCGATGAAGTAAATGAAACCTACTTTATGGGCGATTCAAAGAAATGATCGATCAGAGATGAATCAGATCTCTAAAGTAGCAGCGGAATCGAGAAGAGACACTTCGATCACCGCACCGATGAGTATAAGAAATAGTAATTAAGATATACACTTCCGGCGAAACTTCCAATTACCGGAGATTGTATGCGTAATCGAAGAGGAATTATAATGACAATAATCAGAACAAAGGAAACAAATGAGAGAGAGCAGAGAGAGAAAATTCAAAAGAAGTTTGCTTTGGACTGTAGAGAGAGAAAGAGAAATTTCGAATATGAAAGAAGAAGAAGAAACAACGACGGCGTTGCCTTTAGAGACTTCCCGGACTTGTTTTTTCAGCGGCAGCTAAATTATTATTACTGGGCCATTAATGGGCTTATGAAAATAAAGCCCATAACAATATTCGTTAGGCTTATTAATGATAATGGGCTTATATCAATACAAATTAGGGTTTTCTTCGTTTACTTGGTATATATATGGAGGATCGAGACAACCATAGATATCGAATTAGGTTCTGTTCCTCTCTCGTGTGTTTGTAGATTGGTTCTTGTTTGATAGGTTTTGGTTTGTGTTGAGATCAGTTGATGAGTAAATACTGCAACAATATGATGGAGAAAATCTTTATGATTCTTAGTATTTAAGTCTCTGATGATCCACTTTCGATTTTGTTTTTCTTCTGTATTTGGTTTTTTCAAGAGGATTTTGATTTTTTTTTTTTTAACATATGTTTTTGATGGGAAGAAAGAGATGTGATGAGCAACAAATTGGTCCGTGTTTCAGATTAATCATGAACGAGACTTATTAACCAAACTCTGATCTCGATATTTTATTTTTTCAGTATACGATTTTTGTTTTTTTTTAATTAGTCAACAGTTTTGGTATTGGCTCGGTGATTACTTTGCCTTTATGGCAGTATACGCTATTCTGAAAGAGTATGAAAGATAAATACATTAATTTTAATGAGAGCCATTGATTTTGTTTATTTGTTTTTGTGACACTACTGAAATTGTTTTGATAAGCTTCTGCTATGATGATTTTGAATATATTCACATGTCAGACTTCAGAGATTTTAGAATCAATGAGAATACCAATTCAGTTTTCTGAGCAGAAGTAATTTACTTATCCTTGAAAGATAATACTGTACCTATATCCAAGACATTTTTTTTCAATAAATGTAACTCATGGGCTTTGTATCAAAATATGTTGTGAAAATCATGTCATGAACAATTTAAGAACCAGATAGTTAAAGAATGATTAGTTAATTTTTGACATGGGAAAAGGAACACGGCTAATGGATGATAAACTTAAACATGGATATGGTGTCAAACGTTACGCTGAGACGACAAACAAATTCAACAGTAAAATTTTCTCCACTCCATAAATAGAGGAAAATTTGCATAATGCATTAAAGGTCAAGATAACTTGAGGAAGATTATTCAATCCCAAAGATGAAATAATCAACAGAAATAGTGGATAATGTTACTATCCATGCATATCCTATTAACTGCATCAACATACATTAGAGACTAAACATTGTTGCCTCATATCCATTTCAAAATTAGTAAAAAAAGTGCAACAAAAGTTCTAGATCCTAAAGTTAAGGAAGACCGACATAGTCCTATCCAGATTTAGACACAAATTCTCCAGCTATGGTTTCTTCAGATTCAACAGTTTTCTTTGGTGGAGTTTCTTCCACTTCTTCATCATCCAGTACTATATGAAATCCCTTAGGTAAGAAGGTGCTAAACCCGAGGATCAAATTGTTATGCCCTTTCAACAACTCCTTCACTCTAGCAATCACACCAGCAGTATCGGTCCTGAAAATGCAATGTTTTCAGATTCCTCCAGTCTAACAAAAATTCAATCTTATAGTTAAGAAAAATGTTACCTTTGTGCCTTAAAATCTTTCATAACCTCAAGAAACATGTCATATTTGTCCCTTTGATCTTGAAACGTCTTCTTTACTTCCTCTAAGTACGTCAAAGCATTGGTTGCCATTGCCAATTTCTGAGGGTTCATTAGAGAAATCCTCTGAGAATGCCCATATATGTGCCAAACGAGTTCTAATCGCTTAGTAAAATTCATTTGAACCATAAGTGGACAACACCTAACTCAGAGAACAATAGAGACATTAAGTTGTTTCCTACACATTCTAGTCTCCGTCTTGTACCTAAATCTAGAAACTTACAAAGCTAGCCACAATCAAGGTAAGTAAACCAACCAGTTCATTAACTACATTGTTTAAAACCAGAGCCTCTGCAAAAGGCAAAATTAAAAAATCTCATCTTAGAGATTTGAAAAAGAAAAAGAAACTCACGGTTCGCTTGGAGAAGAGCTCAAAGTAGAGGTGTAAGATGGACAAAAAAACTATGGGCTTAGCCCAGTCCATAAAATATTTTGACCCATATCGTCATTAAAATTTAAGCCCATAATAAAAATGTTCAAATGGGTTAATGTCCAAATGGGGAAAACCATATGGTCAGTGGGCGGCCCAATTGGACCATCTTTTAGTTTTTTTCGAAAATAAATATTTGTTCACTTGTTAAAACGAAAAAGTCAAATTTTTCTATTTCGCAAAAACCGATTCTCAATTCTCTAAATCTTCATCTTCATTATTTCGTGAATTGCTAATTCAGGGTTCGAGTTTATACATTTTACGGATTTTATGTTTTAATAAGAAAACATAATTTTACGTTTTTGGTGGGAAAATTAGATTTTACGTTTTTAGTTGAAATACTAGACTTTACGTTTTTTGCGGGAAAATTTATGTTTTGGCAGAAAATGAGATTTTACATTTTTAACTGAGATACTAGATTATACCTTTTTGGCGGGAAAAACTTACGTTTTTGCGGAAAATGAAATTTTACGTTTTAAGTTGAAATACTAGATTATACTTTTTTGGCCGGAAAAATTTACGTTCTTGGCGGGAAAATTTATGTTTTTGGCGGAAATGGGATTTTACGTTTTTAACTTAGATACTAGATCATACCTTTGTGACGGAAAAATTTACGTTTTTGACGGGAAAATGTATTTTTTTGGCGGGAAAATGAGATTTTACATTTTTAGTTGAGATGCTAGATTATACTTTTTTTAAGGGAAAATTTTACGTTTTTGGCGGGAAAATTTATGTTTTTGACGTAAAACAGGATTTTACGTTTTTAGGTGAAATATTAGATTTTACGTTTTTGGCGGGAAAATTTACGTTTTAGAAGGAACATTTTTAGGTGAAATACTAAATTATACGTTTTTGGCGGGAAAATTTTACGTTTTTGATGGAAAATGTGATGTTTTGTCAAAAAAACTCTCTACTCTAGAATACACAAATATTATATGTTGACCATATGGACGGCCCATGTCCGATTGGTTTTGTCTTTTGTCCAAATGGGTCAAGAGCATATGGGTTAAGACCATACATAGTCCGTACTAAAATTTATCCACTTGGTCAGACCGAATTGGGCTTGGTCAGACCAACTGACAGCTCAAGCTCAAAGGAAGTTTACATTCAGACCCTGATGCGTAAACATCATCACTAGTCCGCTTCATTTCTGCCGAGAAAACCAAAATCATCCATTAGAAATCTGAAAGTAAGAGCAACAAAAATTCCCAATAGAAAAACACTATCACTGAGAAAGAAGCAAAAAAGGATAATTCCGATGGAAACCTACTTTCTGGCGCTTCAAAAAGATCCATAAAAATTCATTATGCAGCTGAGCACAAGTAATATATTAAGAGAAAATTTGGAAATTAAATGGATGATAAGATCACTGTTTCGAGTGTACTCTTCATCATTACAAGACTGACTTAACTCTATATATACGTAACGTGTGATAAACTATCTTCCAAGTTTGACATCACACATCATTATGTGTGTGTCAGAGTTTAAAGAAAAAATTTACTTATCCTGGAAGATACAGTATGACTAAAAGTAACTTCAGAACATATACGACAAAAAAAACAAAAAAAACTTCAGAACATATAGGATTGTTTTGCTAGAAGAAGGAATGCATAGACAATTGGACAAAGTACTTATGAACATTTCTCCAAAAGCTATATCATTTTTTTTTTTCAGAATATAGGTAATCAATCAAGAAGCAATGTATATCAATGAAATAAATTAACTCAATCCTTCTACGAGAGAAAATTCATTAGTCACACTTAAAATTTCAGTACATACTCAAAAAGTCAAAAAGATCTAGTTCTATACAACAACCATCATATTAACAACATCAAGAAACAGCAGAGTCTAAGAACTGTTGCCTCACATCCATTTTTTCACACAATCACAAAAGAGTGCAACAAAGGTTCCTGATCTTCTCAAGAACATCCAAAGATCCTGACTGTAATCCAAAGATCCTGAATGTAAGGAAGACCTATCCTAGAGTCATGTTATCCAGACTTAGACAGTCCAATTTAACACTTTTCTTTGGTGGAGTTTCATCTTCTTCATCATCATCAAGTGTTATTTGAAATCCCTTAGGTAAGAACATGTTAAATCCAAGAATCAAATTGTTATGCCCTTTGAACAACTCCTTCACTCTTACAATCGCACCAGCTGTATCGGTCCTGTAAATGCAAGATGATGAATGTTTCTAGATGCTAAAGAATTCAATCTGATAGGTAAAAAAGATGTTATACCTTTGTGCCTTGAAATCTTTCATAATCTCAAGAAACGTTTCATATTTGACCCTTTTCTTTACTTCCTTGACGTAACTCAAAGCATCATCGATTGTCACTTTCTTAGAGTTAACTCTCCCATCAGAAATTGGAGATTGCCGATATCTGCGCCAAAGGAGCTCTAATCACTTAGTAATATTTCATTTAAACCATAAGTGTACAATCCAGAGATCAATAGAGACTAAGTTGTTACACATTTGGTTCTCCGTGCAACCAAAATTAGACTTCTCTGATCTAAAGATTCAAGATTATTGCATGGTGTGAAAATTTTCTTTATACACAATAACACAACCTACGATCACTACCTAAATCTAGAGACTTAAAAAAGGCACAATCAAGATAGTAAACTTACCAGTGCATTAACTAAAACCAGAACCAAAGCAGGAAGAGAAGAAAGAAAGAAAACCCATGAAAGATTTTAAGAAATGTAGCATTTCAAAGCCAAAAGCAACATAAAAAAAACTCATCTTTAGAGATTTGAGATAGAAAAAGAAACCCACGGTTCGTCTCGAGGAAGATTACATTGAGAGTCTTGAGACCCTGATGCGTAAATCTCATCTCTAGTCCGCTTCATTACTCTTACTTTCTGGCGCTTCAAAGAAATGACCGGTAAAGATTCTTTAATCTGAGAGAAGAAAAGAGAGAATGTATAAGAAATGACAAGAAAAGATTGAGTGATTAAATGAGCACTGTTTCGAGGCCCTGATTGGCAGAGCATTAGCATGTAGGAATATTAGCATGAGCATTTGAACAATATGCACATTTTAAGTGATTAGTAAAGTAGTTAATGGTTAGATATAAAATTAAAATTATTTAACTATATTTATTTATATATATTCTAAAATATATTATGTCATAAATTATAAATATCATTTAATTTTTTATTTATTATAATACTATTTAACAAATAAACTAATGATATATATATATAAAGTTTTAATTTTATTATAAATATATTTCTATATTCTAAAATTTAATATGTTAATATTGTATATAAATTATTTTTGTAAGGTATAACATAATTTTTTATAATCTTTTCGAATTTAAATTACATTTAGTTGATATATTATTTGATTATAATATTATTTTAAAGTATAGAATAAATAAAATAATGATAAACATATATTAAGTAACGAAAAGTTTATATAATTTGTTTTTATAGAAGTATAAAAATAAATGAGTTGTATAATTTTATTTTTAAATTTTTTTATATATGTTAGAGATAAATGTTTTGAAAAAGTTCTATTGGAGAGCATTGAGGGCGAGAGCATTTGAGAGCATTAGCATTTACTAAATGCTCTGTTTAATGTTTCGTCAACTAAACTTGATTGTATAATAAAGAGCATGATGCTCCTCTAAATGTTCTGTCAATCAAAGCCCGAGTGTACTATTCATCATTGATTCATTTAACCTTATATATAGCTAACGTGATAGATGATCTTGTTAATGGTTTTAACTTTCAACCCTCTCCACATTAAAACAATTTTCACTACAATGGTTTAGTTTAAAAAAATTAGACATCTTATCTCATTATTTTTATTTCACATAATTAAAAAAAGGATATCTAGGTAGAAAATCATAGACTTTTGTCTATTTAAAAGAATAGCAGTGAGAAACTTAAATTCAACTTATTAACAGTGAGAATGTATCGTACTTAATGGTTAGTTACAATTTACTCCTTCATTCTCTCTCTCTACCCTATCACAAACCCTCTATCTCTTCCTCTCTGTCTTTCTTTTTTATCTCTCTCTGGGTTTTCCTCTACCTCTCTGCAAAAACATATAGAATCACCAAAATTAATATTAGATCTAATAGATTGTCAATATTTATCATTAGATCTGTGGCTAATAACTGGCAGAGTTAACCCAATTAGCCAACTTATTTGAGAGATAGAGTTGAGAGAGATAAAGTTGAGAGAGAGAGGGAGAACCGTATTAAAAAAAATTAGAATAACCAAATGTTTCATACTGATAACAACAACAAAAGAACAAGCTCAAACTTAACCCACATTTTTATTTGATAGTTCTAACAAACAAATAGTCATTCTATTTTCAGTGTAACTCTGGTTTTTTTATTTTTTAAAAGCAAGCTCTATATGTTTACATGTTGGTAAAGAGTAGAAACAAACATACAATTAAATAGGATGCTAAAGAGAAGAAAGACGAAACGAAAGAAAAAATTACTCTATAAAAGAAGACGTATTTCACCACGAAAAGAACCATGACGGCGGGTCGTCATACCCATGGGAGTGATCCAACGTCCTCCCTCTTACGCGGGGATGAAATTGTGAAAGAAGCCGACTCATGCGGAGAGACAGAAGATTGTTAGAGTTGTATGGGATATAAACACGGCGCCTCTTCTGGAGAAAGACAACAACAACGCATATCGACTTGAGGATTTACGCAATTCCATCAACCGAGGGCTTCGTCATATCCTTCCAACATTGGAAGTTGAACCTCAAATGTTCGTAGCAGGAGACGCCAATCGTTTAGGAGATAATACAAGAGAGGAATTTAAGACTCATAAGTCATCTTTTAAATTCCTTCAGTGTGACGACATATTCTATTACTGCCAATCCTGACTTTGCATGATGCGGAGTCAAACGGTGAAAAAGAAGAATCCAGAAGTCTTCACGGGTTTGCAGGAGCAGCTTATGGGAGATGCCATTGAGCGAGAGTCTCGCGGCATAATTCTCTTGATATCTCCAGATTACGGCTTCGTCCCAATGATATGCTCAAATTTACCCTGAGCTACTCTCTCAAATTAAGAGGTCAATTGTAGTAGGGGTCGAATCACTGAGAGTCAAATCAAACAATATGATATATGACTTCGAATTGAGCTAAGCAAATAAAGTAAAATAAAAACAAGAAACAATTCAAAGCAGAGAAATATGGTTGGTTTTCAAGAATTCAATTAAACAAAAGCTAGGTTTTCGGAAAATTCGCAGGCAAAGATAAATTGTAGAATTAATAAACTGTCAGGATTTTAATGAAGAACCGTTCTCGAACTTGAAACTCTAATGTAAAATTAAACGACTTCCGTTGAATTAATTATCTATGCATAAACCCTAGAAATCCAAATTTCTTTGTAAAATCAATCAATTTATGCAAGCATTAAAGTTCAGGTTTCAATTGTTCACAAAATCCCTAAACCAAATTCCTTTGAGAATAGGTGATTTTGCTCATCTAAGATTATGGTCAGGTTATCAATTGATGCTTCCGCTTCTAACTAATCAACCTAAGATATCTAATTAAGGGTGATCAATCCTAAATCAGTGTTATAACAATCTAGATGAAGAACCAATAGATAATCCTAACATGAATTCAATTCTAACAATTCATCTTAATTCTTTTGAAAAACCCTAAACCTAACAAATAGATTACTCAGACATGGATGCAAAGCAAATCATAATAACTGAATAATACTGCATAAAAATAGAGTAAGAAAGAATTACAGAAGGGTTCGAAGAAATCTGAATGGTCTGAAAACTTGTCTCCCTAACTCTCAAAATCTCTCTGAAAACCCTAATTCTTTGATAAAAGCAAACTTCTTGAAAACTAAAAGAAAACTGAGTATTTATAGGGTAGGATTCGGGTTGGGCTTTATTTGTTAATTTCTGGAACTTCTGGGGTAAAAAAAAAATCTTCAGAATTGGAAAAATCCTCTTTCTTCGCGGAACAGCTTTCTCCGTCGATCGACGCACATGTGATTCCGTCGATCGACGCGCCAATCTGACGGCAATTGAAAATCCATCCTCGCGACTTCAGCTCTTCTTTCCTTGATGCTCCAAAATGCTCCATAATCACCAATTAAGCTCGACACGTACACAAACCTGCAAAGACTCTAAAACACTAGAAGTATACCAAAAAGACTCTGTAAAACCGGGTTAAATCATGGCCAAAAGATGGTAAAAACCATGATATATCACCCAACAATCAAGTTCTTGAGAAATCAAGGTTTTGTGGTTATCTTAGCCCAAGCCGGAGATTCTAACGGTGACTTTCGTAACCATCCGCACTACACCTTTCTTTGGAAGGATTTAAGAGATGGAAACCCCTTGCCTATCAGAGTCTTTGATTGGTTAGTTGTCTAAGATTTGTTTAGCGATTATCGGGGGATTGATCATCTGTTTCTGTTTAAGGAATGATCTAATTTTGTACTTATCCCAAATCTTAATTTAAGGATGTCTAGGATCATATGTTTAGGGACAGGTTGATTGAATGGTCTAATTTTGTAACCATCTCAATTCTAAATTTCCAATTATCTATTAGAATAACAAAAAAAGGCGTATTCTGAAATTAAACCGAACTACATATGGTTTACTTTAAAGACTGTTGATATTATAGAATGTAGATTTGAGTAAAATTAAATTCTACCTTTTACATTTCTAATCAACTGGATTTAAATATTTTGTAATAAAACTGGAAATGTTTTTTTGTAAAATCACGTAAGCTGCATTGTATATTGCTACAAACCTAGTGTTTTACGAGTGTAGTAAGGCTTGATTGTCATACTTTTCATGAGGCTGTTTAAGATAAAATTATTGCTACAACGAAGGTTAGCATAATATAGAAACAAATCTACGAAGTCACTCGGTCGACGCGATGTTGTCGAGTTGGAATACTTTGTTTTCATTGGATTGGAATGTCGTATTACGAGTACGCTATAAAGAAATTGTTTTTCATTTTTCAATTTTAAGGGTATAAACAGCTGTTCCTCAACTATTCCCTTATTTCAAATCAATTTTCTTAACTCTCGTCTTATTATTACAATGCAAACTCTACTCATCCCAAATACAAGTGCATTGTTAACGTGACATGAGTACAAATGCATTGTTAATGCGTGACATATGATTTTATCAATATAATTTTACAGTTAACGTGGCAAAAAAAAGAAGTATTATACGCCTAGTACCAAATCAACTATTTAAGTACCTTCTAACTTTGTTAATTTAGTGGTATAACAAACACATTTATGTATATACACAACAGTATAGTATCCTGAAATTTGCTATAAAAAAAAATTTCCTAACAACTGCTACAAATAAAATTAGTTTTCTAATCTAGAGTTAATCCATAACATACTAAGTCAGCAATGTATAAAAGAACAATGAAAATACTTTTTACAGTAATCCTTAATGTCTAATTAGTTTGTTCCATTGTCACAACAATATGGGTAATTTCGACTTTCTGTGTTGAAACAATACACACCAAACAGTTCTTATGTTGCTGACTTAATTTTCCTATCTTCCATTGTCATTTAGTGTAGTTTCTCACGTTGCTGACTTAATTTTCCTATCTTCCATTGTCATTTAATGTAGTTTCTCTATATTAAATCCTGACAGATTAGATTAACCTAGTTCCAATATGACGTAAGAAATAAATATACCCCAACTAATCCAAGATACTTTATATCTTCATACCAAACCAAGACAAAGGAATGCATAGACACTCTACCCAAAAAGTTAGAAAAGCTAATATCAATTGAAAAATATGTAACGAATCATTTTTTTTTTGTCAGAATATATGTAATCAATCAAGAAGCAAGAATATTAACGAAACTCCTAAAACTTGATTCGTTACTTCACCAAGAGGAAAAATCCAAATAGTCAAATTTTCTCCACTTAAATTTCGGCACATACACAAAAAAATCCAAAAGCTAGTTCTATACAACATTAAAGTGTTGGATCATCAACACATACTGAATGTAGCTTTTGATGCGATTAGTGTCAATCCATGTAACCATCTCTATAACAAAAATTAAATGCCATTACCTGCATTGCCTTGGTCTGAAATTCTCAGTTGATAACAAATAGGTTATGAGTTTCTCAACTCGTTTAGCTCCAAGACCAGGCTTTATAACCATATTATCACCAATTTCCGCACACGGATCGCTACCATTTTCCCTTGTTCCTATACACCAACCTCCCGGAGTGACCATCCCGTGACTCCGCGACAAAAGTTCTGAATCAATCTTATCAAGAACAGGCTCGTCTGTACGGAATTTTCTAGCGAAAGGAGCGTTACTATCAACCATTCTCTCGAAGTCATCAAGCGTGAGATGGTGAGGATGTTGCTTTGGTGGATTGTCCCATGAGATAAAATGTAAGTCACTGTTTACCGTCGTGTTGGTAAACTCTCGAGCGTTACATATCACGGTATGAAAATAACCTTCCGGTGAAGAGAGGAAGTTCGCGTAATACATTAAGACAATTCGAGGTAGATTATCCCATCCCCATATGAAATAATCCACAAAAGGTCGAGATAACATCATCCACGCAGATCCTATTAAACCACATCAAACAAACATTAATTTTACACACACAACAAGGTATAACGATTTTTCACTATGTTTCAAGAAAAATCCAAAGATCCTAAATTTAAGGAAGACAAACAAAGATCCTACACGTCTCTTATAATATCCAGATTTAGAAATTCCCAATATGTTCGTTACCCAAAAACGGAAACATTACAAAAAAGAAAAGAAATCACCGACCTGTGTAGAGTTTGAACGCAGTAGGCATACTTCTCTTTTGTGAAACCCAGAAAACATCTGATTTCTTTGACATATACAAACCAGGATCAATAATTATCGGCTTTGCTCTATGAGACCTACACAAAATTTCAAATTCCAATTCATAAAAACTTATCAAAAAACAAACAAATATTGCAACCAATAATGCTTACTCTTTCCAACCAATATCACTCGTATGATCCATAAAATTGAGATCCCGAGGAAGATACGAAAACGTATGCAACAGATCTGGAATCAAAAACCAAAAGATTAAACAAGCAATAAACAAAAAATTAAGCTAAGTGTTTACAATTTCGTTACCATCTTGAGTAACGAGAGGATAATCAGAGGCACTAAGATTGATAAACCAATCCCAACGAGCACCATCACGAAGCAAAATCGCAGCAGCATGAAGTGTATTAGCAACCATAGTAGGACCACGATAGGTAACGAAATTAGCTTTAACAATCATCTTAACATTCTTAAACCTCGTAAACAAACTCTGATTCCTCACAAAATCACTTAGATCTAATCGTTCTTCTGGTGACGATTCACGATCGAGATGAACAACGTACTGATTGTTAGGATGGTAAAGCGCCATTAATGTCCGTTTTAGCATCTTACCATCACCGGAAGATCCAGAGATTAGGTAAGCGAGACGCGGCGGAGACGGTGGTGGAGAGATTGAGATTGGATTTATTTTGGATTCGACGAAGACTGAGGAGGATCGGAGACCGTAGACGGAGAATGGAATCAAATGAGTTTGAGATGAAGATGAAGCTAAGTTCGTGAGGAGTATGAGAAATAGAGAGCATATGGATCCGATTGTTAATGGAAGAATCCATTTTCGGTCTAGAGATTGTTGATTGTGACGGATTTGCATGTAATAGCTCTTCAATTTCTTCATCTCTTCTTCTTCAGTGGTGGTTGTGTGGTGAGAGGACTAAGAGTGAAGTTTTGTACAATTTTACGAAATGGAGAAATTGGTGTGTTTTTGTTCGTTTGTTGGTCTGTTCTTTTTGTATGTTCATTATTTTATTATTCTTTTTTTAATATATGTTTTTGTCGTTTTTAAATTTTTTTGTTAGTTTAATCATGTATTGCTCCAAATTTATTGGATTGTTAAGCTTTTTCATATTTGTTTTTGGTAGGTGAATTATTGTATGATATTCAGATTATTAAGTATGGAAAGGATTTAAGTAGATGAAGGAGGTTTATCTGACCAAGAACAATGATGACTAGCATTAAATTAGTCTTTCAAGTTCATTGTGTTTCCTAATTAGCTTTACCATTAAATGTGACTTTCTAAAGAAAAGTATAGGCGAGGACTATTAGTTGACTAATTTAGGCGAGGGCTATTAGTTGACTAATTAGTAATGCTAATCACTTACCATATTGTCTTACATGGGCTTTAGAACCATGAAAGCCCGGCTTAAAATACGTAAGCCCACGTTTGAAATATAAACGAAAAAGGATGACGCAAGATCTCCTATTTTCTTCCTAATTTATGCTATTTTAAAAGATGCTATTTTTTAGATCTCACATTTTACATGCTCTTACCGGTTCCAGACTACTTTGTGATTATGATTATGTTTGTGTCGTTATGATTATGATTGTGTCGTTGTGATTGTGATTATGTTTGCATCGTTGTGAAACATAAGAAACTTGTTTCTCTGGCGTATGTAGTTTCATTGTCCGTGTTTGTGTCATTGTATACCTTGTTTCAGTTGGAAATTTGATGTTGCATTTCAGGATGGCGGGTATTCTACAGGGAGGCAAAAGATAAGCTTGATAACTGTGTTACACAGTTGGAAACCATGTTTGCATTGGATCATGCTTCCACCTACCCGATGGCGGTTGAGCAGCTTCAGGTTCTCAGAGTTAAACTAACACACGAAGTGCTGAAGAATACCAAAGATGTTGTGGTTCTGTTTGAGAAGATTGGTGAAAGCATTCCAAAAATTCTTGCATGAGAACTAAAAATAGAGAAACTCTTATGAAGAATTCTTATCTATCGAAACTGATTCATCCTCAAAGTGGATGTACGAAAATGGATTTTATCATCCTTTGGCATAGGTTCAGCATTAGTACATGCCATTTTAGTCCAAAAGTCTTGCTTCTTGGTCCCCATGCATTCTTTATTTAAATGCATACTATAGTATATGGTCTACTGGCCTTTAATTACTATTAGAGAAATTTACTCTCAAACATACTTTTTGACAAACTTATAACACATAAAGATACTTTAGTTTGATGGTGTACTTCTTAGATAGTTATTATCTTTTATACCCTTAAAAACTACTAACCTCTCGTTACCTTTGAGCCTAACTGATAATTCCCCTAAGTAAAATAAATAAAATATAAAACTAATCTCACTTTTCTCTTTCGTTGGGCCACTTCTCTCTCTCCATCGAATCCTTTTTCTTCGTCTCTTTCCGCTCCACCGCTGACGAGTTCGACGACGACGGAGAGCATTACATTCCAACGACGATGAAGATCGGATATCCACACCGGAGGTTACTAAACTTAGATCTATGCTTTTTCCCAAGTTTCTCTTAAACGGTGTATGAATTATATGAAAAGAAAGAAGGTTTGATTTGACTAGATTTTGGGCAAATTTCATGATCAACAAGGTAATTTATTTCGAGCTTTATTGTTGTTTATTTTTTCATTTTGATTTCGCTAACTAAAATATTTGTTTTAGATGAATTCTTATTAAGTTTAATTAGCTACAACGTTGCTCTGTTCTTGTGATTTAGAGATTTCATAGGCTGGAAATTTATTTGCATCTTTGCTCTGAGTAATTGATAGGCGAGAAATCCAAATATTTGAGCTTTCCATGTTATTGTAGATATTGCTAGAAGAGAGAGCTTTAGATTATGGATCACGAAATATGTTGATTAAGCTTTGATTAGATTTGAGAATTCTATCTCTTAATGGAAAATAATGTTTTTTGTTCATCTTTATGTTGATTAAATCGTTTCTTTGTTCATCTTTATGTAGCTTTTGGTGAGATACTTTTGATGGAGTTTGGATTACAACAACCGATTACATACTCTATAGGCATCAATCTTCTATGTGGATTTTAATGAGATGGAAATGAAGGTTGTTCTATATATGGATAATGTCACACGGACAAATTATATGTATGTATATGTCTCATAGAATAGTTTGTGTGGATATTATCTTATGGATTAGTTTGTGTGGACACATGTTAGAGAGTCGAGACAAGAAAAAGATGAACCAGAGGAGCAACATCTATAGAAATACAATTTTGTGTTGTGGAATTTGTAATCTTTGATGTTTTTATTTATGATCTCGGCTTTGTTTTATTTTCTTCTTTGAAGAGGCATGATTCAATAAACTGTTTTTTCCATAAGAAAATAAGAAAACTTATATAAATTAGCATGGATCCATTTCATGAGAATCAAAACAAAAAAAAGAACATGAATCCAATACATGAAAATTATGGTTACAAACATCAGGAATGATCTTTAAACAAAAATCAGGAATGATCTTACAAACTCAATATACTACCATCGATATGTGACCACCCGTACGTGACCATCAGTACATGACCAACGTAATCGTACGTGACCACCCGTACGTGACCATCATGACCAATGTAATCGTACGTGACCATCAATACATGACCAACTATACGTGACCATTTATATGTGACCATTTATACCTTGCATTCAACCATCTATACATACCATTGTCCAAAAAATTCCAAAATTTTCTGTACTCACAATCGCTCAAACAATCTACTATCAATACATATGAATTTCGTCTAAATAAATAGCTAAATTAAAAGAAGATCCAAAAGTTGATAAAGATGGATTCTTAGATCAATCAATCTCAGCTTTTTTCAAAGGATTTTAATTGCTTAATTTGATTTGAAAATAGAGAAGAAGTAACCATGGAATCATGATTGTAGCGAAGAAGAATAAGGTTGGACCGATGGAGTCTTGATGGTGGCGAGGAAGAAGATCGAAGCTATGGCAAAGCCTCTAGAATACATCAAGAGCTCTACCGGAAGCTTCGTGAACAACATCTCCTCCGGGTCTTGAACGAATGTCTTCAATTTGTTTCCATTATATCTTATCTAGATCTCAAATTGATTAGTCGGTGGTGTTGAATGTTGAAATTTACTGGTTCACGAATTTGGATTTGCAGGTTTCTATTTCGTTGATGGAGCATGGACTATGATGAAAAAGGGAAGGAGAGAGGAGAGATGAGAGAAAATCAGATCTGGTTTATTTTACATAGTTTCTTCTAAGCCATAAGATATTTATTTCTTATTTTAAATGAACGGCCGAGATCAAAGTTTACACTATAAGACAATTTTGTTTTTAAGCACACTTTATCACTTTTTGTGTTGTTTTTGTTACCCAGTTGGACAAACATACCATTTTCACTAAGTGGTTTGATGAGGAAAATTTCAAATCGTTGGATGGAAAAGAATAAATATGATATAATATTGACCATTGATTGATATAATGACTCAGCATCATATGAAAAATATTTGATTATTTTATATTATATTAAAAATCTCTCTTTCTCTCTCTATCTAATCTTATGTTCTCTCTTATCTTCTACTACGATTCAATCACTTTTCTTCTATTTGTTCAATACCAAAATATTAAAATCAAACGAAAAAAACCCAGAAATAATGAATGATTTGGGGGATTATTAAGATTTAGGGAAAGAGAATCAACAAAAAATTAAGGGTTGGCAACAATAATAGAAAAGGAAAACAGAATCTGAAGAAAGAGGAATGAAAACGAAACATGATTAACAATCTCCATGAATGTATGTGATACTACACAATAAGATTCAATGTCAGATCTGAAGAGTTTGTCTTCTTCTTTTCCTGTAACCAGAGCTTCGTTTTTAGTAACCTCGTTTTCGTGGATGATATCTCGTGGACAAAGCTCTCTCGTGGATACTTATGGTATTTCGTGGCCTTATTTAATTATCTTGATTTTGGATGATTTTGATGAGATACTTTAAGAACCATTGTTTGATTTTGTTTTTCAGTGTTGTGGTCTCGTTAATATGAGATTCACCTTACAATCAGCTTCAAATCAATGAGTAAGCCACATGGATGCTACCACATGGATACTGATTCGCGACCAAACCACCATCTCCAATTGCAATATCCTTTCTGCAATTAACCTAAAAATCTTGAATCCCCAATTTTGGAACACATGAAAAGTGTTTTATATAAGGTTCTTGTACAATATAATTGATCTCACACAAAACAACAAAAAGACTAATTTGATAAAAAATCAGTTTAGGTGGCGATGAAAGAAACAAGAAAAAAAAGATGAAACAGAGAAAAAATATGAAACAAAGAAGTGAAAAAGAAAAAAAAAAGTTAAAAGAGGGAAAAAAGATGAAACAGAGGAGAGATGATGAAACAGAGGAGAAATGAGAGAGGAAAGAGAGAAAAAAAATAAAAGTAAATATAAACAAAAAAACAAAAAAAAACTAAATGTAACAACAAATATCAGAAGTGAAACAAAACAAAAGGGTCATTGGGTCTTTAAAACATAAGAAGTATGTCTAGAAAAAAAAGTGTCACAAACTATTAACTTTTCTTCCAAAAGTGTGCCCGACTATAATTAACCCTCTCTTATGAGGGTAAAATAGTATTAATAAAAAATAAACAGTGGAAAAAGTATGGCATTGCTAGAAAGTATGTCTAATGAAACGAAAGTTTTGGAAAGTACATGTACATGAAAGAAGCCCTTAATATTACTCACCAATTTTCAGAAATGTCATCGAATAAATTAAAACTTTACAATTAACAATTAAATATATAACAATTACAATACCTTTTAAATAGCAACATGAGAAGAAAAAACACAGCACAATTACATTTTAAATAACAAAATGTTCGCCATTCCGCTAAGTATGGGTTTAATCACATATTCATCAGTTATAGATATCATTCTATCATAGAACTTATATGATAAATGTGACGTCTTTGTTCATTTATTCCGATTTTTCCGATAAATGTTTTTGTCTTTCTAAAGGGACATAGCCATGAAGTTTGCAACACTTATCAGAATTTGTTCTCGCAAACCATCTCACCGAAGAGGAGGTTTTTAGGAGAACAACAACAAAACAAAATAACCAAGCTGGTGATAATATTTATTATTAGTCGTACAATCAGTCTTTTGCATCATTGGGGTGCTTCAGTTGGCCAAAAAGGCTGTGGTTTTCATATTGATAAACCCAGTCTTGCCTTTTTAGAATTAAATTTTATGTTTGCTTATTGATTATACCGTTTCAATTGTTGTTGATTTATAGGATTTGTCATTCTCTGGTCGTAAATAAAATTACAAATGCTCATATAAAGAAACATGGTTCATCAGTTCATGCACTAAGTGCATGGCGTAAGCTAAGTTTTCGGTCATGAATGCGACTTAGCAATGTTGGTAATTGAGGATGAAGACTTTTGGAAAGGTTTGGAACTGTTGGAGTTGGGAGATATGCCACGTCTATGGCAAAGAGTGTAAATCGTTGGTTATCACACATATATTATTCGCTAAGTTACTAAATTATTTTTTGTAACATGGTCTGTTTATTGGCTAGATATCTACCGTTTAAAAATCTATGCAATTTTAATATTCTTCAATTTCGAAAAAATATTTTGTAATAATCTATGAAAATGATACCAAATTTTTTTTTGATGAGTTTACTTGATTTATAATAACTTAGAGCATCCTTATTGGAGATCTTATTATATAAAGTTTGATGCGTCAAACATAATAATTCACAAGATCGTGACACATGTCAACCAGTTGATAAGATTTTGACACGTGTTATTTAATTTTTTTAAATAAATAACATGTGTCAAAATCCAATTTAAATTAGGTTTTGATACGTGTTATTATATTTTGATAATTAAATTAAATCACAAATTCAAAACTTCCCTAATCCTTTTTAAAATGTGTTTACTTTTTACTATTTTACAAATAAAGAGATTTTTTTTGACATATTGATAAATCTTCGTATGCAAAGTCTAAGTGTATTTAAACTATAAAAAATTACATGTATATTAGAATATCCATTTGATTTTTGGGAAATTAGCATGAATATTACTCTTTACACCAATAATCTTATTATATAAAGCTTGATGCGTCAAACATAATAAATCACAACATCGTGATATGTGTCAACCGGTCGATAAGATTTTGACACGTGTAATTTTATTTTAATTAAATTAAATTACATATTTCCAAAAAATTAAATTAGGTTTGGACAAGTGTTATTTTATTTTAATTAAATTAAATCACATATTTAAAAAATTCATAATCCTATTTAAATTAGGTTTTGACACAATTTTTTAAAAACTAAATCACATCTTATTATATAAACTTCATAATCCTATTCAAAATAGGTTTAATTTTTAACTATTTTACAAATAAAGATACTATTAATCTAAATTAAATAAATCTTTTGACATGTCTGTTTCATTTGATTGGTGTGATAGATTACAACGATCTATATTAAATTTTGAATTAACAAATAAATTCTAACTCAAAGTTTCTTTTTTATTATTATTTACAACATAAATATCACCATATCAATGATTATTCATCCTGAGAAAAAAATCAATTATTTAACTTTAAACCAGTTAAATTCAAAACGTGTTTATTTTTGTATTATTGTACGTTTTATCAAAAATTGGGAGGCGACATATTTTATGAAAATAATGAAATTATATGTATACACTTTCTATTGCTTGAGAAAATTTTACGCGTATTTTATTGTTATATCAATAAGAGTCTTAATGTATTACAAATTACTTGATTAATATCTCATTACAATTTAGTTTTATTTTAACGTAGAAAAATACTATTCAAAGCTTTATGCATCATTCACTACAAAATTTGGAAAGCAATTATGGGAATCTTATTAAAATTTGCAATGTTAGTTTGTAACTAAAAATATGATTTTTCATCTATTTCATTGGTGGTTCATCATTCACATACCATTTCAGTTGCAAGATGGGCGGCATGCATTCTAGCGAGTTTCTCATTGTCTTTGTCAAAAGCAACGAAAACAGAAGTGTTGCTCCCGTCGTTCACCACCAGCTCCACACAATATCTGATTGGTTTCGGAGATGGTCAAATGGAAATGAATAGTTATTTCGGTATATACGGACTAAAGACGTGGTTGATGTGAACCGGATTGAGAGGTGGAAATCAGTGAGCTTGAATCAGTGTGACCTCGAATGTGTTGATAACATAGACGGATCCTTCATGCAATACTGATTCAAACATTGGTAGGAGTTGTACGGGGATTGAACCTTGCATCGTCGTCTCATGAAATAAAGGAATGGGAACTAAGGTTATAGATTTGTAAAACTCAATTTTATAAAGTGAAAAAGGCTTTGTAGGCAATTCACCAATGGAGAAGGGAAAGAAGATATGTTAGGGCTGATGGATTTCTTAGAATATAAAGGCTATCATGTGTAAATCAAGCGTGTGGATAATTCTTTCTATGGAGATCACGAAAGTCGTGTCTAAACGCAAAGAGTGGAAGTGAATTAAGAATTGTAGAGGCTTCTGATGGGAAGAGAATACGTTGTCGTCGATGAGGAGCATATCATTGCTCATGAGCTCACCTCCTTTCTTCATGTTACGGGCATCCCAAAAGCCGAGCAGCCTAGCTAGGACACGTTCGAGAGGGCGTCTTGACGTAGGGGAGGAGAAAGGAACATATGAGGCAGCCATTTTGTTTGTAAATGTGAAAGAATGAGTAAGAAGAGAGAATGAGAGGGAAGTAGGTGAATGAGAGGGAAGTAGGTGAATAAGACTCTAAGCTTGTATTTATGCATCTATATATAGTAGAGCTTGAAGGTGGTGGTGTGAATTGCAGTAAGTAGACAAATATAATGATTTGGAGAGTGGGTTGTAGGAGTTACGGAGGCGTTACAGGAAGGGCAAGGGAGATAGAGTCGTGGATATGGTCATTAATGAAGGTATTAAACGTCGCTTTAGCTTAAACAGTTGTTCTATGACTACTATTGAAGAGAGAAGAAGAAACCTAGAAGTATGTTGGGCATTCATGTTGCGATGGGCATTCATGTCGCGATGGGCTTTGAATATTAAGTAGGTCGTATGTAAATTTATGGGCTGTGAATATTAGTGGCATATTTGAGTTGAACATGCCTTATATTAAAATTATTTTTTCTTATTCTATTTCTTTCATTTTAGTTATGTATAATTGCAATTATTCTTTTATTTTCTTTCGTATTTTTTTATTAGATGTTAAACTTACGAACTTATATTTTCTTTATGAGTTTAACTCTAAATCAACTTAATTGCGTAGTAGTTATATTTTAGTTTTTATGATAATTCCAATACATATTATTTTAATTTATTTTGTTTAAAAGTAAATTACATTCAAATAAGTTTTTATTGTTTTTGTTTAATTTAAAATATGAATAATAATTTTTCATATTAGTGTTAGCATGTTAAAAACCAATTTAGGATATGAATGAAAACTTTTCATATTCTTCTCATATTGTTTAAACTAAAATAATTACTATGTGTATTAAATTAAAAATTATTGTAAAGATATGATGTGGTAATGATGTGGATGATGATGTGTCTTAGAGAGAAGAGAGAAAATGTCTTTTTATATATATAACATAAGTTTTTATTGTTTTTGTTTAATTTAAAATATGAATAATAACTTTTCATATTAGTGTTAGCATGTTAAAAACCAATTTAGGATATGAATGAAATTTTTTCATATTCTTTTCATATTGTTTATACCAAAATAATTAATATGTGTATTAAATTAAAAATTATAAAAATTATTATAAAGATATGATGTGGTAATGATGTGGTTGATTTGATATTTTATATTTTATAATAATTACAATATTATATCTTCTATTTATTTTAAAAAAAAATTATATAGATAAGTTTTTATTATTTTGTTTAATTTAGAATATGAATAATAACTTCTCATATTATTGTTAGTATGTTAGAACCAAATTAGAATATCAATGATAGCTTTTCATATTTTTATCATAATATTAAATCCAAATGTATAATTAATATTAAATTTAATATTATAAAAATTAGTTTAGAAATATGATGTAATAATGATGTAGAAGATGATGTGTCTTAAGGAGAAAAGAGAAAATGTTTCTTTAAAGTCTGCACTACGCGCAGGCCGAGTTTCTAACTATATTTTTAGTTATGGTTTTGCTTTAGTTCATTAAATCTTCTGCGTTCGTGATCACTTTCGCAACCTCCATGTCCTTCCAATGTTGATGCAAACCTTCCATTACACCATGAAAGACTCATTTTCTACCAAAAATGAAACATGCTCATTTGAAATTTGTGTAAATCATTCTTCTAATCATTGGTTAAGAAATAAAAAAAGGTAAGCATGGATCTGTTGAGATCCTACCAAGAACGAAGTTGATGTTCATCTTAAGGCATATTCTTCTCAAGCATTATCTTTCTTCATTTGTACATATCTCGATGTTATCATCTTGCTCATAAGGTTTTCATAATGAATTCAGTTTGACTAATTTCATTGTTGATTTTTCTATCTTTGATTTTCGCTAAAAATAAAGAACTGTCCATATAACTTATATTAGAATGAGAAAAAGTTTAAAAGATGAAATTTGTGAAGTTAAAAGGCATATAATGAGAAGCTTTTGTTCTTGGCTTTAGAGTCCATTTTCTACTTTTGCTTTTCAACTTAGTCTCGACGTTTTATTTCTCCATTTCCCCGAATTTCAAAGTTCTTAACCTACTAAAGAACTAATTCTCCGTTTTCCCAAACTCTTCTCAAACTTCTTATCCTACTAAAGAATTAATTTTATCTTCATCAAAAGAAGAGTTATCATCTAGTTTTAGGCTTTGCAAGTATCATCATCCTTTCATGCTTTGAAAGTATCATCATCCTTTCATTCTTTCATCATGAACCATCTGAATAATTCTTCTTGAAACTTAATTCTATATTACACTTGTACAAAATGAGGAAGACAGCTAAAAAGACGTTACATCGAGGACGAAATGAAAGGGTAAATCTTGAGCAATGTTCATCAAGTAGGTAAGCTCTTTATCAGTCCTTCTTGCTTAGCACTAATAAACATCCGGTCTTCATGTATTCTTGAAAACATAAAAAAGGAAACATTATTTCAAATGAACATCAAAGTTTTTCCAGTTTTAATGGAAGAATTTCAACGAAGTATGGACTAAACAAACCTCTATGATCTCTTGAGCTCGCTCCATATTTTGAGAAAGAGGAACATCAAATTTCAACATATCAAACTCGTTTAATCCCCTGATCGATCTAATATCATCCACAGTATTTTTCGTAACCCAACATGTTATATGAAATAAATACCATTTGCCTTATGTACATTTCTAGTCACGTACTTGTCAAACTGAAGTTGTGTTCGTTAGATTTTTTTAATAGAAGTATAGAAAAGAGGAAACAACCATTAGAAAAGAGAAATAAGTTATTTGGAAGAAGATGATGAAGTTCTCACATATTCTTCGGTTTCTTCTTTGATGGTTGTCCTTATGAGCAACTCGATTAATATTTTATTGCTAATTTTTACATGATATAACTTACATGATTTATGTAATTGTATAGAACTTTTATTATCTTTCATTCCTCTATCTACATTTAAATTTCTTCTTTGTTAAAATAAGACATTTTATTATATAGATAACTATAATAATTACTTTTCAAATTCTTATATTAACAAATGCATAATTAATGTTGTTTTGCATGTAGATAATTTTTTTAATTAAAAATAATAAATTCTAAATAAACATTTGATGTGTCAATGAGGTGGAAGATGATGTGTCTTCATGAGAAGAGAGAAAATGTCTTTTTATATATATAGATTTGTCTAATGACACTCCAAAACAATCTGCATTAATGATGCTCTTAGAATCATCAATTTAAATGTTTTCATTTTCTTTAGTATTTTTAATATGGGAAGATTGGTTTAGTATTAAAAAAAATATAAAATTTGAAAACTAACCCTGGTTTTGATTTTTTTGAAAAATAATTTTGTGGTTGAATATAAAAACAAAAATATCTTAATAAATTTGAAGATTTATAATTAAAAGAAAAAACATTTTTTGAATGTTTAGGATTGGTTTAATATATCCGCGATTTATGTGATCTCTTTAAATGTTTGTAAACTTTTTACGTGATCATCCATAATTGGAACGCGTCCACTAAAGACGAAAGAAAAATGACCGAACCAGAAGCTGGTATTGAAGCCCATGACGTTATAAGAATTACCGGAGAAATTGACTCTTTCCTACTTAAACTTTCCACTAAATTTTGTTAATGACTGAACCAACCGTTTATACTTTACACATTTTTTTACGTGATCTCTTTAAATTTGTGTAAACTTTAATTTTTTAAAACACGCTAGCTAGGCAATACTCACACAATATACCCTCATTTTCGTCGACACCGTTACTTTCACGCCCTTAGTTGGATTTGGGGACGGTAAACATCACAAAGCCCTTGATTGAGTTGTGTTTGTATCATAAATGGAGAAAAAATGTAAATAAAAAATTCTTGACTAGAAAAAAATGGGAAACACGTAATTTGACATATATAGCTTTTTCAGTTACTAGATTACATTTTCAGTGTTGATTGATCAGTTTGTTGTCCATGATTTCAGTTTTGATTTGAGTATTTTCGTAATATTATATGTGAGAAAGATTATTTTTCAAAGTTTTAGAAAGAAGGGTTAGTTAGCAAAACAAAAACTATTTTGAGATGATTTTACAAATTTTCTCTTTTAATATACATCATATGTACAAAAGTTGAACATAAATACCTTTTGGTAAACACAAAATCTTTGTCAATTAAGAAAAACTATACATTATTTGTTATAAACTCATTTAGTGGATGCCCATTAGAGGCCCATGTTCTACAATATCCCTAAACCCTACTTCATCTCCAAATATTGTATCCCTATATATACTTTGTACTTCTCATGGAATAATATAACAACACAATTCCTATTCTCTTCTCTTCTCTTATTTACAACACATTATCAGCACGATAACCTAACCACTGAGTAAAACCCTAGCCACTAAAGTAAAACCCTAGCCACTTGAGTAAAACCCTAACCTTCTCCAACATCTCGCACTTTTCTTCGGTTCCACTTTATTTTTCATTAAGGTAAGTGAATCTCTCTCACTTTAGCATACGGCACATCTAATATTATTTGGTAAAACATAAGGTTAACGTCATACTTCCTATATAGTATCACGTTAGTTTTATAATTGTTTTGATACAATAATTGAATTACTTTTGTCTTATTATGCTACTTATTTAATCTATTTTATACATAAATATTGACTTTATTATTCATAGCGTACACATGTATGTCCATCGATGGAGAATTTCTCACAAGTCATATTTATGAGTTGATTTCGTAATTCAATAACATATTCATGTTGGGTCATGAATCATATATATTTATTGATCGAATATCACAAATTTTGTGTTTTTATTTAACCTATTTTTAAGTTTGATTTTGTGATTTGATAACATACACATGTTGATTCATGAATACTATGTCTATCGATGAGTAATTCTCACAAATCATACTTATGCATACTAATTATTTTATTAATACTTTTTTGGTTCTTAAAATCACATATTTTATAATACAATTAATAGAGTATAAATCACATATATTCAAACTTTACTATTCATATATTATTAAATATATAAATCATACGTTTATAATTTCTCACATACGTATGATGTCCACTAAATCACATATTAATATATTATTCATACGTTTCTCTTCCTTTATTAAATATAAATCACATATTATACAGCTATACTATTAAATATGGTTTTGGTTCTTCTCTTAATCATCTTTTTCATGAGCAAACTTTTGAGTATGACAGGATTATATGTTTATTTGAGAAATAAAGTATGATGATCTGTTCTTTTGATTTAAAGATCTTCAAAATCCAACCCCTCTGTCACATGTCAATAGTTTAATTATGGGTTGGTTCGGTTAATTGTCTCAAACCGAAGGCAATATTGCTTTATTGTTTCATCCAACCATACAAACGTTTGGGTCATGATGGATCTGTTTGTTAATTTATATTTCATTTAATGGTATCCTGAAGACATAATATTGTGAGATGAGATTTAAGAAGAGTATTATGATTTTATATCGTCTCTATGTGGCTGAGCAAATTATTAAGCTTTAATTGGATGATCCATTCCCTGAAGTGAATGTGATATTTTGTATAGAAAAGGGAGAAATCATACTAAGCAAAGAGATTGCTATAGAAATTGACTTGAATGATCAAAATCAATTCTCACTACAATCACACTAAGCCAAAAAGATTGCTATAGAAATTGGCTGGAATTATCTTGGTGATGAAAGAATCTAGTGTGATTACAATGTAGATTGAAATCATTGATGCATTATACTCTCCCAAATCATACAGATAATTGGATGATAAAATACATGACCCAAATTGAGATATTTTGTTAATTATATAGTGAGATACAATTTGAGATAGATGAACCTGAAGTTTCATATCATCTCGAGGGGGAGAATCAGAGAATCTCACATAGACTACGAATGAACATAATAAGTGACATATTTAGAAGATTATATTCACTAAGTTCTTCGAACAATTCTCAAAGGAAAAGTGTGATCACCAGAATGTCATATTACATAAAACTAGCTATGTGATTGGTTAAATCTAGCTATATCCAAGATTACAAGACTAAAAGTCTGTGAGTGAATATAATTTAGCTATGTATAGAATTACTTGCAAATTGATATTATATTGAGAGAATATCTCTAATGCGGAGTTGGTAAAGCATACATAATAAAATTTCCATGCAAGTAATGTTGTCCTATAGACACAAAGTCATGAACAAGAATTTAAGAAATATTATGGATTTTTCTTGAGGATGAGAAAATATATATGAGTTATTGATAAGAAATCATACTCATATTTGACTAGTTTTGATATATTCCCTGAAGTGAATATAATATCTTACATATATAAAAGAAAATGATTATACAAATTAAATCCTTGAGAAAGTAGCTATCAAATTGACCGCATCATCACCACTTTCTAACGATACTCATCATGGCTTTGGATTTTCCGGGTACACTCCATTTCTAAATTCTTGATTCTCATACCATATATTTATATATGTTTTAGTTAAATTAATCTATAAAAATTACTTTGCTTTATTATAGATTTACTGTAAGATTTACTTTACTATAATATCTCGTTTTATTGCTACATGCTTCATGGTCCAAATCCATGCTTGGTTATCATGGACTAGAGAAGTTCATTTGATTATGATATCCCCTGGAGGGAGAAAGTGATTAGCAATAAAAAAAAAAGTAAACCAGAAGTTTACTAAGAATGAAAGTAAACCAGAAGTTTACCAAAAAAAAATATATGATTGGCTTAACCGGATTGGTCATCCTGGTTTGATAATGATGCAAAAAATTAATTGAGAATTATGTGGACATTAAGTGAAGAACTAGAAGATTCTTCCTAATGATTTGTCATATGTTATTTGCTCAGAAAGCAATATGATAATATGACTTTCACCAGTCAAAGATGATTTGGACTCTATCAATTTTCTGAAATATATACAAGGAGATGATTATGGGCTGATCACCCACTTCGTGACATTTATGCATCGATTCAATGGACGCATTGACTCGATTGTTGCATCCTAGAAGGTCACGTTTTTCCTTGTTATAAACCAGCAACCTGGAGTTTGCGAGGTTACTTTCTTACAAGTTCCAGGTTTGATGTTTGAAGCCTGATTATTATATGTCCATTGGGAAAAGTGTTGAACATCCTGAAGCTCATGTTCATATACAAAATTTTAGTAGCATTGATTCGCATCAAGCCAATGAATAACTAATTATTCTCCCCATCATTATTGGTTTAGGGTTAGAAACCAAATAATTTCCATCTGAACGATCTTTGAATGAAAGATCTATGAATCTGAAAAGTGCTCCACCACAACGCTCTATGATGGAACCTCAAAAGAGGATAAGAATATATGTTGGATATTAAAGATACAGAGTCATCCCTGAAAGATTTATATAAGACTCAATTTGTAGACTCTCATTTTAATGAGTTAGTTTTTCCAACATTACGGGGGAAAAATTAAACAACTGGAGAAAGATATAAGTATCTCTGAATTATCATTGATCATCGTACTAAATAATTTATATGAGAAGTCCAAAAAGATAATTCATAAGAAGAACTTAGTGTATTAATTGTCATACGCATTTACTAACCCAAATAGAGTGATAAAGTTACATATACCAGTTGTATATGTTCCAAATTATTAATGATGTCCCAGAAGGGCGATATCAAACTTCTAGAGAGTCTAACGATCGCCTGAAGCGTGATAGACCTATTTGGTTCCAAATATTATTATCCTCGAAAAAGAAAAGGAGCAAGAATTGAGAATGACCAAATCGAGGAAATATTTTTTTTTGAAAAATCTCCAGAAGAGATTGGATGATCTCTAGAAGAGACATAAACATGACAAATGAAAAATTCAAGTACTTGAAAATGAAGAGTTATACCTAGCTATGTCATGTATGGAATAAAATGGAACCATAAAGCAAATCGACGTCGTGATATTTTTGCATGCAATGAGCAGTTGATATTATGGATAAAAAGAGAGGATCATGAAAGAAAGTCTATTGAAAAGTGTACACAAAATAATGATTGGAAGAAATAGACTTATATAATCTCTTGTAGAGAAATATATGGACCAGTAGTCCTTGCACTTAAAGTGTAAAATCAGTATCATATAAATGAGTCTTTTGTATGAAATAATAGTGAATATAGTGAAATTCACTAAGATAAAAAAAATGTTTTATGAAGAGATATATTCTCTTGTGGTGGCAATTATTTTTGATATCTTACAAGTTTGGTAGTAAGAGATGAAACAATGGATAAAGACATTTATATACAATCCTTGAAGGATATATATGTGAAGGATACAATCCCTGAAGGATTAATGATATTAGAATTATATTCTCATGAATTCTACTTGATAATCGATCGAATGAAAAGAAAGTATGTAGCATGGGGTATAATCATGTAAATACCCATGTAGACTTACCAAAAGATTTTTGATAAAGTGATTCTTAATTGAAGATTATCGAAACTCTAGCAGAGTTATCATAAGTAGTACGATGATAATAATATATGATCATTGGATAATGATATTTACATCAAAGTCCCAGAAAGATTTAATGTAAGGAGATTTGGGAAAAGAATATAACTACAATATATTTTGATGATTTAAAATATCACTAGAACTCTTGAAGAGAGTTCTATATTGTGGAATATAAGAAAAGATTTGGGAAAATACTTTGCAAGATAAAATTATCTCCAGATATTCCAAACTAATCATCTGATGAAAGAGAAGTTATCTTAAAAGATGTTTTCATGATTTTACAAAAAGTTGTTCATATATGTTTGGTCTTGAAGTACCATATATAAAATGCGCTTAGAGCGTTTTGCTCATCTATTTCATGATTGAAATATGTGTTTTGTTTGACTAGAAAAGCATGAACAAAATGTACAAGATAAATGTTTAAAGATTGTACATGAAAAACATTTAGGCATAAGAAAGGATGCTATGGACTAGAAATCCTATGATTCGAAAGATTATATGACAATCATATGAGTTTGTTTATTGATTCAAAAGAGATATATGATCGGAATTCATCTCCTGAAGAAGATGTTTCCGAGGGGGAGAAATATGTGTGGATGTACTCTTTTTCCCTTATCATAGTTTTTATCCCACAAGGTTTTTCTATGAAAGGTTTTTAACGAGACATCAAAGAACATACAAATGATAGACACATATAGAGGAATGCTATCATTTATAATGAGTTATAAAAGTCTATCAATCTTCCAAAAGAATATCATACATTAATGATAATGAGAGAAATAAAGAGAATGATCCAGATGAATCATCTAGAAGACTGATGAGTTGCAGAAGAATGGCGATGTACATGTTCAAGAGGTTGTTCAAGCGAAACTTTGGTCGACTTATTTTCAAGACACTTCCAACTATTACCTTCAAGAAACAAGTTTGGAGCATCACGAAGATTTCAAGTTAAGCACTCATCAGGGGGAGTAAAAACGCGTTGCACTCTTTTTCCTTAACCATGGTTTTGTCCTAATTGGGTTTTCCTGGTAAGGTTTTAATGAGGCAACATCTTATGCGTATTAGGATTATTTTTACTCTAATGGCATCCAAGGGGGAGTGTTATAAACTCATTTAGTGGATGCCCATTAGAAGCCCATGTTTTAGAATATCCTTAAACCCTACTTCCTCTCTAAGTATTGTATCCCTATATATACTTTGTACTTCTCATGAAATAATATAACAACACAATTCCTATTCTCTTTTCTTCTCTTATTTACAACATTATTCAAAATTTCAGTATTCTCCCGAAGAGCTTTGTTTCTTAAAAGTTTGATCCTATTGATGCATGTTTTTTTTCACTTTTCACTTGTTTATGACATGAGATTTGTGTTTATTTGCTTGTTTCTACTTTGGTCGTTGTGATTACTAAAATTCTTTGGAGTGGTTTACTCTTTTAGCGAAACTGGAAGATTTTAGAAATTTAAAGATATGTTTTATCTCTTTTAGGTTACTCATAATCTTTGTTGTGAAACAAGCGAGAACACAAAGTATCATATTTTCTTACACTCACGGATTTTTAATTGACTATCTCAAGAAAAAAGGTTGTTACCGATTTTTTTTAATAATATGTTCTTGTTGTAAAAAAAAAATGATATAAACTTCACAAGCAACGTTTGTTAAGTGGAAAGTAAAATTGATGCAACCTTTTGGAATAAGAAAAATTGGGTTGCTAAACATGATAAAATAATAATTAGAAAAACCTATGTCAATAGATTCATCCTTCATTTCATTTTTATTCTTCCAACATTTTATACTAATTACAAGAAACCTAATTAAAAAACTATAACTAATGGACGAACCAGTCGACAATATTACGAATCTAGCTTTAACTAACAGACAAATGTCTCTAGCTTAATAAAACAAAATTTAAATATAAGTTCAACATTTGCTCTTTATATCACTGATTGGAGACACCAACGGAGGCAGCATGGACCGTTTCGATTTTTTTATAAATTTTTAACTAGTATGAGTTGCTAAAAAAAACAATTAATAAAAATTAATGGGCTATCTGGAAATTTAATACGCGTTTAATTGACCTACTCATGTTACTTGACCTTCCTAAAAAGAACACCGTGAATATTAAGTATCCACTAATCAAATATAATTTCGTCTACTTGTGGGTCGGTGGCAAATTAAACTAATTAATAACCCTAATTCTTTAATTACAATCGAAATCTATAAATACCTTTGAATATGCTAAAAAATCAATTTCATTTATTTATTCAATTCAAAGCAACGGCCCTGACGCCTGAATCTTCTCTCTCTCTCTCTCTCTCTCTCTCTCTCTCCTCGTGCCATTACCGCACTATCGCTATTGCTCTGCTTCTTGATCATCGCTTTCCCACAGTAACGTCTCTCTTCCACTTTTTCTCTGCGAGATCTCGCATTGCTCATGCTCTACTTGTTTTCCTTCTTTCTTTTGATTAAGCCTATCTTAGTCGCGGCCATGACTCGGAGATTGTTCGAAACCGAGGCGATTTAGTCTCTGTTTGTACGATTTTTTCGTTGTGTTTTTTGTGAATCTATGATTTCAGAGAGAAAATAGAAAGTCGCTGTGTAAAATCGAGGTACGTGTGGAGCGAGCGAGAATGGGGATGGAAGAAGGAGTAGGAGTTGATCGGAAGATAACGATTGGAGTCTGCGTCATGGAAAAGAAGGTGAAATGCGGCCCCGAGGTTTTGTTTCCTTTCGTGCTAGTGTATTTGTTTGTTCCCAAGAACAGATTTCGAAATTGATTTTTGTTTCAGTTCCGGTGAGTGATTTTTGTTTGTTTCACTCCGTGGTCATGCTTATTCATCGTTCGTGTGGAATTTGTAGGTTTTTTCGGCTCCCATGGGACAAATTATGGACAGGCTCCAGGCGTTTGGCGAATTTGAGGTACTCTACTTTCTCGGATTTTCTTTATGTGATTGGGAATTCGATGTTTCTGAGTTTCTCAGGGTTTGATTTTGATAATCCTGTAGTTTTGTTCTTCAATTGGAGAAATTATGCCTTTTGATTAAACTTGCCTCTAATTTGTGATTTGAATTTGGGAAATCTTTCCCAAGTTGTTGCGGTTTGTGTTTGCAGATTCTATGGTGTATTCTTTTATGATTCCATGGTGTTTATTTCCTCTTTTATTTGTGATCTCATGGATATTTTGATACCATTTTGTTTACTAGATCATACATTTTGGGGATAAGGTTATACTTGAAGATCCAGTAGAAAGGTATGTGTTTGAACAAATGTATAAATAGTGTTTCTACTTTTGGTTGTAATCCACGTGATTCATGGATTAAGAACATTTCTCTCAGATTAGTTTATTAGGAGAAAGTGTAGTTAAAGATTATTTTAAGTACAAGTATATTCTGGGACCAAAATTTCACCAGGGACTTTGTTGTTTCAGTTGGCCGATTTGTGACTGTTTGATTGCTTTTCATTCCTCTGGATATCCTCTTGAGAAAGTTCAAGCATATTCTTCTTTAAGAAAGTGAGTTCCTACTTTTTTTTATAACTTTTGTTGATAGTTCAGTAAGCTGTCCACTTTACATTTCTTAGTGAAAAAATTTGAGTTGGCTTTTGAGGTAGCCTTTTCAACTTGTATGATTCAGGCCCTTTTTAGTGAATGAACTGGATCCGCAATATCTTCTTCATGACCGTCGGAAAGTATATGAGGTATGCATTATAGGCTGCATGATAGTTGGCCTGTGCACATTTTAGATAAAACCATATCATTTTTTTCTTTTTCATGTCTCCCACTTATTTATTTTCTTCAGGGCTTCAGGCCATGAAAAAGAAGAGCTGCATACTTTCTCCTTAATTAATAACATGTTTAACTAATGTCCATCTACAGCATCTTGAGATGTATGGTATCCCAGTTCCGAGATATGCTTGTGTCAATAGAACAGAACCAGACCAAGACCTTGATTATTTCGTTGAGGAAGAAGATTTTGTTGAGGTTAAAAGTGAACGGTTCTGGAAGCCATTTGTGGAAAAGCCAGTCAACGGTGAGTTTCTTTTTCGACTCTTTGTTTGTTGTTTTGATCTGAAAAGTTCTTAATTATAAACCAATAATCTAAGGTTGATTATGTGTCGTTGAATGTTCTTACTTTTGTGGTATTAGGTAAAATCGTTTCCCATATTTTGTTGTTTAAATATTAGCTCAGCTTTCTTTTTATGCATATGTGCGGTATGTTAAAGTCAGATGAATCTTTAGTTTACTGGGTGCTACCTATTCAAGAAATGTTATTTTAACTTGAAGACAATGATATTTCTGAGTTTCTTTGTGGCCATCAGCTTTGATCCTTATTGCTCTTCTGTTTTGCAGAATTTTTATTGTTTACTACTAACTGACATTCTTTATGATTGTAAAGGAGATGACCATAGTATAATGATATACTACCCTAGCTCAGCAGGTGGAGGCATGAAAGAATTGTTTCGTAAGGTAATGCGTCTGTCTGCATAATTTGGCACCCGTGGATTGAATCTGGTCTAACATTATTCTATTACAATTTGTGGCACATTCCTGTGGTTAGCAATTTTGATACCCAATAGCTTTCTGACCCAAGTTTTTGTTTTAGGTTGGGAATCGGTCAAGTGAATTTCATCCTGAGGTCAGAAGAGTAAGGAGAGAAGGTTCTTATATATATGAGGAGTTTATGCCAACTGGGGGAACAGATGTCAAGGTTGTGATTGTGTTGCCATCTAAATGCACCTAGATAAGCTAATTTTGTTCTAATCTATTGCCAGGAAACATTACCTTTCTTCAATGAGTTCTTGACTAACAGTCTACCCTGATATACAGGTATACACTGTGGGTCCCGAATATGCACACGCTGAAGCAAGAAAGTCACCTGTTGTTGATGGTGTAGTTATGAGGAATCCAGATGGGAAGGAAGTAAGTCTGTCGATCATTACCAAACCATTCCACATAAAAATCTTACGCGGCTCTTGAAGGGTACCAAAGGGTGTCGTTTACATCATAGCTTATATTTCATGAATATGTAGAAATTTTGATCACGTATTGTAATTTTATTGAACAGGTGAGGTATCCAGTCTTGCTTACACCTGCTGAGAAGCAAATGGCGCGAGAAGTTTGCATAGCATTTAGGCAAGCGGTATGTTGTGATTCTAATTATCTGGCTGTCATTGTGTCTTGCCGGGTTCTATTGCCTTATAATTTTATCTGTGTAGCAGTAAGAAGTAACATGCCTTATTCTCACTCATAATGCTTAGATTGACGATCATTGGGCTTAACTGTCAATTACCGTTGAACTGTTACTTAAAGACTCTTTCATATTCTCTTTCATAATAGAATCTCAGTTAACTGCTTGCTTCCAGAATAATCAGTTAGAAGGAATGACTATTTAGTGCTTGTAGATACTCTGAATAGTTTCTCTATTGTTTTATCTTCTGCTTCAGATTCTATGCTTGGTTTGTGATAGAAATTATCCTCTTGTAAAAAAAAAACAAGCCTACACGCATGTTTATTGTTGCCAGAAAAAGCTAAAGATACTACTGTCTGATATAATGCATTGACGAAAGTTTGATTCTTCATCATTTTCATATTCACAGGTTTGCGGCTTTGATCTCCTACGATCTGAGGGAAGTTCATACGTTTGTGATGTAAATGGATGGAGTTTTGTGAAGAACTCTTATAAGTGAGATACTAGTCTGAAAGTTTATTTCCTTTCTGACTGTTGCTTCAGTTATACATGTGCAGGGAAATTCACAAATCATAATATATATGCTGAGCTTAATATATGAGTTTCAATTCTAGAGCTTTTGATTAGCATCTCTTGTCTTCTAAGTACAATTTGGCTACAAATTAGTGCGGTCAGAGATCATGTCTTATGATTTGAGACGATCACCAAGTCATCGTCATATCTACTTCTGTGTCCACATAAGTGACATTATATTGCTTTCGATCCTCATTTCTGTTTTCTATGTTGAACTTGGAAAGTGGTGGATTCAGACACCCATGTGCAGCTTCCTTTTTGAACTCTCAGTTTGTATTCATTTGGACTTTTATCAAATATGTGACAACGACTCTCTTTCACTGTGTAAGGTATTATGACGATGCTGCTTGTGTGCTACGGAAAATGTTTTTGGATGCAAAGGCTCCTCATCTTTCTTCAACAGTTCCTCCTATTTTGCCATGGAAGATCAATGAACCTGTTCAATCTAATGAAGGTCTAACTCGCCAAGGAAGTGGCGTCATTGGAACTTTTGGGCAGTCGGAGGAGCTACGTTGTGTCATTGCTGTTGTTCGGCAGTATGTTTTAGCTTATGATCACCTGTCTTTTCTAAAATCGCCCTCTGTTCACTGCTCTGAGTTGTGTTTCACTTCTCTTTACAGCGGTGATAGAACCCCAAAGCAGAAAGTGAAACTAAAAGTTACAGAGGAGAAACTGTTAAACCTGATGCTGAAGTACAATGGAGGAAAGCCACGAGCTGAGGTGAGAGGCTCGGGCGTTTCCACCTCGAACTTCGTCCTGCGTACAGTGATTTTTTCTTATGCTGTGCAATTTCTTTTCCATTTTGGCAGACAAAACTTAAAACTGCCGTCCAATTGCAAGATCTTTTGGATGCAACAAGAATGTTAATTCCTCGTACAAGGTACACCCCTGATAGTGATCTCATTACTTAAGTTACACTTCCTGTTATGAATTATATCCCTTTGAAGCTTCTGCTGTATTGACTAATATGCTTCATTAGATAGTCATATAATACATGCGTATAATATGAAACATGGTAACTACCTTATTGTATTACTTTTTGATGTTTAGATCAGGTGAAAGTGATAGTGATGCAGAAGACCTTGAACATGCTGACAAGCTTCGGCAAGTTAAAGCCGTTCTTGAAGAGGTCGGGTGCCTTGATGATCTAGTAGTTACTTTTCATTTATCTGAGCTGTATCCTTTATGCAGTCCCTTGTCGATATATTGGATATATCATTGTAATGGATTGCACAATAGCAGCTACAGCTACAGCTATACTTTTGTATTTGGAAGGATGTTTGGAACAAAACTTTTATTGAGAATTCCGTCTCATATTATAGATGTGTAAAACGTGCAGGGTGGGCATTTCTCTGGCATATACAGGAAGGTTCAACTGAAGCCGCTGAAATGGGTGAACGTACCAAAAATTGATGGTGAAGGTGAAGAAGAACGCCCGGTGGAGGCTCTTATGGTTCTGAAATATGGGGGTGTTCTAACTCATGCTGGTCGAAAGCAGGTAATTTTGTCATTTGGTATCAGATGACGATATTAAGTGCATTGCAAACTTAAGTATTGGTATTGCCAATGGAGAGGTATTTTATGTTAGGATTTCTACAATTGGTCCAGGGGTTGATGGACTCTTTGTTATTCCACAGGCAGAAGAACTTGGTAGATACTTTCGAAACAATATGTATCCAGGTGACCACTCAAATCTGCTTTGATTTTTCCGATCATTTCATGTTCTACTTTCTAGTTGTCTCCTACAATTTTCTGAAATAGTCCATTCCTTGTGTTGATCAATATATGTTTTATTTCTGAGTGGTTTATAAAAAAACTGAATATGCTTACAGGTGAAGGTACCGGTTTACTCCGTCTCCATAGCACATACCGTCACGACCTTAAAATTTACAGTTCTGACGAGGGACGTGTTCAGGTACAACTTTATATTGATTTAGAAGTTAAGATGACCATAGCGCATTCACATATTTACTTCAACCTGTTGTATATTCTGCATGGTTGCATTACCCCAGATCAAAATATTAATTTAGTTGCACTGCTTGCAGATGTCTGCAGCTGCTTTTGCTAAAGGCCTGCTTGACTTAGAAGGACAGCTGACACCAATCCTGGTTTGCTGTTTTCTTTTACTTAGGTAGTATAGTGCCTGGTAATGTCATAATCACTAAATTTCTTATTTTCTTTCTCTAGGTGTCTCTGGTTAGCAAGGACTCTTCCATGTTGGATGGCCTTGATAATGCCAGTAGTGAAATGGAAGAGGCCAAGGTTTGTCCCTACCTTGACTGACAACTTGATTGTGGTTTCAGCAGATATGAGATGAATGAAAAGCCTGTTTCGGTACACGTTTGAAGCATCAGCCAATAATCAGTAGTGACATGCATAACGTTCTAGATTAGATCTGTCTTTAAGACACCAGAATTTTTCTTTCTGAAGTGGCGAAATATAGAGGCATCTCAAATGAACTTGCTCTTCTGATGTTTGAATTTATGGTTTTTTCATGCATGGTTAGATGGTTGAATTTCATCTGCATAAAGTGGGGTTAATTTATATTCTCAAATGTTACTTATCTGTTTACTTTCTAAATAAATAGGTTATGATGTACAGCTTTGAATTCCTTTCCTAACTTGCCTGCAGGCTCAATTGAATGAGATCATAACCGCCGGCACAAAGTTGGTAAATGATTACGTCTCCTCTGAATTACCTTGGATGACTGATGGGGCTGGACTTCCTCCTCAGGCTAATGAGCACCTACCTGAAATGGTACTCGCATTTTTTCTGTAAAATTTAGTTTATTAGCATCTTGGAACCCGGATGGTGGGCTTTCTATCTGTATTATGAATTATCATTATGCTACAAGCCGTCAACAGTATGATTTGCATTTTCTGACTGCATTTTTCGAGTATTCTCTGTCAAAAGAGAAGGATGAGCGTTTTTACTCCTCTGTAATAGAAAAGGGTTTACTGGAGAGCACAAAATATAGACTCAACGTTTCTTATTTGTTTTCTTTCTAAATAAATAGGTAAAATTAGTTAAAAAGGTGACTGAACAAGTGAGGCTACTTGCGAAAGATGAACACGAGAATCGCACTGAGCCTAGCGCGTATGATGTAGTCCCTCCCTATGATCAAGCGAAGGCCCTTGGCAAGTCAAACATTGATGTTGGTCGGATTGCTGCTGGATTACCTTGTGGTAGTGAAGGATTCCTTTTGATGTTTGCTAGGTGGAACAAACTCGAAAGGGATCTCTACAACGAAAGAAGAGAGTAAGTGTATATTGGATATAACAATGCTTCTCATGTTATCATCCTTATTTTCTACATGAGGTTTTATGAGTGGCACTGATTGTTGAAATTAAATGCAGTCGGTTTGACATAACGCAGATTCCTGATGTTTACGATTCATGCAAGTAAGCTATGTGTTTCAGTCTCTTAAGTTGATAGTACTTGTGTAGACCTAGCTGCAATTTCTCCATTCTAAATATTGTGCTTTTCATCACCAGGTATGACCTTTTACATAATTCTCATCTCAACCTACAAGGACTAGATGAACTCTTCAAAGTTGCACAGGTATGAGCTGAATAAAAACTGAAATTTTTATGGTACTTCTCAATATATCATCCTCCAGTTGTCTTGCTGAGACAATTTTATCTTACAATTTGCCATGCGTCCTAGATTTCCAGATTCAAACTGTGCCTTTACTATTGGTACATCTCTGTTTTGCATTTTGATCATGGACTGTGTTGATTAGGGCTAGTTATGTGTTATGTGATTGCAGTTGCTTGCAGATGGTGTAATCCCAAATGAGTATGGGATCAATCCAGAGCAAAAGCTCAAAATCGGCTCAAAGGTGTGTTCCTCAATAGCATATGAATGTTTTGTTTCACTCTTTTGGAAAGGTCCATGGTTTTCTCAGATGATCTCACAGCATTGTTTCTGTTTTCTATTCTAAATTAAGATTGCTCGGCGGTTGCTGGGTAAAATCTTGATTGACTTGAGGAATACTCGAGAAGAGGCCATGAGTGTTGCTGAATTGAAGAACAGTCAAGACCAAGTCTCAGTGTCATTATATTCGTCTAGAAAGGAGGATAGATATAGTCAACCAAAACTTTTCGTTAAAAGCGATGAGTTGAGACGGCCGACCACTGGAGAGAATAAAGATGACGATGATGATAAAGAAACGAAATACCGACTAGACCCAAAGTAACCGAAAACTCTCTTTTCCTGCTTATAGATAGCATAACTTCTTCTCTATTTTTCTCACTTTTATTGTGTTATCGTGTTCCCTTTAGGTATGCAAATGTCATGACACCTGAACGGCATGTGAGGACACGCCTTTACTTCACATCTGTGAGTTCTTTCTTCCATTTTTTGTCTCTTTTCTTACAATGCATCCGGCTGGCAAAAAGTGGAAAATAGTATGTGACAGTTTTTGTGGGACTCTGGACTCTTGGAATTCTTAGAAATTAGATTGTTTTTTATGGCTAGATCTTTCAATTGCGACTAGCTTCTTAATCAGAGAAGCATGTAAATGTATTTATACCTGACTTTCTGCTATGAAACGGTTGACAGGAATCACATATTCATTCTCTGATGAACGTTCTACGGTATTGTAACCTCGACGAATCCCTTCAAGGAGAAGAAAGTCTCATATGCCAAAGCGCATTGGAACGTCTATGTAAAACCAAAGAACTTGATTACATGAGCTACATTGTACTAAGACTGTTCGAGAACACTGAGGTTTACAATGCACCCACCCACTTTTTCTCTCTTGCTCACTCATGCTTTCAAGTCATTATATACCTAATATGTTTCCTATAGGTATCTCTGGAAGACCCGAAACGATTCAGAATCGAGCTGACATTTAGCCGTGGCGCAGATTTGTCTCCCTTGGAGGTAAAGCGCAAAGACAAAAACTTTTTGTTCATGGTTTGGTCATAAGTCCGGTTTACTCCATCCTTTATTCAAAACTAAGTCTACTGTTTGGTTTTGCTTTTGGTTTACCATGTTCATAGCCTTTGGTTTTCAATTTGTTCGGTTTGGTTTGGTTTGGCTTGGCTCGGTTTTGTTTTTTGTTGCACGTTAAAAAATCATATATTTTGGGTGGTTCGGTCCGGGTAGTATGGGTGTTTTCAAGTCGAGCACATGTACATAATACCCGTTATCCTGTCTAAACCGACAAGTTAATTAAATGTTGGTTAAAAAAGGGATTCACATGATTTTGTTGACAACAAATGAACTTGTTTGATTATGTTTTATTACATGCAGAAGAAGAATCAGGAAGCAGAGTCGTTGCTGAGGGAACATACACTTCCGATAATGGGACCAGAGAGGCTTCAAGAGGTTAATTCTTGTTTAACACTCGAGACTATGGAGAAGATGATACGTCCATTTGCTATGCCGGCAGAAGATTTCCCTCCGCCGTCAATTCCGGCAGGCTTCTCCGGTTACTTTTCCAAAAGCGCCGCCGTCCTCGAACGTCTTGTTAAACTTTGGCCATTCAACAAAAACTCTGCTTCTAATACCAAAAGCTAAATACATGATGCCAACAAATTAAGTAGTGACTGATTCATTTCATTTTTTCTAATGGAGTAAACTATTATCTTCATTTTTTCGTAATCGTTAGTAATTGTTTTGTTTTAGAATAATAATTCGTTTGTTTTTTTTGGGTTAATAATATAGCAATTTTGGAAATTTCGTTGCTTTTTGATTAGTCGTGATAAATGATGTTAAATGGATTTCACGTATACCGAAAAAGAAGAATGATTAAAAAATGAAATGGAATTTGATTCGTACCTTTTGTTTTCCCGATAAATAATCAAGTGTTAGCTAATTGGTTCCAACCAGACAAAAATAAAACACACAAACACAAATCCAGGAGATTTGTAACAAAATAGTACTAGTTTCAGCTAATATTTGATTTAATTAATTTGTTTATAGTAAGTACGAAATGTGTAATAATGTTTACTGTTGAATCACATGTGAAAAAAATCTCACTTTGCTTTTGCACACAATTCCTTTTCTTTGTGAAATTCTCTCTCTACACCTAGTAGTCTACTCTCTCTCTCTCTCTCTTCGCAGACATCAATTCTCCTTTTTTGACTAAAATTCCGCGACTTGGGCTTTGATCCATTCATCCCCCAGTGAATCTCTCTGCTTTATCACAAGAAAAATCACTCCTTTTTCCTCCAATCCTTTCTTCTCTCTAGAACTATGGTGGTCTGATCAAACAAATCAGAGTTTTTGTTTGGTTTAACTCCTTTCTCTGTGTTGATAGTGAGATGGGTTTGGAAGATACTTCTGCTAAAGGGAATTGGAAATCAGAGAAGAGTGAGATTAAGAGGAAGAAGAAGAATCAAAACAATGGTGGTGTAAATGTAAACAGTCTAGCTGAAGAACTAGAAGACGAAGAAGAAGAAGAAGAAAGAGGAGAAGCAAGTGGGTGTTGGGTCAAATTTAGATTTATGATTGGTTGTGTACCTTCCAAATCAGACGTTGATGCTTCTTCTTCTTCTCTCTATGCCACTACTAGTACCGGTAAAATACAAATTCTGAACCCTTCTGGTTTCTGAAAATCCGAGAGAAAGAGAGGGTTTTGTTTGTGCCGTTTTGGGTTAAGTAAAGCTTTCTCCTTTGAATTGAAAAATGAAAACTTTTTTACTATAATTGGTCTTCCAACTATATGTTCCTATCTAGGGTTTTTCACGTGATTGTTTTGATTTTACCCTTTTTAGTCTCTTTGTTACCAAATTTAGGGACTTTAAGTTAAGGTTGATCTTGAGTTCTACCCATTTGATTGAATCTGAGTTTTATGGGATGTGTTTTAATTGTTTTGTGTTTTGTTTGTTTTAGTTACAACAATTGAAAGTAAATCAGCAAATGAGAAATCAAATGATCAACCAGTTGGTCTAGTTTCCTCCACAACAACAACTAGCAATGCAGGAAGCTCTTCTTCAACACCAATGATCAGTGAAGAACTTAAGCTTTATTCTAACCTCAGGAAGTTTACTTTCAATGATCTTAAGCTAGCTACTAGAAATTTCAGACCTGAAAGTCTTCTCGGGGAAGGTGGTTTTGGTTGTGTTTTTAAAGGATGGATCGAAGAAAACGGTACTGCTCCTGTTAAACCTGGTACTGGACTTACAGTTGCAGTCAAAACCTTAAACCCTGATGGACTTCAAGGTCACAAAGAATGGCTTGTAAGAAACAAACCCTTTTCTTACGTTGTTATCACTTAACGCGCATTCCTTCATATCGGTTTCCCTTTTAATGTGTTGTTGTTCTTGCTTGTTGCAATTGCAGGCTGAGATTAATTTCCTTGGCAACCTTCTCCATCCAAATCTAGTTAAGCTGGTAGGTTATTGTATCGAAGATGATCAAAGGCTGCTTGTGTACGAGTTTATGCCTCGAGGAAGCTTGGAGAATCACCTTTTTAGAAGTATGTTGTAAATCCCACAACCTCTCAAACATTTTGAAGTTGTCAGTGTTTAATCGTTTTTATTGCAATACCTGTGTTTTCATGTTTTAAAGGGTCGTTGCCTCTTCCTTGGTCTATCCGGATGAAGATTGCATTAGGTGCTGCAAAAGGTCTCAGTTTCCTCCATGAAGAAGCTTTGAAGCCTGTTATATATCGAGATTTCAAAACATCAAACATTTTACTTGATGCAGTATGTATCCTACTCCTTACCATCAACATCTTATAATTTCTTTGCTTCAAACTATTTTAATCAATATTTCCCATTTTCAGGACTACAACGCGAAACTATCAGATTTCGGACTTGCCAAAGATGCTCCTGATGAAGGCAAAACCCATGTTTCTACTCGAGTTATGGGCACATATGGTTATGCTGCTCCCGAGTATGTAATGACCGGTGAGTCCTCTTTGGTTTCATCCATTGTCTTCGATTTGAAATATTCAACGTGTACATCTTTGTTGATTTGCTTCCCATTAAACTCCTCAAGGTCACTTGACATCAAAGAGCGATGTTTATAGTTTTGGGGTGGTTCTGCTCGAAATGCTGACTGGTCGACGATCTATGGACAAAAACCGCCCAAACGGTGAGCACAACTTAGTGGAATGGGCAAGACCGCATCTACTTGACAAAAGAAGGTTTTACCGCTTGCTTGATCCGAGGCTTGAAGGCCATTTCTCAATCAAAGGTGCTCAAAAGGTTACTCAGCTTGCTGCACAGTGTCTTAGCCGTGACCCCAAGATTAGGCCAAAGATGAGTGATGTTGTCGAAGCACTTAAACCACTTCCGCATCTCAAAGACATGGCAAGCTCTTCTTACTACTTTCAGACAATGCAAGCCGAACGTTTGAAAAATGGGTCCATGCGATCTCAGGGAGGAAGTGGATTTGGATCAAGAAACGCGCAGCAACAACCCATGTTTCGGACACTGTCTAGTCCTCATGGTCATCATGGTGCTTCGCCTTATCGACATCAGATTCCGTCTCCTAAGCCTAAAGGAGCAACTACGTAGTTCAAAGGCACAGCAACCAAAGCTTTAAGGCTCAAGCTTTTATCGATTTTAAGCCGCAAGGAGAGATATTTCTAACCGATGTTACGGTAACTCTTTAATCGATCAATGTAAAAACGATGGAAGAACGGTGAATCCAAGTTGGGTTGTCTATGGTAATCTGATTTTGTTTTAACAGAGACTTCTCTGCAAATCGCCTTCCATGGCTGAACTCTTCATCGTTTGACGTATGGTTAATGTGAAAGAGGATGAAAAACCTTTACATTGCATCTTTAGTCTAATACAGAAGAGTCTTGGCAAATAATTAAAATGGATGCTCTTTAGTCTTTTTGTTATGCAAAAGTTATACAAGTCATGCTTGTTTCTTTTTCAGTACCAATTTGATATATATCATAAACACAAAATCCTTATCGTGGGTGGTGGGTACGAAGTACGAACATTGAAATGACTAGCACATAAACTGGAAAATGAAAAGCTTGAATGTTAGATAAGTATATTGTATCAAGATGAGCCTAATAAGAATGTTTGAAGATGTTATTGTATAAGGCCTGTTCGTTTGGCAGCCGCAGCGGCTTGCGGCTGCGTCATGCGGCAAACTGTTGTTCGTTTGCCTGCCGCAGGTACATGCGGCTGCGTTATGCGGCTAGACGCTGCGTTATGCGGCTAGACGCTGCGTTTTGCGTCAGAAATTTTTGGCCGTAACTAAATTCAGCGTCTGCGTTTAAAATTAGCGTCACGGCTAAAATTTCAGTCGCAGCCGCAGCGGCAGCGGCAGACAAACGAACAGCAATTAGACGTTGTGACGCAGCCGCATGACAAACGAACAACAATCGCAACGTTTAGCCGCATGCGGTCGGCAAACGAATAGGCCCATAGTAAATGGCTAAATTTCTTATATTGTATAGGAATAATTCTTAACAGATTCGAATATTTCAAGTTAAACATCATAAGAAAATAAAGTAGCGGACTGAAACAAATCAGGCCAAATCAAATCTGACCAGCTAGAGACAGAAAAGGCTTACAAAATAAATTAGAGCTGTAAGACGAATCTCTCAGAAAATCCACTAAAGAAAGATTTTTAGTAGCATTGAACAAAATCAAAGAGAGATATGGTTCCATCTTCTCTAAATTGTTGTTTTTTTTTAATTTTATTTTCTACAAAGCCCCAACACCAAAAAAAGAAATGAAAGATTGTTTAGAGCAAAACCAGACAGTGATTTCTCAAAAGATTTTAAAAACCGGAAACTGAAATTACTATGCTACCCCCATAAGGGCCAACTTGTGATCAGTCTTCTTCTCAAGGCTTGAGAGCAAGAGCAATCCCGACCTTAGGAGTCTTCTCGATCGCCTTAGAGTCAATCTCACTAGAAATGGTGACAAACGACTTTGGACGCCACTGGTGTTGGATCAGTGCGTTGGCTACACCGGCATTGTTAACGCGAGCCTTCACTGTGGTCAATGAGTCAAGCGCGTGCTGAGTCCCGACGGTTATGGTGTTCTGGTTGGTGGAGAAGTTGTGGTTAACCTCTGCTCCAACCACTGTGTTGGTCAATGGGTTCACAATGTGGTAGTACGATGCGTTCAGCTTCTCACCTTTGTCATTCCTTTCAAAACAATTTAACAAAAATTCAAAGATCAGAACTCGAAAAAGGAATTAGAATGATAACTTCATAAGGTAGTGGAGGCACTTACAGATTAAGGGAAGCAATCAAATCATCCTTGGTGAAGCTCAAACCAAAATTCAAGTGCTTGAGATTGCCAGTTTCAGTATTGAAGGAGGCATCAGTACCGAGTGCCAAGATGTTGGTTCCAACCACACCGGCAAAATTGACAGTCGGGTTAGCTGTTAATCCGACGCTGGTGCAGATACCGGCATAGTCGTGCAGATACTGCAGCTCGAGCTGTTTAACAGAGAACACACAATGATTATTATACAGATTCCAACATAACAATATAACTAGACAAGACAATGAAGATAGATCATATATTATACCTTGCCAGATTTCTGATCAGGCAACTTAGCGCTCAAGATTGTCTTCAGTCCAGGGGCAGCCTCATCATAGGTAAGAGTGGTCAAAAGCTGAAAATATAAACACACAAGTGAGTACTTTAAATCACATAATCAAGAAGCCAAAGCTAAAGCAAAGGTCGTATAATACAAAGTTATGAGATCGTTATTGGGCAAGTATACTTACAGAAGAATCAGTGGCAACTTTGAGATCAGCAGTGAAGTTCTTGTTCTTGACTTGGGTAGCAACATCACCCACAAACAGGTTTCCCTTGTTGATTCCCGTTGTAGTGATCACCTAAAAGATTAACACACAAAGGGAGTTGGGTTCACGATCAACACTGAATCAGATGAACCAATTACACAAAAAGTTGTGAAATTTCTTAAGTCTACATCAACACAGAAAACAAGCAAGTACCAAGAAAACTTACAACGCCGGTTTCAGAAGATGTAGTGACTGTTAGTTTATGATCTCCTTGGTAATCCTTGTACAAAAGATCTGCAACAATCGAAATATCAACATTGAATAGCATAAACACAAGAGACAACTACAGACATTTTCCAGATCCGCGAAGAAATTGTTCAAATAAAGCTATTCAACGACTAACCCAGACATTGAATCCATACAACTACACTAATCATCTATAAGATTAAACGAATCAGAGAACAGGGTTTATTAATCAGCAACATGAATCCACAGATTTCAACGATCTAAATGCGACCGATAGAAATTGAAACAAACCCAGAACGATTCATAGAATCCACACAAAACCCTAGATCAAAAACCAGTAACTAATCCGATTAAGCTAGAAATCTCAAGAACAATCACATTCACGAGAATAGAAGAGAAGGAGATGGAGTTATATTACCTCTGGCTTTTTTGCCAATCTCGGTGTAGAGTCCTGGACCTTTAGCCATGGTAGTTTCTGGGGAAAAGCTTTCTAGAGAAAAAAGTCGAAAGAGAAGAGTTAATGGATGTGTGTAAATGAAGGTGTGGTATATAAGGGTAAAACAAGAGAAGAAAGCCCTAATTTTTCTTTATTTCGGATAAATATTTTTGCTTTTCCTGCTCATCAAGCAAAATTATATGGACCGTTGATTAATGTTATTTGAGTCGGTTTCTTCACTTCTCAACCGTTGATTATTTATTCCCTACTCACCAAGGCATTTTTTATTTTTTTATTTTCTTTTTTTCTAATCTTTTATTGCGTGGCACGCAGGCGGTGTTTCTGTAATATTTTTTTGCTTCTTCTCCAAAGTTTTTCTTTAAAATAATTATATTTTTGGTTTGGGTCATTTTACTCTTTTCTGTATATTTTTATTTGTATTTCTCCAGATAAGTTACGGTTTTTCTTTTGACATTTTCCAATTAAGTAGTGGTTAAATTAAAAGGGGTGGTTTTAGTTGAATTTCATTTTTTAATTAAGAGTTTAGTGTTATTCAATTTAAGTTCATTAGATGTTAGTGTTATGGGGGAATTGCAAAACTGTCACGTCTGAATTACCATTGTGCAAAAATGCCACGCCCCAATGTCGTTTCACAAAAGTGCCACGAATTTTAGGCAAAAGGACAAAATCTAAATCATTCTCTATGTTTCTCAAAACTTCTCTCTGAACCCTAAATTTCTTATCTTTCTCGTGAGATCGAAACTCGTTCTCGATCTCAACCACATCAATATCCTACTCCGACAATACCGAAATCGTATTTCTCTACAAATTTGTCTATGCTACTCGGTTCCGATTTGGTCAATTTTATCTAGTTCTTGTCGATGAACGGAAACGACGATCCCCAAATTTCGCCACCTTCTGTTACGAAGATCTTCAATCCGTCGGTAAGATTAGAGTACGATTTAGCCATTTGTTATGCTTGTTGTTTTTGGGGGTAAAGGCTATGAGATCTAGGAATTGATAAGAAGTTTTTTTAAGAAGAGTTTAATCGGGTTTTGAATGTAGTAAGCGATGGTTTCGTGGAGTATATTATCTCTTTGTAATGGGTAGATTGCATGGTAATTGTCATTTGATGATTTGATCTTCTGTGAAAGTTCGTTAATTTAGCCATTTGGTTCAAGCTTTTACACATGTCATTGTTTTTATTCTTTTGTTTGTGATACGGAAAATTCGATTTGGGATGTTTTTAAGAGAGTTTTGTTTGTGTCTTGTAAATGTTGCAGATACGTTGTTGTAGCAAAGGAGTTTCTTGAGTCTGTTGAGGACATTGTTACTTCTCAGCGACCTTCTTGGCGAGCTGATGCAACTAGTGTCGTAACTAACTGCAATTTCGTTCTCTCATAGGATTAGAACGTTTGTGCAAAACCATCAGGTCACAGATCTTAGGAACCTATAGGATGTTACTGATTTTGTTACCAAGTAAGAATCTATGTTGGTTCAATATGTTCTTTTATATTTCAGGGCTGGTTATGGATTAGAGAGTGAAGGAGATGAAGAAGCGGCAACAGTGACTCAATAATCTGATCTAGCCCGAGTTAACCGGAGAATGACTATGCAGCTCGTCAAAGTGTAGGAAGAAGTGTGTTCCGGAGGCGTATATGCATTGACATGAAATTGGATCAGTGAAACTGCAAGAAATTGGACCGAGAATGATATTTTAAGGTTGTTATAAGGTTTTTGTATGGTTTATAAGGTATTAAAAAATTGATCTATACAATTGTATATTATAAAGTTTTTGTAAGGTTTATAAGGTATTTAAAATTAATATTATAAAGTTTTTGTAAGGTTTATAAAATATGTAAAATGTTTTATTAATTGATTCTTATTGTTTAGCCAAACACGAGTATTTATAAATTTTTGTAAGCTTTATAAAGTATCTAAACCTTACAAAATATATTTATAAGGTTTTTGTAAGGTTTATAAGGTATTTAAAAATTGATTTATAAAATTGTATATTATAAAGTTTTGTAAGGATTATAAGGTATTTAAAAGGTTTTATTAGTTGATTCTCATTGGTTTGCCAAACTGGACTTTAAATGAATTCTATATTATAAAGTTTTTGTAAAGTTTATAAGGTATTTAAAAGGTTGTAATAGTTGATTCTCATTGTTTCGCCAAACAGGACTTCAAATGGTTTTAAAAATCGATCTGTAAAATTGTATATTATAAGGTTTTTGTAAGGTTTATAAGGTATTTAAAATGTTGTATTAGTTGATTCTCATTGTTTTGTCAAACACGAGAATTTATAATTTTTTGTAAGCTTTATAAAGTATCTAAACCTTACAAAATATATTTATAAGGTTTTTGTAAGGTTTATAAGGTATTTAAAAATTGATTTATAAAATTGTATATTATAAGGTTTTTGTAAGGATTATAAGGTATTTAAAAGGTTTTATTAGTTGATTCTCATTGTTTTGCCAAACAGGACTTTAAATGAATTCTATATTATAAGGTTTTTGTAAGGATTATAAGGTATTTAAAAGGTTGTAATAGTTGATTCTCATTGTTTCGCCAAACAGGACTTCAAATGGTTTTAAAAATCGATCTGTAAAATTGTATATTATAAGGTTTTTGTAAGGTTTATAAGGTATTTAAAATGTTGTATTAGTTGATTCTCATTGTTTTGTCAAACACGAGAATTTATAATTTTTTGTAAGCTTTATAAAGTATCTAAACCTTACAAAATATATTTATAAGGTTTTTGTAAGGTTTATAAGGTATTTAAAAATTGATTTATAAAATTGTATATTATAAGGTTTTTGTAAGGATTATAAGGTATTTAAAAGGTTTTATTAGTTGATTCTCATTGTTTTGCCAAACAGGACTTTAAATGAATTCTATATTATAAGGTTTTTGTAAGGATTATAAGGTATTTAAAAGGTTGTAATAGTTGATTCTCATTGTTTCGCCAAACAGGACTTCAAATGGTTTTAAAAATCGATCTGTAAAATTGTATATTATAAGGTTTTTGTAAGGTTTATAAGGTATTTAAAATGTTGTATTAGTTGATTCTCATTGTTTTGTCAAACACGAGAATTTACAAATTTTTGTAAGGTTTTTTTTGTCGTATTGTAAAGTTTATAAAGTACTTAAAAATTGATCTATAAAAATGTATATTATAAGATTTTTGTAAAGTTTATGAAATATTTAAAATGTATTATTAATTGATTCTCATTGTTTTGCCAAACACGAGTATTTATAAATTTTTGTAAATTTTATAAAGTATTTAAAACATTTATTTATAAAGTTTTTGTAAGGTTTATAAAGTATATTTTAAAGATTATAATAAAGTTTACCTTCTTTTTTGTTCACAAGACTACCTTTGTACATCTTCCTATCAAATGAATATTTAACTCTAGTGTCAAATACAAGCCATGACCAAACAAATGGTTTATAAAGAATGAAATCACATTGTAAGATAAAAACATGAATATTGGTGAAATTCTAGTGTATTCGAGCCACCAACTGCTCCACGCACAAGATTATCTACAGATAATTCAACAATGTCTAGTCTCATTAGCCCTTCTATAAGAACCGTATAACCTTCCTGCAAAAAAAATCCAATTCACAATCAATCATTAATACAAACAAAATCTTTTTTGGTTACAATTGTTAAAAAAGCATTCTTTTACATCATGTGTCCATTTCAAAATCAAAGCATGTGAGTCTTTATAACAAAAATCACATAAAACGAAGAACAAAACTGCTACTTACTTGTTTATTCATGGATGAGGCAAATCTTTGTCTTGCACACTATTAAAGAATCAGTAATGAGTTTCAAGAAGGTAAATAGCAGATCAAATGCAAGAGAGGAGTTTAGTATATGAATTTGGATCAAGTATAATGTTAAACATCATTACAACTGCATATCAAGTGCGTAAAATCAACGAGACTGGTAGATTGATAAGCGAACTCAATCAAATTCAGTAGGATTACAATAATACAAATGTATGTTTTCAGAAACAATCTTAGTTAAAAGATGCACTCTGCATTTGAGAACAAGTCATATTCAATGAAGTGCAATGTACTAGGAGCAATTGGAAAACAAATTATTATAAGGGATCCACTGACCTGGATATATTGCAGCTTCGATTTGAATTCCAAGCAAGTCGGATGACCCATGAGCATATGATGTTACCTGCATTCCCAAAATTTCAACAAGGAAAAGTTCTTAAAATCTACACAACAATATAGTGGCATAAAAACGAAGCCAGAGATAGGGAGAAACCTCTATACGTGATACGACCTCTTTGTAACAGAGATAGTATCTCCTCCTAGAGGATATCCCATGACAGTTACAAAATTCTACAAATCAAAGCCAGCATGTAAACTCTATCAGCAACAGTTACGTCCAAGTAGATAATAGAACTAACAGGCATGAACGAACATACAAAAAGTGGACAGCATAACCCATTCGATGAGATTATAATTCAACACTAAAAAATCTGCCGATTCACAAGCTTTCTCAATACTACTCTTTCCAAGTACCACATCTCAAGTTAATCACAATCGGATTCTTCTTCTTATTCTACTCCAACTCTTTCCCCAATAGCTTCGGCAAGACCGGTAATAACCTTCTCTCAGTCTTCTCGTACACTTTTAGTTTCCGTAAACCAGATTTCAATTTCGAAAACTTGATCACGTTGCAGATTGGAATCTTCTCTGCTTCAATCTTCTTCAACGCTGCTTCTTTGTGATTTTGTTCTTGTGTCCGTCGTCGATGATCAGACAGAGATCCGGCGAGTCTTCGGACAAATCATGGATGAGGAATTGGGATCATCACGGGGTTCGTACATCTCCGTCGGAAACGAAAGCTGCTTCGCCTTCTCTTCCACAGGAACAAAGATCGAAGAATCGTGCCTGAGTAAATTTAGGTTATGAGCAAAATAAGGGTATTTTGAGAATATTTAAAAAAAGTTGTGGCATTTTTGTGAAAGTGCTTTTACTCATGACATTTTTGCTATGTGGCATGCTGAAAGTGGCAATTTTCAAAATTTCTCTAGTGTTATTCAATGTTAGTATTTATAGTTCATGCCATTTAACATTAATAACATTACAAGAAAAACATATCCAAAATTTTAAAATTTTATTCGAATAAATTAATTAAAATCTTATAAATAGAATTTTTGAGTGACAAAAGAATAAATAATAAATAGAGGTTTTGAAAATCTATTGTTTAGGAGTTGATATGAATTCATTCAATCATAACTAAAATAGAAAAAGAGTTAAACAAAACTTTCTTAATTATTAAATTTTGGTATAGATTTTATTTTAGATGTTTATCAAGGTGATATGAATTTTCTATATATTAAAAATGAATCATATGAAAAAAAATTGATGACATGTTATTCTATTAATTTTTTCTCAATAGATTTTAGATATTGTATAATAATTATCGACATAACTATAATCATACAAGTTTTATTCTATGCTAATTTTATCCCACGTATAACAAAGACACTATCCTATTTTCTTAAAAATGTGTATTTTTCCATTTGTTTTTCTATATCTATTAGCTAAAACACATTATTCGCTCATTATTTTTGATATAATACCAAGAGAAAATTGATTTAATATATTAAAATTAAATAAAGAAAATGGTTGGACATAAAAAAAATAAAACAAAGAGAATGGTTGACATTATCTTTATAAATCAACATCTAAAAAATCCATGACTACAATTATTATGATACAATCCAATCATTTTTGACGGCTGATATAAATCCAATCTATCTACCAAGAAAAAACTCTTATATATAGAGCTTGTCATATTCATAGGTCCAACACAAAATAATATGCCAAAGTTATTGGTAAGGCAATTAGCATCCCAAATATCACCCTGCACAAAATAAAACAAACCAACAAAAACCACAATAAATAAGTTATAAAAATAGAATAGAAAATCAAACAAAAATTCAAATAAACAATTTTTATTTACCCAGTGCTAACGATCTCTGGATGAACATTATACTCTTTTGCAAAAACAAATGGCACAACCCCTTGAGGCAATGCAGCCTGCAACACAATACATATCACAATTTACTAACATTTCTAAACATGAATTAAATAATAGCTTTTTAATCGATTTGATTTTCCTTAATTACCTGTATAATTGCGACTTTGAAGAGATTACCACGTAATCTAATGCAAAATGCAGAAGCAATCATAAGAACAGGTCCTAATACAAACTTGAGGACCATTGTTATAATCGCCAATTTTGTTCCACATGCTATGATACTACTTTGTGAAGCCATGAAAAGACCTGTAATTCAAATATTCTTTTAGTAAAGTACTTTACAATTATATGAAGTTTATTAATTTGTGTACATAGATATCATTCGAAGAATATCTTTTTGTGTGTGAACTGTGAACTTAAAAACTTAAAAGTTGATACACTAAAAGATAGCTTACCTAAGCTGAACATGGCCATTCCTAAGCCTCCATCAGAGAGCAAATGTATTGATTTATCTATCATCGGAGGCAATTTCCATCCCAATCTATTAAAAACAAAAAAACTGAGTGACATAAATTTGCTGTTATAAACTCATAAAAATTATAACTAATCGTAATAGGATCACAAGACTATCACATTATTTTCGGTTATAAGCTAAAAAAAATTGAATTTGTCGCAAAATGATTAAACAGAAAGCTAAAAATAGGATCGCTTTACTTTTTTTGAAAAAGAAAACAAATGTTTAGATGTGTAAGATGATAAAGATTGATCTTGAGATATGTAAGATGATGATTTATCAAAGATTGAATTTGGTTTTTCACCTGAAATGTAAAGTAGCCCAGATTAATCCGATCAATGTTGCATATGTATTAGGATTGATTATAAGCTTCCTCCAAGCCTTCAATAGAATCTTCCCAGTTCCCGTAGTTCTTGTTCTCACTATTGCTACTTCTTCTTCCTCTTCTTCTTTTCTCTCTTGCTCTATATTAGCTTCTTCATTATCATTGCCTTGTTTTACAAGAAACCAATATTTCATTAGGGTTCTTTTATCAAAAAACCGAAAAATAAATTTAGTAGTTACCTGTATGTTGTATGGATGCTCCGGGAGAGGTTTTCGCCCTCGCGGCATTAAGCTCGAACATGAAGAGCAAGATGTTGTACCAAATCAAGCTTTGTAACACAACAATTTGCACCAAGAAGTTCACAGCTTCATCTCCATCAATGGCATTCAAGATTGGTATTCCAAGAATGAGAGTATTTGGCAACACGGATATAGATAATCCGGTTATGATCCAACCCAATTTTCCTCCTCTTCCTCCTGTTGGATGCCAGAATCTCAAAACCGCGGCTAAAACAACAACGGCAAAGATTTTCTGGATGATATCAGAGATAATGAGTTTAGGGCTCATCGTATAAGGGTTGTTTTGGGAGATAACTTGGAAAGAAAGCAAAGGGATCGAAAATTTAGCGACGAATTTGTTGATGCCTGCGCATTGTTCAGGTGAGAAGAGCTTAAAATGTTTTGCAGAGAGGTAACCTAAGATCATTGAGACATAGAGAGGAACAGTCGCTGAAACAACATTGTAGATATCATGCCAAGATATCATGTTCTTCTAATGGAATTAAAGTATTGGTTTTTTTATTGTTTGAAATTGTTTAATTTCATACAATAAAACCTCAATCAAACAATGAAAGATTTGAAAAGAAAATGAAAGAAACAGTTTTCTGCCAAGTTAATGGTAAGAAACTGTTTGATCTTATGGCATATAAATGGGTAAAGTCGATGATGGCTTTTTCTCTCTTTTCTTCAAATGTAGAACTCTTGAATTTCAAGGTTTTTGATTTGACTCCACAATGGAATTTTGTTTCAAAGGAAAAAATGATGTAGGGATTAAAGGGTTTAATTCATTTTTCTTATCATTATTAAAGAACAATTTTTGGCCATTAATTAGAACTCTTCTAGAGTTGGGTTTGCCTAAAATTAACATATTATTGCAATATTCATTTTCTTTGAAAATATTGGCATTTTCTATATAAGAAAAGGAAAAATAAAACACAAAAGATAAAAAGAGAAGGCTGTTTAATTTGTCTTTTGTAGGAACAAAGAAGAGCTAAATATGCTCCAACAGAACTTTAGTTCTATAGCCTTTGATTTGTTCTTACCTTAGATACTTAATACTTAAATTAAAAACAGAACAAAGAAATTGCCCTTTTTTTAATATGCATATACTGATAATGTGTAGCCTATTTGTATATAGATATTTATGATAATTTTTAGTTAAATAAGATAAACAAGGTGCCATAAAATTCTTTAAAGGAATGTGTGATAGTGAATCGCCACTTTTTTTTTTTTTTTTTTTTGAAAATTTGAATCTTAGAATCACCACTTTGGTCAATCGGTTACACCATTTTAACTCTCTAGGGTAAAAAATGAGATTCATGAGGCACTAGACAAAAATATTTATATACATATACATATCACATATGCATCTAAAATTTAGGCATATACACTAATTCGTATATGTATACATATATATATATATATATATATATTCACATTTACATATAAATTTTTTTCAACAAAGATCATAGGCATATGATATGAGAATAAAAACCAAAAGAATAAAGAAGTGAATTGGGAAGGAAGTAATCATGAAGCATAATAGTTGTTTGTTTCTAAAATTGGTTTGAAGATTGTGAAAGAAACATTTTTTCTTTATAAACATATATAGAGTTTTTGTTTCTTTTTTGATAAAAATGGGAAATTTCTCTTGCCTTTAAGTTTGCTTCTTACAAGAAGGAAGCAAATGCTTACCATTTTAGATTGAACCGAGAAACTTTGGAACATTTTAAAGCTATACATTTGTCTGTGAAAACGAATCAAAAGCCTCATGAAGTTATTTTTCTAAATCTTAGAACATTACTTTCTGAAAAAAATGTTAGCACCATTAAGAAGTTCAAATCGAACTTTTATTTATTTATTTTCATTAAATTTAAAAATTATAAATAATATTTCATTTATAGTTTCACTAAACGTTTTTCTCTGACTTCTTTTTACTGAGAGATGAACTAAATTAATTTTAATTTGAAATCATATATACAAACTTAAAAATAAATACTAATAATCTCGTAAAAGATTATATAATATAGTCTCAACTCATTTTTGCTTTAATGAACTTTGTAACTCAAATGAAAGGTTAGTAGCCAAAGTGAAAGACTATACAAATTTGTAAATACAAAATCATTAACCTTTGTTTAAGATAGATACACTCATTTAGTTTAGCCGAATCTCATAACCTTATGTGCAATTTGTTTAGCAGAACTTCTTAATTGCATTGCTTAATCTTACTCTTCGTCCATTAGGCCGACTCTAGGGAAATTTGTGTCTACCCTTGATAAATTGATGTGTAATGCCGCTTGTTGTTTGAGCTCATATTAAAAGATAATGCGTCCGGTGTTAGAAGCTCTCACGGTTAAATGGTAGACAACATGCAGTCCATGGATTCTTCGAACCACTTCCATTTGTCCAGTTCTTGGTACGTAGGATTTGAACCATTAAATCATACTTACTCTTAAGAGTCTAAATTGTTTTTAGGAGTACTCTAAACTTATACACACGTGCAAACCTTTGGAATTCATATTAACCTAGCTAATATCTTTTATACTTGACACGAAGAGATAATATCTATTCAATTGCATGCACCATAACCATCAGAAAGAAACGCATAAAACAACGAGGTTCATGCGAGTTCTACCAGTGTACATACGATTATATTTACTCTCACATGTTTGGAGATTGCTTGTCGACTATTTGTCACAAAAAAACAAAGTTAGCATGTAAATAACATTTGAATATTTCGTACTAATGGATTCTTTCTCTACCCACTTTTCTCTTGTGTTTGTGTTTTTATATTTCTTTTGGCTTTAGACAAGTCTTGTAAACACTAAAGCGTCAAAAAAATTTCAAAAAACATTTCACGTGTTTATTTAGTTCTTAGAGGAAAATTTCCCCGTAAGATGCTCCCATACAACGAATTTGTACCTAAACAACCTTTATGAAATGAGAAATATAACATGTCCAGTAGTGTAGAATTTTTTTAATTGAAACAATAGATCAAAATAAATAAAAAACGTATCCAACATATGTTACAAACCTTGTATAAAATATAAGAAATGTAAACTTTATTACATCATGTGAGAAATATAGCTAATCTTCCTATTTTTATCCCAAATAAAACCTAAACAAAGAAATTAAATTGATGGCTAAAAATAATAAATTTAAAAATAAAACATAGAAACTATCCACAAATAAATAATGACGGCTCTCCATCCTAAGCGGCAAAATTCTAAAATTGGAGATTACTTCTAATCAAGTTTATTTAAACACCAAACCTTTACGTATCTAAAAAAATTCGCAGTACGATTCATCATCTAAAAAAGGCTTTAGGCTTTCAAAGAAAAAACCATACAAAAAAACGACCTAAAGCCATGTTCAAAGCTTAGTAGTTCTCCATTTAAATCTTAACCCCGTAAGAAAACAAAGGAAAAAGTTTGTTTTCTTTTGTAATATAAAAACTTATTTTTGAGAGAGAAAAGAAATAAAACAAAGTTTAGTTTTGGTAAGATGGAGATGGCTAAGCTGTTAAAGTTGATGTTTATGTTTTGTATTGCCGGTCTGATTCCGACCATACGAGCCAACATGTCTGAGTTGGATGAGTACTGGTCGCAACGAGCCGACGAAGCCCGAGAATTCACTCTTCAAGCTTATCATTCTGATCCTTACGAAGTCGTCGATCACTTTCACGAGCGTCATTACGAGTAAGTCAAGTCAATATCTAAGTTTCAACAAAGAAAACCATTACTAATGTTTGATTCTTGTTTTTGTATATATAGCAACTCTACTGATCTTACCACGACCGAGGAAGAAGGCCACGCGACGCATGAAGAGCATGAGCATGAAGAGCATGAGCATGAAGAGCATGAGCATGACGAGCATGAGCATGAAGAACATGAGAATGAAGAGCATGACCATGAAGAGGAAGAGCATGACCATGAGGTCATTGAAATGGTCGGTGAGTCCACAAACAGCACAAGACGGAGTCTAAGAGGTAAAGGCAGAGGAAAATGGAGTAAGCTTAAGGGACCATGTACCGCAAGTAACCCTATCGATAAATGTTGGCGTTGCCGTCCGGATTGGGCTAGGCGTCGAAAGAGGCTAGTCAAATGTGTCCGCGGGTTCGGCCACAGGACGACAGGAGGAAAACGTGGACGCATCTACGTAGTTACAAGCAATCTCGACGAGGACATGGTGAACCCTGTACCCGGGACATTGCGTCATGCCGTGATTCAGAAGGAACCTCTCTGGATCATTTTCAAGAACGATATGAGCATTCGCTTAAACCAAGAGCTCTTGATTAATAGCCACAAGACCATCGATGCCCGTGGAGCTGATGTCCATATTGCGCATGGAGCAGGAATTACGATGCAGTTTGTGAGAAATGTCATCATCCATGGATTGCACATTCACCACATTTCCGAGAGTAGCGGTGGTATGATCCGAGACTCGGTAGACCATTACGGAATGAGGACTAGAGCCGATGGAGACGGTTTATCGATTTATGGTTCTTCTAACATTTGGCTTGACCATATTTCAATGTCGAAATGTCAAGATGGACTCATTGATGCCATTTGTGGATCCACTGGCATTACAATCTCCAACTCTCACTTCACTCACCACAACGACGTGAGCATTCAAATTAATCCATATAATGGTATTGACAAAAGATAAGCACTAGACTACCATCTAAACTAGATTTGTTTCTTTTGGGGGGACTTTTGTTTGTGTAGGTGATGTTGCTTGGTGCACAAAACACGAACGAAGAGGACAAGAAGATGCAAGTCACAGTGGCTTATAACCATTTTGGTAAAGGACTAGTCCAGAGGATGCCAAGGATCCGATGGGGATTCGTTCATGTTGTGAACAATGACTACACTCATTGGGAGCTTTACGCGATCGGAGGTAGTCAAGGTCCTACGATTCTCAGCCACGGAAACCGATTCATAGCTCCTCCACACAAACCTCATTACAGAGAGGTAAACAAAATGAAAAGTTAACTACGTTACACTTCACCAAATGAAAGTTTGGGTGATAATTTAATAAAATTGAATGGATATGTAGGTGACAAAGAGAGATTATGCTTCAGAGGATGAGTGGAAACACTGGAACTGGAGATCTGAGAAAGATATATTCATGAATGGAGCATACTTCAGACAATCTGGAACTCCTGGTTACAAATGCGCGCACACGAGAAAACAAATGATCAAACCGAAAAATGGAATGGCGGTTTCGAAGCTGACCAAATACGCCGGAGCTCTTGACTGCAGAGTCGGAAAACGTTGTTAGAACATTTCTTTTTTTACTATTACCATCTTTTAAAGAATTTTTAGGACAATGTTTCTTTTTCTCTCTAATCTAGTTCAGGAAATGATGTTTAAGGGGGGGAAATGAAATAGGTTCTAATTTGTAAGTGTTATTTTGCGTTATGAAAAATGTATATAATGAAGTAAGCAACAATCAGCTACTTCTTGTACTACAATTTGCTTCTGTTTAGTAGCTGTTTTGTAATTTCTCTATTTGTACAGAATTCAAGTTTTGGGTGAGAAATGTGATTTTAAAGATTTGATTATATAGACCTAAAAATTGATAAATTTCAAGATTTTTGTTCATTCTTAAATTTCAGACGTATAGTTAAACCTGCAAATACAAATATTTATAATGGTATTTACACATCACAAGCCTGCAAATACAAAGACTTTTACTATCCTATTTCAGTATTCTCAAAACCAAACTTTAAACATAACCCAAAGATTTCCTTTATCAGATTATTATGAATCAAACCTGGTCTTCCCTCCAATGAAAGCTAAGAGAGATTATGTCTCCATCTCAATCCACTTCTTCATAATCTGAATCATCATTGTCGCTATCGCTTTGACTTGTCCAAAACTTTGAACTACTCTTGTCTTTGGGTTTCGAAATAGGCAATGTCGCCGTGTAGAAATCTCTGTAACAAATGTTTCCTAAATCTCCACATGTAACCATTTTCAGACCTTGTACAGCCATGGCTGAAAACTTTATATTAAAGAGACGAGCTTGTTCACAACACTCCAATGAATTAGCTTTTACGGCAGTATCAGTCTCCCACACACCCACGTTTACATCTTCAGGACCTCCTGTAACGATCTTGTACTGGTCCATATGTAGTTGCGTGATACGACCTTTGTGTCCAACCATCTCGGTTACTGCTTCGGAGGAGTTTCTTCTGGTATCCCAAAGCATTGCTTTGCCATCTCCACCGGTGCAGAACAAGGATGATGATGGTAACATCGCAAAGGAGTTGATTTTTGGCGGTGAGACTGCAATAGTGTTGGCCTTTTGCATTGTCCTCAAATCGATTGATACAACAGAGGAACCAGCAGCAATGTAAAGCCAAGACTCATGACATTTCATGGAAACAGCAGATCCTTGAACAGAGGCCATGCCCACACAGCAAGAAGAACGACCAGAAGAAGACACCGATGCTGCATCCCAAACTCTCACCTGATTTGTAAACATTGAAGTACCATAAGAAAGCTAGTTATACACATGTATATAGAACTCATAACTCAATTTCACAGAAGCTTGACAAGAAACTACTTAAGGATAAATTACCTTGGAATCGTTGGCAATGGATGCTACAAGAGTATTTTTATGCCTGTGTATAACAGACCACAGGAAAAAAAGAATACGCAAATTAGTAAGTGGGAAAGTATAGATAAGTTCCCATATGTAAAGAACGAATATATTTGATCAGAATTGACGTTGTGAACAGACCCAGCAACAGACAAGAACTTGATGGGTTTTTCATGTCCATAAAGTGTGGCCTGTAAAGATGGTTGCCTCCGCTTTCCACTCGCGCTAAGTGACCAAAGGCGAAGTGTACCATCTTCACCGCCACTTGCAAATACTTTACCACTGCCATCTCCCAACAATTTTTCTGATATAGTAGTCACAGGGCCATTATGCCCTTTAAAACACCGTTGACACGAGCCCTATAACCATGCCTTGATATTTAACACTCATAAAAGAAGCATCAAGGGAACAACAGCACAAGAACAGCAAATTCACTAAGAGTAAAATCAAAGATACTTTATGCATTCCTACCTTCCACCATAAACGGATGGTGTGGTCACTGCTAGAGGTAAGCAACACATTGTCGTCTCTGTTTGACTCACTTCGAACAAACGATGTTTCCGTAAGAGGAAACGTCCTGCAGGAAAAAACCGAGTCTTATAACTCCACTTAAGAAATAAGCACTCACAAACATGCCTACTGAAACCAAAATTCAAACTTTCTACAGCTATTCATCTCCTCACCTCATGCAAGTGATTCTTGCTTTGTGATCATTAAGATTAACATAGGAGTAATCTCCACTCGCAAGATGACGAATCTGCATTGACCGTATGGTAGACCCCTGCAAAAACAAATAAGCATTGGTCCATGGTTCAACTGTATATACATATGATTCAGAGTTGAATACCCGAGAAAGGAAGAGATTGTCATTATCAAGCAATATTTGTTCAAATCCCTTATCAATTTCGTCACCATTCAATTCTACAGTTAAAGGATCCTTGAATTTGAATTTAAGATACTCCACTTGCTTAGCCACAAATGCTTCTCGTATCCCAAGTGATTCCAAAGGTCCCAAGATAGCTTCGTTAGGCCAACGCTCTCTGTATACACAAATTTTGAATACCCACAACAAATTTTCTCGAAAAGCGAAAATCTTTCGAATACCCACAACAAATTTTCTACAAAAAAGAAATCACAAAATCAATGATTTGCTGAATCTGAAAGTTGGTGAAGAAACCTGAAGTAATGAGTCCATATCGAATCGGAGTAGGAAGCACGCTTGAGGGATTTAGAAGCCATAGACATGTTGATGACGTCACGAACGGAGAGGTAACGAGCGCAGTGAGCAAGAGCGTCGTCGTTTAAGTCAGTAATCTTCGCCGGCGATGAGTCTCCCATCTCAAATCTCCGGCAGTAGCTTACGATTGTACGAAACCCTAAGGATTTGGGATTTGGGATTTGGTGGACGGAGACTACTTTTTGTTGAACCTTGAGTGAACAATTTTCTCGCGCGGAGAAGATTGACTTTGAAACCATCGTATGACGTAATAAAGACAAAACATAAAAATGAAGAAGAAATGTTTCAATGCGACCGATCTTTGGTGAAGCTAGAGAGTTTGATTCTAGGCTTTCTAGCCAATGTTTGAAAATTCGCTAAGCCTCAATCGGGCAGTCGAGGTGGATCTAACACCTAATCAACTAATCAGAATTTACTTGGATATTTGGTTTGGGGCTCTAATTGTATTTGGGTTAATTTGTTGTGTAAGCAAAAAAAATTATAATTTAAAACTAATCCAAAACCCTTGATCCAATGGCTAAGAGCACCAATAATGATGGTGATACTCACAAGTATCAGAGGCCCAATTTTGAATTTTATATAATTTTTGGGTTTCTTCTCACCCAAAATGTATCACTTAATTGATACAAATTGTACAGTAAACGGAGCTTCCATTAATTTTTTTCCATGAAGCTTTTTCTTCCTCTATCTCCAGGTTCGATTCGATCTATACATCTTCGTTTACGTCTTCTTCAATCTCGTTTCGATTTTTGCTAGGCTTAGGTTTCCGATTTGAATCTTTGTATGTGTGTTTTTTTGATTCTCCGATCGCTGTTTCTGTTGGGTTTTTCGCATGTTTGCAAATTTTGGTGTAATTCTTGAGTTTAGTTGATAGATACGATTGAATTGATATTATTGCTTTTTGTGAGATTGGTGTTTAGGGTTTTGTTGTTATTGCTTTATCTGTTGTGGGTTTTTAGTGAACTGATTTGAGCTGTGAATTCGTTTTGTTCTGAGGAAATCGATTTATAAAAATCTCGGATTTAGATGTTTTTGGTGTATTTGGTTTGTGACTGTGTGTGAGTGATATGATTGATTGATGATACAGTTATGCATGATCCATATTAGCTATGGTTCTTGGTTTTGCTAAGTGTTTTCAAATTACATATTGAGAGAAATGCTTGATCATTGCCTCCGCCAATGAAGCTGTCCAGATTTCGTCTTCTTCCGGCGGAAATGCGAGAGGAAACGAGGTATATGATTCTGAATCTATGCATGTTGGATTTTGATTGAATTGGTGATTAATTGGTTTTAAGTAACTATGGATTTGTTTATATGGCTGATTCTAGTTTGTGTGTGTGTGTGAATGAAATAGGGATTCCATGGACAGAGAACGAGCATGAGAGGTTCTTGCTTGGATTGCAGAAAGTAGGAAAAGGAGATTGGAAAGGGATTTCAAGAAACTTTGTTAAGAGTAGGACTCCTACTCAAGTAGCTAGTCATGCTCAGAAATACTTCCTTCGACGAACCAATCTCAATCGTCGCTGGAGAAGATCTAGCCTCTTCGACATCACAACCGAGACGGTAATTCGCTAATCCACCTTGAGTCAATCGTTTGTTTAATTAAGCTAAAGATTAAGATGATTTCTTTGGGCTTGAATGTGTTAGAGATTCAATCTGCAAATCATCTTGTTGATACTTTGTTGAATGTTGGAGATAGATTAGTTGTTCTTGATTTCTACTCTCCTTGTGGTGGTTGCAAATCTCTCCACCCAAAGGTATGCATTAAAAGAACTAGTTTCAATTGTAGATTTGAATTAAATTTTGGTTTGTGTTTTGATATGTTTTTGGGTGATATAACAGATTTCTCATAGTGGATTTAAGGAAGATGATTTTGAAATTTTGGCAAATTGTAGAAGTTGTATAAATGGTTACATTGTGTGAAGTTTTTGGAATTCTTATGAATTCATGTGTCATTTTCAGGTTGGTGCTATAAAGCTAGAAAGGTTACGGTTTTGTTAGAAGCAATGGTTCTTGATAGGATTGTATCATCACCATTACGTAGACCACATGCTTTAAAGAAGCAATGGGAGGATTTGGATAGTTGTTCGACTGTTGTTCAAAGGCATCGGTTTCTTTTAACCGTGATGATCCTTTTAGCGTTCCTCTGCACCGTTTATATCTATTTCGCCGTTACATTAGGCGGTAGGCACTTGTCGTGTTCGGGGATGACTGAAAAAGCAAAGGCAATGTGTCAAATGGAACATGTTCAAGCAAGTTTCTCTAAAGGGAAACTGAAATTCTCGTAGAGTGTAGAGTGTTTACACATTGTAAAACACTTGTTTTCTTGCTGAAGATATGATGCATTGTTAAACATTTGTTACTGAGTATAAAAATAAATTATTTTGTATAAACATTAATTATGTTTTATTGAGTATCACCAATAAACACTAAAAAATAGAAATATCATATTGAGTTTCAATTAACACAATTATTACTAAAATAATGCTAATGATACTCATAACAAATCACCAATAATCGTGCTCTAAGATCTTGCTCCATAGGAGGTTTTGGTTAGTATTTAAAATAAAGCTTTTTGTGGTTAAACACTCAATTATCCCATTGAATTTTAGGTTTCTATTATATAAATCTTGATGCGTCAAACATAATAGTTAATAAGATCATGACACGTGTCAACCAGTCGATAAGATCTTATTATTATATAAAGTTTGACGGTCAATCGTTCTCTCGGGTACATGTTCAGGTTGTTCTTGTTATTTTAAGTTTAATTGTGCTTTAAACTTTTTTTTCTCCTAAAATCTACAAAAAATAACATGTAATATGAAAAATATTTGAACAAAAAATAACACAAAACATTTGAAATACCAAATCTAAATATTAAACTACTTAAAAATGTGACAAAAGATATATAAGCATGAGCTTACGGGTATATGTTCGGGTTCAGATCGGGTCCTTTCTGGTACAGGTTTCATCAAATCTATAAATTTTAGGGATATTAGGCTCAATATACACATATTATATAATATTTAGGCAATTGGGTTTGGAACTGTACATTTTTTTAAAAACCAACTTTGCACCTACATCTATTGATCTTTATCCATTTGCTTATCTATGTAAAATGTGTGAGACAATATATACACACGTATATTTGTATATACGCCACCAGATCCGTCAATTTTTATTTTGACCGCTACACACCACCAGATCCGTCGATGTTTCTACTGGTTTCTATACACCACCGGATCCATCATGCTTCCATGGTTTGCCAATATTTCTACTAGCTGCTACGCACCACTAGATCTGTCATTGTGCTTCCGTTACACACCACCAGATCTGTCGCAGTTTCTACTGGCCGCTACACACCTTCAGATCCGTCGATGTTTCTACTGGCCACTACACACCATCGAATCCGTAGATGTTTCTACTGGCCGCTACATACCACCGGATCCGTCGATGTTTCTAATGGCCTCTCTCTCTCTCTCTCCCTCCCTCCCCGTCTCTCTCTCAGATCTTTATCTCTCCCCCTCTCTCTCTCCCTCCTACCACACATCACCTAGCGCTAGGGTTAACTATGGCGGTGAGGGTTAACTATGACGGTGAGGGTTAACTATGGCAGCTAACTATGGTGGTGAGGGTTAACTGATACTGACCACCAAATATCTTGCTTCACAGAACAAAGCAATTTCTATTTGTCGCTACACACCATTAAATCAGTCGATGTTTCTATTGGCCTCTACACACCATCGGATCTGTCATTGCTTCCACCGGATTTGCTGATGTTTCAATTCGCTGCCACAGACCACAGATCTGTCACGATTTCAACTAACCACCACACACCATCGCATATGTTACTGTGCTTTCGTTACCACCAATTTCTTCAGATTATAATTTTTTAGTTTGTTTTGAGAAAGAGAGAGGAGAGAGAGATTTCTTTAACGCTACAAGATTTCGTATTTGTTTTAACGCCACTTGCTTTACGTTAGAAGGGTACTTTTGACATTTTGTCATGAGGTCGAAATCGGATTGTTGAGTTTCCAAAACATATAGTCATTTTTCTAATATCATCTTCCTATATGAATTACAACCTAATTGACCCTAAATTTTATACCCATACATGTACTTGTAAAGTTTCGAGTCGGGTTTTTTAAGCCGGGTACATGTTCGGATATTCGGGTTTGCTTTTTATGCCGAGACCTAGTTTTTCTATTAAAAAAGCACAAGGAAAGAAAAAGGGTGGGGCTTAAGCCCATTACATATCCGAAATAAGCCCAAAGGCAGTGTTTGTTGGACCAAATAATTGAACCCAAATTAAAACATAATTGAAAGAGAGAGAGACGAGTACGGGTGATTGAACCGAGATAGCCACTAGTGAGAGAGAGATCAGGAAACAGATAATCAAGGCCATAGCCAGAGACGAATGAAAAGATGAGTGGTTTCGACTAAACGGAGGTAGAGAATCACCTCTGAAGAGTTGCGAATTCCGCAACCCTAAAACGCTGCCGCTAAACGTATTTCTCATTAAAACAATGACGGAGACTACCATCTCTGATCTTCCGGAGGATATGCTAAGAGAGATTGTCTATAGAGTTCCACTGGAAGATATGAGAGCAGTGCGGTTAACTTGCAAAAGGTGGGACACTTTATCGAAAAGTGGCATCTTTAGGAAGATGCACATGTGTAACGACATAGAAAGGGAACAAGGGGAGTCTCGTATGGTCTTCATAATGGATTTCAATCTTCATTTGATTAGCGTGGTCGTCGCGGACGTTGACCACCCATCTATAGAGCGTAAAGGTAAACTTATTTGAATAAGCTTAGATGATTCAGATAATCAACAAGTAAAGATAATCAAAGTCTATCACTACGACGGGTTACTGTTATGCGTCTTGAAAGACAGTTTTAAGGTTGTGGTTTGAAATCCGTATTTGTGTCAAGCAAGGTGGATCGAACCACCTAGCTATTCTTATAGCGCTCCGGACGGACATGATAGATACATGTACGCTTTAGAGTACGATAATAACAAGAAATCGCACAAAATCTTAAGGTTTATGGATGATTGCATTTCTTTCTATGGATGTTTTGTTATTTTTGTATCGTACGAAATCTACGATTTCGAGTCTAATTTATGGAAGACTCTCCACGTCGGTACTCCACACTAATTTATACCTTTTTATGAGTCTGGTGTTCCTCTTAATGGAAATACTTACTGGCTTGGTAAACATAGGAACACAGACTACGATGGATTTGATCGTGTAATCCGTTTTGATTTTACAAGCGAGAGATTTGGGCCCGTACTCCCTCTACCGTTTCCTTCTGAGGAGAATCGTTATGTGCAGGTGGTTTTATCTTGTCTTAAAGGAAAGAAGTAGAGCCGGAATTTGAGGGGATTTTCTTGAAACATTTGCATGGGCCCTTACCTCATAAGGGCCGAACAAATTATATGTATAGGTAATGTGACTTTGTAATGTATATATGTATATATTTATATAAAATCTAGAAAGAAAATAAGTAAGTTGAGTAAGAAATCATAGTAAAAATATTGTGTGGATTCTAAATCGTTACATAAAAAATATTTTATACAAACTTAGGATAAAAATAGAAGAAAAAAGTAATCTTGTTCATGACTATATTATTTTTCAAAAATAAGTTTTAGAAAATAAGATCATTTTTATTCATAACTTTGTTGTTAAACTTTCATGTAAGATTAAAGAAATTTAGATCTTAATTTTTGTATGGGGCCCCATAAACCTAAGATCCGGCTCTGGAAAGAAGATTTCCCTTTTGTTACATTTTCAACAGCCTGATGAGATCGGGGTATGGGTTACGACTATGAACCCTAATAACGTGTCCTGGAGCAAGTTCTTCAAACTCGTTACAAAGATTTCTTTTTCATCAACGGGTTTCTTCATTGATGAGGAGAAGAAAGTCGCCATGGTTTTTAATCAATTCAATGACACTCGCCACACAGTTTACATCATTGGAGAGTCTGAATTCTTTGGACATGTGGCTGTGGACCTCCTCATAAAACCCCAACGTTTTGGTCTTGGTTATGTGTGCTCTTATGTTCCTAGTTTAGTGCAAGTGCAAATCAAGAAACCTCCTCTAAGAGTTTACAAAAGGAGACAAGCTTGAATTACGTCCATGGGAACAAAACAACTTGAGACTTGATGAGGAGGACTCGGCAAAAAGGACAAGACAAACATGATTTTTTAACGTCTTCCTCTTCTTCAATGTATTTGTTCCTTTTAATATCTATCTTATACTTCATGAAACAAAGATGCTGATCTTCTTTTTGTTCGTATATTCTTACTTTGACCTGGTTAAAAAAAAAACGTATCTCTCATAGTTTTCATCATTTCTTCAATTTTCTTCTAAGTTTTCATCTATAATTCATAGATCTAGCATAGATGATTCGATTTCTAACTTAAAAGCTTACAAAAACTCGAGTTTTCTCACATTTTCCGAGTTTTTACCTGATTTTAGTGAATTCGTCACGGTTGCAAGCCACCGAGCGTTTATCCGCCCTCGAAACAGCTTTGGCGGCCGCATTTTTTGGATTTCTGGCTTTGGTTAGGGCTTCTTTTGGGAATTGGGATTGTGTGGAGTATTCTTTGTTGAATGTCGACAATTGTTTCTCAATGTGTATTTGAAACTTAGGTTACTAATATTATGATCAGATGGAAAAAAATGCAACCAAAATGTATGTTGAAATGTGACAAAAATAAATAAAAATAAATCAAGGAATGTTTACAGAACTTTTCTTTGGGTCTAAAAGCCAACTTAACCTCTCTTTCATATTAAAAATAATTTTATGAGTTTTAGTTGTGTTCCTTTCAACTAGCTCTTGTTCTAGATCTATCTAATCGTACCCACGATTCTCATTTCCCATTTAGCGTAAATCATTGTCTCTCATAGATGTGCCTTGATTGAACCTCAGTTTAATCAATTAGTTTTTATGGGGCATTTTTCTGAGATTTTGTTCTTCTCTTTCCATGTTTTCGGCCTTAATCTGGTGATTTTGGTTTCTCCGGTCGAGGGCTTTGGTTATGTAGCCTTGATGAAAGAGTTTAAAGTAGACTCACAAGGCTTTGAGAATCATAAACCTTTGTTGGGTTGCGGCAGAGGTTAAGCGATCCGCGATGGTTGCTTTTGGCTAAATGCCACGTTGCAAAAGGGTGCCATATGAAGCGGATATGTGTTGATGTTGTGTCAATCCACAATATTGTAGTTGATTTAGTTTTGTGTTGGGGTTTTAAGGATTAAAATGAGTTTACTGTAATTTACCCATTAGGCTTCTTACTGAAAGAATTGTTGCCAGAAGAAAAAAATTTGTCTTCAGAATTCTCTCCCTTTCAAAAATTCTTTTTTTCTCTTAAGAACCTAAAATTACGATGTTTGAGTGCCCAACTATCGGTTCTTGCCGGCGTTGTGGCTTTGTATATATATTTTATATTTTTTAATGTTATGAGTAAATTTTGGTTAAATTTTGAATGTTGATTTTTCCGGCTGGGTTTGAGTTTTGCTCTTTTCCAATTTCGTTGAATTTAGTTTTATTAAGTTTGTTCTAGTATCTTTTCTTGTAATTTTTTTCTATTCGTTTGTGTTTTGTGTCAGTTCTTTAACCAATAATTGCATAATTCTCTTTTCCTCGGAGAATAAATCTCTGTCTTCCAATGTTTAGGCCTTAGAAGGTTTGTACGAAGTATCTCTAAGGGATTGAGTATTACATGAAAGAAGCAAAATTAGTTTGGCGTGTTTTGCCTAAGTTTGTCTTCTCCTTTGTTCCTTTGATTTCAAATCTATGTTGTTGGTTTTTGGTTTGTATGGGTTATGTTGATCTATATCTTTAGTTTAGTATTTGTTTAATTCCCATTTAAGGCTTAACTTTTGGAGAGTTTATGTTTTTTTTTCGATTTTAGGTTTTGGATAATTTATGTATTCCGCTGACTTTTAGTTTGTTAAGCTTAACTGGTAGAGAGTTTATGTTTTTTTGTCGGTTTTGGGTTTTGGATAATTAATGTATTCCGCCGACTTTTGGTTTATTAGGCTTAACTTTTAGAGAGTTTATGTTTTTTTGTCGGTTTTGGGTTTTGGATAATTTATGTATTGCGCCGACTTTTGGTTTGTTGTGGGTTATAATGATTTATATCTTTAGTTTAACATTTGTTTAATTCTCATTTAAGGTTTAACGTTTAGAGAGTATGTTTTTTTTGTCCGTTTTAGGTTTTGGATAATTTATATTCAGTCTACTTTTGGTCTGTTGTAGGTTATGTTGATCCATATGTTTAGTTTAATGTTTGTTAAATTCTCATTTAAGAGAGGTTATGTTTTTTGTCGATTTTAGGTTTTGGATAATTTATGTATTCTACCGACTTTTGGTTTGTTGTAGTTTATGTTGATCTATATCTTTACTTTAGTGTTTGTCTACTTCTCATTTACAGCTTAACTTTTAAAGAGTGTATTTGTCGATTTTAGGTTTTGAATAATTTATGTATTCCATCGACTTTTTGTTTGTGGGTTATGTTGATCTATATCTTTTTAATAATGTTTCTTTAATTCTCATTAAAGACTTAACTTTTAGAGAGTTTATGCTTTTGTCGGTTTTAGGTTTTGGAGATTTTATGTATTCCGTCGATTCTTGGTTTTGACGATAAATATAAATTACCGGCTTTAAATAGTTTTAAATTTTACTCCCTCCGTTGCATATTAGTTGTCATTCTAGCCTTAATTTTTTTGTTTCATATTACTTGTCATTTTGTATTTATCCAATGCAGATTTATTATCATTTTTTCATCTTTTACCTTTAGTTTTCAGCTTAATAATTATTTATATCAAACAAAATAGTGTATTAATTAGGGGTAAAACAATAAATTTAATTGTTTTCTTAATTTGTGTGAAAACACCTATAATGACAAGTTTGCAACGGATGAAGTAATTAATTTACAATGTCCAATGACAAAAAAACGTGATCACGTGGAGTCTAATAAATTGATAGTCATCATTGTTAATAAATCATATTTTGTTTCCAATTTCTATATAGGTGATACAAACTATTAGACATTCAATTGATTATACTCACTCCTAACTTGTTGTATTCGTTTTTTTTTCCAACAAACTTCATTTATTAAATCATAGTTCATCGGTAAGAAGCATATATGTTAGGATAGCTTCTATCGTTCGAGATCTACATGGGAAAATATACATCCACGTGTTTGGGCAAAGATATTCAATGATAAAAGATAGTCGAAAAGATACAAAACTATCTCTAAGTTAAAAAAGTAGTCGAACTCTGACTGAAAAAAGGGCCAGTCAATCGGGTTTTCAATCATCTTCAAGAAATTCGAACAGTCAGACTCGATATCGAGTCGATAAAATGCGTCTTTTCTTTAAACAATCCATTGTCCACGTAAGACCATCCAAATCTACATGTAAAGCTGAGAGGCTCCTCTGATATCTTCGCATACAGGTGTGCCCTTGTCCTAATGTATCGATGAAGCACCATCTAAGATCACTAATGGCCCTTTGATCTACATCAACTTGGCATATCGGGAGATGGTAGTCTTTTGATGCGGTGGTTGTCGCGGTTTAAGGTGAGTTTCCTTCCTCCGCATTTTCTTCCTAATCTCCAACTCTTCTCCTCTAGTTTTGAGAATTGAAGTGTATCAGGAGGCTATCCCATTAAAAAGCTTTATGTTCCTTGCATTCCAAAATATGATATGATTCAAAGATATATATTTTGCCGAGATTTGGAGAGGTCTATTTTCTCTACCTTAAAATATAAAATTTATATCTTAAAAAAAGACCCATTCGGGATACTTTCCGGGAACTTATTGTATTTGTTGAAAATCGTAGTTTTAAACTTTATATTGCGAAAGATATCTTTTTTTTTGGCAACTAGTATGATTTTCCATTGAATGACCAAAGAGTTTAACAAACTATACAAAGAAACAAACTAAGACAACCTCACCAATGCACCAAAACAAAAGGACACAAGGTGAGTTGCAAACCAAAGGAGGACAAACCATCTATTAGATCACTAATTTCCTCTACAAAAGACCAAAAAACTCCACCAAGGATTAGTAACCTTCACAATATTGCGAAAGATATCAAATGATGCAAAAAAAATACAGATTTTAATAAGAAAATAAATATAATAATAAATTAATAATAACGGAAACAAAGATTCCTAGTACACACTAGTCACTACTTGCCATTCCCATCTAATCCGGGTAGAAAAAAAGATTTCAGGGCCAAACACGACATTTCCTATATCGACGAATGCTTTCAATTAAAGTATAACAACACACAAAACCACCGTAGCGTACATAAATAGTCAAAATTATTAAATACACATATATCTTAATTTTGGAAATCAATAATCCTCTTTTGTTAATACATCATCATTAGTTCATTCAACAACTTTTACTACAAAAAAAACCCGAGTATTCCGGTTTAGCATGACCGGTTATAATAAACCGACAAATTTAAGCAAGCAACTATATAATGTTTGTATTTAATGTTTCCATAAATGCCCCTTTGCGAAGACCGAAACGGATAAAAAAAGAATTCCGCTGTTTGAAAAAACACAGCCCATAGTAAACCAAAAGAATGGCCCCTGGTTTTGCTATTCGATGATGGTATCTTCTCCTCATTTTTCCTGTTTTATATCTCATTCTTTCCTTCCATTTCCAGATTCAGATTTTCATTTGGTTGATAAAGTAAACTCTCTGTTTTCTTTTTCCTTGGTTTGGGTTCTTGGTGGGTTCTTTTTGTGAAAAGATTGATGGGATTTGATATGAAACCAGAGAAAGAGGTTATTTCGAGAAAGAACCATTGTAAAGCTAAGAACCCTAGTCCCAACTCTGTTAATTCCGTGAGTAACAAGAAGCAAAAGAAGAAGAAGAAGACGATGCTGACGTCGCGACCGAGGATGGTTGATTCCACGGCGGATGAGATTACTCCGGTGCGACGGTTGTTTGATACTTGCAAACAAGTGTTCTCTAATGGCGGTCCTGGAATTGTTCCCTCTCTTGAAAAAATCCAACAACTACGAGATATTTTAGGTATGAAACAAAATCTGATTCTTGCTTTTTCTTGTTCTGAATTACCATAAAGTTTCGATTTTGATTGGATTATTTTGATTATAGATGATATGAAACCAGAGGATGTCGGATTAGCTCCGACCATGCCGTATTTCCGACCGAACAACAACGGAGCTGAAGATCTGTCTTCACCACCGATTACGTATCTGCATCTACACCAATGTGAACAATTCTCGGTAATTTCACTACACTGTACACTTGTATTGTTGGTTTCTTGTGATATAAGTAATCATGGTTTAGGGTTTGTTTAATCGCAGATCGGGATTTTCTGTTTACCGCCTTCCGGTGTGATTCCTTTACATAACCATCCAGAGATGACTGTTTTTAGTAAGCTTCTATTTGGTACAATGCACATTAAGTCGTATGATTGGGTGGTTGATGCTCCAAGTAAGCTTACTTCCATCCCAAGAAAACTTGTTTTTGTACTTGCAAGTTGCAATGGATCTCTGGTAGCTTTGTTAGGTATTCGAATTGTGCATTGTGATACAAGTGAGAAAATGGAAGTCACTTTTAACTTGTTATGTCCATGTTTTAGTCCCAATTTAGTAAAAGATTATATGCTCTGAGTGGTTATACCTAAAATGGTAAAATGTTGAAATCTCAATTTTTTCGAGCTTTGAATTTTACGATTTAGAACATTCGTAAATTCGCACGTTTTTATTTTGGGAAATAGTTTTACCGGTTAGGTCAAAACTGAAGTTGCTTTCTCTTATCACAATTGCAGTGAGAGATCCGAAAACCCGGCTAGCGAAATTGAAGGTGGACTCAACATTCACCGCTCCATGTAACGCCTCGATTTTGTACCCGGAAGATGGCGGGAACATGCATCGGTTCACAGCGCAAACAGCGTGCGCGGTTCTAGACGTGCTCGGCCCTCCTTATTGCGATCCATATAGCGATCCAGAAGGCAGACATTGCACTTATTTCCTAGACTTCCCTTTCGACAAATTCTCATCAGGTTAGCATTCAACTTACTTAATGACCATAGTCGTTCACAATAACCACTTGTAATTAGAAAGATAGACAAAAAAGGGTTTATATGTGTTGGTTTGTTTTCAGCGAACGGCGTCGTTTTGAGAGATGAAGAGAAGGAAGGTCATGCATGGCTGCAAGAAAGAGATGATAATCCAGAAGATCTTAACGTAGTTGGAGCGTTATACACAGGCCCAAATGTTGAGGATTGAGAAGTTATTTTTTGATCCATTTCATTTTTCAGATTCCGAATAGTTTTTTTTTTTTCTTGGTTTCTTAGTTTAGTTTCTTAGTTTAGTTTCTTCTGTGTACATAACAAAGGAAAAGAGAAACAGACAAAAGAAAAGTACTTTACTCTTTTTGTAGTCTAAATCTCCGGTCTCTGTCCAATTACTTCCAATAGCTACCAAAATAAAATACACTCAATCTTTTTGGTTTTGATTTATTTACTTTTACTACTTTACAAGACTTGGAGAAAGATACTTGGATATGCATCTAACATTCTAAGTTTGTTCCACTGCACATTTTTTTATATTAGGCAATTGGTTTATGTACTAAACTAGTATCATAGAAACCGTGAACAAAGCCACTAACTGATGCTTCTTTCCCACGCTTGCTTCTCTGTTTAATCTTTAAGGAACAATGAAGCAGAGGAGTTTCTTATCGATCCTCTGTTTTGTTCTCATAAGCTTTGGTGTGTCTTCAGTTTTAGCACAAACGTGTATGAACAATGAGAGTTTCAGACCTAGCACTACTTACCAGGAAAATCTCCCCTTCTGATATAAGATCGGAACCACTCCAATTCTAAGATCACTCGATGATCGAGAGATTCCAAGCTTAGACTCGCGGAAGGTGGAACGATGGTAGAGATGGAGGTGAAGTGATTGACTCGCTCAATCAATGGACGAAACAAAAAGGATTGAATTTAGAGATGTTATAATGGACTAAAAATAAATGGGTTTCATCAGGCCTGTTTTATGAAAATTGGCCTGTATAGATCCGTTTACGAATTAAAAATAGATGGTCCTAAATGGATAAACTCGTTAAGATCCGTTTAATAAACGGATTTTAAAGAAATTAAACGGATAGCCCATTTAACCTTTTTGTTTTTTCCTTCTCTGAGAAACGACGTCGCTTTGTGTAAATATTTGTTAGGGTTGATAAAACTCACGACCATTTTAAGCGAAAAACTATAAATTGTCAATTTCTCCTCCAAACTCACGATCATTTTAAACGAAGAAGCTTCTACTTCGATGAAATCCTTTTTGTTTCTCAGGTTTGATTCCTCACCAAAGCTCATAATTTTTGTTTCTAGTATAGAATTTCTAGTATATGATTTGTTTCATGTTATTGTTTTACGTTAAATTTCAAACTTCGAACGTTGTTGAATTTATGAAAAGCCCATAACATTTGAAAAACTTTTCAAAATAAAAATTGCATATTAATCACCAATTAAACCAAGATATAGATGATAACCGCTTAAAACCACGACTCCTTTTTTAAAATTTGTTAAATGAATTTAAACGGGTTACACTAAACTTGATGGACTAAATGATAAAAGAGCCTTAACAGATATCTAATAAACGGATTTAGAAGGGCTCGAGGTTAAACGAACTTGGTCTTAAACGGGATGGGCTTTAACAGGCCGGGCCAGCCCTAATTAATATCTCTAATTGAATTACTCAAACACTCTTGTATCCGCAGTTCTAATAGACTAAAAGTGAATCACACACTTATAATATAAAGAACAAACACAAAGAGACTCGGTTCTTTGTAAAGAGAAAACTTAACTTTTTTATTTCAATGATCAAGGGTGTCTACAAATAAACTAAGATCTGAGATTTTATAAAAGCTCAATGACAACGGTAATTAGCTAGAAAATCAAAAGAAATCGCACAAAATAAATGAAAAGAGCCGTTGAAACATTAAAGGGAAAATCTTTCAAAATAAGGTAAGTTGTGAGATGTCTTGAGTCTTGAAAGCTTGGCTGTGAACTGGTGTAGCCTTGGGACGTCCACGTTCATCAAGAGGGGCTTCATAATGTGTAAAAGAGTTAAAGGAAAGAGCCGTTGCTGATTGATCTCTTTTGGTTCCAAAAATGGCAAGTAATGACTCTGCTGGTTGTTATGTGGTAAGGTGTACCAAGGCTTGTGTGGTATAGCTTCTATATGATCTAGAGTATCCCCTGGTTCCCAAAGGAGGTGTGGAAACGTGTCTTTATAAGAGAAAAGGAGACTTTCCTTATTTAGCTCCAAACAGAAGGATTCAAAAGGCGGTTTGGATTTGGGTCTTCTCCTAGGTGCTTCTCCATGAGTTGATGCTTCTTGATGGATAAAATGAGCGTGTGAACTCCTTACTAGGCTGGACCACACGTTGATAAGCTGAAACTCTCCATTACTCGTAAGCTGGTTCGGTACGGTTGGTTTTATGCTCAAACCAGCAGGTTTTGTAAGCTTCTGGTTTGGTGTGGTTTTGATGTCCACATCACCTTCATTCTCCTGTCTTCTCTTCCTTCCAATGTCGCTGCTCACAAAGGTTTCTACAAGGGTTCGCTTGGAGAAGTTTTCAAGGTATCATTTCTTTAGCTACTTGGTTTTTTTACTTATCTTTAAAAAATTGGATTTAAAAGTAAAGAATACAGCTGCTCTTATTTGTTGTTACAATAAGAAATCAGAACAAGGCTTCATCCTATCCAATTGTGCACAAGCCCACAAAGCTCATTACAACTCCTCTCTCCCAACGGCTTTATCTACCCTCTGCTTTACTAGAGTGTTTTCTTCTTTAATGAAACAACGAAGCACTAAAGCATGAATATTTAGCTCTATCGAAAAACAGATCAGAGAGGAAGACGTCGTCCGAAAACAGGGTCTTAGCTAGGGATTTTGGTAGAGATCTTTGGTTGCCTTAGACGACTAGAATTGTACTCATTAGCCATTGAGAGAGAATTGCGTATCTTATTCCATTAACAATGAGAGTTATTCTTATAGACTTACGTGGAGAACAACTAAAAAGGGAAAAAATAAGTCTATAACATTTTAGAATATAGGTGTAAGATGGGCCTTGATCCACGCATCTTTTAAGCCTAGTAGTTAGGCATGACCAAAATCTAACCGTAACCGTATTTCGGACCGTAACCGTATCGTTTTAAACCGTAACCAAACCCTAACCGTATTAAACGGTTGAAAAACCGTAACCGTAACCGTAAAAGTTGATTAGTTATGGTTAAACCGTAATCGTTAACCGTAACCGTTATTTAACCCTAACCATATTAAAACCGTCGGTTAACCGTGAGGTTAAATTTTAACCGTAACTATTTTAAAATAAAAATAAATTATGTATAATTAATTATGTATGATAAGTATGACATAGTAAAATTATGTGTAATCAATATTTATCGAGTCTAATTTTATAATATTTAATCAATAATAACTAAATATTAAAACTCAATGTGCTAAATTGATTATTTTCTAACTAATATAAATAATATTAAAACACATCAAATTTACAATAAAAATAAATAAGAATAGAAAAACTATTAATTGTAACAAAAAAAAAAGATCGTGGTAATAAAGTTATGCCTATAAACATGACATCTAACTAATTTGATGAGAATATTGTGAATTATGTTATATTTTATTTAAACTCAAAGATTTACTTAAGTTTAAAATAAAATATGGTCGTTTACGTTACACAATATAAATGATTTTGACTAATTGATTTTGTTAAGATAAATTCGTTGCCGTTTGTTTTAGAATTTTAGTACTATTTCCCACGATTGCACGACGATGACTTTTTAAAATGTATTAAAATATATTTTCCAAAATATTATTGTTTAAATATTTCTTTTTAAAAAATTACATAGTTATATAATTATAACCTAAATATTAACCGTATCCAACCGTAACCGTACCGTATATAACCGTAACCGTTTCAACCGTAACCGTTTTAACCGTATAGTAGATGGTTAAGGTTAAGGTTAAAAGAAATTGATAACCGTAACCGGTGGTTAATAAACCGTAACCGGAATAACTGTAACCGTGGTCATGCCTACTAGTAGTTAACCACAATTAATGATTTAAGATATCGACACGTGTACTTTATCGACCGTGAGTGTCAGCGTTTTTTTGTGTGTGTTAATTCATCGCATAAATTCCTTTTCCTTGCACAAACCTTAATATCACCGAAAATGTGTCAATCTATAAACTACCCTAAACTTTTCTTCGATATCACCATCAGCCCGGCGGTAGGGGTGTGCATTTGCACATGCCCCACAATTTCAGTTATTTTTTTTTCAGTTATTTCAATTTCAATTTCAGGATATTTAGTAAAAAAAACCTAAAATTTGTAAATTTGCACAAAAAACCCTAACTTTCTTTAATTTGTTTTTCAGCACTGGGTCCTTGATTGCAATGGACCGGGCCTGATCACCGTCGATGGCGAACCGGTTGGTTGGATCGTGATCGAGCTTTTCTCCGACACTGCTCCACATGAGGTGGAAAATCTCTGGAGAGAAATGAGTCGGCAACTTCAAGGGATCAACTTTCACGATATTGCTACTCGATTTTACCATACGTGGAGAGATTAATGTTAGTTATAATTAAGTTTTTGTGTGAGTATTGTAAAGTGAAAAGGTGCGACTTGTTAGAGAAGAAAAGTTAGTTATTTAGTTTAAGAGTTACAGTGTTGAGTAGACACATCTCTTGACTTTGTGTGTCTTGGTTTTATATATGTGTGTTGTAAAGTGTCTTAGTGTAAATTGTTGAGAATAAAGAGAAATTTTCGAGATTGGTTGCTTCTTTTCTCTAGTTTTCTTCCAACAATTAACACCGGTCCTGACCAGGCTGTTCGATTTGATCTACAATGCCCCGCTTAACGAAAAAAACCTCAGCAGGAGCCATTACCGCTCTGGTATTGTCTCCATGTGTAGTCCAGATAAGGAAACTTATTTCACCATATGCTTGGACGAGTGTTCGTGGGCAGACAAATTTTTCACTGTTGTCGGCCAAGTTGTGCAAGGAATTGAAGTGGCCAGGTCCATTAGCAAGTTCAGAGATGAGGACGGAAAGCCCTCTAAGGATGTGGCCATCGAAAATTGCGGTCAGATTTTGCAAGAATTGTAGCTTGTGTAATTTATGAGGACTTAATGATGATATTTATTTCTAAATCAATGTATATTTAAAGTAACGAGCAAAGTTTTCCTTTTAGTTGGAAGAGTTGGGCGTACTACCAATGTAGTTGTTGACGACCAAAATACAAAAGATGTAAATTATAATCCAATGCAATGGCACCGTTAGATAGTAGCCCATAATACTACCTTAACGCATAAACAGAGAGATAACTATCTAATGCCTTCGAGAATGTATGTATGGGCTCCATCTTACCTTCTTTATATAATGAACCTTAGAGCATGAATAACGGTGGGTTAATAAGAGGTTTTTTTTTTTCATATGAACTCCAATTGAGTTCATGCATAAATCCTCAAAATTAACTAAAACCAAAACAAGTGTTAAAGCTTAATAACTATTATTACTTTAATGCAAATAACCCTTGATATGGGTTATGGTTATTCATGCTCTAATCCCCTATGACATCTTTCTGAATCTCGTCACATCCAAGATACCCTATGTAATTGATATGCTCAAATTTAACCTTGAGCTATTCTCTCCAATTAAGAGATCGTATGCAGTAGGGATCGAACACAAAGAATCTCTGTCACACAATAAAATTCCAATTTCGAATTAAGCTAAGCAAAATATGTATGTATGAATGCAAAACGAATGAAAGCAAACTAAGATTGTGTGTGATTTAACTTCAATTAGACAAAGAGTTAGGCCTTGGGAAATTCTCAGGTAAATCAGAATTGCAGGTTCAAAAACGATATGATTTTATTAAGAACAGCTCTTGAGCTTGAAACACTAATGTAAAGATAACCAACTCTCGTTCCGAAGCTATCTATGCTAAATCCTAGAAAACCAAATCTCTTTGCGAATTCTAACAACTTAAACAAGCATTAAACTTCAGGTTCAACTACTCACAAAATCCTTAAACTAAATCTCTTTGCGAATAGGAATTTTCTCATCTAAGATAGTTCAAGAAATCAATTATACTCTCGTATCAATTAATTAACCTAAGATCTAAATTCTAGGTGATCAAACTAGAACAAGCATTAAGAGCAATCTTAGATGAAAAACAAGATGATTATCCTAATCAAAATATATGAATCTAACAATCCATTTTTAACCTTTGAATAACCCTAAACCTAACAAGAAAACTACTCAGGCATGGATGCAGAAAACGTTATGACTGAATAATACTGCATTAAAATAAGAGAATATGGAAGTGATACAGAAGGATTCGAAGAAATCTCAAAGGTCTGAAAACTTGTCTCCATGGCTCTCAAAAACTCTCCAAATCTCCAAGTCTCAAAAGTGAAAGATAAGATCCTAAAAACTAAAAGAAAACTGAATATATGAAGGGGAAATTCGTGTTGGGCTTGATTTGTAAACTTCTGAAACTTCTGGTGCGAAAGGAAAATGTTCAGAATTGGAAAAATCACGTTTATCCTTGTCTTAATAAGATGCGTCGATCGACGCACATAGATTGGTGTCGATCGATGCCAATATCTCACGGCAATTTGAAATCCGTCTTAACGACTTCGGATCCTCCTTCCACAATACTCCAAAATGCTTCATACTCACCAATTAAGTTCCACACGTACACAACCCTGCAAAGACTCTAAAACATTCGAGAAATACCAAAAAAGGGGATTAAATCATGGTTAAAAACCGGTAAAAACCATGATATATCAGTAATTTCATCTTTTCACTAGCCATAATAGTGCCTAGGGGTGGTGGGCATATGCATGTATGATTGGATTTGGTAGAGTTTTTTTGGATTTTTGGACGGAGACATAGAAATACTATTTGGGTTACTATATTTTTTAGATCGGGATCAAGATCGGGTTCAAGATCGGGTTCAAGATCGGATCTATTTGGGTTCGGTGTGGATCTTGTGTTGTATATGTGATATATAACTTAACTAAACTCTTATTCGAATATAGTTTTATCCGAACCCAAACATAATTTGTAAACGTAAATAAAGCACATTGTAATAAAGTCAAGTGATTATGTAACGAGAAGAAAATCTCCTTTATATAAAAGGGGAAGAAATAGAGGCCTCTAAGGCTATCCACATCGGCCAAAAGGTGAATTTTCTCAACCAATCATTTTGACATGTCACTAATTTCATTTCATACAATATTTTTCTTCTAAGAAAATCATTAAGCACTCTCATTATATTTACGTTTTCTGAACCCACATCGCCAAAATAAAAGTGTAAATAATTTAGCCAATCAAATTGCGAACATGTCAAACATTCTATATTTAATTCAATTAATTCATAATTAAATTAAAATCTAAATAAAACTCCTAAAGATTTCTTACGCCTCGAGGCGTTTTTTTTGTAGACGATTCATTTCCACCAAAATCCGACTTTTGGTAGACATCTCCTCACGAAATTAAGGGCTATTGATTCGTAGGGTACGTGATATCAGGCTCAGAAGAGGATATAACGATCGGTATTTGATCCATACTATTTTTGTTCTCATGTTTTATAGGTTAGTGTGTGTTTCTGTCTCTGAAACGTCTTTGTCTCCGCCGCATCGCCTCCGCAACCCACAACCGCTTTAGAATCAGGGAGGATCTCTCCGTCTTTGTCTCCGTCTCCGCCGCATCACCTCCGCAACCCACAACCGCTTTAGAATCAGGAAAGATCTCTCCGGCAAAGATGACATCATTGTTGACCAGGATAGTTAGTAAAACCCTAGCCGTAGACATAGAGACAGAGATAAGAAGAAGAAGAATGAAACGAAGATCTTTTAATTGCCCATTTTTTCCAAATTTTTGTTCTAGACTCTTGTGTTTTTTAATAGTTAAGTATAACTTCGTTTGTTATATGAAGTGTGTGATGAATAGAGTAGTATATATATATATATATATATCTACAAGGAGTGTGTGAGTAGAGAAAGGTCAAATCGGCAGTTGGAAAGCTTAGGCGGCAAGTGTCGGACTCAAACTTGAGATCAATGAATCGGGTCTATCGCGCTCCGTTGCGGTATCTCTCTAACTTATTCCATACTTGTATTCTCTTTTATATTTTATACTTTTTAAACCAGAACGTATGTAACATTTTTAAACCAGAACAACTACTTCGAAGCCTTGCCTTGGTGGAAACTCATGTATTAAAGGACAGAGGATCGCCATTTGACATTGTCATGTGCTCTTGATTTATCTTTTCATGATATTTTTAAGTATTTTGAGTTATGTTTGATGTGAGGTACTTAGCAAATCTCAATGGCTTTTTCTATCTTTCAGATCTTCCTACTAAGAACGAGACAAATGGCTATGTTTTCATTCATGCAGAGGGTGATTTGAATCAGCAGCGAATCGCTGTAGGTATGCCCAATCGTTGATCAATATGCAAACAGCTGATGTTTCATTTTATTTATTCATTTTGGTATATTGAGTTATGCGCTTTTATGGTTTTTGTTTCCAGATTTGTAATGCAGTAGCTCTTGCCAAGATTATGGATGCAACTCTGATTCTACCAATATTAAAGCTGGACCAAATTTGGAAAGATCAAACGTGAGATTATTCAGATATTGATTTCATTTCCTCTTGAATTACTTTTTTACTTGGTGATAAGTATTATTTGAAGTTGCTTTAGATGTTCGTGTCAAGTAAACAAGTGAAGTAGTGATGGTTTGGAGAGTTTACCACAATGTCTTGAAGGTATCTCTTTGTTTTCGTTCAATGTTATCTTAGCCAAATCATATTCTAGAGGAGCAAGTTTTCTTATTGCTGCTAGATCATGTTTATGGTTGGTTATGCTGGGTTTTTTTATGTTGTCAAGTATTACTTTTCGTCTTCCCCAATATTTGAAAGACCAAGGAACTTGAATTTGGTTTACTCAAGCTTTCCGTTGCTGATCATTTACCCTTTAGCTTCGACGACTCCTAGAATGTTTTGAAATTACAAACAAGTATCTTATTTTATGAAAGCTATTCGCATGTTGATTTGGTTATGGGTTTGCTATTCTTCATAATTCATCTTATACTGGATTAGCTGTAACTAGCCAAACATTGGGAAGCTTGTGAAGGATGGTTTCTTTCATTATCAAGAAGCCAAACAAGGAGTTTGAATGACATAAAGAGAAAGGGTTATCACGGTAATGGCTGAACGATATGTCTTTTGTCTCTCTTACTTTTATTTAATTAATGAACAATGTTGGCGGTACTACTTCAGTGTTTTTACTTTTTACAATTGAGTTATGGAGCTTTGGTAAATGCTACTGCCATAAACTTAAATGGTTTTTTCCTGGGTTTTAGCTAAGAGAAAAAAGGAGCAAGAGAGGCAAGGCTACCAACTCTAGATTCTCTGGATGAGAGGACAAAGGGTGTTGCAAAGTTTTCTTAAGAAGTACTGTGACAAAAAGTAGATTGACAGACACATGTACCATGAACTATACATGAAAGTAGAGAATAACATTTTCAATAACAAGTGTGTGATTTGATCTAGGGCTTAGATTTATGCATACAAACCCTCTGATATGGCTAATTTGTTTGCTGGAGTAGAGATAATGGTTTGATTCCTCTCTGGGTTTCATACTCATTCTTTGCTAGGGTATGTGTAAAGAAAATGATGCATTAATTTCTCATGATGATTTTCAGAATATATATGATGTCTTTGCACTTTTATTTTCTATTATTACCCTTCTCAATAGCTTTCCAATCCTTATAATAATAACAACTAACGGTTGTGCATTACTCAAAATTATTTATCATGAATAAAATCGAGTTGCCTTTTGGCTCATTTTTGGCAATTGGTTGATCGTCTTTTGGTCTCACTATAATATGGATATGTGTTGCAGGAACATGAGATACATGAAAGTTGTCTGGAAAGAACAAAATGCTTCAAAAACGAATTTCATAATAAAAAAATCACAACAGCATAAGAGTCCAAAATCACAACAGCATAAAAATCACAAAATCACAAAATGCTTCAAAGGTATTAAGAGTTCAAATATGAAGTAAATTAATAGTACAAGACAAATATAAGAGTCCAAAATATAAGAGAACCAACAGTCATGAATTTAAAATATAAGAAAACGATTATAAATTCAAAACACGTTTGCTAAACAATCATAATAACAAGAGAGCCAAATTAAAACTACCTTTGTTATTTAATAAAGATATTCATGAGTTTCACAAAAATTAGTTAAAGCGCATCAATCAATGATTTAGATAATATAACTTTTGATGAAAATATTCATGAGTTTACATGAACCCAAAATATTAAAAACACAATCCAAAATTACATACATTATGAAGTGATATAAAAGAACATTTTTTTTTTTGAAAAAATAAAACTTTTCAAAAGACTAATCTAATTTTAGTCACCATCTCCTCACGATAACACTATCTCCTCACAATATAGTTATCTTTCATATCCTTTTTGCTGGCTAAACAAATCCTTTTATTTTAGACCTACCAATTTTAAAATCTGCATTTACAAAAATTAAACTTCTCTATTAACCAAATTTTTAAACAAATTTAACACACAATTCACTACAAATTCCGCGCGTAGCGCGGAGAAGCCCCTAGTTCAAAATTAAAATGAGCCAAAACACTTTATTTATAACATATTTAGGTTGAAAAAAAAACCCTGAAATGTCTTAATAACCATAGAAGAAGTTGTAAAACTGAAACTAAGAAAGTGTGATTATATATTAATATATATATACCTTGTATATATATACCGATTCAATCGGATTGTACTTCGGTTTTCAGATAAAAACCAAACCTAACCGAACTCCGAAACATATCAATATAAGAACCAAACGGTTATTTACCCTATCCAAAACCGACCGTAACTGGCTACTTCGGGTCATGTGCGATTTCTGATTTTGGGTTCGGGTAATATGCCCACCTCTACTCGTCAAATACGAAAACCCTTTAATAAGGTCTTTCCAAGTCCCCAAAGACTCCACCAGCCAAACCACTCTAACCCACTTGCTTTCTTTGATAATATGATCCTACTAAGACCCCATCTCGATCTTCAATACCCAACTTGTAAATTTTTAACCAACTTGTAAACACCCTTATACTAGAACTAGTATTTGACCCGTAATATGTACGGGGTAGGAATCACTTGAATGTTTTTTTAACTAAAAAACTGTTAAAAGTTAACGTATACGATTCAGTGATTGAATCTTTCTTTTCCAACTCAAGGGTGAATCTAGTTTTATGCTTGGTAAAATACCATATTATAAGGAGTGGAAAAAACATTATTCGGAAAATCAATACAACCCAAAAAACTTCTCAGGACTGATTGATACAATTATTGTGTTTATTGATACAAATATTGTGGTCTTATTAATGCTTTTAGTGATGATAGAAAACCGACTTTTTAATTGTAAAGGATATGAATAGTTTTTTTTCAAAAATGGTAGTTATGGATGAGAAAATTTAGGTTTCTTTCTAGATTTTCTTTTTAAAAAAAACCGGTTGTGTTAACTTTTTTTCTATTTTTAATTTATAGTTTTGAATGATTTTCCACTTGTCACTCTCTCATTGCTCAAGTGACTTGTGATTTAGTAGTATTTATTTTGACCAGTATTTATTTTATTAATCCTTAGTAATTTTTACAATTTCTAACATCTTATTCACAAAAGATAATAATATATTATGGTTTTTTGCGGGTTTGGTCTGTCAAAACATACACAATGTTGGTCTGATGCGACTATGCAATGCATGACGTTAGTCAAAAGTATGCTTTATTTAGAGGGTGTTCAATGATGGATTTTGACAGAGTTTAAATCTAACCAAAATCCATTGTTATTCAATCAATGATTTTAAATCCTACTTTAAAATCCGGTGTTATTGGATATGATATTTGTAAAATCATGTCTTAAGGATTTTAAAATCTTCTGTTATTCAATAGAAGATTTCAAATCTATAATTAAAATCCACTGTTATTCAACTTTAAAAGATTTTGGAAGTATTTATTTTTTAATGGATTTGAAATCACTTGAGGATGGAGTTTAATGAACAAATATTTAAAAATCAAATATCAAAGATACTGCAGAGATTTTTAGAATCCACTCAAATAAACTCCATCAGAGTTTAAAATTTTAAGGATTTTAAATCTTATGGAATTGATTTCAAATCATTCATATTATTATAATCAAAACAAAATTTGGTTATTATAAATTTACATAATTCAATCTATTGAATCATTTAAACAACTTCTGACATACTTCCTCTGTTCTTTTTTATTTGATATTTAAGGTTTCTACACACAAATTAAGAAATCATTTATTAAATTTTTAATTTTTCAAAACAAAACATGTTTTATCAACAATTCCAAGAAAAATCAACCAATTAAAAAACAATATGCAGAATTTAAACAGTCAAAAACTCAAAATCACAATTAATTTTACATAGAAAATTGAAAAAATCAATCAAAAGAAATAAAAAAATCACTCTAAAACATCAAACATAAACGAACGGAGGGAGTATTATTTATAAAACAGTAAATTATAATATGATATTTCGCAGGTTGATTCATTCATAAAACACTTTTTTTGAAATTACGATGTGTCCAAATTTTTTGATGGTACAAGTAGCAGTACAAAGATGGCAGTACAATTACAAGCAGTACGTAATGACTACATATGATAGTACAATAAAAACCAATGATAATATTTTGTGTAATTAATAACACTTTATTGATTGATTACATAAGAGAGAGTACAGTTTTGTAATGCAGCAGTACAAAAAAATGTAGGTTACCATTCAAAACCGATACCTTTATGTCGGATGAAATTCTAAAACACTCTTTTTTGACCCAATTTGTACAACAAAAGAATAATAATTTTCACATTGGTAAAACTAATTCGTAATTACAATCCTTATGAAATGCAATTGTTTGTATATTTGTACAATAACCAGAATAACATGGATAACTATTTCACTTTGGGAAATGCCAGGTTTTGGTTTCCTTTCTGTAAGACTTCAGTTTGGTTAACTATTACAACTTGGTTTCAGTTTTCTTATTAAACTTTTCGCATTTCGGTTTATTTCAGACATTTCAGACTTATTCGAATTTACTCATATTTATTACTTATTCAATAACAAATTTCCCTGGATCCGATAACCCGTGAATGAAATATTACAGGCGATCTATGGTTCAGCCTTTGTTGGGAGGTAACACAAGTGAATGGGAAGATGGGTTAGTGAGTGAAAAAGAAAGTGGTGATGAGTTAGCAAGAATATTTTAAGGATGAGTTAGAAAGTGATTCCACCATACATCATGCATGTATTAAAATTTTAGTATATCGTGCAATTATTATTCTACATATTTGTTTGCTTTTCTACATTCTGGTCACTCAGAAGTGTAACAAATGAAAGGAGTAATAGCTTCTGTTTTTAGACGTTCATGATACTTTTATGTCAAAATGGAATCGATTTGTCTTATCCCAAATGCAGTGAGGGATCTGAAAAGCCGGCTAGCGAAATTGAAGGTGGATTCAACATTCACGGCCCCATGCAACGCCTCGATTTTGTACACGAAAGATGGTGAGAACATGCATCGGTTTACAGCAAAACAGTGTGCGGGGTCCTAGATGTGCTCGGAGAGGCAAACATTGCACTTATTTCCCAGACTTCCCTTTCGACCAATCCTCATCAGTTCAGCATTCTCTATACTTACTTACTGACCATAGTCTTTCATATTCCCCACAAAACATGTGGTTTCCTACGACCCAGGAGAAAGGAGAAGGTTTTGAGGGATCAGTCTTTGGTGATGCCCTGCTTAGCCTGAGAGAGATTCCACCGCCGCCGTGAGAGAAAGATTCGAGCTAGTGTTGGGAAGGAGAGCGAGGTGAGGTCGAGTGTGGGAGAGAGGATGAAGAGAGGATGCCCGCGAGGGAAGAAAGCTCGGACCATATGTTTTCAGTGAACGGCATCAGGTTTAGTGAACGTCTAGAAAGAAATGATAATTCAAAGGGATTACGGCTTTTTCTAACCCGAGCATTTTTAATCAAGAGGGAAGATCTTAACGTAGTTGGAGGCTTGGAGTTGGAGCCTTATACACAGACCCAAAGGTAGTCCATAAAGCTTTTTCTACTACATCCTCGACGTACTAATTAATCTATTTTTGCCGATTAAACCGTTTTAAAATACATACTCATTATTCTATCAACTATAGGAAAACTAAATGAATTTCTAAAACCGTTACGAAATAAACTAATAAATAAATAAATTTCTAAACGTTGCACTGATTTTTTCGGCTGAGAATGTTATGCTCAAAGGAGAAGTACTTTGAAATATTCCATAAGATGCTCTAGCAATTTAAAATTTAGTTACAATAAAAACTCTATAAAGTAATACTTGATAAAGTAATAAATTTTGCCGGTCCTGAGTCGGGCCAGTGCAAAATTTAACAAATATCGATAAAATGGTAAGATAATAGATTTTTCAAAAGTCTTATACAAATATATGGTCTCATTAATATCATAAAATAATAATTGCTATATTATTTTTTTCATTTCATAGTAAGTGATTTTTTAGGAGAAACAAATTATTTCAAACTATATTATATTTTCAACTTCAAGTAGAGAATTAATTAATGTTTTATTTTTTTTGACCCTTTATATTATAAATTGCTAGTGATTAAACTATGTTTTATTACGAATTTATTAATTAAACTTTTAATTGATTTAAAGCATCTTATTATATAAAGTAGAGTTTGTCAAAATTGTAACTCACGAGATCTTGTCACGTGTCTAATATCCATCGAGATGATGACATGTGTAAAAAAAATTAAAAACGGAAAACTAATAAAAAAACTGTTAAATAATTAAGTAAATAGTGAAAAGAAAAAATTGTAATAGTTGAACTTAATTAAAAGGAAAAAAATAATAGAAAACTAAAAAAACAAATTGTTAAGTGACTAACTAAATAGTGAAAAGGAAAATTCTAATAGTTCAAATTAATTAGAATTTTTTTTTTATAATAGTCTAAAATAATTAGGAAATAAAATAAAATTTATAATCCAAACTACATATATAAAAATTTAAGAAAGAAATCGAGAAGATATATAAGTGGCAAAAAAACTGAAAGTATAGAACGAATAGTCAGTAAAAACATTAACCTAAAGAGATTATAAAAAATAAATAAACAAAAATTATAAAGAAAATAAAAGAATCTTATTATATAAAGGAGAGGTGATTTGAACTAATTTATATTTTCTATCTTGCGGTTAACAAAATGCAATTTATGATAAATAAATTGATAATTATACGGGTTTCAACTTAAAATACGATTATACGGGTTTCAATTTAGAATCTACTTATATGTGTTTTAATGTAGAATATAATTATTAGAATCATAACTATATAAATAATCAATTTTAATATCTAATACCCGCATATTATGCGGGTCCTAATCTAGTTAATCGTAAAGTAATAACTCTATAAAGTAATAAATTTTTGTGGTCCCAACATTATTACTTTATAGAATTTTACTTATATACATATTCAACAACTAGCTGTATATTATGGAGAGGACCGATCTAAGGTATAAGCCACATAAGCTACGCTTAAATTTATGGGTTTTATATAAGATTTGTTCATGAAAATAAGAAAATTTTAAATATTCTTTATATTTTTAGGCACGGTTTCTCTCATTCGAAAGAGATATGCTTGAAAATCTCGACTATTTAGCTTTGATAGATGATTTTGTAGGGAAGAGTACAAAGAGGATCATATTCAAAAAGAAGTATTTAAGTGCCTTTTTATTTCTTTAATGATATATTTATATCGTTTCTTTGAAGCTTTTTTTATGTTATTTCTTTAGTTTCTTAAGAATTGTTATGTTATGTTTTAAAGTTGTTCTTTGTTTTATTATACTCTTGGAATTTTTTTTATAGTTTTTTTGAATTTAAAATCTATTAAAAGTTGGTTTATTTATACAAAAGTTTATTCTTATTTAGGACCTTTTAAACGGTTGGAGTGGCTCTGATTATGGACATGAAATATTATCAACAAAGTTTCTACACCATTTTCTCAACAGTTTACGGGAAAACAAATTGGAATTTCGGTGAAAAAAATATAGAATTTTGTAATTTTTTTAGATTAATTATATTGTCCGCAAAGTTTCATCTTCTGTTTTGTTTGAAATATATATATAGTCTACTGTTCATATAAGTCTTAATGGAAAAAGAGTATAAGTATATTTAATAGATTCTTTCAACTTAATCATATTCTCTGCGAATTGATTCAGTGTGAATTCAAATATATTGGATAATGCATAGAGATGGGAGCCTAAACCCAACAACAAAAAACTAACCATAAAATAACCATCCATTCAATGAGCAATCTTAAACCTTTGACCTAAATTTCAATAGAGAATCTCCAAGTTGTCTTTAAACTTATAAATCTTTCTTTAGTTGTTTAAATTCAATGTCTAAATCGAAACCATTGACCATAAGGTAGTAGAAAAATATAAAATCTATTCGCAAGTTGGTGACCCAAAAATAATATATAAGTTTATAATAATTGTAATCCCTCTAAAGACCAGCAAATATACGAACTCTTCGCCACTATGAAAATTTAAAAGATTTTGTAGTAACAAATATTATTTCACAAGCTTCACGTATTTTTCTTTAACAAATAAAAAAGACCTTCACGTATATTTTTTTTTTTTGAATTACCAGGAGGTTCCGGGCATAAGCACATAATCCCCCAGGCCCGAAACCACAACATGTAATATTAGTTTCGTCCCAAGCGCCACTCGAACCAGCGACCTCTAGACTTTGCATGCGATCTTTACCAGTTGAGGTATTGGCTCTTGGTTAGCTTCACGTATTTAACAATTTCACTAGGATTTAACATGCTTAAAACTATTTGTAGAAGATTCAACATGTAAGAGAAAATTTATACGATCCCTATGTTTCACTAAAATTGTTATTTTACAATTTTCATATTAAAAATTCTATTTTATTCCTAACTAATATATTAAATAATTTATTCTCTCTAGTTGATAGTTTATCCATTAAAACGATTGGACAAGAACTGGAATTTTGTTTAACCTTTTGCATTCAAAATACAAAACGACTGTTTTCTATAAAAAAAAATCTTAAAATCACACTATTTATGAAACAAAATGAGTAACTTATATTTGATCGACATATCTATGTAAAATTTTAAAAGTAATTAAAAGATGTTTTGCATTCAAACATACCACTTTAGTTATAATTAATACTAGGAATGAACAATAAGTTTCTTCCTATCAATATGGTATACAAGATTCTAAAGTATCATAGTAAATTGGAAATGTTGATGAGTTCTGTCTACTATACCATTTGCGTCTCTACTAACATATCTGATATGAAAATTCTTGTTAAGGTTCTAGATGGTTCTAGAACCTTCCGGAGTATGTTGATACGATAAGATCATATCTTGAGATGATATAATTAGAGTTTAGATATGTGTATATCATTAGATTATATCGTGAGTATAGATAAAAATGAGAACCAGTTGTGGCTATCTCTAAACGTGTATATAAGGCAGATGCCTCACATCAATATAATCATCAAGTTTCACCAAGTATTTCCTTTGTTTACATGGTAACATAAGCCAGCAAATTTCTTCGTTCTTAGTTTGTGTTTCAAGTTGAAACAAGTCTCCAAATCTTTTCGTGGTTCGAACCTCAAGTTTCTATCTCGTTTGTTTTAAGTATCAATGGCAGGACTCGCAGGAGCTATCACCACCACACCAGCAACCGAGGCAAGGCCCTCACCATCACCATACGATTTGAGTTCGTCGGACAATCCGGGCACGGCGATCTCTTCCGTTCAGCTAACCGGAGAAAACTACGCCGAGTGGGCAGTAGAGCTGGAGAACGCTCTAAGGGCTAAGCGCAAATCGGGTTTCATTGATGGAACTCTTATCATGCCAACAGACAATCCTACAGAGCTTGAGGCATGGAATACGGTGAATTCCATGCTCATCGGATGGATTCGAGCATCAATCTCACCAAAAATCCGATCAACCGTAACGTTTACAACAGATGCACACAAGTTGTGGAGCGATTTGAAGAGAAGATTCTCCATCGGCAACGCGGTTTGAGTTTATCAATTAAAAGCAGAACTTGCGTCTTGTCGACAAGAAGGATCCACGGTCATGGATTACTTCGGGAGATTGTCCGTGAAGTGGGAAGAATTACTCAGTTATAAACCACTTCCACAGTGTTCGTGTCCAGCCTTGGCCACGATTGTCAAAGAACATGAGGAGGAGATGGTGCATCAATTCCTCATGGGTTTGGATGAGGCCAGGTTCGGTAATGTTTGCACAAACATTATAGGAATGGAACCTCTACCGGATCTCAACATGGTGTATCAACGAGTAGTTAGAGAAGAGCGAAGACTTGATTCCTCACGGTCTGAGGCTAAACCAGAAGCCATAGGTTTCTTGGCAAAAACAGAGACTCGTACGGATGCTTCAACAATGAATGGTTTTCTCGCAGCAATAGCGCGAGGTCGTCATGTTGTCTCTTGTGATCACTGCGGTCGTACAGGGCACGAAAGGAAAGATTGCTGGCAAATAGTCGGTTTCCCCGAATGGTTTACTGAAAAAAATGGAAGTCAAGGAGAAAGGGGTCGAGGTTCTAGTTCACGAGGCAGAGGAGGATCACTCCAAGGAAGAGGAAGAGGTAACTTTGGTCGCGGACAAGTCAGATCAAATGCAGTCTATGCGTCAGCCTCCAATGCTACTTCTACCATGCCCAACTTTACACCCGAGCAGTGGGCGTCACCACTCAACTCATGGAGCAACAAAAGTCGACTCCTATTCCGGATCGCTTGAATGGTAAGATTCAGACCGGAGAAGTTATTCTCGATACAGGGGCTTCACATCACATGACAGGGGATGTGAAGATCCTTGCAAAACTGAGCTCCATAAGGTCTTGTCCCGTTATGTTTGCTGATGGAAGTAAGGTTTTCGCAACACAATCTGGCTCTCTATATCTGTCGCCACACATATTGTTGGAAAATGTTCTATTTGTACCAAATTTAAACTGCACTTTGTTATCTGTTGCAAAATTGCTCAAGCAAACTGGTTGTTTTGCGATATTTACTGATACGTTATGTGTGTTACATGACCATTTTACGAGGACCCTGATTGGAGCCGGTGAAGAACGGGACGGTGTTTATCTTTATCGGGATGTCACAATTGCTAAAGGACACAAGGTTGCGGTTGGTGCGGATCAGGCTTTGTGGCATAGACGTTTAGGACATCCTTCGTTTAGTGTTTTGGGTTTTTTACCGTTTGTTTCTAGTGTTAAGCATCACACCGACAAGTTCGCCGGATGTGAAATTTGTTTCAAGTCTAAACAGACTCGTGAAGTTTTTTTTGAAAGTTCTAATAAAGCGTCAGATTGTTTTGGATTAATTCATTGTGATATATGGGGACCTTACCGCACTCCATCAACATGTGGAGCAAGATACTTTCTTACAATTGTCGATGACCATTCCCGTGTCGTTTGGATATATTTGATGCTAGAAAAATGCGAGGTTAGGACCATATTGCCAAATTTTTGTGCAATGGCGTATCGACAGTTCGGTAAAATGGTTAGAATAGTTAGAAGTGATAATGGTTTGGAATTTACAAGTCTATCGAAGTATTTTAAAGAAAATGGGATGTTACACCAAACTTCGTGCGTCTACACACCGCAACAAAATGGTCGTGTGGAAAGGAAACACAGACATATTTTCAACGTCTCAAGGTCTCTGTTATTTCAAGCACATCTCCCTACAAAGTTTTGGGGAGAGAGTGTACTTGCAGCAGCTCACGTAATCAATCGAACGCCTTCAAGTGTGCTACAAGGAAAAACGCCATACGAGTGTCTTCATGGAGAAAAACCAAGCTACGATCCAATCAAAATGTTTGGCTGCTTGTGTTTTGCTCACCACATATCACGAACCAAAGACAAGTTTGAAGAACGAAGTAGAAAATGCATTTTTCTAGGTTACCCTTTCGGAAAACAGGGCTGGAATGTATATGATTGGGAGAAGGACGAGTTCTTTGTGTCTCGAGACGTTAGTTTTCATGAAGACTCGTTCCCATATAGAGATGATGAAGCATTGAGTAAATCTGATAGTTCCACAGCGGTGGTAATCGCAACAAATTCCAATCCAGTCGAGGAGATAGTAGAACTCCGAACAGAGCAAATAGAAACAAATCCCAGACTAGAGCAAGTTGCTATTGACTCTGCAACAGTAGAAACAGAGGACGAACCGGTTGTGGAAGCGGTTCATGAGCCATCAGAGACACCATCACCATCAATTGGAATCGCTGCTACAGAGGAAATACCTTTAGTTTCATCCGACGAAGTTGTTGAAGAACAACAATTGGGTAGGGGTCAACGTGAAAGGGTGCCCTCTGTTAAGCTCAAGGAATACATTCTCTACAATGCTAGCTGTCCTAAAGATAAACACTCGCTTCCTGTTCTTCCCAACTCTGAATCTTCGTCCTCCGAAATAATCCAAGGTAACTCACCATATCGTATTGAATACTATGTTTCTGATGATGCGTTTTCTCCCAACCATAGAGCGTTCCTAGCTGCAGTTACAGCAGGAGTTGAGCCTCGAAGTTATCGTGAAGCAATACAAAGTGACGAATGGACTGCTGCAATATCAAAAGAAATGGAGTCTCATGAGATAAGTGGTACATGGGAGCTAGCTGACTTACCAATTGGTAAAACAGCCTTGTCCAATAAATGGGTGTTTCGCTTAAAATATAACGCTGATGGAACCGTGGAGCGTCACAAAGCGAGGTTAGTGGTATGTGGTAATAACCAGGTTGAGGGTGACGACTATGACGAGACATTCGCGCCAGTGGCAAAGCCCACAACAATTCGCACCCTACTCAAAGTTGCTGCCGCTAAAGGATGGGAGGTGCACCAAATGGATGTACAAAATGCATTCTTTCATGGTGACTTGGAAGAAGAAGTGTATATGAAGGTGCCACAAGGTTATAAGTGTGATAATCCGGGAAAGGTTTGTCGTCTTAAAAAGTCGTTGTACGGTTTAAAGCAAGCCCCCCGATGTTGGTTTTCCAAACTTACAAAGGCTCTTTTGTTGTTCGGTTTCAAACAATCTTATGCTGACTACTCGCTTTTCACTTACATCACAGGTGACGTGAGTCTACGGGTCTTGATATACGTTGATGACTTGATCATTAGTTGTAGTGATATGACGATGCTTGAAAAATTCAAATTGTACTTGGGAGAATGTTTTCGAATGAAGGATCTTGGGAAGCTCAAATATTTTCTTGGAATAGAAGTAGCAAGAAGTTCGTTGGGTTTTTTTTTGTCTCAAAGGAAGTATGCTTTGGATATTATTGCGGAGACTGGTTTGTTAGGGTGTAAGCCATTATCGATTCCAGTTGAACAGAATCATAAATTATTAGAAGATGATGGCCCTTTATTCAAGGATCCGGTGCGTTTTCGGCGGCTTGTGGGTCGCTTAGTTTACTTGTCTTTCACAAGACCTGAGCTGTGTTATGCGGTTCACGTTCTCTCCCAAGTCATGCATCAGCCGCGTGAGGCGCATTGGGATGCCGTTATTCGAGTTGTTAGGTACTTAAAAGGTTGTCCTGGTCAAGGAATTATACTTCGAGCAGATACTAATTTGAAGATACAAGCATATTACGATGCAAACTATGCGTCTTGTCCACTGTCCAGAAGATCTATCACAGCCTACATGGTTTGTTTAGGTGGTTCCCCGGTATCTTGGAGAACAAAAAAACAGGACACGGTGTCTAATTCGTCGACCGAGTCAGAATATCGTGCCATGTCCGAGACGCTTAAGGAGTTGAAGTGGTTCAAGGGTTTACTTTCCGATCTTGGTACTCCTTTGCTTAGTCCCATGGAGATGTATTGTGATAATCAGTCAGCAATTAACATTGCTAAGAATCCGGTCTTCCATGAAAGGACAAAACATATTGAGAAGGATTGTCATAGCGTGCGCGATGCTGTTCGAGATCGACTCATTGTTACCAAACATGTTAGGACTACGGAGCAATTGGCGGATGTACTTACCAAGGCGCTTGGTAGTTCTAGTTTCAATTACTTGCTCTCCAAGTTGGACGTTTGTAACCTACACGCTCCAACTTGAGGGGGTGTGTTAAGGTTCTAGATGGTTCTAGAACCTTTCGGAGTATGTTGATACGATAAGATCATATCTTGAGATGATATAATTAGAGTTTAGATATGTGTATATCATTAGATTATATCGTGAGTATAGATAAAGATGAGAACCAGTTGTGGCTATCTCTAAACGTGTATATAAGGCAGATGCCTCACATCAATATAATCATCAAGTTTCACCAAGTATTTCCTTTGTTTACAATTCTCCATGGTCCATTAGTTTTTTCGGGGATACTCATCAATCTTGGCCATGACTTGAGATTTTTTGCCTCTTGAATCAGTATCTTGAAGTTACTTTTCAAACCTAACCTATTCAAAGCCAAGACATCTAGTATAGACATTGACAAAATAAGGGTTATAGCCTTATAGCCTCTCCCTCTAAACTAGATAGTAGCAAAGGGTAAAGCATTTGCCTTGTAGCAAATCATAATTTAATTTATGAATTGTTTAAAATCAAAAATTTATAATATCATTTAGATATACGTCAGAAGTAATAAAATTGAGAAGGTCATCTCAATTTATTTGTTTCTACATATTTTGGATATATGTAGTATGTAATTAAAGAAAGAAAAAGACCTAATAAAGTTCGGGTCAAGATCTCTGATCTGTCTTTGCGAGTCGCATAGACATGTTTAGTTGACGCTTTCATTCACTCTGAGAATAAATAATAATCTTTCTTAATTTCTTGCAAATTTGTTAAATAATTTACTTATTTATTTATTTAACATTAACATTAACTATTATATGGATGATCAACATTAACTATTACACTAGAACTGATCATAAACAAACTTATCGCATATTAAAAGAAAACAATTAATACAGTTGACCAAAGACTTTTATTGTCTAAATAAGACCAAAAGGTTGATAATCTCCTTTGTCTTATTATATGGATGATTAAGCCATCAATAATTTTCCACATCAAAATATTTAACTTTCATCACAACTGATTTTTGGTCCTTTCCAAATTTTCCATAGGTTTTAAGGTTAACGTATTCGTTACTTGGGTAAATAACACCGTTGGTTATTCATAAGGTTGAAATTTCAATATATTAGGATATGCTTTTGAAATTTTCATGTAATTAAGACCCACTAATTAGTTTTACTTAGTTAATCATGTGGGACGTGATAATGTAATAATGTCTCATTGCTAATACAATATTGAGCTATTTAATTAGTCGATTAAACAATAACCACATTGCGACCACGATTGTTTACTTAACCATATAACTAATGAACTGTACACATTTATAGTAGTTAAACAAGAAAGTCTTTTGTTTATTAATAAATAATTTACAACAAACAAAAACAAAACAAATGGATGATGTAAGTTCAGTTGATCAAAATGTTTACCAATGACTTTTATATGGAGTAAAATACTATGGGAGCTCAAATCCCCAAAAGGAAAAAATGAAAACTTGGATCGAGACCAAATTAAGTATTCGAGATTCCATTTGGCCTATTACTAATATTTCATCCCTTCCTAATTAATAGATGTTTAAGGTAATGCACGGTTATTAAGAAAACGCATGGATTTCTACGATTTACAGTTTTCAATAAAGTTTAACCAATAGTATTTCAGTATTTGTTTTGAAATTTGTAAAAGTGCATAGAAAACTGTAAAAACTCTATCTTTTTGGAACAAAATTTGTTTGTAAAAAATTCATCTTTTAGGAACAGACGGAGTATAAGCATATTCATACATAAAATTATTAAATATTGTCCGATCGATTATAGTTATGTACGGTACCGCTAAAAAATATACTAGTATTGATCTTGGAAAGAATTAAAAAAATGGCATGGTTCGAATAATTGGAGACAGGAAAGACGACAATTTTTGCTAGCTTATACATTATACATTAATAAGAAAATGGCTACTTTAACAAACAAACAAAAAAATGGCTAGCCAATTAACTAATGTATATCTAATGTTTTATCTTCGTAATTTTACTGATTCTTGTGCTGAAACTAAATTTACTTTTTTAAAAAATTTAAAAATAGTCTTAGTTTACTTTCTATAAAAAAAAAGTAGCCTTAATTTGAATGTTGAGAGGCTCGAACATGTAAACTAAATTCACTTCTAACTTTTCTATTTATTTTTACTGAAACTAAATTATATATTTACATTTTAACCCAAAAAGTAAATTATTTATAAATTGTTTTATAAAGGAAAAAAATGCATGTTTTCTTTTTTCAACGCCATGCAGCGTAACGTCACTGACGAAATTTGACAACTATGTGAAGCATTTGACATTCGAGCGTTGGTTATAAAATGAAATTAGATGCAACACGAATATGATAATAACATTGGGAGATAAAATAAAACACGATTAATTTTGTCATCAACAAAGTCAATAGTTGACAAAATCATATAATTACCGTGTGCGACTTGCGTATTGACCGTTATACGCATCCTTTGGCCTACCATATGAACAAGGTTTACTATATAAAACAATAATCAAATTACCTACTATTTTTTTCTGTTCTCATGTTACATGATTTGACTTGAAGATTTATCCTTAATTAACGGATTAATGTTCAATTGTATTTGAATTATTTTTTTGAGAAAAATTATATTTGGATAGTCTAAATTAATCGTTTTCAAACTTGTTTTCATTTACCTATAATTTTTTGAGAAATTAGCATGTATATTAGTCTTTACACCATAATTTATTATCTAACACCATGTAAAATATAATGTAGTAACTAACACTTAGGTTATACTAAATTTCGGTTTCCCCCTGTAATTTATTCAAATTTTTGCAATTTATAAAATAAAAATAAAAAATTTCATTTTACACAAACCTTTCATTAACATAAATGTCCTCATGACATAGCGAGAGCCGTGCTCAATGACTAAAAATATAGGTCCTTGCCTTAGACCCCACAATTTCTACTCAATTTTAGGGCCCCATTTTTAGGATTAATTTGGTTAAAACTTATGTTGATTTTATTTGAGTTAAAGTAGATGTTGTTCCATGACTTGTTTTTTTCACTATCTTTTTCTATACTCTCATGTTTTAAAATTTCATTAATAATCTTAACTTTCTTCTTAGAACTGTTTTTTTCTTTCACTTTTTTGAATTCTCATATGTTTATATGATTTTATCATATAATTTTCTTAAGTTATTTCTAAAATAATAGCTTTACATTTTTACTACATATATATTTAAATTGAGCACAAAATTCATAACATTTACTAAATTTTAATAAATAATGTTTTTATATTGAAGGTTATTATTTCATTTATCTACTAAACCATATAGTTTTTTTCCCCAACCAAACCATTAATCAAAATATGCCGTCTGAATTGGTTACCTAACTCGGTGGAGAATGAAAACCATATAGTTTATCTAACCCAAATTTTTTATTTATTTTTTCCATAGCACTATTTGATATATTAAACAAAATTTTACTGTTATTTATTAACATATCTTTGAACTCTAATCTATATAAATGTTTCATTTTTAAATTTCGCCTTAGGCCTCGAAAGAGCTAAGCACGACACTGGACATAGCTAACTATATTTGTATGTCAATAAATGGTATTTACGTGTTACATAGTTAACTATATTTACACAATATTCATGACATAACTACCTATACTATCTATTAACAAGGAATAGTTTGTTATACGTGTTACATAATTAACTATATTTACACAATACTTATGACATAACTAACTCTAGTATTTGTTAACGAGGGATAATTAGCTATATGTGTTACATAGTTAACTATATAAATAAAATATTCATGACATAGCTAACTACAACATCATAAAAGAAAATCGAATATAGTCAACTATACGTAATACTCCTTTCTTACCACTGATATTTAAGGATTTTTATTACCAGTAATAATTACTAAATTTAATAGTAATAATTATTAAAAATTAAGAGGAATAACTTTGTCCAACTATTTCTTTTATATGCTACTCACCTAATTTTTTTTATGGACATGTTAATTTTTTACTACATATCCCAAAATATAATATTGAACTAATTAACGCTAAATTTAATTATTATTAGCCAATGAATCTTGTTTCTTTGAGTTAAGATTGCTAAAACTAAGAAATAGCGAAGAAAAATTTAAACGAAAAAATATACAGAAGAAACTAAAACGTCAAAATCATCATGTGAGAAAAAAAAAATTCTTACATTTAAAAACAATAATGAAATGACATGTTTTTATCTCTAACGTGGTAAAATATAGAAGCTGAAGAGATGTATCGTTATTATGCTATTAAGGCGGTTATCAATCAGAAATAGTATGATTTTTGTACACTTAGATAAACTGAATGTATTAATGGAATGTTTATGAATGTGTAACATTATACATACTCGGAATCTAAAACATGTTATTGATGAGTTAGGGCTAATAAATATACCAAATAAAGAAATAATATACTACTCCCTCCGTTGCAAATTACTTGTCGTTCTAGGTGTTTTCACACAAATTAAGAAAACAATTAAATTTTCTGTTTTACCCTTAATTAAGACATTATTTTGTTTGATAAAAATAATTATTAAGCTGAAAGTTAAGGGTAAAAAATGGAAAAGTAGTAATAAATTTGTATTGAAAATGTAAAACGACAACTAATTTGATACAAAACAAAAAGCGTAGAATGTCAACTAATATGCAACAGAGGGAGTAAGATTTAAAGAGTTGACGAATGCTCATGTGATGTGAGGCCGAAGAAGTCGTCTCTCATGAAGCTTCAAGGATATCTCCCTTCACATTATACAATCTCTATTTGACGCCGTACATTTAGGCTCTTTCTTATAAATATATTTCATTTATTGCATTTGGACATTTAATACTACTCTAATTAATTAACCAAAATTCATATAGCTAGACTTTATCTACTCTTGGGTCAGTTTATAAATAACAAAATATTCTTTGTGAAGCATCACTTTGAAAACCATTTATTGAACTTATCAATTTTAAACATATACATTGGATCAACTATTTTGTTTTCAGTTCGAACAATTATAATGTAATAATATATGCCAATTACAAAAAAACTATTAAATTTGATAAAAAGAAAAGTCATTGCACTAGTTGTAAACTTGTAATATAATTGTAACCCTATTAAAACGGAGAGGTGGAATTATTATCAACAAAAAGTCAGTATTTTTCTGCACTAGTTAGTTTAAAATAAATAACACATATATGATTGAAGGAAAAGGTACACAAATTCAATAAAATAAAATTAGAAAATTGAACATGTTGAAGTGTTGACGCTTTGGGTCCCCTGGAAGAAACTACACACAAATGACTATAAGTAACGGGTTTGGTTACATGTCTGTGTAGAAGAAAAAAACAGACAACAAAAATAAAACTCAAAAGAAGAAGAAGAAGACAAAGGTCTTCTTACAATGGAGGTTCTTTTGAAACAACCCACTTCAGATTCTCCTCTTAAGGATAAAGTTCTTGGTTCTTCTCCAATCCATGAAGCTAATTATAAGGTAATAACCAAACTCATATACAAAGTTATATATATTATAAGAAATTTAGATTACAAAACCAAAATCTTACCGTTCTTATTCTTTTATGGGTTTGCTGTATGCTCTTATGGAATTCATGTATCCTGAGATGGATGAGTACTACTCTATAATTGCTTTTCTTATCGTAATTTCTAGAAATATTAGTCAGAATATAACAGCAAATTAATTTTGATAATGGATTGAATAATTCGTTAGGACTAAGAGTGGATCGCTAAAGAAATTATTGGAACAATTTTTAGATATAGTTGAGAAATTAATTTTTTTTTTAATTATATAATGATCTTAGAGTGATGGTGATCATCAAGAACTTGAATCTGCCAAGGCCGAGATGAGCGAGGTGAAGGAAGAGAACGAGAAGCTTAAAGGGATGCTCGAACGAATTGAAAGTGATTACAAATCTCTAAAACTCAGATTCTTCGACATAATTCAAAAAGAACCTTCAAACAACCCAACTCAAAGTCAAAACATGGTTGATCATCCCAAATCAACGACGGATTTGAGTTCTTTGGATCACGAATGCGAGCTTGTGTCGCTTTCACTCGGGAGAAGAAGTTCTTCCCCGAGTAGGGATAACATCCCCAAAAAAGAAGAGAAAATAGAAGCGATCAACGCAGAAGTCAACGGGGACAAAGAGTTGACTAAGGCCGGCTTGACCTTAGGGTTCAATAATGGCAACGATGGTGAACCAAACAAGAGTTTGTCTACGGAGAATCCGGCCAATTCTAGCGTGGAAAATAGCTCGGAAGAAGCTCCGGGAGAAACTTGGCCTCCAAACAAGGTTACGGGGAAGAGAAATTCTCCGGCACCTGCCTCTGGTGGCGATGCTGATGGTGGCGAGACTGGCCAACAAAATCATGTCAAAAGAGCTAGAGTTTGTGTTAGAGCAAGATGTGACACACCAACAGTACGTCCTTTAATTTATACATTTAATGTAAATCTATGATATTAATTATATATAAAAAAATTAATTTATAATCTATGTTTATTATATGTTGTATAGATGAATGATGGTTGTCAATGGAGAAAATATGGACAAAAGATTGCGAAAGGAAATCCATGTCCACGAGCATATTATCGCTGCACGGTTGCACCTGGATGTCCCGTTAGAAAACAGGTACATATCTACCAAATAGTTAATTAGGATGTTCAATTTCAGTTACCATATTGAAATCAACGCAAGTATAAATTAATTTGTTACGGTTTCAATTTTGGTTTACATATACAAATATAAATTTAACATACCTTTCAACAACAACAAAAAAATATCAAACAATTTATAAATGGATAAAAATCGTTTGTTTTGTGGACCAGTTTTTTTGGCTTATCATCCAAATTGAACGGTCTTCATATATCTACATAGAAACATTAAAACGTAGTCTAACTATTTGTCCTAAATGATGAATGCTTATAGGTCCAAAGATGTGCAGAAGACATGTCTATACTAATCACAACCTATGAAGGAACACACAACCATTCTCTTCCTCTATCAGCCACCACCATGGCCTCCACCACCTCAGCCGCTGCCTCCATGCTCCTCTCTGGCTCCTCCTCGTCCTCCTCATCAGCCGCCGAAATGATTGGAAACAACCTCTACGACAATTCAAGATTCACCAACAGCAACAAATCCTTCTATTCACCTACCCTTCACTCCCCATTACATCCCACTGTCACTCTAGACCTAACCGCACCACAACACCCTTCTTCCTCTTCATTGCCTTCTTTAAATTTCAACAAATTCCCAAACTCTTTCCAAAGATTCCCATCCACAAGCCTAAATTTCTCTTCTAATTCATCATCATCAAACTCATCTACTCTCAACCTTCCTGCGATTTGGGGTAATGGGTATTCTTCTTATACTCCATATCCTTACAACAATGTCCAATTCGGGACGTCCAACCTCGGAAAAACAGTCCAACATAGCCAGTCCTTAACCGAAACCCTAACGAAAGCACTTACTTCCGACCCAAGTTTCCACTCGGTGATTGCTGCTGCGATCTCAACTATGGTCGGATCCAATGGGGAGCAACCAAACCTCGGTCCACGCCGGCATCCGAGTAGCAATAATGTTCAACAAACCGCTACGGCGAATAATAACAAAGGATGTGGAGGCTATTTTAGCAGTTTGTTGATGTCTAACATAATGGCGAGTAATCAAACGGGTGCGTCTTTGGATCAACCATCTTCGCAACTTCCTCCGTTCTCTATGTTCAAAAATTCTTCTCCATCATCTTCTACGACTAGTTTTGTAAACAAGGAAGATAAAAGCTAGTAATTTTTCTTACTTTTTGGGGTGATTTTTTTTATTAGTTGTTAAAGTATTGTATCAGAAGATGTTCATTCTTGTTTCTCATAAGTGTTTTTTGGGTTAGGCCAGACTATCGATCGAATTCAAATAGACCAAACTAAAATGTACAATTCTAATGTACCTATTTTCAATTTTTTACCAAAAGAATTACTTTCAGTTGGTAAAATTATTGGCCTTAGTGGGCCATATAAATGGGCCTTTGTGAGAAATATTTAATTATGTAAAGAAAAAGGTCGAATGATTACGTAATGCATCATAAAAAACGTGTTTGACAAATTAAACACTGTTTGTGTTTATCTACCAGAGTTAATTTGGTGATTCATGCAGCTTGAGTTGCAAAGATTTATGTCAGTAATTCTTATCTATGATAAACGAAAATTTATAATTGGAAAACACAATCCGGTTTTATCTCCTAACTTCTCTACGAATCACCAATTCGTCAAAATTTCCTATTTTTGTCTTATTTTATCTAAGAACATTCAACCTATAAATACTCGTCAAGAAATTCATCTTACTCATATTACTTTTTCTTCTTCTCCAATATGGCGAGAGTTTCTATTTTGTTATGTTTGGTTCTATTGGTTACATTAGGAGTTGTGATAAGTGTCTCATTTGCCCACAATGTTGAAGTGAAATCATCGGAACATAACATTGAAGTGAAATCATCGGAACATGTGGAGAGCAGTAAGAAAGAAAAGAATGTTGATCATGATAGTAAACACAAAGAGAAAGGAGGAGAAAAGGTAAAGAATGATCACACTGTCGATAAAAAGGACGAAAAGAAAGAGCATGGTGATGTGCATCAAAAGGGTGATGAACATGGCGACAACAACGAGAAGCATGGTGATAAGAAAAAGAGCATTGGTCATGAAAAAGATGGTAGTGAGAGCTATGATGATGAAGACGAAAAGGAGCATAAGGTTAAGAAGAAGAGTGGACATGAGGACAAGAAAAAGAGTGATGGTCATGATAAGGATGGTAGTGATAGTGATGATGATGATGATGATGATGATGATGATGATGATGAAAAGGAGCATAAACATAAAAAGAAGGGTGAACATGATGATGATGACACTGATGATGATACTGATGATGATACGGATGATGACGATGATGATGATGATGATGAAGATGAAGTTGATGGGGATGATAACGAGAAGGAAAATATTGGAACATATGAGCTCAAGAAGGGAAACTTAACGGTCAAATTCACAAATTGGGGTGCTTCAATCATGTCACTCCATTTCCCGGACAAAAATGGTTAGTGAACCAAATGAAATTGAAAAACAACTCATATTACATTCTATACATTTAGCTAAATTTTGTTATCATACGAATTCTCAGGAAAATCTGGAGATATTGTTCTTGGTTATGATAGCATCAAAAGCTACAAGGTACGTAGAAAAACTACTTTTTCCATGTGTTTATATATTTTTAATCTGTTTGAAATTTATTTTTCTGTAACACGAAATTTAACATATTGATTTGTAATCACTAATCAGACAGATAAGGTCTACTTTGGAGCAACCGTGGGTCGAGTAGCGAATAGAATAGGAAAGGCTCAATTCAAGTTGGATGGTAAAGAGTACAAAACAAGTGCCAATGATGGCAAAAACACACTTCATGGTAATTAATTATGAGTACTATCATATAATTAGATCAATTAATTATGATTATGTAAATATAATGATGTAACTAATTAACATTTTTATTAAATTTAGGTGGAATGAAAGGGTTTGGGGATGTTGTTTGGGCAGTTTCAAAACACCAGTATGATGGCAAGAAACCTCACATTGTCTTCACTTACACAAGTCCTGATGGAGATCAAGGTCCCCCATCTTTTCAACTATTTCATTTTCACCCCGAAATTTTGAATAAATGTTTACACATTTTGTTTCTTATCAATAGGGTTTCCCGGAGAACTTAATGTCACGGTAACATATAAAATTGTCAAAGACAATGAGTTGAGTGTGGTGATGGAGGCAAAGCCTAAAGATAAAGCAACTCCAGTCAACTTAGCTCATCATTCTTATTGGAATCTTGGTGGTCATAACGCCGGAGATATTTTGTCTGAAGAAATTCAAATTCTTGGCTCAAGTTATACTCCCGTCGACGGCGAACTCATTCCAACCGGACAAATCTCTCCGGTGAAAGGAACACCGTATGATTTTCTCCAACTTCGTCCTATTAAAGATAATATGAAGGATCTTAAAACAGGGTGAGTGGTCGTAGCACATATTTTGCTAAAACATGTATGATTGTTTTATAGCTATAATAATTTATACTCCAGAGTTTTCTAACCATATTTTTTTAAATGTTGATTTTTTTCTTGCAGATATGATATAAATTATTGTTTAGATGGTAAGGCAGAGAAGATGAGAAAAATCGTAGAACTCGTAGATAAGAAGTCGGGTAGAAAAATGGAGTTATCCGGTGACCAACCGGGTTTGCAATTCTACACCGGAGGAATGTTAAAGGACATTAAGGGGAAGAACGGGACGGTTTACAAAGCTTTTGCGGGATTATGTCTAGAAACACAAAGTTATCCAGATGCACTAAATCATCCGAAGTTCCCTTCACAAATTGTTGAACCAGGGAAAAAGTACAAACACACTATGCTCTTCAAGTTTTCTATTGTTTCATAGAGTACTGTTTTAGATTTATTACATGATGTACCCTTTGAAACTATAATCAACTAGATTAAGGCCCGCGTTCATACGTGGATAATCACATTAAAAAATATTTATACATACATATCATGTATTTTTTTATCGTAATTGTTAAAATAGTTTGAAAAAATATTTATACATGGATCTTAAATCATTATATGTCAAATTTCTATCATAATTTCATGTTTTAATCCATATCATATGTATTCTTATATAGATATAAGTGTAATTAAATTCATAAGCCTAATAACAAAAATGTATTATATTCTTACCATAAAGCATATATATTAATTATGTAATAAAATAATTGAAATAATGTAGAGTTAAATTAGAAAAGAATAAAATTTATTTTAATAATCTCATAAAACCAATAAAATTATTTTAATAGTAATTATATTATTATTATCTTTTTAACTTGGACTATTATGTATTTATCTTTTTACAATTTGATTAGTTACTTAATAATTATTTTGTGCGTTTTCCGTTTTTAACTGTTTAGAATTTTTTTTGTAGTTGGTTAGTTACTTTAAAACTATTTTGTTAATTTTTCTTTTTTAATTTTATTTATTCTTAATTAATTTTAAATTTTTTATCATTCGCTTTTTTTATTTTCTCTATATATTTTTTGATTTATATTCTCTCTAAATTACTCTTTTTGATTTATATTGTCTCTCTATATTTTTAACGACTTATATTCTCTCTTTTTTATTTTTAGTTTTTCTATAATTAGTTTAGTCTATTATAAAAAAAATTTCTAAGTAGTTTGCACTACTAAAAGCTTTATTGTTTTCTAATTAATTTGGGGGAATTGCTTGGTTTGACCCATAATTTCATTTTAACTACATGGGTAACCCACATATCTCATGTTTGTGAAAACTAACCCAAAGGGGTAGTGAAATTACAACTACAATCTTTATGACCAAAAAAAAACCCGCAGGTCATAATGACTGTTTTAGCCCTAGAGAAGTCTGCTACGTAATGTGGAAGTCTATTCATAGACTTCCACACGAAATCCAACGCGTAGACTCTATGTAAAGTCTATTTTAGGGTTCAGTAGACTTCTTTGGAAAGTCTACTCTATAATTATAGTTCAAATTTAAATTTATAAATTAACAAAAAATATTTTGATAAACAATTATGGTTGATGACCAAACTATAAATAATTGTGAAGTATGAAAAATAAAATTGCATAAAAATTCACAAATTAAACCTACAAAGACAAATTATGTCTACTTTGTGGTATAGTAGACTTCTATAGAAGTCTACTATATAATTATATTTCAAATTTAAATTTATAAATTAACAAAAAATATTTTGATAAAAAATTTTGGTTGATGACCAAACTATAAATAATTGTGAAGTATGAAAAATAAAATTTCATAAAATTTCACAAATTAAACTTACAAAGACAAATTAGGTTATGAATGAATACATACTATACTAAACAAAGAGTTACCAAACAAGGTACTTCATAACCATTTGTTTAAATATTGATGTGGTTATATGTTGGTAGTTTAATGTTTGATATTTATAGGTTTTATGAGTTTATTTACGGTTGTAGTGGTTTAGTTTTAGGAATTAGATTATTATTTATGGTTTAGGGTTTAGGGTTTAGTGTTTGAATGGTTTAGGGTTTCGTTTTATAACTCGTAGTGTAAGGTTTGACTTTTTAAGTTGAATTAACTATAAGATTATGTAAAATTTTGACAAAGTTTTCATCATTTGGCGTAATTGGCCGAGTTACGAGTATGAAATATGGGTAACAATGTGACATTTATAGGTTGCAAACATGTTTTTACACTTAGGGTTAGATTTAGGGTTTATCATTTTTATCTTTAAAATGTCAAATTTGCATAAAAGTGTTAACTTGTGAATATATTAAACTTTTTGACCGTTTTGTATAAGTTTTTATTTGGACTTTTGAATAATCATTGAAAATAGTCAATTTACGTTATCGAATAGTAGACTTCATTAGTAGTCTACTCAAACTAGTAGACTTCTGATAGAGTCTACTTCGAGTTTAGGATTTCGTTGAAATTATAGTAGACTTCATTAGTTGTCTACTCAAATAAGTAGACTTCTGATAGTGTCTACTTTAAGTTTAGGGTTTCGTGGAAAGTTTAGGGTTTAGCAGACTGCAAACGAAGTCTACCGAACCAAATTTTTAACCTAACCGGATCTTTAACCTAACCGGATTTTTAACCTAACCGGATTTGAGTATCTTCCTATATAAACAAAAATTACATTTGGAAGCCCTAATTTTTTAGCTGAAAATCCTTGAGCCTCTCTCTCCCCCTGAGCCTCTCTCTCTCCCTATGACTCTCTTCCATCATCTTCTAGCCTCCTTCTCCGTTTCTAATTCAATATTTCTCAGGTGAGAGCTATGGCTAAGTTCTTTGAGGTCGGCTCCTCCGCTGATTTCGACCGCCGTGATTTCATGGTTCCCGAAACGGCTGACGAATGTGCTGTCTGTGGTAAAGTTACTACCAAAAAATGCTCTCGTTGCAAATCCGTTCGATACTGGTATGACCTCAAATTAGGGTTTCTTGATTTGATTTAGACGTAGATGGATTTAGATATCGAACCCTTTTGAAAAGTTTGGACTTTTAGGATTCTTGTTTTTGAAAGTTTGGATTTTTAGGATTCTTGTTTTTGAAAGTTTGGATTTTTAGGAGTTTTAGTGTATCTGTTGTTGAATTCGTTTTCTTTTTGTTAACTAGCTCTGGGAAGTGCCAAACATCAGACTGGAGCTCGGGGCATAAACTTAAATGCAAGGTGTTTCGGGTTACTGACTCATCACCTGTGGGAAGAGATGGTCTGGATTTCAAAGCTTCTCTGTTTGGGAATAGGTCTGCTTCCAAGGTTTCACTGGTTCCTCACTTGAGCCGAAGCAAGGCTAGCGTCAAGCCAAGCGATGTAAGATAAACTTGCTTCTAGTTATCTGATGTTAACACTCTCTTGTGCAAGTCTGATTCTGTTTTGTATTCTTTTGCAGGTGCTTTTTCCATATGAACAATTTGTTCAGTATTTTAACTGGTACAGACCAACATTGGCTCCTTGTGGGCTCATGAATTGTGGAAACAGGTTTTGTATTCATCTGGTTTCTGTTGTGGCTTTAAAGCAACAATTGAATGAGTTGAATTCCTTTAATCTGATTTTCTTTTGGTTTTATGTCAATCCTCTCTCAGTTGTTTCGCTAATGTGGTTCTGCAATGCCTTTCCTGGACACGTCCTCTTGTTGCTTACCTACTGGAGAGAGGCCAGCAAGGTGTAATAAATGGAAGGTCAATTTCATAAGTTAGGACAACGGTGACCTGTTTTGTATCTCTGGCCTCTGCCTAACTAATGATCTTCATCATCAAATTTGTTTATTTTCGAGTTTGATGGCACTCACCCTTGCACTTTTCCTTCCTAGCTAATTATTGTCCTCTCTTTTTGTAATTTTTCTTTGTGTTTGCTGCATTTTCTTAACCTGTACAGGTCCAGTGCACTGTTTGCAGTAATGTTTCTGACCAATATGAAAATATGATGGATTTAACCGTTGAGATCCCCGGGGATGCGGTATCATTGGAGGAATGTCTCGATCAGTTCACAGCTAAAGAGTGGCTTCAGGGAGATAACATGTACAAATGTGATAGGTATTATATTTACTTCTAAAGCAATAATTCTTCCTAACCAGAGAAATGATTGACATGCTCATTCTGTAATTGGAGTGTCTCTCTTATCCTTGATCCTCTCTTTTCCAGATGTAATGACTATGTGAAGGCATGTAAGCGCCTTTCAATTCGTTGTGCTCCAAATATTCTTACAGTTGCCTTAAAAAGATTCCAGGTTTTAGCTCCATTCCCCTCACTCTTGCTCTCTTAGTCTATTTGCATTTGCCTATTCTTATGACGTCGGTTGTCTAATAAATCTGAAATTATGGACAAGGTGGTAGATTCGGTAAACTGAACAAAAGAATTAGCTTTCCCGAGACATTTGATCTTGGCCCTTACACGAGCAGTGGAGGAGAAGGATCAGATGTATACAAACTCTATGCTGTGATTGTTCATCTAGATATGTTGAATGCCTCATTTTTCGGTCATTACATATGCTATGTTAAGGACTTCCGGGGAAACTGGTATAGAATAGACGATTCTGAGGTAAGAATCATCTTCTATAAACTCATGATCATCAAATGTTCTTGTTTTTTGTTGTTGTTAATGTCTAGATTTGAGTGTCAAGGGGACATATACCTAATCGAAGTGTCCAAAAGCGAAATCTAGAGATTTTAGTGTCTAGATGCAGATAAATCATTGACGCCAAATACTAGTATTCATTTTACTCTTTTCTCTGTTGATTGTTTACCCTCCTCGATGTTTTGATATACCAGCTTTTTCCCTCCTTCCTTCACTTCATCTCTTTCAGGTTCTTGACCAAATTGTGGTTGGAAATGTTAAGGGCTGCATCATTTTGTAGTCCGCCTCTTTGACGAGCACATGAAGATCAATATACAGAAGTATGAGTATCTTGGAGCATACAACTTTTAGGTATCTTTTAAGGTTATTTTCCTAGCGCTATACATACAGAAGGTAATCTTCACTTTGTACCGAGTAATAGTTTTACTCTTTGTTTGAGAAATCTCATGTTTCACTTCTCATGGAGTTGTGCTCTTATCATTTCGTTTTGTGATCTTGGAAATCTCTTGTACAAATCCATTGTGTGAATCCATGGTTATCCATGCTTGTTGCGGACATGTATGGTAGAATTGGATTTAGAAATGCATCGAAAGAAGATTCGAAGTTTGTGACGCATGAGAAGAATTTCGAGAAGATTAATGAAGCATTTCAGCTACTACTTGAAGGGAAATGCATCAGGTGTGTCTTGTGGATGGGTTAGATAAGTGAAATGTAACATTCCCATATTTTGTTGCATCAGTTTCATATGTTACATTTTCAAATCTTTGTTTCCCGGTTTGTAATCAAAACAAGCAAAGGCTGAAGACCTAGCAAAATAAAGTGTTTAAATTGGTTGTAAATAAACTATGGCCGTATAGTCTTAACAATGTTGTTATGGTTTTATAATAAAGAGCATGAGAAAACAAATGTACCATTGATGACATTTTCATATTGTGTTAGTCTAATTTCTCTTCACAGTTTTGTTTTCTTAAGCAAAATTGTACGACGTTCGTATAAATGAGAGACGTAACTTAGTTGATTGTTAAATGTACATAGTAGTATTTATGTCAAAAAGAAGAAGAGATCACCATGAACCAATTCACAGCAATATGGCTTCTAGTAAATATAGATTATAAGATTGTGAAGGCAATCTCATTTTGTGAGATAATGATATGAACTTTGACTTGATTTATGTTTACAAAAAACACATTTGAAACCAAGAAAATCTAATAAATATAAACACATAAGGAAACATATAACATAACACACATTTGAGATCAAGAAAGTCTGAAAAATTCATTATAAATAATTTTTCAATGCATTTTTAATAAATGTGCGAAAGACTTCATACGCAGTGTACTCGTAAACTTCATAAGGAGTCTACTAAAATGTGCGAAAGACTAATTAATAAAAAAAATTGGTTTTATTATAGCTGAAGATGTCAAACTCAAACATAATCAAAACACATAAATAACACACATTTGAGATCAATAAAATCTGGAAAAAATCAATATACACTAATTTAAAATGCATTTTTATTAAAAAAAATTACGAGTAGACTTCACCTAACGTCTACTCGTAGACTTCTATCTGAAATCTACTAATATAAGCTAAGTAGTACTCAAACAAGAAAATTGATATTTGTCATAAATATTGCACTTAAATATGTCCAATTGATACATAAGGAAACACAATGGATAACACACAAGTGAGGACAAGAAAATCTCAAAAAATTATTATAAATAAGTTTTAAATGCATTTCTAAAAAACTTAAAAATACAGACTTCACAAGCAATCTACTCATAGACTTCAACGGTAGTCTACTAAAATGTGAAAAAACTAATTAATCAAAAATAAATGGTTTCATTACAGCTGAAGATGTCAAACTAGTACATAAAAACAGCAATAATATAACACACATTTGAAACCAATAAAATCTTAAAATTTCATTATACATAATTTTAAAATAATGTTTTACTAAAAACATAAATACAGACTTCCCATGCCGTCTACTAGTACACTCTTGAAGAAGTCTACCGTGAAAAGCTAATTACTACTCAAACAAGAAAATTGATTTACACCATAAATATTGCATTTAAGTATCTCAAACCCATACATAAGATCACATATTAGAAAACACACATGTGAGAGCAAGAAAATGTTGAAAATGTATTATATATAAGCTATAAATTCGTTTTTAAAAAACGTAAAAACGCAGACTTCACCAGCAGTCTGCGGCAGAAGACTGTGTTTGACGTTCACTAGTAGACTTCCGCAGAAGTCTATCGAATGGGTTAGTTTTTGCAATTACGGCAAAACCCAGTAGACTTCCAACGGAAGTCTTCTTGCGTAGTAGACCCTAATTGAAGTCTACTGAGGTTATTTTTGCATTTGACCAAAATGTTGACTTTTAGTAGTAGACTTCTCCAGAAGTCTGCTGTAAAAATAGGTTATATTTGCAATTTGAATTTTTCAGTAGACTTCCGCGGTAGACTTCTAATACCATAAATATCTAGCAGACATCCAAAGGAAGTCTACGCACATTAGTAGACTGCCGGTTGAAGTCTACTGGAACAGTAGAGGTTACATTTGCAATTGACTTATTTTTGACTTTTTGAGTAGAGTCTAAAAGAAGTCTACTTTAAAAACAGGTTAGTTTTGTGTTTGACCAAATATCGAATTAATATCGAATTAATTAACGAGTAGACTTCCCCAGAAGTCTGCTGAAAATTCAATTTGCAACAGACTTCTGGGGAAGTCTACTCTATATATTTTTAAAAAGTCAATGTTCGAAATTTTGGTCAATCGCAAAACTAACATCACCGTATAGAGTAGACTTTAAATAGCGTCTACTCAAAAAAGTCAACAAAAAGTCAATTGCAAAAAATAACCTAAACCTAGTCGAGCAGACTCTGACGGAAGTCTGCTAGTAGAATCGCGTACAGAGTCTGCTAAAAAAAGTCAACATTTTGGTCAAATGCGAAACTAACCCATTTTTTAAGTAGACTTCCCGTGCAGTCTACTGATTTTTTTTTTTGTCAAAGGAGAATAAAGGAGCACAAGCAGACTTCTATGAGAAGTCTACGTAAAAAATCTGAAAAAAGTCAATTGCAAATCTAACCTCTCGTTGACTAGCAGACGTCCGACGAAGTCTACTCTTCTGAACCAGATCGGAAAATACTATTTTTAGCTCCGTTTCGCCGTAGATCCCTGTTTTTAGCTCGTTTAAACACACAAAATCCCTACTCTAACTGTTTACTACGAAGCCCAGACATTATCTAGCAAAAACCACGAAAATTCAAGAGATTGTGAGTGAGAGAATTTTTCAAATGCTCATTTACATAGTGTTTTGGATGAAATTGGAGATGAAATGGTAGTTGAGGAAGTTATAAGTTGGTTTGTGATGTATTTATGCACGAAAATCAGATGGAGATGCATTGAAGAGCTTCAATTTGGTTGTTCATGGTGGTTGTGAAACTTGATGTCGATGGCATTTTCGTAAATAAGTTGATATAATTGGGTGTTTGTTTGTGAAATCAAATATCTGATTTTCAAAAAAAAAAAAAATTCAGATATAATGGCATTTCTGTAAATAAGTTGAATGTTTTGGTTTTTTTGAAAAAAAATTGATGAGAGAAAAAATGGGGTATAGATTTGTAATTGACTTCAAATTTTGGGTTATCTTAGAAACCACCCCAATTAATTTTGACTATTAGGAATTCATCTTCTTACAAATTGGTTAGTTACATAACAATTATTTTGTGTATTTTCCATTTTTAATTTTTCAGAAATTTTCTTTTTTTACTATTTGGTTAGCTACTCAACAATTATTTGTTAGTTTTCCGTATTTAATTTTTATTTTGAAATTTAACACGTGTCATCATCTCGATCTATATTAAACACATGTCAGGATCTCGTGAGTTACAATTTTGACAAACTTTTTTTCAGAAAATTTCCTTTTTTACTATTTGGTTAGCTACTTAACAAGTATTTGTTATTTTTCCATTTTTAATTTTTATTTTGAAATTTAACATGTGTCATCATCTCGATCGATATTAGACACATGTCATAATCTCGTGAGTTACAATTTTGACAAACTCTCATTTATATAATACAAACTCTCCTTTATTTGTTAGTTTTCTATTTATAATTTTTATTTTGAAATTTAACATGTGTCATCATCTCGATCGATATTAGACACATGTCATAATCTCGTGAGTTACAATTTTGACAAATTCTGCTTTATATAATAAGATATTCATGGAGAAGAAACTAGTTAGATTGTTGTAAGTTTGTAACAACTCTCAATTTTTAAATTTCATAAAACTAACGTAAAGATATCATCTTTTGTTAATCATAAGCTGCTAAAAGCTATTTTTTCCATCTTGTTTTTTTTGTGTTGCTAAAAGGTAAATTATCATATTAAGGATTGTTAGATTTTACAAAAAGCAATATCTAAAACATATACTCCCTCCGTTCCTTAAAGATTGATTTTCTAGAGTTTTCACACATATTAAGAAAACACATTAATGTTTGACTAAAAGTGCATTGGTTTTTGTATTAAACAATTTTCCATAAATTTGACCCAATGACAATCCAATAAAACCAATTAATATGTCTTGAAATCTACAATTTATCATTATTATTGCATAGAAAATATAAAAAATCAATCTTTAGAAAACAAAAAAAATTTCTAGAACATCAATCTTTAAAGAACGGAGGGAGTACTTCCTTGGCAAAAAAGAGATAAAAAGAAGGAAATACAAATTTTTGCTTATGAGAACCATAAACTAAGAAAGCCACAAAGACAAAAAGATTGGTAACACCTTTCCTATGTCTTCTAGCTAAGATTGAGTTTCTCACTTCACGATCAATGGTATTGAAGATGATGTTGGCCGGAATGGAGGTTAGGTTGTGTAGGACGTCGTTCTGCTGCTATCAAATGTGGAAAATAGTTGCTAGAACCACTAGTTTTCTAAAGACATATGGGCAGCTGCCGAGCTAACCCTGATCCAAGACAGGAGTTCAGGCCAGGTTGTGAACAAGGTACCATTCAGACTGAGAACACTATACTCACATGTAATCAGGAGATGGTCTCTTGTTTCCTCTAACCTAGAACAAAGACAACAATCTTTAGGTATATTCATCCCCCAAGAAGCTAACCTCGATCTGGTAGGCGGCTTGTTGTAATTTACAATTCACATATTGAACGCATGCTTAGGAATATTACCTTGAACCAGACCAAGTCAGACCATGCCTTAACCGTCTCTCTAGGTCTCATTGATTCCCAAGTAGCTGAAGCAGTGTAGACCGATGTATTGCTCCCTTCTGCATTCCATTCATACCAATCTTTAGGAGCATTACAATCAGGCACGGGGACAGTAGTTAAATAAGCATGAAGGAGAAGGGCCTCATCAGATATTGGAGAAGGCAAGTTCCACCTTTGAGAGCCAACGATATCAACAGCTTTAGCTTTTATAGGAACTATGTATTCCCTATATTTTTTAAAACGATGACCAACATGTTTAAAAAATCAAAAATCTTTCCATAACCATAATATATAAGATCAATAGTGTCTTATACGATCAGAAACAAGTTTTTCGACGCATATAAATCTATTGAAAACCCCAAAAAATCGAATAGGGCCCTGATTTAAAAACAAAAATGCTTTATAGAAAACTAGATTAGGACCCGCATATTATGCGGGTATTAGATATTGAAATTGATTATCATCTATATAGTTATGATTCTTATAGTTATATATTAAATTAAAACCCGTATAAGTAGATTCTAATTTGAAACTCGTATAATTGTATTTTAAATTGAAACCCGTATAATTATCAATTTATTTATCACTAAATTGCATTTTGTTAACCGCAAGATAGAAAATAGAAATCCGTTCAAATCACAATAAAAATGTGTTTGATCCATAATGTTCACATACCCGCGTTATACATTACTATGACTACACATGTATGTGTTTTGTATTTCTTTTTGTATGCATGCATCTTCTAAATATATTTATGCATGCATCTTCTAAATATTTCTATGCATATATAATTTAGGAACTTAATTGACAATTTAGTAACATATTTGCCTTTTTGCTATTGCATAATCATTTTTTCATGAATTTTTCTAGTTGCATAAATAACGTTTTTCCAATTGCATAAATTTTGAATAAACGCATTAAAAATGGGCACTATTACATTTTTCAATTGCATAAAATGACATTTTTTCTTATTTACCTTTTCTTTTAACTTATTATTTTCCTTTTAAGTTATACTACAATTTGATTTGAAAGGTAAATTATGTAGATAAAGAAAATTTATAATTTGCATTTAACACATGTCACAATCTAATTTAACAATAACACATGTCGTGATCTCGTGAGTTACAATTTTGTTTACGTGTCAAGCTCTCATCGAAGGAAGTCTCCTTTATATAATAAGATTTTAACTATATGTATAAGTTGGGATCTAAATAATTTTTTGAAAACTAAAAAAAAAAATATATTAAATACATCTTTGATAAACAAACATTAAACATAACCTACAAATAGTATGAGACGTCCTACTCAAAAATTTATGTGTTATAACCCATTAGATGGATGCCCATTATAAGCCCATTTTCTAGAATGTTCTACCTTGTTCACCAAGTTCTACTTCCTCCTCAAGTATTTGTACTCTTATATAAACTCTCTATAATTTATGGAATAAGACACACCAATTTCTATTTTCTTCTCTTTTTCACAACATGTTATCAGCACGATAACTCTAGCCACTGATTAAACCCCTAGCTGCCTGAGTACAAAACCCTATCTTTTACATAAACAATTTTTTTTGCTAAAATCTCTAGCCATATCGTCTCCTTTTCCGATGACTTTTTAACCGATTTCCGATTGGTTATACCCATTGAGATAAGTACATCGTGCCATAATTGCTCTGTTAATTATATATAGCATATAAGTTGCTTAGTTAGTATTACTTATTATCGATTTTATTTAGTAATTTAGTAGAGCATGATAAAGTCGACTTGCTTCTTTGATCCTAACCTCATCTTTATGGTTTTTTCTTTCTGATCTCTTTGTCTTCGAGCGAGATCTACACGGAATCATTAACCGGCGGCATCTCGGATCTTCTCAAGCAAACCCTAATCAATATTACATTTGATTTCCAATGCCGTCTTTGTTTCTCTCCGGAGTCTCCGATCTCTCCGATTCATCACCGACCGAGCTAAACGTATTTCAAATCCTAATATCATCTTTAATTATAAGAAACGTGAATTTCTATATATTCATAAGTATATTAACAACATAAATATTCTCTTATACCATAGTTATTTATACATATCAATAGATGGAAAACGTGAATTCACCATTACTCGATAACTTTAATTAATGTATTACGGTTTATTGTTTATTGAGGTACGATTATCAAGACATGCTTTCAATTTGATGCTTTATAAGAAATCGACACATACTTTATAAGCTCCCTACGAGGACGTCTCTGTTTCAAAGTTCCAGAGAAATCACCTCTTTCGTACCGATCGAGGTAACGGATAATATTATTATTATTATTTTTTATTTTTATTTTTGTCACGGACGCACGACTCCCGATTGGTTTACAAAAATACATAGGTATCGTTGAACCATGTCGGAATAGACGTGCTAACATAAGAAAAAACTGCTTGGCGGAGACGAGCATTTTTCGCGAGGAAATCTGCTTTTTCATTCTTCCCCCTAGGACAATACTTAAGAGTAAAATCTGGGAAAGAACTTCGTAACTCCTTGAGATCTTCTAGTTCTGAACAGAAGCGGGGCCATCGTCCTGGGTCTGCTACCATATTCACCAACTCTTGTGAGTCCGTTAGAAACGCCGAACAATATCTGCCATGCTTGGTGAGACTTGACATAGCCCATAGAAGGCTATGCAGCTCTGCGTGGAGAGGTGATTGTACTCGCTTCAAACCCCTTGTCCCCATTAAATCGGACGTACCATCTTGTAGCTGTAGAATCCACCCCACACCACTCGTGTTGTCTTCCGCTTTCCAAGACCCATCTACGAAGCATCGGAACACGTCCGTCGGATCCTCCATCCCACTCCCTAGGTCGAGAGTGTGAATTTGTTTTTCGATATTCCCATTAGCCAGCAACCACTCTCTGGCTTCCTTTCGGGCCAGCTCCAAGATCGCTGGGGGTGTCCGCTCGACATTGTTAAAAACTATAGCGTTGCGAGCCTTCCAAATGTACCAAATGATCCATGGGAAACATTGGGCGTGTTCCTCAATCTCTGCACGATGAGGAATCCTGGAGAACAAATAGTCCAAATTTCCCCAGACACTATCTGTAGGGAAAACTGCCAGGGGGTTTCGAATATTGGACAATGCCCAAACTTGTCTAGCGGTTGGACATGTAAACAAAGCATGATTAATGGTCTCATCCATATCATCACATCTGGGGCACTGTCGGTCTCGCTGGAGATGTCTATGCGCCAATCTCTCGTTAACCGCCACCGCCCCAGAGAGCGCTTGCCATAGGAAATGTCGAATCTTAGGGGTTGTTTTCTGCTGCCAGACCTTCTCTTTTAGCGGATTCACTGATGGCAATTGTTGGGCGTAAACCAAATCTGCATCTAACCGATGTCGGCCGACTTCATACCCAGATCGTACTGTGTATGTTCCCGTGTTTGTATAATGCCAGCAGAAACCATCTTTTGCACCCCGTAAGGAGGGCTGAATAGAAAGTATGAGTGGGATATCCTCTTCGTGAACACAAGTTCGGAGCCTGGATAGCTTCCACTGCCCTGATCGAGGATCAATAAAGTCTGATACTCTATCGAACCTATTAGGGTGTGGTATCAGACTACGAACCCGACGTGGATGTTCATCCGGGATCCACCTATCTGTCCAAAACCATGATTGTGCCCCGGTGCCAATCGTCCGTCTCATACCTTTCTCCAATAAAGGTTGAGCATGTGTTAAACTTCGCCATCCATAAGACGGTCGGTAATGTTTTCTAGCTTCAAATGGGGTTGAGTATCAAAAGTACTTTTCTTTCAAAACACGGGCCACTAAGGAATTTGGGTATCGGTGTAGTCGCCAGAGCTGCTTGGCCAGTAAGGCTTTGTTGAACTCTTCGTAAGACTTAAAACCGATACCCCCTGCCTTCTTCGGGAGACACATCTTCTTCCATGAAAGCCAATGCATCCATTTAGAATTGTCCTTAGTTTTCCACCAGAAGTTAGAAACCGCACTAGCGAGTTTCCGAAGCAAACTCTTTGGAAGGAGAAAAGTAGACATCACATAAGTTGGTAGTGCTTGCGCCACCGATTTAATCATAATCTCCTTGCCTCCTTTCGAAAGGTACTTGGCCGACCAGCCATTGATCCGCTGGTTGAGACGATCTTGCACGTAAGCAAAGACCTCCGCCTTCGAACCTTGCAGTTGTTCCGGGATCCCCAGGTATTTCCCGGATCCTCCCTCCGTCGAGATGTTTAGCCTTGTCTTGATCTCCGTACGACGCTCTGAAGGCACCTCAGTACCAAACGTTATTGCTGATTTGTCAAAGTTAATGCGTTGTCCAGACGCATTCCCATAAACATTCAATACCGTAAGGATATTGTCGCATTGATCTTGGGTTGCTTTGCAAAAGAAAAGGCTATCATCTGCAAATAAAAGGTGGGATAGGGAAGGCGACGTTGGGGCCACTTTAATACCACAGATTCTTCCAGCCGCCTCCGCCGCTTTTATATTTGCAATCAGGACCTCTGTACAAAGAATAAACAAGTACGGCGATAAAGGGTCTCCTTGTCGTAGTCCACGGGAAGGTGTGATGGAACCTTTTGGGTCTCCATTAAGTAGGATACTATATGTCACCGAGTTGACACAAGTCATAATCCATTTTATCCATTGTCCTGAGAAACCCATCTTACGCTTCAGGGCCTCCAAAAACCCCATTCCACCCGATCGTACGCTTTACTCATATCCGTCTTAATTGCCATGTCTTCCCTTTTACTGACCGAATTTGTCATCAAGGCATGAAAGACTTTCTGGGCCAACAGGATGTTGTCTGTAATTTGTCTCTCTGCCACAAAAGCCGATTGAGTTTCCGACACGAGAGAGGGTAGAAACCTTTTAATTCGCTGACAAAGGACCTTGGAAATAATCTTATATCTCACGTTACATAGACTAATCGGTCGAAATTCCGTCATCAATCGTGGTCGCTCTGACTTTGGAATCAAGCATATATTAACCATATTGCTAACCGAGTCGAGAACACCTGTGCTCATAAAGTTACGGACCATCTCAACTACCTGGGGGCCAATAATTGTCTAGAATTTCTGATAGAACAAAGTCGTCATCCCATCTGGTCCCGGTGCCTTTTCCGGGTGTATTGAAAAAACCGCCGATTTAACCTCCTGGTCTGTGACCTCCCGAGTGAGGAAAGTATTCATTTCCGTGGTAACACAACAATTGATAGCTGCCAGTGACACTTCCAGATCAAAAATTGGCGAAGATGTGAACATTTCCGCAAAGTATTCTATCGCTGTTTTCTCAATTTCTTCTTCTTTTTCTGTCCAGGCCCCTGTTTCCGTCACAATACCCGTAATTCGATTACGTGCCCTCCGCTGCTTAGTTGATGCCTGAAAAAACTTTGTATTAAGATCACCCTCTTCATGCCAGGTAACCCTACTCTTTTGCAGCCAGTATATCTCCTCTCCTCGAAGAGCCGAAACTAACTGCTCTTGTATAGCGGCTATGTCTTCCAATGTGGCTGCATCGTTACTCTGAGCGTCCTCCAGACGAGCTTTCAAAACTTCTATTTCCTCCTCAGAGATAACCTGATCCTGTTTCCGCCATCGAGAAATATTCCGTCGACAGTTGGTTATCCTATCTCCCAAAGTTGGTTCTGCGTTGAGTGGGTCCCTCATCCATCCTGAGCGGACCACTTCTTCGAAATTTGGTTTTGAGAGCGAGCATTTATCAAACCTAAATTTCTTCGTTCCACCCATTCTGGTGTTCTGGAAGTGTGTCAGAACCAGCCTGTGATCCGAGCCCATGAACCGAAGATATTCCATCTTCGTATGGGTGAATAAATCATACCATTCTTCATTTCCCATGGACCGATCAAGTCGGCAGCGGATTACATTTGTTCCTCGTCTTCCAAACCAGGAAAAACAATTTCCTGAAAATGGAAAGTCGACCATCCCGCAGCTTTGGCGCATTAGGTTAAAATCTAGGAAAGAGCGATCGGGGCGTTTACGACCCCCTGTTTTTTCATGATGTCCCGTAATCTCATTGAAATCTCCGGTCATAAACCACGGTGCAAACCGAGTAGTACTAATCCGGGTTAATCTTTCCCAAACTACACTTCGATTGGAAATAACAGGTTCACCATAAACAAACGACAGAAAAACTTTATTACCAAGGATGGTAGCCATTACATCAATAATGTTTTTATCTGAAAAAAGAACTTGAATGCGAAATTCAGATTTAGCCAGAAGGGCTAATCCGCCACTACGACCAGAAGGGTCAACTGTAAAAAGGAAATCATAGCCAAATTCAATTTGCAAATCCTGAATAAACTGGTGATCACGCTTTGTTTCCATAAGAAAGAGAATCCCCGGGAAAAACTTCTTACGAAATTCACGCAATCGACGAACTGCCAAGAAACTTCCAGCCCCCTGGCAGTTCCAGCTTAGAATCATTTAAGCGGACGCCGGTGGTTTCTCATCAACCACCGGTTCTTGTGATTCCTCCGAACATTCCCCAGTCTCTGGGCCCGTCATTGAGGGGGACAGGTTTGCACATGTCGCTAAAGTTGTGGAACCTTTTCAGAATCCAGTTGCACTAAAGCCACATGCCTATGAATCCGGCTGCCTTGGAACGCACTACGACCAATCTTCTTGCGCACTCCAAGAGCTTTGCCAATTCGCTTCTCCAAACTCCGCGGGTATTTCCCACCGCTAGTCTCCGCTTTGTGTCCAGACTCTCTTGAGCTTATGGGATTAGCCACCATAAATTCTCTAAGTGGAGAAATAATGCCTTCTGGGCTTAAGGTATTATCCAGGCCCACTGCAGAATTTACCAGGCCCATTTCCTCATCACCCACCAACAGATCGTCATGGGCTCGGGGGGACTCTGACTGATCCGGCCCATCTCAACAATTCCTTCCCTGAGGCCCAAGACAGATCTGCTTCTTACTATTCTCCTTCTCCATTTCTTTCCCCGAAACCCTAGCCGCCGCAGATGAACCACCATCACTCTGCTCTGATCGCTGTGGCGGTAGTTTCGATTCCCGCTCTCGCTCCGCCACCCCTCTTTTCTCAGTACGGTTGTGGAGTTGATTGGCGATTCGCGCCTCCTCCACCGTACTCCGAAACCACGATGCGGTCACGACCTTGGGTCGCTTCTGTGTTAGGTTCGGTGCGATTTCACCGCTGCTTGTATCTGGTGTCTCCATCGGACGCCGTTTCTCCTCGGAGGTGAAAGTTTTGCGGACCCAGTCTCTCGTGGAGACCGTTTCAGTCGTCGTCTCCAGTTCAGGGAGGATGTCGCGCCTGACCGGCTTCCTTCTCGAGGACGAAGCCATCGTTGCAGCGGCGGGTACGCTTCTCTCCCGTGGGGCTTTGGAGGGGACCACCTCCTTGCTTCGCTCGTTCCTCTGAGGCCCCTGTCTCCCTCGCAGATCCACCTCTTCGCGTCTCTGGTACGACTCCCGTCGTTGATCCCGAGGACGCTCTGGGCAGTTAGGTGTCTCATGGGTGAGACGGAGGCACCGTGTACAGTGATTTTGAAGCTTCTCGTACCGGAAATCCAAGCATACAATTTCACCTTCGTCATCAGATTCCCTTCTCAGAACCAGAGGTGAGCTGCAATCCAGCATCACTCGAACTCTCGGTATAGGTTCAGTGACATCAACCACCATCCATTCGCCGAGAGCCTCTCCAATGCTTCTCACCGAGTCCTTCTCACGCTGATAATCTGGTAGGCCATGGATGACAATCCAGAACGGTATTATACTCGGAAAGCCACGACGTACCGTCGGGACCCAGCGTTCTAAAGCGATCATGGATCCATCAAAATGGTAAGGCCGGTTGTCCATCACCGCTTGTAAATCTTCCTCATTCTGGAACTTGAAATGGATCCTTTCATCTCCAATTTCCTTCCCTTGAACACGCCCCTCGCACCTCCACACCGTGGGAAGGAAACCAATCAAACCGTGATGGTTCTGGTCTTGAACTTCATGGAGTAACACTCGGCCCACCAAGGTACGCTCAAAACGCCTGAGAACTTGATTTTTATCGAGTGGTGGGAGTTGGATTCTTTTCTCCTTATGTCCAGCTTTGTCTGCAGAGATCAAACCTCCAAAAAAAGCCATTTTGATTGCAAAATTGTTGAGAGCAATTCGTGGCAAACAGAGGATTTCAGGGGACTGTGAGAGAAGTCCAAACGAGATGCGTGCTTTTAAATATGTGGCTAAGGAGTAATCCCAGGGATTCTCCCCAATTACGGGCAATGTAATCGAAGACGATCTATGGAAAGCAAAAGCCCTGATCGTGCTAGATGACAGACGGTTTCCAAAGCCAACGTCTGGCACATTAAACAGATTGCCATAAATCCGGGGTAAGATATTTTCTGAATCAGATCTTATGTGATTTCCTTTGATTGTGTGTGAATGGAAAAGGAAACTTCCCAGTCTTCCTGAACTCCATGGTAATCCAGTTGTTTCCGTGATAGGAGGCTCACCAATACTTCCAAGCTGTAAGGAAATGACAACCCTAGACGTCAGAGATGTAGATCCATCCCGGAGATGCACCTTTCCGGTGCCTTTGAACATTTTCCGTTTCAAAAAAGTCCGTTACTTTTAATTCAAAATCGCCTCAGCCTTAAGTGATACGGATAATATTATTATTTCCGTTTCTTACTTGATTTATTTCATGATTACCATTTATTATTCATATTATCATGATTTATGACCGGATTATCTATAAGGTATGGTCTGTTGACCAACTAAATTTGCTTACATTTTTGAGCAAGCAAAATCTTTTGAGATATTGCTTCATGGTTTGGTTCGGTTATTTCTCTTAAACCAAAGATATTGTAATTGGTTATTGTACCAAATCATTGACCAACTTGGTTAAATTTATAATTTATGAAGTGGACATACGCTTCGAATAATGAATTATTCGATCATGGTATGATAATGTATTATATGATATATTGGTATAAATTGTTGGGTCCGTACAATTTAATTCATGAACCACATCTGGTTGGTTCTAATCCATTCCATGAAGTGAATGTGATATAGAGAAAAGAAAAGATCACATTAAGACAAAGAAGTGATTATAAAATTATCTTGAATGGTCAAGAACAAATCAATGAATTTTTTCGAGAATTTGTATTTTTACTTGAAGTGAAATAATACAAGAGAAGTATAAATTTTATTGAATGCTTAAAAAAAAGCAATATATGAATGTTCCATAAGAGCTTATTGAATGCTTAAAGAAAGCAATATATGAATGCTCCATAAGAGCACATAGTCTACAAGAAGGTAAATATTTGATGGATTCTATTCTTTTAAGTCTCAAAAGTCAGAACGATCAAATTAGGTAAAATACATTACCCAAATTGGGAATGATGTTGATTATACAGTGAGATTCAATTCGGGATAGTTGAACTTGAATATTCATATCATCTCAAGGAGGAGAATTAGAGAATCTCACATAGACAATAAGTGACATATCCAGAAGATTATGTTCACTACTTGATTATTAAAGTTCACTACAAGTGATGTATCTAGAAGATTATGTTCACTAAGTTCTTCGAACAATTCTCAAAGGAAAAGTGTGATCACCAGAATGTGATATTACCAAAAACTAGCTATGTGATTGGTTAATTCTAGCTATATCTAAGATTACATGACTTAAAGTATGTAAGTGAATTTAGTCAGCTATGTTCAAAATTACTTGCAAAGATATTATGAGAGAATATCTCTAATGCGGAAGTTAGTAAAGCATACATAATAAAAATTTAATGCAAGTAATGTTTTCATGTAGACACAAAGTCGTGAATAAGAATTTAAGAAGTATTATGGATTTTTCTTGAGGCTAGGAAAATATATATGAGTTATTGATAAGAAATCATACTCAAATAAAATCCTCAAGAAAGTAGCTACCAAACTAATCGCATCAGTCACCACTTTTTGACGACACTCACCATTAGCTTTGGATTCTCCAATTACTCGATTTCTACACTTTACTTCATATCATACCTATATAATTTTAGTCAATTTATTCTCTAGGATTTTATATACTAGATTATGTCATGATTATGTTAATTGCTTTATCGACACATGGTTCACCATCAAATATGGATTTGATAGATTAAAAAAAACAATTTTTATCAAATCCCTTGAATGAGGTAAGTGATTAGCAACGAAACGTAAACCAGAAGTTTACTAGCTAGGAATGAAAAGTAAACCAGAAGTTTACTAATCAAGAATGAAAAGTAAACCAATTGTTTACTAAGAATTTATATGTTTGGCTTAACCAGATTGGTCATCCTGGTTTAATGATGATGCGAATTATATGGACATTAAGTGAAGAAGCAGAAGATTCTTCCTAATTATTTATCATAAATTGTTTGCTCAAAAAGCAATATGATAATATGGTTTTCACTTTTCACCAGTGAGATTATTTGGACTCTATCAATATTTGTGAAATATATTCAAGGAGATGCACTACAAGAAAATACATGATTTGCTACGCCTAAAAGCGTCGCAAATCCGTCGCGAAAGTCGATTTTGCGACGAATATGCGACGAAATTAAGGCGTCGCAAAAGTATCGTCGCAAATTTAAAGCGTCGCAAAATCGTCGCAAATTTTTGACGACAATATGACGACAAAAAGCGCGTTGCAAATTTGTGACGATTGTGCAACGCTTCTGTAGCGTTGTAAATTTGTGACGCTTTTGTCACGAAATGTGGTAGTCGTAAATTAGCGACGGATTTGTGACTATAAAATGCGTGGTAACTTTACGACATGATTGCGACGACAGGATTGGTCGCAAGTTTGTGACGAATGTGTAACATTTGTGAACAGTCGTAAATGAGTGACGAATTAGTGACGAAGTGTGTTGTCGTAAATGCGCGACGAAACTGTGACGATATATGTCGTCGCAAGTTTGCGACTAATTTGTGACGGATTATGTGTGTCGTAGAAGTGTGACGCCCGTCCGAGTACTAAAGTCGTGGCAAATTAGTGACGAAACTACTACGAAAATCGTTTGTAATATCTTATTTATGTTACGTATTGTAGCAAATTCGTAGCAAATTCGTCACTTTTGTCGCAAATTCGTCGCAAATTTGTGACAGAAATGTAACAGTTTAATATTCTACTAGTTTTCATAATCTGCATATTATTGTCAAAATTGAAACTGGTTTTGCTTTAAACGAAAGGTTAAACATTGAAATAATTCTGAAAAACATAAATAGAACCGAAATAAGTTTAAGTTAAGGAAAGAAGAGAAATACTAGCAATACAAAAAATTAACAAGTTTTTAGGGCATAAGAACTTATGGTTTAGGAGGTTGATCAGTAGGAGCAATGGTTGAAGTGGCTGCAGGAGGCTCTTCGGTGGTTGGTTGTTCTTCTTCCATATAAGTTGCAATGCGGAAATCAGACTTCTTGAGGTATGTAAAGAGCTTCGTGATTTCAGCGAGCTGCTCTTGACCTTTGCGGTGCTCTTCATCTCTCTTGCGTCGTTCCTCATCCCACCGCGCATTAGCAGCTTCCTGAGCCTCAAGCAGACGGTGAGCTGCATCAAGCTTCTCTTGCATGGCAGAGAGATCAGGCGTAGAGGAGCTTGCATAGGACTCTTGCCTCTTTCTTTTCCATTGCAGCCGAGGCAGTTCACCAAGTCCAAAAGGACTGCCCTTGTGATCAGTGACTGTACACTGATGCAGAAGCCAAAGAACTAGATGTTAGTACTTAGCAATTCTCTAGTCAAGCAACCAAATTGATTAACACAGAAGGTAAAAGTAATTAAGCATTGAGAAAGCAAATTACCTTGAGGAATATTTCATTCTTTTGGTCAATGGAGAGGGTCCTCTGAGTTGAAATCTCTGAAATGGCAGAGGCATCTGCGTCAGACACAGCTTCTGCAAGCTCCTTCTCATAAGCGTCTGCAACTTGATTTGCAGTCGACAAATGTTCCATCTTTGTTCGTGTGTGTCCGCAGAAACACCTCTCTCCATGAGACAGGACGACATAACTCCACTTCCTGCAAAAGAAAGGAATCATATTAAACATTTGAAGAATGCTAAAGTAAGAGAACAAAGATATCACTCACCATTTCTTGTTGACGTCACAAGAAGGATTTCGGGCCAGAATTGTGCTTTGCGATTCCTAGACCTCCACGAGTGGAGCTGCGGCAGTTGGAAGCCGTCTCACTCTTTTCCTGCGCCTCAGGAGTTGCCCAAAACAGTTGCATTTCATCCCAGACAGTCTCTTTGATCCATGTGGGCCTGCCGGGACCGCGTCTAGCCTGGCTAACGATTCCTCGCATTCTCCTTGACGCAATCGCAAAGAAATTGTCCCTCACAAGTCCAGTAATGCCTATTTCCCAGTTGTACTTCCCCTACATTAAACAAAGTTGTTAGTATGGTATAATGACTAAGAAACTTGATTACAAACAAAGCATTAATCTAAAACATTACCGCAAAGGTTTCGAACATGAGTTCTCGTGCTTCAACAAGGGTAGAGGACCAGTTATACCACGGTCCATCGAACTTCCGCCTCATCATATTGCAAATCACCTTAGCCAACACACCGTTGTCCCTATCAAACCTAAATCAGAGGATGAAACACATAACAATTTAACAAAATCAGTTTACTGTCTAAGGAATCATAATAAAGCAATGTCTATATTACTTAAATCCATTGTAAAAGCCTCTAAACCCTATCTAACCAACACAGTCCATGTCATAACACATCCTAATATGAACATATACACATATGTATATGTTAACAAACAGAAGTGTTAAAATTAAGAAGATAGAGTTCAGAAGTGTTACATATGGTCTGGATGTTTGGGATTGGGATCGGAGACAAACGGAGCAAGTTTTCACGCCCAGGCAGTCTGAGGAGGTAGACCAGGTTCTGGGCATACCGTACATTCTGCTGGGGAGCTTCATTCAGGTTGCCATCCACAACCTGAGCTTCAACGAACGGAGCATCAACCTCGTCCTCTTCCTCCGATGGAGGGTCTTGCTCGGCAAATTCAGCATAGTAGTCTTCTTCTTGTTGTTGTTGTTGTTCTTCTTCCACTATCTCAACAGCTCAAAGGTTTCCTTGGCGGTGCACCGGAACTTCCAGACGAGAAACAGGCAGATCGTTGAGGTTGAGGGACTGCCTTTGTTGTCTCGCTTGAGGATACTGAGCCGGAAGATTTGTTCTGGAAACAGAACCGGAAGCGGTGCGTTCAGAGGACGCCGATAAGGTTCGACGTTGACCGCTTGGACCATCGATTTCGAAATTTCGTCCGCCTGACGAATTTTCAACAGTTCGAGGCTGGAGTTCACGAACCGGTGTCCTAAACCTATCAGACCTGATGGAGGATCCACCAGAGTCAGCACCTGTGGGGCCAAGGACTACTGGAATTCCTCCACCATATGGAGGGTTTGTGAAGCCTGCAGCGACGCTTTGACTCCCTCCACCAGAGGCAACGCCTGTGACCTCAGGGACGCTTGGACTTCCTCCACCTTGAACAACACCACGGCGTGAAGTCGAAGGGACACCGCGAGTGGTGTTAGGGTTTGAACCGGCTAAATCCTTCGGTCCACCACCGCGTCCACCGGTTTTGGATAGACCTCCGTGAACACGAACACCACCACCTCTGACGGTTTATCTTCCGCGACCACCGACGGTTGATTTACCGCCTCTTGTGTTCGCCGCGACAGTAGCCTTCGCGGCGACACTAGGCTTGGTAGCCGCAGGAGCCTTACCACCTGCTTTAGGTTTCGATTTCGTAGGCATCTATTCTGAGGAAAGAAACGACTTATGAGAAAGGAGGAATCGATCGAAAGATCGGAACAAGAGACAAAGAAGAAGGTTCGAGAAGATCGAGAAGAGATGAAGAAGATCGAAACAAAATAAACAGAGATTAGGTTTCGAGAAGATGGAGAAGATCGAAACTGAATCAACGGAGAATAGAGACAAAAATCGAAGGAAAGGACTACAGAAGAGAGATTGAAGAATGAGAGAATCGAAGGAAGTTAAAGGTCGGAGAAGATCGAATCGATCGGAGGTCAACGGCGCAAATCGCCTTTTCGGTGAGAGAGAATGAAAAATTAAGGGTTACGCGTGAAATGAATTAGGGTTACGTGTTTTGGGTTTTTGTTTCCACGGGCGTCACAAATTCGTGACAATTCCGTCACAAAATACATGGGCCAAGTTAAGCCCAATGATTCATCGTCTTTGGCCCAACAATTTTTCAAACCCAAAACATGATATCCGTCACAAATCGGTGACATTTTCGTCACAAAATACATGGGCCAAGTTAAGCCCAATGATTCATCGCATGTGGCCCAACAAGTTTTTAAACCCAAAACATGATATCCGTCACGAAAGCATCACAATTCTGTAACGACTTTGTCACGAATATATGGGTCACAACATCAAACCCTATACCCTAAAACTTGTGATGCAAATTGTATGCCAATATGATGTCCAAACTAACCTTCATATGCCTTTCTATCAAAAATTCTATTTCAATTAGACAATTCAAGTTATTTCCTTTAAAAGTAACACTAATTCTTATATATACACACTTTAACAATTCCATACACTTTATGTTAATGTTTGGGGTTTAAATTGAAATTCAAAAATTTTGAACTTTTATAGGTTAGACTTTTAATTACAATGTAATTCATGATATTGCAAAAGTGGAACTTCCAATATATACATTCTTCTACTTGAATAGGTTCATAATTATGACAAAATCAAAATGGGAGTTGCAAAATCGTCCCACATTTTGTCGGCGCGTCACAAATGCGTCACAAATGAGACGCAAATTTGTCATTGCTCTATACCCTAAACCATAAACTTTATAACGCTAAATTGTAGTACATACACCTTACTAAACTACACTCGATATATTTCTCTTGTATTGGTTAAGAAAAAGAGTTATTTGAACTAAAAATTTTGAATTTGGAAAAAATATTTCATTTTCATGGATTATAATGTGTAATCACATACATTTGTGGATAAATTTAATGATTTGGGCCAAATAGTAAGAAATTTGTCATTTTCAAATTTGTAAGTGTTAATTGCACTGTATATAGTCGTTTCTATAAGTTTCTTTTCGAAAAATACAGCCATTGCCCTTAAATACTATTTTAGTAACTTTGGAATACTATACGCGTTACAAATGTGTTACAATTTCGTCACAAAGTTAGGTGGGATGTCACTAATCCGTAACACAAGCGTCGCAAATTTGTGACGTCTTTGCGATGGTTTATTTTTCGAAATAAAGTTTGAAATTCGTTACAATTCCGTCGCAAAGTTAGGTGTACCATCACAAAGGCGTTGCAAACCTGTTTTTTAAAAAAGGAAAAATATTTCCGCAGGAGGAGGTCGAACCCGACTCGCCTAAGTCAAATGTATTGTGTTATGCCACCACGCCAAATTGATTTCTATGTATCCTTTTCGTTTTATTTTTATTAAAAATTACTATTGCAAGTGTAATAAATGCAAAATTGTAAACGTTTATATGTAAATGGTAAGGTTCGAACCCATGACCTCTCATACATCATCGCCAATGTTTTGCCAGTAGGATAGTTTGTATTATTCGTCAAGTGTTCAGATCTATCACAATATATATACTTAGAGCTGAATATAAATATGGACAATATTAATTAATTAATCTTATTAAGTGCAATTTATTCTTTAAAAAATATTATAGATTAATGATAATATAAATTGAAATCAAATTATTCAAAATCATCATCATCTTGGTCACACACACGATCTTCATCGTTATCTTCCTCTGAAGACGATAAATTACAGAGAAATTCATCTTCTTGTTCATTGTCTTCAATTTCAAAATCAATTGTTTGAATTGGGTTGTTTCCTTCCACCAAAGTAGGTACGTCTATTTCGTCCACAATTTCCGTCACAGTATCATCGTTTGTTTGTTGCAAAATAACCAAGTCTTTGGTACGAAATTTGCCTTATACACGATTCCTCGGATTAACTTGTAGTACTGTAAGCGATGGTTTCATAAGACGTTTAGTAGCTGGATATGGAAGATAACAAACTTGATCGGCTTGAGACCCTACCATTAGTATAGTATTTAGATAAGAACTTTCAAAATATTTTGAAACCATATATGTCTATAAATCTAGAAGATTTAATAAATGAACAATTCATACCTAAAATAAAAGGTTCATTAATATTGTTTTGATATCGGCATTTAACCAACACATCCACAATACCTCCCTTGCTTCTGCGGGTGCCTTTTCCGATCGTAGGGTCGAACCATTTACAATAAAAAAGTGTTACTCTTAATTGAAAAATTCCAGGGTATTGAAACTCCATGATCTTTTGCACTTTTCCATGAAAATCGTCTTCTTTAGTTGCGTCAAAATATTGTTGGCCTCGGACAACTACCCCATAGTTCATTGTTTTTTTCCTCTCTCCATGACTTTCTGTGTGAAACAAATACCCTCTCGTATAATACATGGGCCAAGTTCGAACTTGATTTTCAGGACCTTCAACAATATTAAAAACCCAATGAGGAAAATATTGCTCATTCTTAGTGCAATGTACCTAGAAATACAACATATGTGTTAGTTAAGAACAGACAAATTACAATTGACAAATTTACAGCTTAACAGTGTACATACGTATTGGCGGATCCATGAACGGAAATATGTATCTCTTTTTGCCATCACCTCCTCATCTGTTAGGTAATGGTCTTCATCTCGGATTTGCGTTTCCAAAAGTCTATGATTAATTCAAAAAAAACATAAGGTTGAAGAAATTGCTATAGTAATAAAATTAGAGTATATTACGTAATATGTAGTTTGACTAACTTCTCATAGGGCCGAAAGTATTCACAATTTCGTAGAATATATGAATGTGCACGATGATAATCGTCGGCGCCTAACCAGAATTCTTCACATTTCCCACTTGGCCGACCTACAGCCGTGAATATATCTGGTACGTCAATTGGATATTTTGGTGCTTCACCTTCGTCATACCGACTTGTCCTGGAAAATTTGTTATTTAACATTAAAACAAACATAGTATATATATATATATATATATATATATATTAAATAACAAAGATATTTCTATATGATCACGTCAATTTACCTTCTTCTTATAGCTGTAGGAACATGTGATCCAAAGTAGTATTGTGAAAAGTAAGATATTTCATCATTCATATAGGATTGAACAATTGATCCCGCTGGATATCTTTTGTTCTTCGCTTTTCCCTTCAAATGTTTAAAAAACCTTTCGAACGGATACATCCACCGATATTGCACAGGACCTCCAAGCTCTGCTTCGTAAGGCAAGTAGATTGGAAGATGCCTCATCACATCAAAGAAAGAAGGCGGAAAGATTTTTTCTAAATTACACAAAATCATGACAATGTTCGACTTTAGAAGTTGGACGCGGCTTGTATCCAATGTGCGACTGCTAAGGTCCCGAAAGAATGTTCCAATTCCTACGAATATTTGTTTTTATTAGTTATTTATATAAGGTTTAACAATATCAACATAAACATGAATTGTATAAAGATGTACCTGATATTGCTTGGTGCACGGTACGAGGGAGAAGTTCTGCAAATACGAATGGAAGTAATCTCTCCATAAAGACGTGACAGTCATGGCTTTTCATTCCTGAGAACTTTCCGTTATTGATGTCTGCTGTACTAGCTAAATCTGCAACATAGCCATCTGGGAATTTCACTTCATTTTTCACCCAATGTAGTAACGCATCTTTTGCTTTCGTAGTCAATCTCCAAATCGGAAATGGCGCGTTCCCCCGAGCATCGACATGCAATTCTTTTCGAGCGCAATATCTTGCAACATCTATTCTTGACTTGATGTTATCTTTAGATTTGTCCTTAATATTCATAATAGTGTACATGATGTTATAGAAAAAGTTTTTCTCAATATGCATCAAGTCAAGACAATGTCGTAGATTCAAATGAATCCAATATGGTAGCTCCCAAAAAATGCTTTCTTTATGCCAGTTATGCCAATCTCCATATCCGTCCGGTTTTGTTTTATGTCCATTTCCACCACAATCAGAAGTTTTAGGTGCCTTGGCATTTCGTACGTACCGCAAACCTTCTTCTCCACTCAACGATTCTGGTGGGTTGTCGTTTACTGCGCTTTTTCCTTTTATGAAATTAACTTTATTTTTCCGCAAAGGATGGTCGGTAGGCAAAAAACATCTGTGGCAGTCGAACCAACAAGGCTTCCTACCATACGGCAACTGAAAAGCATTTGTATCACACATACAAATTGGACAAGATAATTTTCCATGCGTAGTCCATCCAGACAACATACCATATGCTGGAAAATCGCTAATCGTCCATAACATAACAGCTTTAAGGTTGAAATTTTGATTTAAAGAAATATCATACGCCTCAACTCCATTAATCCATAAATCTTTTAGCTCCTCGATCAGGGGTTGGAGAAACACATCTAGACTCGCACGTGGATGATTTGGACCATAATTCAAAATTGTGAGAAACAAATACTCACTCTTCATCGCCATATCAGGGGGTAAGTTGTAAGGTGTCATGATCACTGGCCACAACGAATGGTTTTTGACATCCCAAATGGATTAAACCCGTCTGTACATAATCCTAGGTAAACATTTCGCTTTTCCTCTGCAAAACTCGGATACATTTCATTGAAATTTTTCCACTCCGCACCGTCAGATGGATGACACATGACTCCGTCTTCTGACTCGTGCTCAGCATGCCATCTCATCCATGATGCAGTCTTCTCAGATTGGTACATCCTCTTCAATCTGTCCCCAATGGGTAGGTACCACATCTTGTTGAACGGTATTTTTGTTCGTCCTTGACTCTCTTTATATCTCGGTTTTTCGCAAAATTTACAATGCTCCAACTCCTCATCTTCTTTCCAGAAGAGCATACAGTTATCTATACATACATCATATGTATGATACGGCAATCATAGCTTTCGCATCAACGTTTTCGTCTCGTAATATGAACCAGTGGCCTGATTAGGCTGTGGTAAATACTCAGAAAACGTTTGCGCCCAATCATCCATGCAATTTTCAGACTGATTATGGTCTGTCTTGTGGCTCATGAACCCCGCGGCTAATGATAATTGTGAATGACCTTCCTGACATCCATCATACAGCGGGGTATTTGCAGCTTCTAGCAAGTCGTAGAATTGTTTCGCCTCATAGGTAGGTTCTTCATTAACATGGTCATTACCACTCTGACCATGTTCTTGATCATGATCATGATAAGCATTAAATGGTGTAGTACCATGAAATGCATCATTGACCATACCAGCATAAACATCCCCATCGGTACCATAATCAAATTGTTCATTACCCGTATTAAAATATTGTTCATTACTAAAATCTACATTTTCGTAATGGCTACTAGATCCTGCCCCACCAACATTATAATCCTCTCCATGTTCAGACCATACATAATATCCGGGCATAAACCCTTTACTAAGCAAATGGTCCGACACAAGTCGAGCGGGTCTTATTCTAGTTGCGTTTTTGCATTTAGAACAAGGGCATATAAACTTACCATTATTCCTCAAGGCGAAGTCCTGGTTACTCGCAAAATCGATGAATTGTTGCACTCCATCCAAATAGTCCGTTGATATATTGTTGGTGCGTGGATCGATCCGGTTGTACATCCATTCTCGTGACGAATGCCACATTATTTTTTCTTTCAAATTCCTTTTCCTCCCGAGTATTTTTTTCTCTTTTTGCTCTCAAATATCTTTCCCTCCCGGATATATTTTTTTTTCTCCCCAATTTTTTTCCTCTTTTTTTCCCCCTTTACCGTTTTTTCCTTCTGAATTGTGAGAAATTTGAGAGAGGGATTGCCTCTATTTATAGGCTGAATATTTTGTCACAGATTTGCGATGCCAGAAAATTCGTCACAAATTTGCGACGAATTTGTGACGGATTTGCGACGCCGGCTAAAAGTTAGGTGGAAGTTAGCTGGGAGTTAGGCACGTGTTGGGTGAGAGTTAGGTGGATTATAAAAATCAAATTAAACACGTTGACAACCACTTTTTTCTGGTCGACATTTTTTGCGACGCACCGAAAGAGTCACAAATCCGTTGCTAATTTACGACACCGGAATTGTCGTTGCAAACGTGTCACAAAACTGTGATGCTTTAACGACAACTTGTTTCCGTCGCACATTTGCGACGAGTTTGTGACGGTGTTTTTTGGCGTCACAAATGTGTTACAAACTCGTTGCAAAAGCGTCACAAAAATATGTGACGGAAAAAATCGTCACAACTTGGCGTCACAAATTCTGTGTTTTCTTGTAGTGATGATTTGGGCTGATGTTTGTGACATTTCTATGCATCGATTCAATGGACGTATTGACACGATTGTTGCATCTTAGAAGGTCATATTTTTCCTTGTTATAAACCAGCAACCTCGAGTTTGCGAGGTTATTTCTTGATAAAATTACAAGTTCCAAAATTTATGTTTGAAGCCTCATAATTATATGTCCATTGGGATAAGTGTTGAACATCTTGAAGCTCGTGTTCATACACGAAATTTTAGTAGCATTGATTTCCATCAAGCCGATGAATAAGTTATTGTTCTCCCCATCATTATTGGTTTAGGGTTAGAAACCAAATAATTCTCATCTGAAAGATCTTTGAATGAAAGATCTATGAATGTGCAAAGTACTCCACCAAAGCACTCTATGATGGAACCTCAAAAGAGGATAAGTATATGTTGGATATAAAAGGTAATTAAGTATACAGAGTCATCCGTGAATGATTTATATAAGGCTCAATTTTGTGGACTCTCATGTTAATGAATCAGTTTTTCCAACATTAGGGGGAGAAAGTAAGCAGCTGGAGAAAGAGATAAGTATGTATGAATTATCAATGATCCTCAGACTAGAGTATGTACATTAGTAGTCCAAAAAAAAAAGATAATTAATAAGGAGAGCTTAAGCGTATTAATTGTCAGACGCATTTACTAACCCAAATAGAGTGATAAAGTCACCTATACCAGCTGTATATGCTCCAAATTATAAATGATGTCCAAGAAGGGTGATATCAAACTGCTAAAGAGTCTAAGATCGCGTGAAGCGTGATAGACCTATTTGGTTCCAAATATAATTATCCCTCGAAAAAGAAAAGGAGCAAGAATTGAGAATGACCAAGTCGAGGGAAGAAAGATTTTGAAAAAACTCCAGAAGAGATTGGATGATCTTTTGAAGAGACATAAACATGACAAATGAAAAATTCAAGTACTTGAAAATAAAGAGTTATAACTAGTTATGTCATGTGTGGAATAAGATGAAACCATAAAGCAAATCGACGTCGTAATATGTTTGCATGCAGTGAGCAGTTGATATTATGAAAAGAGGATCATAAGAAAAGTCTATTGAATAGTGTACACAAAGTAATGATTGGCCGAAATAAAAAAGAAAGAAATAGACATATATAATCTCTTGTAGAAATATTTGGACTTGTAATCTTTACACTTGAAGTGTAAAACCAGTGGAAGATAAATGAATCTCTTGGATGAAAGAATAATGAAAAGAGTGAAATTTTGATAAAGACAGGGAATGTTTTATGAAGAGATATATTCTCTTGTGGTGGATGCAATTATTTTTAATATCTTACAAGTCGAACAGTAAGAGATGAAACACTGGATAATGAAATTTATATGCAATCCTTGAAGGATATTAATATGGAGGAAATAATCCATGAAAGATTAATGATATCAAAATTATGGGGTATAATCATGTAAGTGTGTACCCTTGTAAACTTATCAAAAGATTTTGATAAAGTGATTCTTGTTGATCAAGATTATCGAAACTTTGACAGAGTTATCATAAATAGTACGATGATAATATATGGTAAAAGATCACTAGATAGTGATATTTATATGAAAGTTCAGAAGGATTTAAGCTGCTAGAAGCAAATTCATTTTCTATTTTAACAGTCTATACATTGTTAAAAAGATTTGAGAAAATATTTGTTTGAAAATCACTAGAACTCTTGAAGAGATTTCTATATTGTGGAATATATAAGAGGTGATTTGGAAAAATATGATGGAAAGATAAAATTATCTTCAGATATCCCAAATTAATCATCTAGCGAAAAAATGTTATGTTCAAAGATACTTAAAGGATGTTACAGAAAAATGCTCATATATATTTAGTCTTGAAGTACTATACATAAAATGATATTATAGCAATTCAGTGATTTATTTCATGATTGAAATATGTGTGATAAAAGGGAAAGTCAAATATAATATCTTTTAGAAGAGCATGAATATTATGTACAAGAGAAATGTTTAGAGAGTTGTACATATATGAGATTTAGAATTGAAGTCCAAATAAACTAAAATATGTTCTATAAGGAAAAGATGTTATGGACCAGAAGTCCAATGATTTGAGATATCATATAGCAATAAGATGAGTTTATTCTTTAATGTGCTTATAATAATTCAAAAGAGATATCATATATGATCGGAATTCATCTCCTGAAGAAGATGTTTCCGAGGGGGAGAAATATAATGATATGTGTGGATGTACTATTTTTCCCTTATCATAGTTTTTATCCCATAGGGTTTTTCTATGACAAGGTTTTTAACGAGATATCAAAGAACACGCAAATGATAAACACTTACAGAAAAATGTTATCATCATAATGATATGTGAAAGTCTATCAATCTCCCAAAAGAATATCATGCATTAATGATATTGAGATAAACAAAGAGAATGATCCAGATGAATCATCTAGAAGACTGATGAGTTTTAGCAGAATGACGATGTACATGTTCTAGAGGTTGTTCAAGAGAAACTTTGGCAGACTTATTTTCCAAGACACTTCCAAATACTATTTTCAAGAAACAAGTTTGAAGCATCACAAAGATCTCAAGTTATGCACTCATCAGGGGGAGTAGAAGCGCATTGCACTCTTTTTCCCTTAACCATGGTTTTGTCCAAATTGGGTTTTCCTGGTAAGGTTTTTAATGAGACAGCATTCTATGCGCATTAGGATTATTTTTACTATAATGGCATCCAAGGGGGGGTGTTATAACTCATTAGATGGATGCCCATTATAGGCCCAAGTTCTAGAATGTTCTAGCTTGTTCACCAAGTTTTACTTCCTCCTCAAGTATTTGTACTCTTATATAAACTCTCTATTATTCATGGAATAAGACACACCAATTCATATTCTCTTCTCTTCTTCACAGCAATATGTTTATATTTAAGAACCAAACCAACAACTACCAATCTCAAGAAATACTTACAGCAAGTGTTTTCAAGGATCTTGATGAGTTTTTTAAGCAAAGTATATTTTCGAAAAGTTTGCTTCATTGGTTCATTAAACAATCACTTTTTGAGTAGGTGTTAGAGATTTTTTTTTTTTTTTCGGCTAAACTAGATGTTGAGATGTCGCTCGTGAAATCAGTCTTTTTCTTCTTTATTTTATTTTTTTCAACAATATGCGATACGTGGATTTAAATAAAATAACACAATGATACACTAATACAAATCACTAAACTATATGCCTACTTTGATAAATCAAATTTTGAGTGAAACAAACTAGTAAAAGTAAATAGAATCCTGAGTTTTTTTTTTGGGTAATTAGATCTTTTGAATGAAATCAAAGTAAATAAGAAGAATGAGTTTGTGATACACCAACTTTAGTGAATGAGATATGACTTTGTGATTTGTATGAAATCCTTAGGAATATTTCATTGACCATCAATAAGTACATATTTGTTTTAAAAGTTATATTATTATTATTATTATTATTAAGCACAAGCAAAGGTATAAATTAATGTCCGCCACCAAAAAAAATTATAACCCCACCACGAAAAGTTACACAAAGAAACATGCACTTCATCTCATTTTTCTGTACAAAAATATTCTATTTATTTCAATCTATGTGCTAAATTAATCTGGGGATGTTTGAATTGTTCATCACAAGGTTTGGTCATAAAATGGTGGTAGGACTGAAATGTTATATCTTTTAAGTTCACATAAAAAAAACTTTCGATACGAATAGGTTGGGTCGTTATGAGTTATGACGGTGTTTATCGAATCAAATGACAGAAAACAGAAAATTTTAGGAGTTGACCTATCTATAATCTATCAACATAAACATGTGCTCTTCACCCAAATTCTTATACAACCATATAATATATATGAGGAACCATGATCTCACATGGCACCATCTAGCTTTATCAATATTCTATCAACTACGTATGTAAGTACGTACACTTAATGAGTAGTATCTGTATTAGATTAGTGCAACTGACAGATAATTTTACTTGGGGGATTATTCACATATAGATTAAGAAAATGTTACTTCATATGAAATTGTTGTAACTTTTCGATCTAGTGATTTATCACATATAGATTAAGAAAATTCATTTCCTAACAACTTCTTATTCACCTCATATTTGACTAAATGGATGCTACATGCATACAAAAACTCTGTGAATCTAAAACATATTGAGTAGTTTTAGATTTTTCGGCCAAACGAAACTTTCACAATCGTAAGTTTGAGTTTTGTGGGACGTGGTGGCAGTGAGGTCACATGGAGAGCCCACAAAGAAGAGAAATATTTGGTACTCTATTTGTTTTCTTGTGTAATTATAACTATAAGGTATCTATTTTTTCGTTATAGTTTAGAATTTATTCAGTACTTAAATCTAAAAGCATCCAAAGATCCGAAAAGCTAGATAGATGAGTGAACTATTCTCCCAAACACTGTTTCACTTCTGTTTTCATTTTGGCATTTTCTTCTTCGTCTTTGGAATGTGTGCTTCCAATAATCTTCCTTAGTTACCCGTTAGCACTTAGCACTATCATTATAATTTGTTATTAATAGTAACACTTCCATATTACATGTTTCATTTTTCGTCTTGTGACTATCTTTTTTTTCTTTTTGAAAATAAAATGATAATTTTTTTTATTTTATCTTGTGTCGATCTTTATGCAAGAGTCAATATACATAGTATAACATATTGAAAAAAAACAAAGTGATGTAATCGGTAGATGTTTATAAATTTTACCCAAACATTACGTTCAAACTTTAACCTTAACACTTTAATAAACAATAAAACAAAACAAGTTTCTGATAAAGTTTACATATATCATGCATAAATATGTGCTAGTTTGGATAGATAATTTTTTATTACAATGAGGGTAACTATTTACGATCGAATATATACAATACACACGAGCACACAATGATAAAAAATTACTTTAAAAGTTAGATTGAAAAATATCAGATATAATATATTTCATGGCTCATGTTGTGTCAATGGCAGAGCTGGAATCCCACTCGAAGGCACATGCATGCATCTGAAAATTTTCATATGTTTTTGTTATTTTCTTTTTAGCTTTGTGTTCCAACCTTGCAATGTATTTTAAAATCAAACTATTACATTTATAACTCCGTGTTGCTATATTTTTAGAAAAAAAATGAAGAAAATCACTTTAATCATTCACTTCAACAATCTTTTACAAACAAAAAAAAACATTCACTTCAACAATATTTGATTATAGAGGTGAATTTTAAAAAAAAATCATAATTTTGGGGAAAAAAATAAATACGGTTTATGCGTTTAACGATAAGTGATTAGTAAAAAACATATTGACGCTAATCACTGTCACTTTAACAAATTAATCTTTATTGAAAGGGATGGAGTATTAAGTTTTTGATACCAAAAAAAAGATTTGGATGAAAGACAAATTTATTCATTCAATTAAAGTAACAAGGAATTATCATACTACAAATTTGTTGAGTATCCCCTATACACCAATTTCTACAAACCCAAAAGACTTTAAAAGAAAAATCCCATTTCAATTTAATTTAAAGCAATACCAAATAATTTCAAAATACTCAATTTAAAAATCTACGAAATTTTCTTCTTATGATAATAATGATATCAAGATGAGTATGATGATGATATTGAGGATTATGATGTTCTTCTTGGACAATATAAATATCAATTGAATTGATGAGCACTGTGATGTTGTTGCTGCTGTTCAGGCCATGCCCAATAACTAGCCGACGTAGTTTCATCAATTCCATTGAACATATTGCAAAATCCTTGATCTTGATCTTGAACCATCTGGTGATCAATCTGTGTCGAGGTTGTGGTTGTGGTCGTGGTGGCGGACCGAATCGTAGAAGGGAAAAGATCTTTGATCATATTCACATGATTTATGTCTGAATTATTATTATTTTCTGTGCTTCCATTGTTGCTCCATGAAGCTTCTGCTAGTTCTCTCTTGATCTTTGTTGATTCTTTACGGTCTTGTTTCTTCAATGCCACTAACTGTTTGTGTACCAATATCGTTACACGTAAACCGAAATTAGTGGAGAGATTCATTCAAACTTAAATCTATTAATCTGTTAAATAAAAATAAATTATCGTAATGTCAACTCCACAAGCACATGGGAAGTTTACTAATTTAAAATGTATGTACACAAGAATCTTTGTTTAACAACAAAAAAGAATTTATAATTAATGTCTTATGACAAACATCTTTGCGTTGGATCAAGAGCCTGTCACTGATCTAATTGCGTTTCAGATCCTATTGAATGTAGTAGTATAATTTAAAGCCAAAGTCCTAACATCTCTAATTACATATTTATCCATTTGTGTATCCTAATGAATCATATTTCATTACTAAAATTCTAAAAAAATTATCAAAATACATCGGTTTTTTATGATATAGACGACGCAGAACCTAATATTCGTAGTTTAGTGACTTGTTAGTAAGAATACTCATAGTATCTTACTCGAAAATAATAGATCAGCCTTTAGAATAATGTGATGATGTAAAACTATTAGTAGAATTTTGTGTGCGTAATACCTCAGCATGGAGTTTCTTGTTGTGGGCAAGAAGAGAATCATTGTCCGATTTCAAACCATCGAACTGTTTCTTAAGTGAATCATAGTCTCTCTCAAGCTGCTTTGTCTTCCACCTAGCTCTCCTGTTCTGAAACCATATCGCAATCTGCCTAGGCTGCAACCCTAAAGCCTTAGCAAGCTGCATCTTCCTTTCTGGCTCAAGCTTGTTCCCTAGCTCGAAGCTTTTCTCTAAAGCCCTAACTTGCTCTAGATTCAGCCTCTTCTTCTTCTCTCCTAACATCATATGTGACCCATCATCTGATAGATTGTCTTCCTCACCCACCTGGTCTTGATCATTCATGTTGTTTGTCGTGGTTGGGCTTTTTTGAGTTAGATGATGATGATCTGGTACTCCCGTGAACGACATCGATCTGTTCATCATGTAGTTTCCTCCTCCTCCTCCTCCTCCTAAACCAAAAATGAAGACATTTAAAAGCTTTTACCACTTCTTGTTTTTTGTTTACTATAAGGAAATTCAAGGTCGAAACTCAGCTTATATAATCTCTTAACATGTATATTGTTAATTATGTGAATTCTGTAGTAACCAAGAATTCATCAAAAGATTACAACTTTTTAAAATCAAAATTTGGTAAAGTCTTAACAATTTCACAATCAAAGATCTTGAGATATTCTAGTTGTTGTATAAAGAGAGAGAGAGTGAGTGAGAGAGAGATAGTTACCATAGAAGAGGTGAGGAGGGCAAGAAGGGAGAGAGGTAGGGGAAGGTAAGTGATGAGCATTGTCTTCATGGAGTTGCTGAAACATGAATCCATGTTGTGGAAATGCCATCTCCAGTCTCAATCCTTCTTGATTATTAGTAATATTGTTCCTTTCCTCCTCATACATATACATATATATATATATATATATGTATATATGTATTGACAAATCTCAAAGCCCACCAATGATCAAATATCTTTATGAATTGTGAGCTGATCAATCGTTCTAGCTTGGATCAAGAACTTAATGGAGATCAATTGACACAAGTTCTTGAAATTTTCAAGTGAGAGAGAATAAGTGAGAGGAGAAAGAAGAAGAAGGAAGAGATCAGTTCATGGGAGGTTTGTATAGGACCCACCCTTTATATCATTTAAGCTTTAGGGCATATGCTCATCTTTCTTTTGATTTAATATGTATAGGACACTTGGGAAATTATAACTTTAGAAAATTAAGTACCACATGGATCTTTGACATATGCGTACATACATTTTCCACTGCATGTACGTACATACACTGTTTAAGTTTATGTTATTAAGATACAGCTTAGCCTTATACATATATACAATTATAAATCCCAACTAATACATTGATTTAGCATTTTGTAAATAAATTTATTTTTTGTCACACCATTTTAATTATTTTTTTAACATATATTTTATCCTAATAATCACGGTTAGATCTAGAGATTCATCTATAAATTATCTTCGAGCAATGTTTTTGTGTGTGTGTTATATTCATCTTCGAGCAATGTTTCATTAATGATTTAATGATTAGATTTTCTAAAATTTTGGATCTACTGATGTTTATAATTGATTTATATACATACGTAGCAATATATATATGTAATGGTTTTAAGAAGATAAGCATAAAAATTAATAGAAATGATCACAGCCATTACTCTCAATCCTTGAATATAGGCGTAGCATTAGGAAAAATTTCATGAATGCTATTAGTGTTGGACCAGTACGCTCGGAAAAATAATCTATCAAGGTCTTTAACATAACTGAACTATTATCAGGCATGGGTTTTAATTTCAGGTGTAATCAATAATTGATTAAATAGAGAAAATTATATCTCCCGAGTATCGAATTGTAGTCTGTACTCTGTACGTCTAACGGTCTAAGGTTGGCTAGTGCGTATAAATCACCGATTATATATTCTTGAATTTATCAATTTTGTTTTAGCTTTTTACGCACTGTCGCATACATGTATTTTTTTTTTTTTTTTTGCTAACCCAGTTTCCAGACCATCTTACCGTGATCTGACTAGTCCACTGGGCCGAAGCCCGCGACCAAGGATTTTTAAGCCTCCACTTAAGGGCCCCTTGGAACTGGTGGTCTGGGGCGCTGCAGACCCGCAGGTAAATCCGCAGTGGCCGGGGCTCGAACTCGTGATGGCGGGTACCTCAGCTGAGGGTCATACATGTATTAGTTTTCTTAAAATGATTAAATTTTTCATAAGAGTTGGATAATGTATGTAAAATCACACTCATTGGTTTTTGAAGAACATTCCACAGTACAACTTAAACGCATGTGTGTTCTTCTCACCAGGTAAATGCATTCACACCATGCACCGACCTACGCATTTTCTAAGATACCCAAACTTACGTCTTATTATTTAAGTAACAACTATTCATTGCACTGGAAAAAGGGGTAAGTTTTTCTTTTCTAACTTATATTTTCTTTCAGACTTGACCTAAATATAATTATAATCAAACTCTTTCTATTCATAAATAATGGCTAATCCGATTTCGGTTAAGATCAATCAAAAACTAGAATCTAATATAAATAGAATTCGCTTAAAAAAACCATTGTAAACAAACGAAGTAAATAAAGGACAGTTAATTAAAAAGTTTTAGACCAAATTTTATACGATTTTCTTTTAAATTGTATAACGAACTGTGTATCTCATAAACACTTAGTAGAACTTGTTTTTGTTTTGAGATTAGATTTCATACTAACTATTTGATTTGGATCAGATCAATTTGGTTTATCCGAAAATAGAAAGCTCTTAAATATATCAGATAGTAATAGTATACTTGAAATATATCATATATCTACATGAACAATAATTCCATAAATGTTTGTGATAGTATAGAGATTGATTGGCAAAATGATGATTGAGATGCTCTTTCTTTCACTCTACTAAATTTTGTTAGAAAGAGTTTTTATGAGTATCCAAGGTAGATGTGAAAGATAGAGAGACCCACCACTTGTGTTTCCCAATTGTCATATCTATGTGGTGGCTTTCGCAGTATCAAACATATAAACAAATACTATTTGTTGTATTTGTTAGTATATGCCTATATGGTATAGTATATTATAATATAGTATTTGGAATATAAATAAAAGATATGGGTCCTACGATATAGTGCCACAGACCTGTCCTACAACAAGGTCTTTCACATGCTTGTATTGGGAAGATTTGAAAGAGTATTAACACCTATCTATCTATCCCCTTTGGCAATATGCTTTTGTTGCAGAAAATTATTGAAATATTTTTATATATCTATATAAAATTTATAATGTAATATAAAGAAAATATAAATATATGATCTGAAGCTTCTCCAACTAGCTCCACTGCTCCCATGTGCTCTGCTTCCTTCTTCTCTGTGCCTCTTTCTTGGGATACTTCAACTCTCCACTCTTTATTTTCTTTAATATTTAATATTTAGTGGATCTTTTTTCGTTATATAAAACGAATTCGTTTGTTTGGTCCTCTTTTGTTTATTATGTTATATATATTGATTGACCCGGTCATATAGTAATATATTTTCTATCTTCTTTTTTTTGACGTAATATATTTTCTATCCAAATTAACCGTACGTAATGTTATTAGTCATCTTGTTTTTTATCTTGACTAACGGAAGCTAGAGCGATACGTTCGTTTCATGACAATCCCAACTATTATTAAAGTGGCAATCAAAAATATGTAGAACAAGATTAGGTCAGAGACTCAGATTTGAACAAGTATTTTGGTGTATAAAGAAGTAAAGAACATTATCTGAAATTCAATATAAACGTAAGTTGACAGTTCACACACATAACTAACTACAAAACCATTTAGCAAAAAAAAAAAAACTAACTACAAAATCTTTGATCCAAAAAAAAAAGAAGTAACAACTAACAACGCAAAAACAAATTTCATAAAAACCAAAAGCCAATACCTTAGATGATAAAGGTTTCATGTAAAATGTCGCACTTGAAACGAAATTAATATTACTTGATATGACTTCGGATATTGAGAGATTGCTGACTTTGACTCAAAACCTTCTAGTAATTAAAAAAAAAAATCCTTAAATAACTACTCAATATACACTTTATTTAATCTAGAAATCAAATTTTCTCATGTAAACAAACTACTAAGTATGAATTAAGAAAAAAATTCTAATCATTATGAGAATGAAAAATAGACGTCACCTTAATTATAATTTCATAATATGCATGCTTACATTTTGATTGTATATTTTTTCTCTTGTAATGTTCGATCATCATTGTTCATTACATTGATCCCTATTCCCATTTTTGTCCCATGTATTTCTCTCTCGTTCGAAAACCGACTGCATTATTCTAGGAATTGATTTTTTCCATTCATATGATACTAGTCACTTATTATTAGATTTTTCAAATTCAAAGCATATTTGACTATATAAAAAGTCATAATAAATTACAGAAAAAGGTAAATGTATTTTCACATTCCCAACTGTGTTTCTAAAACCTGGGGTTTTACTATTATCATTTTGTTCACTTACATGCCAAAATTTTGATGGTTTGAGCTTACTACACTCTACAGTCTACACATATATTTTGTTATGCAACACTTAATATCATGATGGTTCTATCCGTATATTTCACCGTAGTCTAACAGGCAAATGTGCTATCCTAAAAATATGTAACCAATTGTCATAATTGTTAGAGATTATTAAATGAAAAGTCACGTTTGTATTAAGTCGCGGCCGTGAAAGGGTACGACTCGTGAAGCGGTGCGGCCGTGAAAGGGTACGACTCGTGAAGCGGTGCGGCCGTGAAAGGGTACGACTCGTGAAGCGGTGCGGCCACGAACGGGTGCCACTCGTGAATCAGTGCGGCTGTGAAAGGGTGTGACTCGCAAAGTGGTGCGGCCACGAACTGGTGCTACTCGCGAAGCAGTGCAGCCACGAAAGGGTACGACTCGTGAAGAGGTGCAACCGTGAAAGAGTGCCACTCATGAAGCGGTGCGGCCGTGAAAGGGTGCCACTCGTGAAGCCGTGCGGCCGTGAAAGGGTGTGACTCGCGAAGCCGGTAACGGCTCTGTGTATCCATTGTGATAGTATGGCTGCTTTACATAGAGGTAAAAATGCAATATACAATGAAAAATCCAGACATATTAGACGAAGACATGCCACAATACGACAATTGCTTTCCAATGGAGTGATAGCATTGGATTATATTAGATCAAAGAAAAACTTGGTTGATCCTTTGACTAAAGGCCTACCAAAAGAGCAAGTCGTATTCACTTAGAGGGGAATGGGTCTTAAGCCGATACAATGAGTCACCACTTGATGGAAACCTAACCTAGCAACATTGGAGATCCCATGGTTTAGGTTCAATAGGCAAACTGGTTGAGGAAGACTCACACAAGAATAACATACATTTCTCATTCCTATGAAGGTAAAGTAGGTTTCCGTTGATGTTTAAGGGCTGAATATTTTATTCTTAATAACGTTAATAGCTTTTGTAAAGCGGGATAGAACGGACTATCTTTAATTAACGTTACCTATGTGAGAGTGATGTCAGGTCGCATCTATGAGAATTGAGATGGCTAAATTCTCTAGAGCTCTTATGAAGACGGGATATGTTCAGGACCAAAACGAACACAACCGTATAAACTAGAAATGTGAAGATGAAATATGTGTTTCACTTATTGTCTAGATTTACTATCAAATGTGGTTAATTCAAGACTAAAGTTCATTACCCACAAAGTAAATCCGATAAGTTGTAACTAGGAAAGGTTCAAGTCCAAAAGACACCTTCTTCCGATGCACATTGATTCTATTTTCTTAGAAAGTTATTGAAACTTATTTTCTATTCAAATGTGGGGTATTCTTAAGTTTAAATAGAAAATGTGGGGTATTGTTAGAGATTATTAAATGAAAAGTCACGTTTGTATTAAGTTGATAAATCATGTCTCTTAATTCAAAAGTCACATTCATTAATAATTAAGAGTTATGATTCTTCATGAACATATGTGTTGGTTGAGAAACTCTTAATGTACAATGTATGTTGAGAAAGCACCATTTGATTAACATACCCTTTGAAGTATTATATAAAGAGATCATGAGAAATGATTCAAGTAGAAGGAATTCATTCCATTTGCTCTCTTTTCTCTTCATCTCTCTAAACTTTCTAAGAAACACAAAGTAGAGTTTGCAAGGAATTACGAACGGTGTTTTGTTCGGAATTCGATAGTTGTGTCCTGCAAGATAGACGTCCGCGAAACTACTTACACCGGTAGGGACGAAATTCTGTCTTAGGAGATTGCCACAAGCAAGCCTTTATCATCTACAAGTTATCGTTTCGTGATCGAGAGAGAAACCGTGAAGTTCGTCTTTTGTATTACACATACTTTGTATTTGTACTACACTTCTTTATAATAAAACAATTTCTTCTATTTCTTTTGATTGATCTGCATCTATATTCCTAACAATAATCCGGATTCAAACTCGCTGTTTTAAGTTGTGCTCGATTAAAAAGAAAAAAACTAAGATTACCTATTTAATTATTTACCTATTCACAAAGCTCATATAATTCTTGCTAATGGGCTTTCTCATTCGTGCACATGGGCTGCTACTTTAGCTACTCGACGCAACAACTTCGAGACCCATGAAGTTCTATGGTCTCTCCAGTGTTAGTGTTCATACCTCCGATTATGCGCTCGTCGTTTATTTTCTTCTTTGTACTTTGAAGTTACTCGTGTTGAGATTATGGGCCTAATTATTTCGGTATTGAAGAGACACCATAAATTATTACTCCGACTTGTAGCCCACTAGAACGTTGAAGCCATTAATAGATGTTTGAGTGTGAGTGTGAGTGTGAGTGTGTGTAACAAAGTGCAATGCCAAATAGTTTTACACTTGCAATCAAGAAGAAGAAAAAAAACAGTATATAGTTTTACACTTAGAATAGATTACGAGTTCGTGAAAAAAAAAAATAGATTACAACATTCCAAATCTTCACAAATATCTAGTATTTGTAATAATTTCAAGAAATCTTTGTAATCAAACTTTTTTTTTTAAATGTAAAATTTATTCAACCCGGAAAACTTTTGTTTATAGTGAATGTATTAGTGTTTTTAAGGAAGTGGCGTCAAGAACCAGACGGTCATTTCCTTGTCATAAGAATATGATCACCCAAGTTTCGACCAAAAACCTTTTTTGGTGTCAACCATCGAAATCAATTATGGAGGTGAGATTTTTTTTTTTTTTTTTTTTTGTTAAAGGAGGTGAGATTTATAAACAGTTATTTGCTATTCAACCAAAATGGAATTAGTTTAAATGATTTAAACCGACGATACAAAACCTATATAAATAACATAATAAATGAATTTTAAGATGATCGTTTAAACAAAAAATTCATTTTAAAAAAAAATTGAAGTTAAGTTGGATATAGAAAAGAAAAAAGAAAATATCCTTTAATTTTCGCTTATCTCCTCCAAAACGTCGAGAGTGTGCACATATATACGATCGTTCATCAGTATCGCATCGAAGTAAATTAATTTAGTTTAACTCTAAAGCAATAGTGGTGATCTATATACATATTTTTTCTAACATTGATGGAAACCGTTGATTTTTTTTAGACTAAGCTATTCACACTTATTTAAAAAGCAAAACAACGAGACCATTTGTTCAAACAAATTTACCATTTTATTACTTTAAAAGTTTTGAACCTAACCTCTAAAGGTAGAGTCTGTGACTGTAAGTACTGAGTAATACCATTGATTAAAAAAGATTCAGCTCGCCGACAAGAAGAAAAATAAGATTTCTCTCAATATTGGTTATCAAAATATAACTTTAATTCGATCAATTAAACAAATTTCATGCATGTCGTCGCGTCTTACTCGTACGTATAGTTAGACCCACTTAACATAAACATCCAATACTGTCTTTTTGGAAATCCTACTTCAAAAGCATTATTGATAAAACTTACGATAAAAAAAAGATTAAAATAAATCATTTACAAAAAAATTAAACATTTACGGTTCTATGATCTTAGAAATGCTTGCCAACGTATCCGTGGTAAGGTGACGAAATTTAGTCTGAATGGTGTAAAAACAAAGTTATAATTTTCTTAAAAAAAAAATTAGAAATACGAAAAAATACAAAATTAATTTTCAAGTGGTTCTAATTTTTTGGATTTAGATTTATGGTATATATTCTAGGAGATATGATCTAGAGTTTAATTTTGAATATTAAAAGTTATTTTTTTTTATGATATTTTTTATAAAAAAGCTTAAGTGATATTTTAAAAATATTGTAGTAATTTATGGAAGAAAGTTTATAAATATGGTAGTTTTGAGAATTTTTTTTTTTATGTTTGAGTTTTCTTTAAAACAAAATTACATGCCCAAAATTGGATTTGATTATTTTGATAATCTAAAGGTTTAAGTTTTTCGAATGGTTGATTTGTCTGTAAAATTGATTGGACAGTTTTAATCGATGTAATTGAACAAAAGTTTTTAAGGGTTATTAGGATGTATGTTACATATAATTAACAATCTAATATTATATAAAACATAATATAGTAACTTACTCCTCCGTTTTTTATTAGTTGTCATTTTATGCTATTTTTTTCAAATTAGTTGTTGTTTTACATTTCCAATGCAAATTTATGATTAATTTTTTTATTTACCCTATCTAAATTTCCAATTTTGTCTTTTTGTAAGTACACAGTTTTTTGTATTTAAAAAAATATAAATAATATCTAAATCTTTATCCCTCTCACCCTTCTTTTCTCCTTTCACGCCATTTTTCTTCTTCTCCTCCTTCCCTCCTCTCACGCTAACTTTTCTTCTTTTTCTTCTAAAAACGAAGATGCCTTTCTTCTCATCCTCCGCCTTCTTTTTTATATTCAATTTCGCAATTCTTCTCTGTCAATTACTTTTTTTTGTACCTCGTTATCATAGATCAAAATCTCCAATCGATAATTAAGATTGTGTTTTTTCTCATTCCTTAAACTCCCCACCGTCATCCCCTCTATTGGTCAAACTGAACCACCGTTGGAGATCGACATAATTAACTATGTTTAGAAATCAATATAATAGATAATTATGTATCTTTCTGATAATAGCGAACTATGTATGTTTTTCTATTATGTCAATTATAATAAGTAACTACGTTATGAACGTACGTAGTGAACTATATGTGTTTAAATAAGTAATTATTACAACAACATTTTTATGTGGTCAACTATGTCAAGAAATTAGTAAAGAAGACAACTATACTCTAATCATAGTCAACTATATTTTAAACTGATAATTATTTTGTGACTCTCCCCGACGAACGGCTCTACAAGTATGGTATCTCTAACGATGGACTTAGTATACTTGGACGATGGAACCTCCAAAAAGCATTTCTCCGTTAATCTGCAAGAAATTGTGTTGTATGTGACTCGAATCCTAAACTTGGTGTAAAAACCTTTAAACTATTGACCATTTGGTTAAAGGGGTTCCACTGTTCTTAATGTTTACATTGATTATTATAATTGTAAAAGTATTTTGGTCATATTTTTTATTCTTTCTGTAATTTTCCTAAACATATTTTTATACTTGTTATTTATTTAATTTTGTGTTCCAAAAATAATATTAAACTAATTAATCTAATTTTGATATTAATCCGAATTTGTACATGTCGTTAAAATAAAAATGCTTGGTTATTGTGAATCCTGTTAATCGAAATTTATTTGAAATGGAGTTTTATTATGAAAATAAATTAGGTTTGAAATGTCAAATAACGCGGAAAATGTGGGAAAGGACAAAGAGGTACTACATTGAATTTGAATGGCCTTTTTTGACAATACCGTTAATCAGTGATAACGACCTTAACCGTGATGTAATAATTCTGTTCATCCCCCTTTCTCTCTCTCTTTTTTTCACCTTTTGTATTTTTTTAGGTTATTATTTATTTTTACAAAATCAAAAGGGAAAATCACAAAAAGGAAGCAAATGACAAATTTAGATGTTTCCTTCGTCCAACGGTGGGAACGATTGTGTCGGTAGTTATATATTAAAAAAAAAATGTAGGGTAGAGCAACATTCACTATTTTATGACCCATCAATTTTATATTTGTTTTGAATTTTATACTATATTTTGATTCATGTAGAGGCATAGATTATAATTTAAATAAAATCATGAAAACGTTTTAATACATCGAAGATTTTAAAATTAGTGAGGTTATATAGTACTTTTTTTTAACATAGTTAGATATATGTTACTCCATCAAATACTGGTTTTTAAGCTTTTCCATATAATCGAATATGTAAGAAATTATGATTTTTTCTCAAATTTATTTATCAAAATTTCAAAAAATAATCTGTCCAGTAAAATGTATGTAAAATTTTAGAAGATTGATTCAACATGATTTGTATTGTTATATCTTGAGATAGTTTATGTAAATGTGTTAGATTCAACATGACTTTTATTGTAATTTAAAAAAAGTGAAATCAGAATTGTAATTAAAAAAGTATACTATCAAAATATTGTCTTTCAATTTAAATAAATAAAAGATATATAAATTATATGTAAACGGATTAAAAGTACATAATAAATTTCAATTAGAACACTAAAAATATTGGCGGATGATGATGATATTTAATAGTAAGAATTTTCGTTCGACACATACAAACTAAAGACCAACAAATTTATATTGAATTTCGAAATGCGTTAATTGAACACTTGTATATCGAATATACTAATTCTCAGAATTACTACGATATAATTTATTTTCTGTTTTTTTATTTATCGATTGTAATTTTTTTATCGACCGATTATAATTTTATATTTCATTTATAATTAATCAGTTATAACTATTAGTAATATTTATCAAATTATTATAAATAAACAAATTTTAACAGATAATAATTTAATAATAGATAATATATTTGGTTAGTGTGAAATTTGGTGTTGTGATTGGAGACGCAAAATCTTTTTTGACACTACAACACCAAATTTTGTATAATTGCAACATTAACTTTAGTGTGATGGTTGGAGACCCTTATATTAATAATAATAACTTAGTGCAAGCAAAATGATGAAAGATTAATGTTCACAGCAAATTTCAAAATTTGTAAAGGCGAACAAAGCACCAATATGTGTAAGAAAATAATAATCTTAGTACAAGAATATTTATGAATAAACTGAATAATATACATTTAAGATCACAATATAAAATGGCGGTTAAAATAGGAAGTTAATCGCAATATGATATAAACGAAAATTATTTTTATTCACCTAATTGAGGTATCGAATTTAATGTAGGGCTTCAGTTGAAAGGGACCATATAGGGATCCCTTCGCACCACCAACTTTACTGTAGAAATTTATATTTTGATTCCAAAATCAGTAACTATATAAAAATAAGTACAAGTACAATATGTTCACCGTTTCTCATGCATACCAAATTTTAAAAATATAAATAGAAAAATCAAAGTTGACCTGGGTGGTGTGTCCAGAGCCGTGGCTAGAGATAAGAAGGCCTGAAGCGAAATTAACTTAAAAAAAATTATCATAATTTATATAAAATAAATAATAATCATTTCGTCCACAAAAAAAAATAATTCTAAAATAATATATTTTTTTCTTTTTTTTTGCCACGAAATCACTAACCCTAACTTTCAAAAACAATATTTAAAAAACAAAAATAATAGAAATTTTAAAAAATAATGTATTTAACCAATTCTCTATCGATATATAAGACAACCAAGTTACTCAATATCTCTTGTGACATACTCGAGCAAAGATAATATCTTATCAACTTCAAGTTTGAGAAACTTCTTTAAGCAAGAAATTAGAATTAGAATCGATAACAATATATGATAAGCGATCCATGAGTTCAGATAACAATCCTCGATTATTTTCGTCTCCGATTAAGAAAAGTAAAAGAGATTAAACGGCTGAATATTATCTTAGATTAATTTTCATTTTTGATTATTTTTAACTTTTAATTAGTTAATAACTCTCACATTAAGTTTTTGGTCACATTACTATTATTACTAATAGTAAATCTAATAAAATTATGAGCCTTTAACTAATTAATAATAGTAGATTAAGTAAAATTTTGGGCCTTGAACTTTCTTACAAAAAATTTGGGATACAAGCCAATGTTTCTATAAATTGGCCATAGCCATTGCCCTGGATGTGCTTAGGCGAAATAGAAATAGTCTTTTCTTTTACCGTAACTAATTTTGATAAGATAGTCAAAATGTTGGGGTAATGAGAAAGAAAAAAAGAAATATTGAATGGCAATGAGAAGTTTTACACTTACATCAATTTTCACGAATTTGAACTATTTTCTAAAAGATTTTTTAATAATTATTTGGTTCATAATTTGATAGACAAACAAAACTTAAAATTATAAGGTTATTACGAATCTAGATAGAGATCCATAAAAAAAATGGAAAGTAAGGTTTAAGGGTGGGAATTGGCACATGTTGAGGAGCATATAATGTGGAACATATTAACTTCATACGCTCTCTTTGTCCTAAGATTTGATAGGGTATCAGTGTTACATATGGACGATTCCTGAAAAGAAAAAAGACAAACATTTTTCGTATGTGGGGTTGGTACTGTTTTCAAGATGATGTGAATGGTTCAGTGATGAAGTTTAGAAATCTATGCATTAATCTTTCTCTGCTATACTTCTTATTCATCTTATTGAGAGCATGGCATGTTGGAATTTCTATTCTCTTTTTAAGAAAATAGTTTCTCTAAACCTCACTTTTATTATTAACTCTCTATTTCTCTTTGTTTTGTGATCTTTGATTTAGATCCTTATTTTTGGATACAATAAACCTTAGCCTAGACCTCTTATTTATAGTCTTAGGATTCTAAACATAATAGTAAATTTCTATTTCTTATTGTAGCACTTTCCATTTTTCCTTATTTGCCTTTTCTTCATGATTTCCTTTTACTCCAATTTCCTTTTGCTTGTTTTTACCTTTTCTTTCTTTTCCTTGAATTTCCTTTTTGCTTGAGATTCCTTTTTCTCTTATAGAAAACGAATCTATTCCGACACTCCCTCTAGATTCGTTTGCTGTAGTTTCCATTTTCTCCCTCTTGATCAAATCATCTTTGTCTTCATCCTTTGTGGTCTTTTCGTCTTTTATCTCCATTGCTTTGTAGCAAACTTCTTTGACTGGAAATTTTAGTGTTGACTCTGAACTTGCATTTTGAGTCATTTGTGGTTGTGTCTTCTCTTCCTTTGCTTCTCTTGCTTTTTCTTCAAGTAGCTCCCATTTGATAATGAACTTTTGATTACCTCCTTGAACTTCTATTAACTTATTCCAAGCTTTATCCATGATAACACATGTCTTCTCATCGAATAGAACTTTATGACCTTTAGCCAATAATTGTGGCACACTTAACAAGTTTCTGTCAAGTCCTGGAATTAGTAACACATCTTTGATTGTGACTTTTCCATTTGTTGTCTCCATGCTTATATCTCCTTTTCCTGCACTTATAAGAATTACTCCACATCCAAATTTGATTGGAACTTTGTAAGTCTTGTCTAATCTTGTGAAGAACTTCTCATCTTTAGTCATGTGGCATGTTGCTCCACTATCAATCAACCATTCTCCTTCTTTATAAACTTGACTTGCATCATACGCTGTTGCAGTGAAAGACAATTCTCCAAATCTTTTCTTTGTTTCTTCTTGGTTTTCACAAAAATTAGCTTCTCCTTTGTACTTGCTTTTGCAGTACTTTGCATAATGTCCAGACTTGCCACAAACATAGCATTCCCCTTGAGCTTGTTTGTTCTCATATGGCGTTTCCTTCTTGTTCTTGAAATAACACACATCTTCATTGTGGTTATTCTTCTTGCAGATTCCACACCATGGTGAATTTCCTTCTCTGAAGTAACAATCTTCTTCATTGTGATTATCCTTTTTGCATGTCTTGCACCACTTGTTTGTTCTCTGATTTTGATTTGATCTCTGGCCAAACTTTGCTCCTTTGAATCTTGCATAATAAGCTCCTTCAATAGGTTCATCTTCTGGTAGGTATTTTGCTTCATGTGAGATTAATGATCCTACAAGATCTGTCACAGTAATCTTCTTTAAATCTTTGGTTTCTTGCATTAAAGCTGCTAACCCGGCATAGCTCTTTGGCATTGAGTTTAGTATCTTCCTGATTACTTGATGATTTGTCTTTTCTTCTCCTAGTAAACTCATTTGGTTCACCACCTCTTGTATTTTATCTGTGTAATGCCGAATGTTTTCTCCTTTCTTCATCTTTAGATCTTCAAATTCTTTGTTCAAAGAATCCAACCTCACAAGTTTCGCTTGATCATTACCTTGATAAGTTTCTTGTAACCTTTTCCAAATTTCTTGAGATGTAGTTGCGGAAACTACTTTCATTAGAACCAAATCTGTCACAGCCATCTGCAACAATTGTAGAGCTTTCATATCTTGCATCTCTTTTTCTTTCCATTCTTCTAGTGCATTAGATTTTGCTTCAGGTTTTGTTGCTATTGGCTTTGGTGGAAGTCCTTCCTCCACAATTTCCCAAAGCTCTTGAATTCTCAAAGTAGTTTTGATCCTTGTAGCCCATAGCTCATAGTTTTCTCCATCAAACACTGGAACAGATAGTGTTTGCAAACTTTTAGTCATCTTTCAGCTTCTGCCCAGATTTTGCACGAACCTAGACTTTTCACAAATTTTCACGAACACGAATTTTGCACAGACACGAACTGGATTCTTTTCACGAACCCGGATTTTGCACAGAACGATTTTGCAGCGGAATTAGTTTCGCACGAATTTTGCAAAAAACGTTTTTTTTTTTTTTTTTTCCTTCACAGAATGATTCTGCAGAGATTTAATTTCGCCCGAATTTTGTACGAAACAAAATTACTCAACAGGCAGCACTCAAGACCTTGTCTCTGATACCATGTTGGAATTTCTATTCTCTCTTTAAGAAAATAGTTTCTCTAAACCTCACTTTTATTATTAACTCTCTATTTCTCTTTGTTTTGTGATCTTTGATTTAGATCCTTATTTTTGGATACAATAAACCTTAGCCTAGACCTCTTATTTATAGTCTTAGGATTCTAAACATAATAGTAAATTTCTATTTCTTATTGTAGCACTTTCCATTTTTCCTTGTTTGCCTTTTCTTCATGATTTCCTTTTACTCCAATTTCCTTTGTTGCTTGACTTTCCTTTTGCTTGTTTTTACCTTTTCTTTCTTTTCCTTGAATTTCCTTTTTGCTTGAGATTCCTTTTTCTCTTATAGAAAACGAATCTATTCCGACATGGCATGCATACATAATCGCGCTAAAAAGACAACAGTTGTTTTTATAACATATTAATTTGAGTGGATGAAGATAGTGTCTACACAAATAGATATGTATGTTTTCTCAACATACATAAAATGTTTTTGTAAAGAATGAATATTTGTTCTTTTTCTTTCTTCCTAGTTTTTATCGCGCACCTTTGAAATTTCAAAATGGATAATTTAACAAAAACAAATACTAGGCTCCATCCATATGAAATTGTACACGTAAATTTTGTTAATCTGATTTGAATTTAGAGCCCTTCACATTTATCAATACACTGAAGTAACTTCAACAACATCTGAGGTCCTCCAAGTTTAATGTAATTTGTTTTTATCAAAAAAAAAGTTTAATGTAATTTGGGAATATATATGAGGCAGCTATTTTCTTTTTATAACAAACATGGCTCTACTAGTAATACATAAAAATAATTCTGAAGTATATATATATATTTAGTTTAGATATCGTTGCGGAACTATTAAATTTTCTTTGACAAAAAAATTAAAACTATTAAATTTTAGTTTGAATACACTGTTACGATTAAATAACTATATATTCATGTGCTTTACATGTTAATATATTATATTTATCAGTGGTTACTTAGTACTGATCAACTTTAGAGCATGTGCATTGGAGACACTCATTATGGGTGTCTAAAGTATTTTAGAATTAAATTTAATTAAATTTTATTAGGATGGGTGTCTAAAACCACAAAATGAATCATATATTATATACTTTAAATGGTTTTAGACACTCATTCTAATAAAATTTAGAATTAAATGTAATTCAAAAATAATTTAGACACCCATGATTGGTGTCTCCAGTGCACATGATCCAAAACTATTCATATTACGAAAACTGAAAAAGGATATCTTTAAAAAAAAAATTTTTTTTAAAACTCACACTTATTACTTTCTCAGAAATAGTGTTAATTAACCGCAAAAGTCAAACGTTCATGTTACAAGGTCGACATTTCCTATATTTTCTTAGCAAGAAGTTTCTCGTTAGTTGCTTATCCCATTTCAACCAATTTAACTACTTTACGGTTGCATCCTGTAAATTTACCTTTTAGGGATTTTTATTTCTTTTACGAAAGATTTGCTATAAACATTGCAGTGTAAACTGTAAAGTAACAAATAATAATATTATATGTGGAAGTGATCGAAGTCCACAATTTTTTTAAACATTTAGGGCATCATTAATCATGAATTAACATGTGTCTCATCAATATTAAAATATTATTAATTTTACACATGCATGTTATGTTATGAGATGTCTCAAATATATAAATCATACTGAGACAATTAAAGCCCAAAAGAGACGGAGCCCAATTTTTTTATTTTTTTTAATGGATGAAACACACACTTCATCTCATGGTTAATGATGGCCTTAGTACGCACAAGTTATAAAAGAATATAGTGTTATAGTCACGTCCCGTCTTATATTTACATGTTTAATTTTGTGTGTTTTATACTGTAATATGTACCAAAGTTACTTAATTACTACGCTAATTTATGCAAAATTTGTGGCTCATGATCCCAATTCTCCGACAAATTTAAGTATTAACGTCATTTATATTTCACTTCTGCTCACAAAAGACGACAAACTCCTTTTAAAATTTTGAGTTGATTCATGTTTAAATATGTACTAACTATTTTGTTCTTCCTAAAAATCGCGTTACTTTATCGTGTCCTTGTTGCATTAATAAGCAAGATTCGTGTGATCCTGCGACTTGATGTTTCAACCAAAGAGCTCTTTGTAAAAATAGAAAAACAATTGGTCACACATCTTAGTTTTGGTCGAGGGGTACTCACACATCTTGACTGTAAATTATTACACAAATTTACTGCGAACCGGTAGTAAAATTCTACTAATACATCATTTGAGTATATGTTAGATGAGTTTTATCATTTTTTTAGTCAACTGGTAGACTCAGCGAAATTGTGAGTTAGATTAAGCTTTTTTTTTGGTTGAGAAAGTGAGTTAGATTAAGCTTGAAGGTATTAAGAGCTCAATGTTTTTTTCGTTTGCCTCTACTGGTAGAATAACTAATGATTCATTTGAATTTGATATTTTCTAAAATTTCTTCGATAGAATTTCCAGTTATTATCCACGATTTTAAACGCTCATATTATCTTTAATTTCCTGTGTATTTCAATTGCGTATCAAAATCAAGTTTTTTGACTATTTGAAAGAAAAAAAAATCGGATCTCTTTTAGTTATAACAGCAGTCTAAGACTAATGAATTTTGTTTGACTAAAACAAAAGATAAGATACCTCTTCGTTTTAAAATAATATATAAATGTAACAAGCCCTACAATTTGGAAATTTTTGATTTAAAAATAAATTTATGTTTATCATCAACTAAAATCTTATGTGTGTGCACATTACATTTAAAAAAAAATATACAAAATTTATCGACATTTTCATATGTCCGATGATTAGTTTAATTTCGGTTAGAGACGATTTTCCAGTTATCCTATATCGATATATATATATATATTGCATTTGTATAACAAGGACATACAAATGGACAAAGATACATAATAGAGAAGGAAGTAAACTAAATAATTAGCTGATATGTGATTTATTATATTTAAAGTTTGCATGCATGATGTTAAACCAAAACAGGGTACTCAAGTATAAACCCTAACTACGTAGGATTGTAATTAATTTATAAAAAAACATGCAATAGATAACCTCCAACCTCTCAACGAGATTATATATAATTATATAAAAAAACACAACTAATCCATATATATATATATATATATGTATATTAGTTATTCATTTATCAAGCTCCTAATAATGGCTGCTTGTGGGCTATTAGGATCAATGGTCTCCAGAAGCTGAGACAATCGATCACTGAGGTCATCGGCTTCTTTGTTCAAGTTTCTTATGTAGTTGCAAGTCTCTTGTAACACTTTCGAGGCTGATACCTATATATGTTTAAAAAAAATGTACATTAATATATAGTCAGAATTCAAAATTACTCCAAGTCTTAGCATGAAATAATGATGCGTGTTAATCAATAAAGTGAAAAATATTTAGACGCTAATTGCTAGACTTATTGCATCATGCATTGCTATAAAAAAATAAAGCTTAGGATAACTGCTCATAAGTTTTAAATGTTGTTCGACAATTAAAGCAAAATCTAACCACATTATTTTAGAACTAAGAGCAAATCTAAGTGGTGAATGGGTGATGTGTACTATAAGAAAACGATGCTTCCATTTATAGAAACGGCCTTTCTCTTATCTTTTTTTTTTCCTAGAGTTTCGTCCTTTTCTTGTTTTATAGAAACCAAGATAACTAAATACATAAATAGGAAAACAAGAAGTCGGTACTGCACATAAATGTATTGAATTGATAGTCCGCGAAGCAAAATAGTCGTCCCACATTCAATGAAATTAATCAATAATATAAGAAAATTTAATTAGAAGCTTAATGCTAAAGTTAGGGGAAATATGTTCCCCTCTCCTCGAAGTCCGGTTAATGGTCAAAAGTCTTTATAGAAACTTCAAATTGCAATCTCCCACACGTAATTACTACATATGATTATAATGCACTATTCCGAAACGTTGTGTATCATGTGAGTTTCTCTAGTAAACATAGTAACTAACCCTAAAAAAATACTATCATCAAATTCAAACTAATTGTGTACGTAATTACAATTTTAGAGTACATGTACATATACAGAAGATTATATATAGTAAATTTTTAAAGAAGATGTTTTTACCGTGTTGGAACGACGGTTCTGGCGAATCTCTGGAATAGACTGTCGGAGTTTTGAGATGAGATCGGTAATTTGGTCATCGCTAATTCTTGATGATGCTTGTCTCGACCTTCTGCTAGACGACATTTTGATTTGATTTTTTTTTTAAAATATTTTTTGGCTATATGTGAATCCAAGAAAATACTCTCTTTTCTTGATGGCTTGTGGGTTTAAAGAAGAAGTATAGTTTGTGTTTGTCGAGAGAAAGGGAGAAGAATGAGGAAGAAGAAATTGTGTTATATAGAGGGGCTAGGACCACTTCGAGAGAGAAAGAGAGAAAGAGAGAGAGAGAGTAATAATACAATAAACATAAATAGGGATGTTGTATACGACGAAGACAAGTGCATAAGCGAGAGCAGTGGCTTAGAATTGGAGTCTTGGATGCAAGACACGTGAATTATAATTTATCAGATTGTAATAAACATATATTTAAATATATTAGTTAAATTAAAAGATACAGTAAAACCTCCATAAATTAATAATCACTATAAATTAACAAAATCCTCCGGTCCCGATTCGGGCCAATGTAAAAATTAGCAAAATTCAATAAAATGATAAGATAATAATTTTTCTGAAACTCCTATATAAAATATGGTCCCAATAATAGTATAAATTAACAATTATATATAATTATGCATATATATATATAATAATGTATAAAACATAGTTTTAATGAGTTTTGTTTTAACTTAAAAATTAAAATCTCATTAGATTTTATATTTAACTTTATGTATTGCATCAAAAGCTTTTTTTTTTGTCAAATCATCAAAGCTTTTATAATTGTTTTTCGGCCTTTATCATAAATTTGTGAAAAGTTCTAGACAAAATAATTGATTCTTTATACATAACTCTTTCTAAATGTATCAATCGACATTAAAAATAATAACCACGATTTCTTCTAAATTTTATACATAGTATACCATTTTAATTTGATCATCTATTATGATAATAACATCCACTCTATTACGATAATATAAATTTTTAACCAAAATTTCATGTCATTTTTTGTAAATATATTAATTAAATTACATAGTATAACACCTTTCGAAATAATAAATCAAGAGAAATATTGCCTAAAAAAGATTTCTCTTTATAAACTAATAAATATTAATTTATCGATATATCAATATCTCTCTTAATTTATAGAAGTTTACTGTATGTAGCATAACTATAACTGATTTTGAATTACCTGGGTAGGTTAGTGTGGTTCTGAATTGTCTTGTGGATCTAGAGTAGAGATCAATTTTTTCACATTTGGAATTGTCTAACCATATATACCTATTTGGTCAGTCATAAACTCATAATTATATTACACTTTAGATTCACTAAAAAATCCGGTAAAATCACTACATTTATTTTGGGGAAGTTGGTCGAATAGTAAAAATCAGGATCTTTGTCTAATTAAAAAAAAACATAACATGTATTAGATTCGTTTGAGCCTCTACTGAGGTGCTAGTTTGTGAGAATGTTTCATTAGTTTTTTAGAGCAAAGGACCACAATCCATAGTTTTCAGAATTTGTAATTGTCATGTGAAATCTGTCATTATCATAAATAAACAAATATTTACAGTGGGAAATGATTTCTGATTTCAAATCAAACAAAAAATAAAATATCATCATTTGATTTTATCTGATTATAATAGTAGTCGTATAAGAGCATCTCCAACCCTTTACTCTTTTTTTTACCCTAAAATAAAATAACTCTAAAATAGAGTTGTGTTTCTCTCCAACCCATTACTCTATTTTTCACTCCAGAAAAATATATAATTCTAATTTTAAGTAATACTTTTTGTTTATCACAAATTTTACCCAACTATTTAAGTTTGAGTAATAACATACTATAATTACAATTTTATTTCAATTAAAGTTATACTAAATCATATTACTAAACAAAGACAAATTTATTTTGAGTAAAACATATTAAACATGCTAAAATAACAATATTATTTTGTTATAATTGTTAAACTATTTTTTTAATTTAACCAACTTTTTTCGTTATTATTTTGATATATAACTTATTTTACTTTTCAAAACTGTTTTATATTGTTATTATGAATTAATCAACTTAATAATTAGAAAACTTATTTTTCATAACATTGTTTTAATACAAAATAAAAACATATAACAATTAAAGGACTATTATGTAATTAAAAAAGTTCAACTCTAGTAACACTATTTATCCCTCTATTTTAGAGTTGAACTTTTTTAATTACATCCCTCTATTTTAGAGTGGGATATAGAGTAGAGTTGAAGATAATTTTACTTTATAATAGAGTTTAGAAGAGAAAATAAAGTGGGGTTGGAGATGCTCTAACGCTTGCCTATATATTTACTCAATATATATATAATCATTGATACGTAAAAGTTAAAACCAAGAAGATTTTGTGTATCAGTTATAGATACGGGTAAATAAAAACAATGGACTTAGGTCATTTGAGAGGAACGTACGGTATCTATCCTAAACCAGTAGGGGCTATTCCTACCGTCCAAGCTCTATCACGTGTAACTCAAAAGTGTATGCTTACGACACTTACTTATATATAACGCCTAAATGGATATTTTATCAAATCACCGAGCCCAAATACTTCGGACTTGTTACAAGATAGGCGATTTCTAAACTAGGTAGCAATAGCATTCGTCAACATGTGAGTGATTCTGCATACATATTTCCTTATTTATTAGTGTTTTGATTTTTCCGAGTTATATAAACACATGGTAATAAATTTTTGGTCATAACAAATTTTTTGTTAGATTTGATTTGACTTTTTTTACAATGTCAGCTGCACTATTTCTTTTTAAAAAAATGTTATCGCATGTATAGAATCAAATGGATACATTTTTGTTTATCAAGATATGTATCATAATGGTTTATGCTAATGTTGTCGATGTATCACTATCCGACTTATTTAAACTCATATATTGCCAAAACTTATTATGATATAGCAAATCAAATATGCATGGTAACGAAAAGAAATAAGTCATCTAAGATAGAGACTAGAGTAACTAATTATAGGGTAATATATATATACGTACAGTAGTCACGCGAGGTCACATGCAAATATATGAATGAATGATGTTATGATGAATAGGTAGATGCATGAAATTAGAAAACAATGAGATGGTGTGATGAATTGGACATTAAAGAAAAATGTTTGTTGATGAGCAAACAAAGGTGGGACTATTTATGTTTTAAGATTTGGAAGTTAAATTGTTATAAACAGAAACAAGTTTTAATAACCTCCCATGTGATGATAGGACACTCTTTTTCCCTCTAATCAGGGAGCATCCCCATCCTTCACGCCCCCTCCCACATGACCTTTTTTTAATCTTTCTGTATTGTGTTTTTACAGTATTGAAAATAACAATATCTACGTCGAGAAGAAGGTTATTATGTTTGTTGTTGTATCACATCCATATTCTAATATGAAATAATATTACGAGTTAAATGTTATTTAAAAAGTTCCATAGTGCTATAATTTTTTACATAATACATAGGTTATATAGTGTTTATTGAATAATTCCGGGTGAATTAGGTAAATACTGTAGAATTTTATACATATTTAACATCTTTATTTATATTAAAGTTTTTAAAGTCAAAATGTAGCCAATAATCAAGCTTTATTGACTTAAAAGTTCTATAAAATTTCTAAAACACTCACAACCATTTGATTTGTTTTTGTTTTTCTTCGACAAAAAATTTAAAACCAATAAGAGTCCCATCGGACTCATGTTGTTTTGATGATATTAAATATTAATAATACTCCCTCCGTTCTTTAAAGATTGATGTTATAGAATTTTTTTTTGTTTTCTAAAGATTGATTTTTTATATTTTCTATGCAATAATAATGATAAATTGTAGATTTCAAGACATATTAATTGGTTTTATTGGATTGTCATTGGGTCAAACTTATGGAAAATTGTTTAATACAAAAACCAATGCACTTTTAGTCAAACATTAACGTGTTTTCTTAATATGTGTGAAAACTCTAGAAAATCAATCTTTAAGGAACGGAGGGAGTATTTGGTATTATTATGTCAATTCTCTAGACACTTCTACTGACTGATATCCCAACTCTCAAGGCATTGGATAAAAATATCCAATCTAAGTCCCAATTCATTGGATAAAATTATTTAAAACTTCTGGATAGTAGGCAAAGATTGTGAATCAATATGTAAATCATGATTAGCTTTTTACTAAGATTTGAGCACTATTTAACATGTCAAATAGCAATGAACCTTTGAATCTTGATTATAATTAACTATCTTTTTGTGTTTAAGTTTTTATAGATATGAGAAAGGCCAAAATCATCAAGAGTGGGACGGGTGCTCTTGGAAATGTAGACATTGATTGTGAATGCTTGTCTTCGTCTGTTTTGTATTCTAAATGTCTATCGAATATGAACCACCAAAAATATTCTTCTTCGTTTTTTCTTTTATGTTTATGTCTTGAATTTAAATTGTAGTAGGTTTCTTGTAACCAACGACACATACATGACACATGTTGGCTAATTAAAACTTTTATTGGCCCACGAAAATCAATATTTCAACCTCGTTCGTCCGGCCCTCTCAACTCGACAAGACCAATTCCTTTCTTGAAAGACTAAACCCTAATCGTATCCGTTAGTGGACTAATCCGGTTTAATCCAAATATTTCAATCAAATTTTCACAGCTAATGTTTGATCCATTTGGTTGATGATGGATTACATGGCATAAAACCAAAAGAGATTTTCTTTCATAACAGAGTAAAATCCATAAAGCCACACTCTACTCAAATCACTATAGCTAAAGCTATCTTGGCCAGACTTGTCCATACACATCCTTCTTCGAGTATCCTCGGTCCCATGACCATGGAACATCTGAAAATCACAGTGAACGATAAGCACCCGCAAAAGAAATAAATGATATTTATTGGATAATGAACGCGAAACAAAAAAAACCTTCGGACGTGTATGGCTTGGGAGGAAGTTGATAAGGAATTGGTAACGAAATTAACTCAGTCGAATCTCGGTCTCCTTTCCAAGTCATTGTCACTAGCTTACTCATCTTCTCTACCTCGTGTTTTGCCTGCCAACATAACGTAGTTTTAGAGGGAAAGATCAAAGTTTGGGTTTGTGTTTAGGAATCTTGGATCATTTGTTTACCTTCATAGTACTCTGGTTGTTCTCCGTGCACGAAAAATTACAACCTTGTGTTTTTATTGGAGATGGTAAGAACAAGACGCCCAACTAACAATATTACAGTGAATGGAATTTGGTTAGTAGTTATTAAAGATCTAAGACTTTGATGTGCACAAAGAATTTGTTTATTACCTCATAGGAACGAATCATCAACTGGGAATTGTTCTTCTGAAGTGCTCCCCATGCTGCTTTGCTAAGGTTCGATGAGGTTAGCAAGAACCATCTATGGAAGCAAAACAGGAACGTTGATCACTAATTTACACTTTCTGATTAAAAAAGGCAACTAAAGATTGACAGTTTATGAACTTTACGCAAGGTTCTGGCCGCTGTAACGTGTGAACGTCTTTATATGTGGCATTGCACGACTGTAAGATTAAGAAAGATCAGAATTGAAAAGTAATCATAAGTTTAAGTTCGTAAAGGTTTGGCTTCCTAAAATTACCCGCGAGCACTATGATCTGCTTTCCATTTAGCCCAATACTTTTTCAAAAATGGTTTCTCTACGTTCTTCAATGGGCTCGGAATTGCATTGCCAGCAGCATAACCCTTTGTTTAAAGATTTCACGGTTTAGAAACAAAATCCATAAAATAGAAGGACAAGATGTAATCTTTAAGAAACTTTGTTCGGATTACCTCTAAAGAACACCTGACGTCTTCTACTGTAGGCCATATTATCAACGGATCCCCGGGACCGAGAGGAGTTTTGTCCTCTGTTATACCAGAAGACAAAGAAGCTCCAAATTCAGTCAACCACTTCTCGTCTAAAGAGCCAAGGGAAGAAAACTGCAACATGAATTTCTTGTAAAAGAAGTCTTTTTAATATGCGATGCAGTTGCGGGAAAAAAAGAAGCTTGGAATGGAACACTACCTGATAAACTAATGGGGATCGGCGAAACTCCCTATCGAAAACACATTCTTGAAGAATCGTTCGTAGCTTCATGTGTCCCCATTTCGTCAAGTTCGAACCAGTATGGTATCCAGGGACTGATGAAATTAATCGAACCTGAAAATGATTGCATATCTTAGTAAACAAACAACACATACACAAATCGGCCAAACGTTTTAGAGGAATAGAAAGTACCGTAGCATCAGAATAATCAAATTTCTTGAAGAAGGCTGCATTAATCTTGACATTACCACGACCAGGTAAGCTTGCGGTGAACTCAGGCCACTTAAGAACAGTGAGGTAATCGATAAGATCACCTTCGAATCCACAAACTTTAGGTGGATCTTTGTCATCATCTTTCCAAGGGAAATCTTGCATCCACAAACCTTGGCTTTTGTTGTTCCAATCAACATGTATCAGATTCGCAGTGTGGACTACAACTCTCACTCCTCGAGGGTAGACGAGAAATATAGCCTTTGAATGGTGTGTCCCGAATGAAATAGGTAACCGAGGCTTATGAAGAATCCAATTAGCTGGCTTCTTCCTCTGTTAAACAAAACAGAGAATGTATATTTCGGCCTATCATTTAACATCAACTAGATGAAATTCGTAAACATGTCACAACAAACCTGAATATACTCTTGCCTACCATCACCTTCTCCATGAATAACCATAACCTGGGGAATATTGGCTAGCTTCGGACAAGCTACAAACAGATATTACAGTGAATCGAATTAAGTTAACGCAAAACTACTACTACGCCCATAAACGTACACGAAAGAGCTAATCATTTGGACAAACTCAACAAAGAAAATATGTGCAAACTCACCTGACATCAACCAGTCTATATCAACCATATAATTCGATAGGATCACAGTAACAACATCTCCCTGTCATTACAAAATATCTCTTTACTCAAGATATCTGAACAAACCATATTAACCAATCTATTTGCATATAAACTAACCTCAATAACATCATTAATGGAAACACAAGAGGTATTAGCCCAATTAGGCAATCCATTAACATTCAAAAGCCGAAAAGTTGAAGGTAACTTCTCATTAGACGGAACAAATCGACGAATCGCCTCTACATCATCACCATCTCCTTGTGTATCACCCTATAACAATTTCCATCACATCAAAACAAACCAAATAAAAAGCTGCACTCTTTAGCTAGACCAAGTAAGTAATAAAAACCTTTCGAGCTTTCTTAGCAGCTCTTTCACTGCCATTGCTATCAGAAGGTAACAAAACAAGCTTAAAGAAATGATGACCAGGGATCAATTCAATAACATCATCATTAGTTACTGAAACCTCTTCACGAGGGTTTACTTTCTTCCTCTCTCCGTTGCCTGAAAACCTAACAACCACCGGATTTGTTCCTTCCTAAACCAACAGAAAAAAAAGACTCAAACTTTAAGAAAATTGCGATTAAAAGTTTGGATTTTTATTTCGTTTGTTGTTTGATTTACCACAGATAACGAAGCTGAGCCAGAAGTGGAAGTGGTGATGGTGATTTGTTTGCGGCTAAGTCGCTTATCGGCGATTGAAACGTTGCCGCGACCGATTGTGTTTGATCCTTGGGATAATGTTATCCTTGGTGATGATTCGTCTTCCTTTAAATTTGCTTTTAATGGAATCAAATACGCAACCTGTAACAGATACAGAATCAGAGGAAGATTTTATCAGTTTTCGGTGATTGGAAGAAGATGGAAATTAGGGTTTCGTTTTCGAATTACCTGAGAGAGTGCCATTGACGAAGACTTGTACAAGTGTTTCTGAGGTTTGGTTTGTGAAGTGTACTGAAGAAGAAGAAGCAAAACGCCGCGTTTTAGCAACCACCACATCATCAAAATGTTGTTTTGATAATAAGTTTAGTACTAAAGAATTGTTGTCATCAAAGTCTGGGTGGTGTAGTCGGTTATCACGCTAGTCTCACACACTAGAGGTCCCCGGTTCGAACCCGGGCTCAGACATTTTTTCCCGTTATTTTCAGTATTCCTGCATTTACACGTGTCATCAGCAAAGAGAGGCTTACGTCATCAACTTGTTACGGGCAAGGATTACTCTTTTACATTTAAACTCTCAAGTCTCAAATCAGCTGTCTTTTTATTGTCTAATCCGGAGGAATTGTATGTATATAATTAACATTTACAAATCGAAACTATTTTAAATTTATCACGGAGCAAACCAATTTTTTCTTAAAATTGGAAAAAAAAAAAAACAAATCGACCAGACCATATCATACCATACCAGTTTTCTATAATCTATTTTACATAATCAATTCGTTGAGATGGGATATATTATATGATTCTTACATGTTTGTCAATCTCTGAGTGAATAGTTGATGATAGACTCCTTAAACATTTGGCTCCATATTTTATTGTTATATGCAAATCCATCTCATGAAGTTGTATATAAACTCCTTAATTAGATGCTTGCATCTTTGTTTTTTTGGGTTCGAAGATGCTTGCATATATTCTATTTAAACATTTTTGTAAGTACTTAACATATAAAAATGGGATCTATAAACAGCTATCTCAGCATTACGTTGAGATGTTACTATCGAATCAAATGAGTGTGATTGGACGAACTTGAAGACTAATACCGGACACAATAATTGATGTGGTGAAGTCCAAAGATTAGACAATATAGTTAAGTTCGAAGCTTTTGTAAAATACTGTCAAACTGATATTAGTTAATTATGTTAAATTTTTAAGTTGTATTATTTTCTCCTACCGTATATCATTGTCACTTGGTCAGTTTAGAAGTTCAATTTCACAAGCAAAACTGTTCAACTTTTAATTATCCTCCACCTACCAGCCATTGTCTACATGTAAATTAAATAATGTGGACGGCTCGTGTTGCATTTTTGAAGTTTTTTCTTGTGGTTTGTATGTCAATTTCATGTTAGTTATCAACAAATTACTATTATTATTTCTCAAGCAATTTCTTTATTCACTATGACATCTAATTGACGAAAATTTCCTATAATTTCCAAAATTCAATAACTCAAATTTGTGTTCGTTTTTTCTTTCTTGTTTAAAATAATTTGGCAGCCTTTTTCTGGTGGCAGTAGTAATTAATATACATCAAGCAAACCAATAAACCATAAACAAACGAAACTAGATATATTCCACAAATTAGTATTGATAACTCAACAAAATTACAAAATACCTATCATAGTCGACCACATCGTGGTCTTTCAAAAGTCAATGGTGTGTAACCACGAGCTCTTATAATAGGTTACAATGATTTAACTTAAAACTATATAGTATTTCCAAGTTTTGTGACATTATTACATAAGTTTGTTTACGTTAGTATAAATAACAACACCGTACTCTCAATTAGTATCATCAAAAATCCATCGAAAGAATATGACTACGTTGAAGATGACTATCTCTTGGTTCTTCTTCCTTCAAATATTATTTTCCTTGCTCTCTTCATTTGCTCCAACTAATGCGCAAGGATTGAAAGTTGGGTTCTACAACAACGCATGCCCTAAAGCCGAGCTTATTGTTAAGAAGTATGTCTTCGATGCGATGAAGAAGGATCCAACACTTGGAGCTCCTTTGCTCAGAATGTTCTTCCACGACTGTTTTGTCCGAGTAATATTTTTTCTTGACAACCCTAATTTCCAATTCGTCATTTTCGATATTTAATCAATCTAATTATTGGACCATGATGTTTAGGGATGCGAAGGGTCGGTCTTGCTAGAGCTAAAGAACAAAAAAGACGAGAAGAACGCAGTGCCTAACCTTAGTCTTCGAGGGTTTGAGATCATAGACGATGCCAAAGCAGCTCTAGAAAAGGAGTGTCCAGGGATTGTTTCTTGCTCTGATGTCTTGGCACTTGTCACTAGAGACGCAATGGTTGCGGTAAGTATACATGATTAGTATCAAGTGATAGTGTTCTAGTATTAGATCTGGCTCACGAGATCTTTCTTACACGTTCTCTTTAATTCTATTATGGAAATCACATGGCTATAATAGACTATAAATAAGGTTGTATACACTATTCTATCCTATGTATTTTTAGTGACTATATTATATCATGGTTTAATGTTGATTTAGTTCTTTGCTTCAGTATCTTGGCTTGTATTTAAGCTTAATTTTGTACATCATTTACGTCTAATGAAGGTTTCTATGTTTAATACAAAATCTGAAAGATACAGAATTCATCACTTGATTGAACTACAATTTTAAGAGATTAGTTTAGATTCATGTCATGTTTTTATCGATATTAAAGAAAATATAATCCAAAAGTTTGCTATATTTATGTGAATCAAATTACTTGCAGCTCAATGGACCGTCGTGGGGAGTTGAAACGGGAAGAAGAGATGGTCGGGTTACAAACATCAATGAGGCCAATTCGAACTTACCATCACCATTTGATAATATCACTAGCCTTATCAACCAATTTAAATCCAAAGGCCTCGACAAGAAAGACCTCGTTGTGCTCTCAGGTATATTATAGAAAATTCATAAAATATACCAGAACATTGCATCAAATAATTATGAGTAACAAACAAGATAATCAGATAAAAACTCATGAACAAAGAAAAATATTTGATATTGGGTGTTGTCGGGAGTCCTCTAGAATTGACCAAAAAAATCGAAAAATCAGTGTCAATCCAAGTTTTTCATATAAAAAACGATTAATTTTAAATATCATGTTTTGGATAGTAGCAGCAAAACTAGCTGACTAAATCACTTCCGATTCGATATTCATAATTCTCGAATCCCTGGTTATAGAAGAAGAAGAAATAGTCATTCTCAGTATATACTTTTACATTTTGATAGGTGGACACACGCTTGGAAATGGACATTGTCCTCAAATCACAAACCGGCTCTACAATTTCACCGGAAAAGGAGATAGCGATCCAAACTTAGACACGGAATACGCAGCCAGTCTCAGAAAAAAATGCAAGCCTACCGATACAACGACGGCTCTGGAAATGGATCCAGGAAGCTTCAAAACATTCGATGAAAGCTACTTCAAGCTTGTGTCTCAAAGAAGAGGATTGTTCCAATCTGACGCAGCTCTTTTAGACAACCAAGAAACCAAGTCCTATGTTCTGAAGCAAAAGACAAGTTATGGGTCTACTTTTTTTAAGGACTTTGGAGTCTCTATGGTGAATATGGGTCGCATTGGGGTTTTGACAGGTCGGGTCGGAGAAGTTCGAAAGAAGTGCAGAATGGTTAATTAAGTGAATGTTGTGAAATACTACAAATTATATCATACGATGGAGGTAAAAATGTGTTGTGAGATACTATAAATTATATCATACGATGGGAAATGTGTATGTCACTAAGATGTTTTCGGAAGATTGTGATTGTTAATTCTGATTGTTTTCTTGATAGATGTACGAGTGATTACATAATAAAAAGTAAACATAATTCAAATATGAATAGGTAGAAACCAGGATTTTCAAGATATGCCACGTTTGAGATGTTATTTTCCAAAAATGCCACGTTTGAAATGTTATCTTTCAAAAATGCCACATTTTAAAAATGTTTGCAGAAATGCTACTTTTTAAAATATCAGTTACCAAAAATATCATTTATGTTTGGGTTAACTATGTTATGTTATGTTATGATTTAGTTTTTAGGGTTTAAGGTATGTTAGTTACAAAACAATTTTTAAAATTTGAAATCTTAAAGTTTTAGGGTATAAATAATCATTAATGTGTGACATTTTTGCAAACATTTTAAAATTGTGGCATTTTAAAAAAATGTAAATCAAAAATGGCATTTTTGAAAAAGGTAATTTAAAAGGAGCATTTTTGATATTCCCCCCTATGAAAAACTACGTGTTCAGATATATGTGATAACACTTTAATTATAAACTCAAATAATATAAAAAAATGTAGGAGAATTAAAAAAAAGTAGTTATTCTAGGAGTTGTTTAATATCCACGTCTTCAATCGTATTTTGTTTATCTCCATGAATTATATGATTTTGTTTCCATTTTTGTGATAATTTTTAGTTGGTTATAAAATATTAAATGAGAAGAAACAAAATTCCAACTAAATTTCAACTAAGATTCTAAAAAGGTTTTTTTTGAAAAATACACTATTTAGGTTTACAATTTTGAAAAATACCCAAATTCTCATATTTTTTGAAAACTAACTCTTTTCTAATGTGATACAACTTTTTAATCCTCATTTGAATTCTAATTACATCTAAGATAAATCAAATAACATTAATCTGAATTTAAAAATTACACATGTACAAAAAAAATACAATAAATAAATTTGAGATCATTGTTTCAAATTGTATTTTAATATTTTAAATTCTTATAAATAAATCTATTGGAATTGAAATATTTATGTTCTCGTAAATCTAAACAAAATCACTAATAAAAAAACATCTTGTTAATTTTTTCTTATTTAATGTTCTTCAAACTTCTAATTTTTCCTGCTACAATAATTGGTCTCCAGCCACCAAATCTTAATATTATTAAAGTTGACATTGTTTTGTCGAAGAAAATGTCAGAGATGGTTATAACGAGTGTTACCGAAACCATATCATCTTATATTTCTTGTCGTAGTTTCATAGTTAATGTCATATTTACTTTTTCGCTATGACTTATTGCGTATAAATTAAAGAATGAGATAAAAAAAAATTTGTTTCAATCATCAAGTTAGATTTTATCGACTGACATAGTAGAAGATTGTGTACACTTACTAAGTTAAAGCTAAACTATTCTCATTCTATATTTCACAAAGCATATTTGATAATTTGACCATCATACGACCTTCATATATTTAATTTTTTATATATATTTCAAGTTTATGTATAAGATGAGTTTTTCAATTATTTTGATAAAATAAAAGTAACCATTTAGTTTGTTTTTAATTTGATTGGTTCAATTTTTTAATACATATGAAAACAAAAAATTCTAAATGATAGGAATATTGGATTTTTTATAATAATTATTTAAAAAGTAATAATGGAGATTTAATATTTGTTAAAAATACCTTGTTGTCAATTTAAAAACGTTTTTTATATTTAAATATAATGTTTTCTATATAAAAGATATTTTCGTAAATTTATATTTCAAAAAGTGTAGTTTACAAAAACAAATGAAAAGAGAGTATTTCTCAAATTTGTAAACTCAAATACGGAATTTTTCCAAATTTCCTCTCCTAAAAATTAGACTAAAAACTATATTGATTCAAACATAATAGAAAAATGAATACTGTAAAAATAGGTGACAAAAAATTAATTAAAAATTAAATAACAGAAAATTAGTCATTTCTTTTCTATTTCACGAGAGATTACCGGATCATCTTCTTGTCTTTTCATCTTCCTCTCTCTCGTTTTTGTTTTAATTTCTAATAAAACCTTTGATTCGTTCGTTCTCATCAAACACAAATCTACAGTTCATGTAACTATGTAAGTCTCTTCTCTATTGGTGAAGTAGATTTGGTTTCTCTTGTTTAGATTTTTGTAGGTGTTTTATGATGTTTGGATGATATTTTTCGCCACGTCCATTGTCTATATTGTTGAGGATTGATCACATGAGAATTGCTTTGTTATATTTTTAACTAAGAAAACCCTGAAGAAAAAAAAACATATTAAAATCACAACAAATCTCATGAAACTCACTACTTAAAACATTTCCAATAACACTGGATTTTGATGTAGATTTTAAATCACATGTTCAATAACACTAGATTTTTAAAAAGTTTTTTAAATTCATGTTTGAACAACAGTAGAATAATACGGTGTTCTTAACTAGTATCATCAAAAATCCATCGCAAGAAAGGCTAATAACAATATGGCTATGTTGAAGATGACAATCTATTGGTTCTTCTTCCTTCAAATATTATTTTACATGCTCTCTTCATTTGCTCCAACCAATTCACAAGGATTGAAAGTCGGATTCTACGGCAATACATGCCCCAAAGCCGAGCTTATTGTCAAGAAGTCTGTCTTCGATGCGATGGAAAAGGATCCAACACTTGGAGCTCCTTTGCTCAGACTGTTCTTCCACGACTGTTCTGTTCGAGTAATATTCTTTTCATGACAGTCCTAATTTCCAATTTGTCTTTTTCGATATTTATGGATCTAATGATTGGATCAAGATCTTTAGGGATGCGAAAGGTCCCTCTTGCTAGAGCTAAAGAACAAAAAAGACTAGAAGAATGCAGCGCCTAACCTTAGCCTTCCAGGGTTTGAGATCATAGACAATGCCAAGGCAGTTCTAGAAAAGAGGTGTCCAGGGATTGTTTCTTGCTCTGATGTCTTGGCACTTGTCGCTAGAGACGCAATGATTGCGGTAAGCGTACATAATTAGTACCAAGTTGTAGTGTTCTATTATATATTAGATCTAGTTCAGGAGATTTTTCTTACACGCTCTCTTTAATTCTATTACAGAATTAAAGTCACCTGGCCATAATAGACTCTAAATAAGGTTGTATACACTATTTTATTAATGATATAGAATTCATCACTTGATTACAATGCTAAGATATTCATTTAGATTCCGGTCCTGTTTTTAACGATCTTAAAGAAAATATAATCCAATAATTTGCTATATTTATGAGAATCAAATTATTTTCAGCTCAATGGACCGTCGTGGGGAGTTGATACGGGAAGAAGAGATGCTCGGGTTACAAACATCAATGAGGCCAATTCAAACTTACCATCACCATTTTATAATGGGGGTGCTTAGTAAAGTGTCTTTAAGTCTTTAAAAAAATTGAAAGTCTTTAAAGTGGTACCAAGAGATTCAATAGTGGTTTCTTGTTTCTGATTTCTGCAGGTTTTGAAAAGCCCTACACGCCCCAATGACTCTCACTTTGGTTCAGTTTGCAGTTGGTAGTGTTCTCATTACCTTCATGTGGGCACTTAACCACTACAAGAGACCTAAGATCATTGGTGCTCGGGTGCTTTTTTTTGTTTTTCTGCTTTATAGCTTCTTACTATAGAGGATTTGCCTACTCACTTGTCACTCTCATGTTTTCACCTTTGATAGCTAGCGGCGATCTTGCCACTTGCAGTTTTACACACGCTTGGTAATATGTTTACTAACATGAGCCTCGGGAAAGTTTACGTTTCGTTTACTCACACTATTAAAGCCATGGAGCCTTTCTTTTATGTTGTCTTGTCTGCTATGTTCCTCGGGGAGGTGAGTTCTTCTCTCATTTTGTGTTTTTTTTTTGGTATCTCAAGTGGGATTTGATTGATGCTCATGCCTATTGTTCTCCACTAGGTTGCTATGACCTTCTGTTTTCTAACAACGTGTTCATGATAAATCTTATATATATTTACTGTCTTCTTCTTAGGTGCCTACTCCATGGATAATTGGTTCCATTATACCAATTGTTGGTGGAGTTGCTCTTGCTTCTATCACAGAGGTCTCATTCAACTGGTAAGTTTTTTTCTTACAACCTTTTTGAGTATTGTTGTGGCATTTGAATCGCTAATTGTCTATTCGTTTGATAACTTGCATATATTTACTACATTTACTTTGTTTTTTGGCACTTGAGTCGCTGATTTCCACATGTTGATGTTTGGTGTTTTGTGAATTGCAGGAGGACCAGAGTGATAAAGGAGAAAGTACTTGTGTTCTTGTCTGTTTGTAGTTAGAGGTTTGTGTTCACAAGAACCATAATACGGTATCTAATATACGTTTGCGAGGTTATGAACGATAGTAAATTTGTATTTTTATAAAATATTTTATATTTATCCGTAGTAATTTGATTATTCTTTGATTTTAAATTTTTGTAATTTTTTTTATCTTATGAACTTTAAGTATCACCAATAAACACTAAAAATTTGAAATATCACATTGAGTCTCAACTAACACAATTAATACTAAAATAATGCTAATGATACTCATAACAAATCACCAATAATCATGCTCTTAGGAGGTGTTATTGGATGAATGATTTGAAATCAATTCCATAAGCTTCAAAATCCTTGAAATTTTAAACTCTGGTGGAGTTTATTTAGGTGGATTTTAAAAATCTCTGCAGTATCCTTGAGATTTGATTTTTAAATATTTGTTTACTAAACTCCATCCTCAAGTGATTTCAAATCCATTAAAAACAAATACTTCCAAAATCTTTTAAAGTTGAATAACAGTGGATTTTAGTTATAGATTTGAAATCTTCTATTGAATAACATAAGATTTTAAAATCCTTAAGACATGATTTTACAAATATCATATCCAATAACACTGGATTTTAAAGTACGATTTAAAATCATTGATTGAATAACAGTGGATTTTGGTTAGATTTAAACTCTGTCAAAATCCACCATTGAATAACATCCTCTTAGTCTTTTTGAAGAAAGTAAAATATAAACCATAACATTGTCAAATAATCTCATTTTTTTATTACACAAAACACACACTTAGTGTAAAAATGGGAAATGAAACACGGCAGACTTTAGTCGCAGTCTACTAAAATGAGCCCAAATACTACTCAAACAAGAATAATATTTATAAAATAACTATAGTGCAACTGAAGATGTCAAACTCAAACATAATCAAAATACATAAATAACACACATTTTAGATCAAGAAAATCTAACAATTTTAGTATACGTTATTTTAAAATGCATTTTTATTAAAAAACATTACGAGTAGACTTCACGTACTGTCTACTGGTATACTTAGTAGACTTCTATCTGAAATCTACCAATATAAGCTAAGTAGTACTCAAACAATAAAATTGATATTTGCCATAAATATTGCCCCTTCATATGTCAACTTCATACATAAGGAAACACAATAGATAACACACAAATGAGAACAAGAAAATCTCAAAAATTCATTATAAATAAGTTATAAATGCATTTATAAAAAACTAAAAAACGCAGACTTCCCTAAGAAGTCTACTGACGAAGACTTCATTTGCGGTCTACCAGTAGACTACACATGAAGTCTATGAAATGAGTTACTTTTGCAATTGACCAAAATTTTGACTTTTTAAGAATCAGAAGTCTACTAAATAAAAGGGTTAGTTTTGCAATTGACCAAAATTTGACTTTTGAGGTAGACTTCTCATGCAGTCTACTCTCATACGCGGAAAAACCGTCAAAACAGAGTAGACTTCATCATGCAGTCTAGTACTGCGGTAGACTACATCACGAAGTCTACTCTAATAGAGCGGGTTAGTTTTGCAATTGGCCAAAATGTTGACTTTAGAGTAGACTTCAATATGCAGTCTACTGAGGTAGTAGACTGGTTACTGAAGTCTACTGTAAAAAGAGGTTACTTTTGCAATTGACCAAAATATCGAATTAATTAAATAGTAGACTTCCCCTGCAGTCTACCTCTCCAGTAGACTGCAAGAGAAGTCTACTGATTCATGATTTTCCTGGTCAATATTATATAATTTGGTCAAACACAAAACTAACCCCTCCGTACAGAGTAGACTTCCGATAATGTCTACCTCAAAAGTTAACATTTTAGTCAATTTCAAAACTAACCCAAACGTAGACTCAATATGCAGTATGCACTCGAAGTCTGCACTAGAAGTCTACGCTAAAAGTCAAAGTTGTGGCCAATTGCAAAATTAACCTAAGTTTTTAGTAGATTGCACATGAAGTCTACGCGTATTTTTTTGTTTTCACAGGAGAAGCGCAGACTTCATATGCAGTTTACTTCATAAATTTTTAAAAAAGTCAATTGCAAATCTAACATATTGTTGACCGGTAGACTGTACGAGAAGTATACTATCGAGAACCATAAGGCACTTCCGTAAATAACTTGAGATGTTTGGGTTTTTTGAAACGTTTTTAATGTTTGATTTTATCCAAAAAAAAAAATCAAAAATTAATGGCATTTCCGTAATTTTATTTAGTTTTATGGTTTGTTTGCCAAAAATCTGAGGAGAGAGAAATTATGGGTTATATTTGCAATTCACCCCAAATTTTGGGTCATTTTTGCAAGAAGCCCTTTATGTTTTTATAGGGATCTTGTTTTCTATAGTTTACGAATTTCATTGTAGCTAACATTATATGTTAAGATATACTAACCTTTAAATAGATATATGAGTGGTTAGATAATAAAAGTAAACATAATTCAAATAGAAATAAGAAAAATTAATTATTTAGAAATATGTGATAACATTTTAAATATAAATTCAAACAATATAAAAAATAAAATAATTTGTAGTTTTTCTTCAATCTTATTCTGTTTATTTACCTGAATGATTTGATTTTAATTTCCATCTTTGTAATTTTTTTTTGTTGGTTATAAAATATTAAATGTGAAAATTAGTTCAAAGAAAATATGAGGATAAATTCATCAAGATTCTAAAAAATAGATTAAAAAGAAATTTTGATTCAAATAGAATAGAATAATGAATAATGCAAAAATATGTGATAAAAATTAACTGAGAATTAAATAATAAAAGAATTAAAGTAAATAAATAAATGTAGGCTTCTCAATAATGCGTTTGCATCACCATTCTTAAATTTATTTTATTTTATCTATTTCTATGAGTGATCTAATTTTATTATTTTAGTTTTAATTGAATGATTTCTTTTTTTTTATATAGATTACAAAGTCGCATATATGCAAATCTTTAATCTAATACTTATATCATTTTTAGAAAAACTTATTATGGGCATAGTGGTTTTAACTCAACTAGGTATCTACCCGCGCAACTGCGCGGGACATGATTAATAAAAAACAATTTTTACGATTATTATTTAAAACTTTTACATTCAACATAATTTCTATTACTGTACATTGTTAAAAACCAATAATAAATCTATAGTCAATAATCTTTGATAACTCTTTTTCAATACGATGAAAAACATGTCGGATCAAGCTTTTTTGTCAAATCCAAGCATTTTCCTAAGCTATCATGTTAATATCAGTAGTAACTCTCTCACACTGGTATATACATAAAATTTACACAATATACATTAAATTAAGCCTTTTTTGTCGAATCCAAACCTCTCCAAGTTCGAAAGATATGTCTCGAGATGTTTTATCTTCACTTTCTACTTCATACCAAGCGTGTCTCTTACTTCAAAATCTTATCGTGAACGTTAAATTTCTATGACGCTCGTGTTGCTTTGAAAGCTGAATGGTGGTTTGGTGAACATCAATGGCGATTATGGAATGTAAATAAAGAGATGGGTAAAGAAGCTTACACTGCCACATGCTGATTACTGAATCTCGATGGAATCCTACGTGAGTATCAATTTTATATAGAAAAATCTATTGTTTAGATGTATAGGTATAAGAACGACAAAACGTGGGAGAATACAATTAACAACCATACTGTAAAATCAAATGACTGAATATCTAAACAATCAATAGACTAATAGAGCAGCAAAAAATAAATTTATTGAATACATAGGTCATTAAGACCCTGAAAATATGTTAGGATGATCATCTACTATGAGAGAAAACGTATTAGCTTTATCTGATCATCTACTTGGAACCTCTAAATGGCAATCATTGGTCATGCATCTACCTCTACACCGTAAAATGATTAAAATACTCTTGTTTCCATGACACCATCGTAAAGAAAGCTCACATCCTCGTAATATGATTTTTCTTGAAACAAAATTAGCTCATCCTTTAAAGGGTGTGCTTCGTCTGCATCTCAAATAAACAAAATCAAGATTAATTAAGAGGAATATCGTGTGAAAATATTGGGTTTTCAAGATCATCCAATATATCAAGAAACGAAAATAAGTTACTTGAGACGCAAAAACTTATGAGACTTCTTCTAAATCTTCTTTTATCATTCACATGGTTTGAATTCGTTCCATGTTACCTCCTCAAATAACCTCACAAACTCTTTCATCACAACCTCTCTATTAATTAATCTTTAATATGCATAATGAAATCTAGATTTTAATAATAAAATGAGTTTGAGTCCTTTGGGATAAGCAAAAATATTGTGACAAAATACGAATGCCATTTTTGTGATAAATAATGAAATGCCATGTCGCTTCATTTCTTGTCATGTTTCCATAATTTTGTTAAAATTACTTATGAGTTATATCATTTTTATGTTCTTTTTCAAAAATCAGTTAATTTTCTGTGATAAATGAATTCTTGAAATACTTATCGTTTTTTTTGTTAAACACTATTGCTCTCTTATGCCTACTACTCCAAAAACTATGGTACAAATTACAAAAGAAGAAAAATCAAAATTGTTTTATTTAGTTTCCTTATAGTATCAAGGTTTGGTGATCAAGAGTTTGATCACTACATACAAACTTTGAGCATTGCCTACGACACAATATGTAAAAACCAAAACAACACTCAAAATAATAAAAGATGAAGAAGAAAAAGTCAAGTCTTGACTCTCAAGAGAGAGAGAGAGAGATAAAACCACAAACAAAAAAACATCAGATGAAAAGAATTCCCTTCATCAACCTTCCTCGTACTTATACTATCTCATAATCCCTTCATCATTCTCAGTTCTCTGACACATCACACAAGCCTTATACCCCCCCCCCCCCCCATACATGCTCAACGGAAAGCAAGACCTTCTCCATGAAATAGTTATTATCTGATGACGTCCATCTTGATCGTTACACGTCCTCCATATTACCTAAACAAATAAAACAACTCATCACAATCAAGATATAAATTTAGAACTCATAGGATTGCTGATTTTGTTTTCAAAGCTAAAGGATTGTGGCCGATTTCAAATATTGGAGACGGAGACCATGGTTTGGTATATATATAGGTTGTAAAAGTTAGGGTTCAAACTTTTAATTGATTCGATGGGAAAACTGACTTACAAAAACAATGAAACACACAAAAACCAAAAGCTTATCAATAACGAAACAAAAAGAAAATAGACCATTAAAGATAAATAGGCAAAACCTACAGATAATAGAAAAAAAACTAAGCAGACATGCCCCTGTAACACTTGTAATCGGCTGTCGAATTAAATCCAACAAATATTATCGAACTAATAAACCATGGAGATTGAAAATATGGAGACATAGAGATCGTGAGGGATAAAAAAATTAAAGAGAAGCTTCTAATCTGACCTTGATTAACGAATTTGCATATTTATGTGATAATAACCTAAAAGTTAAAGAGAGGCTTTCAGCAATAAAAGCTGCGGCCACAACTAATCTTGCGCAGGACAACAATATTAAAAAATTGTAAATTGAGATATTATATTTAACAGACGATTCTTTTTCTTAATTAATGAACATAAATTTTGATATATTATAATTCTAACATTCAATGAAATACAACTAAACAAACCAAACAATATTTAATTGACATGTAATTATCTATAATATTAAATTAATACAAGAAAACATAGCAAAACTGACGAGCTATTCTGTCATATATCCGTTGGAAACGGCCATTTCCGACAGATTAGTAACGCATAATAGCCGTTGGTTCCATCTTGTTGGTAAAAGACAATCCGTCGGTTATCCGTAGGACATTTCGACAGATTATCAAGTAGATATTTCCGTCATAAAATTTGACGGAATATCGAGTATAACTTTCCGTCATAAAATTTGACGGAATATCGAGTAGATATTTCGTCATAAATTTTGACGGATTACCGATGCTTAACACTAATCAGAAAATCCGATGAAAATCCGACCATGGAATTGTCGGAAAACTACCGAGGGATTTCCGACGGAATATAATCGACGGATTTTTGATGGCAAAACAAAATTGATAATATTTTAAAAATCAGACAAAACAAATCTAAAATGACTATAAACAAAAATTCTTTGAGATTGTTTTCATTATACTACTAAACTAAATCTTTTACAACATAACTGAAACATTGTTTTGAAAATAAAACAAAAAAACAAAAAAGCATTTAACATCTAAAATTCTTCCCCCGCCCTCTCGAGAAATGCTTTCATCCGTACCACAATAACATCATTTTCCTTGTCTTTCTTCTCTCGCTCTGTCCGCTCCTCGTTGAGTCGCTCGTTCAATCTCTCGATTTCTTCCGCAAGATACGCAGAGCCATGAGACGTAGAAGAAGACATCGCCTCGTCTCGTTCTGGAAGTCTACCAATCCCAAACTTACGGCCTTTTTTTGTTGGAACAAGCTACAAAAGAGAGATGTATTAGTTTTGAAAAGTTTAACATTTAAGAAAAAAAAATTAACTTACACTCATCACGATACGATTCATCTCATCGTGTGGTAAGTCTTCCACGTTTGACCCGGTTTGAGATAGTTGAGTCAATTGAGCCTGCCGTTCTTCCTCAATCGAAGCGAGTGTCTCCTCAGCCACCTTATCTTGAACAAGCTTTGTCTTCTTATTAGTGTGCGTGTCCCTCAGCACCATCCCATAATGCGGTGCGACACCATCATTAGCGATTGTCTAAAAAAACATATGTTAGTACCTACTCAAAATATTTAAATTATAAAATGACATCAACACACATGAACTATTAAATTTTACCATTTCTCGCGCTCGGGTTTCGGTCGTTTTTGGTCCACCATTTTGAGTTGAGTATCCCTTCCCATTTCGGTTGCTCATCCGGTTGTTTGAGTTTGTCTCTGAATCTTTCTTTGTTTTGGGCATCTCCCAATGCTTTTTCAGGCCCTCCCAAACATGTGGTCGGAGATCTATTGGCATGTCTTCTGAGTTTTGTTTCCACTTTGTCCTCCACGAACACTTGTGGTCTTTGTATGACGCTCGAACCTGCGCCACAAAACCTGCTCGAACTTGGGTGGTCAAGCACTCTTCCCACGTGAAACATTGCTGAAAATATAAGAACAAACAAAAGTATGCAACCATTTCATAAAAGAAGACAGACATATAAATCCAAAAACTTGAAATAATAAAACTCACAGCAAAAGTTTGCAACCATTTCTCAATCATGGTCATTGGGATCTTTCCAGCCGACTTGTATGGGTAATCAAGCTGAGTCTTAAAAATATCAAGAATGGCCTTAGTGATTTTTCCTTTAGGATCACATCTGAACCTAAAACATAACAAATGAAACTATATAAACAAAACCAAAATACGATATTTGGTAAACAAAGTAATAAAATTTAAGCTTATTATAGCTTTACCAAACGTAGCGTCCGTCTATTCTGTTAGGATCCAACGGAATGCAATGGCCACGTCCAGGTTGTCGGAGAAGCTCCTCGAGTGACAATTGAAGACGAGTAGCGGAAACTTGTGAATCCGGCACCTCTGTAGAAGATCCGCTTCTATTGGAAGCACCAACCGGACTCGAATGAGACCTACAAGAAACAGATTTTGTTACAATAGCACTGTTAAAATCTTACTAATCTATTAATATAATCGTTTTAACTCATATAAACCAAGAAATTTCAATCACATATCAATTATATACCTAAAAACAATCTAATCCACGAACATGAGAGAGAAGGAGAGACTTACATGTTGATTAAGGAAAGTAGCAGGGACTTAATCGAAACTTAACTTCAAACTCTGAAATCAAACACAAACTCTATATGAAATTGTGAAATCAAACAAAATCTGAAACAAATTGATTTCTAAAATCAAAGGAAGGAGAAAACTCTTTTCGATTTGAGATTCTGGTTTTACAAAAACTAAAATTAGATGAAGAGACAACTCTCATTGATCATAGGATATGACTCAGAATCACAATTTCATATAAAGGATACAAATGAGAAGAACGAAAACCTGCAATCGCCTATGAGAAGTCACATATGGAGGCTATGAATGGATTTCATAAAAGCTTAAGATCTTTAGCTTGGAGGGTTTGGTGGGTTCATATCGGCAAAGCTTAAGATCTCCAGCTTGGACGGTTTGGTGGGTTCATATTGGCAAAGCTTAAGATCTCCAGCTTGGACGGTTTGGTGGGTTCAGAGGAATTTGGTATAACCTTTGAGAAATCAGAGAAATTGATAAAAGAGCATAGTTATGAAAACGAAAAGTGAAAATAGAAGAAGAGATCTGAGCTTTGTTCTTAGGATTTTATCACTAAACCGTCGGTAAACCGTCAGTAAACCGTCGGTAAACCAATTATTTCGCGGGTTCTCTAAATTAGCCGCGTATCGAAAACATTTGGATATTTCGAGGGGAAAATTGACGTGTGGCGAGTATCCTAATCCGTCGAAAACTCGTCGATATAACCGACATATTTCCGATAGAATAAATTGCACTTTAGAGTTTAGGGTATCAAGTTTAGATAATAATTTCAATCCGTCAAAAAATCGTCGATATAACTGACAAATTTCCGATAGAATAAATTACACTTTAGAGTTTAGGGTATCAATTTTAAGTAATGGTATGTTACATTAGCTTCCAAGTCATTTATGATCTTATACATTCAGTTCGTTTTCAATGTTACACACTTTCAAACCTTTTTTGCAATTACACAATATAATTTTAGTAAATATGTATTGAACTTATCTAAAACACAAATCAAAATGAAATCCTTTTAATATAAACTAGGGTAAATTAAATAAATACCCTAAATTTATTTGAAAATTTGAAAACTATATCAAATTTGTTAATATTTGAAAATTACCCTATTTTAAATTTGAAATGATATTTTTACTATTAGGCTATTAGTTAATCATGAATCTATCTAATTTTTTAAAAACAAAATAATTTGACTTTTCGATTTTAAATAGCAATTAAAATAATTTTTAAAATTAATAAAATATGCCTATACGCAGGATAAGAGCTCTAATGGCTTTATAAGCATTAAATCATATCATTTAAAACGACGTATTTATAACCCCCAATTTCTAAATTGTTTAATATCCGTCGAAATGCCGTGGAAATAAGCTACATTACAAAAGATTGAAATAGTTTTTAAAAATTACAAAATATAAATAGCTTACATCCGGTAATTAACTAATTTCATTTAATATAAACTAGAATGCGAATCTGACGAGTATTCGGATTCCGCCGAATCAAAAGCTTCATCAAACTCTCCTACTTCTTCCTCTGAATCCGTAAATACCTGCTCTTCTTGCCCTGCAGTGAAATCGACAACCAACTCAATGTTTAGAGAGTGATCAATTGGGCCTAATCCACTTTCTGCATCTTGTTGCAAAGGATCGTGCTCGGGCACCCCAACAAGTGTTCCTCTTGGATGAATTTGTGTGACTGTGATCCATGGGTCGGGAACTGACATTGACACTCTAGGGGAGGGAATGTAGCAAACTTGGTCTGCTTGTGACGCTAGAATAAAGGGATCATATTTTAGGAGAGCCTTTCGAGAGTGGATCCATGTAACACCGAATTCGTCAGTTCGTACTCCAACACCATCTGTTGGGTTATACCAGTGACAATTAAATGCAATGAACCTCAAATCTAACATGCCTGGGAAATGGACTTCCAATATCTCATGAAGTATGCCGTAGTAAACCATGTCACTTGATTGCGAGGAAACACCTGAATTAATTGTGGACCTAGTTCTTCCTTCTTGGAACACCTTAAACTTGTATCCACGTGTAAAATATGTTGGGTAAGATTGTGCAACATATAGAGGGGGGCTAAGCAACTCTTCAAACCAGGTGGGAAATGTCTGACCTCTCGACACCATGTCCCGAACCTGTTGTCATTGAGGTAGTGAGAAAAATGTATTCACCACAATAGTTCAAGGAAGATATAAAAATGAATTCATTAACTTACGTAAGAACTAATCCATCCTGCAAACTCTTTTTCCTTTAACTCTTCAATTTGGTCCTCTGTTATCCTAGGGTATTTATGACGTTGTATAGCTTTGTATATCCTGTTGTCATTAACCATTGTAAAACAAAAAAATTAATAAATCCCGAATAATTATATAATGTAACAATGATTGAAATTGGGTACCTCTCGTATTCCAAGACTTCTTCACAGTTTGTAAGGATATAGAAGTGTAGATGAGCTCGTTCCTCCTTTGTAAGTCTTCTCTTGCGGCTTTTTCCACTAAGACGTCCGATTTGGGCAAATTCATTTGGGACATATGCAAAGTAACTCGGGGGTACACCACCATCATCATTTCTTGGGGGTTTGCGACTCTTGGCTTGCCTTTCAGGTGGGAAATAAAACCCGGCGAAGTTAGCGCTTTCTTCATTGATATTCTGCGCAACGATAGAACCCTCTACTCTACTTAAATTCTTCACCTTCTTCTTTAGATGGAACATATACCGCTCAAATGGATACATCCATCGATACTGAACTGGTCCACCAAGTGCTGCTTCCCTCGGGAGATGAATCGGGAGATGCTCCATAACATCGAAGAAGGATGGTGGAAATATTTTCTCTAAATTACAAAGGATTTCAGGTATCTTATTCTCCAAATTCTGAATACCATCTACTGTAAGTGATCTTGTGCATAAATCCCGAAAGAACGAAGCAATCCCTACAATATAAAAAAGTTTGATCAAATGATTCGAAAATATTAAAAACCATGGACATAATTAGACAAATACATAAAAGCAATAGAGCATACCTGCGATGGCTTTGTGTACTTGTGGGGGTAAAAGACCCTTAAAAGCAAATGGCAAGAGGCGTTGCATAACAACATGGCAGTCGTGACTCTTCATCCCTGTGAATTTTCCTTCTCTTTTGTTAACACAATGCCGCAAATTTGACACGTAACCATCTGGAAATTTAACGCTGTTCAATATCCACTCAAAGAACGCTTCTTTGGCAGGCCCGTCCAACCGGAAAGCAGGTTTTGGAGCTTTCCCTTGAGAATTAACGTGAAGTTGCGGTCGAGAACAATGCTCCTCAAGGTCAAGTCTAGACTTCAAATTATCATTTGTCTTCATTTGCACATTCAGGATGGTGTTCAAGATGTTATCGTAAATATTCTTTACAATGTGCATAACATCCATATTATACCTCAGAAGATGATCCTTCCAATAAGGCAAATCCCAAAAGATACTATGCTTGTTCCAATTGTGGAACTCCCCAGCACCATCAACGCGGACATGTCCATTACCACCACATTGGACAGTTCGATCGGCTCCGAAATCTCGTAACTGATCCAACATAAACTTGCCGTCTAACACAGGAGGTGGGTCTTCGAAAACTTGTACATCTTTCTTGAACAGAGTGGTACTCTCACGATAAGGATGGTCAGGTGGGAGAAATCTCCTATGGCAATCAAACCAACTTGTTTTCTTTCCGTGATGTAACTGGAATGCACCAGTGTTCTCTCCACAGGTCGGACATGCAAATTTACCATGTGTTGACCATCCTGAAAGCATTCCGTAAGCAGGGAAGTCGCTTATCGTCCACATCAAAACCGCATGCATATCAAAATTCTCCTTCAAAGAGACATCCCACGTCTGAACCCCATGGTGCCATAACATCTGCAACTCCTCAATTAATGGCTGTAGAAAAATATCAAGAGATTTCTTTGGATGTGATGGCCCAGGAACTAAGATACTCAAGAACAAAAACTCTCGCTTCATGCAAAGAGATGGCGGCAAATTGTAAGGTGTCATGATTACAGGCCATAGTGAGTATTGCCTCCCATGCTTCCCGAAAGGGTTGAAACCGTTAGTACTCAATCCCAGGTACACATTCCTTCGCTCTGCTGCAAACATGGGATACATCGAGTTAAAATGTTTCCACGCTTCTGCATCTGATGGATGCGTTATTTTTTCTTCCATTCTATGCTCTGCATGCCATCTCATTGCGGTCGCAGTTCGCTCAGATTGGTATTACCGCTTTAACCTTGCTGTCAAAGGTAAGTACCACATTCGCTTAAACGGGACTGGAACTCTTCCGCTTGTATCCTTATACCGAAGATGACCGCAAAATTGACAAGACATAAGGCCCTCTGTCCCTTTCCAATATAACATGCAGTTTTCCTCACAAACGTCTATCATCTGAAACGGTAAACCAAGCCCAGCAACTAATTTTTGGATCTCATAGTACGAAGCTGGTGCTTGATTATCCTCCGGTAGAAGACCTTTAACCAAATCTGCAATCACATCCACAAGCTCCTCTCTAAGATTGTAATTCGACTTTATAGTCATCAACTTTGCTGCGGTTGACAATGGAGAATCACCATCTCTACAACCTTCGTATAACGGTTGTTTGGCTGCATCCAACATATCAAAAAACCTTCTATCATCTAAATTAGGCTCTTGTTCCCTTTCAACATTCTCTCCAAATCCTGATATATTTTCTTGAAACGCATCATTTACCATATGCACCATACCTATGCTAGGAGGTTCTATTTCTGTTTTTGTTTCTTCTATCAAGTCGGTTGCGTAAGGTGCACTAAAACTACCATAATCTACAATTTCCTCAGTCTCTCCATGAAAATACCAAATTTTGTAACCTGGCATAAATCCATGATTATACAAATGTCCATATACACCTCTATATGTTCCTCTCCTACGATTCTTACAATCCACACAAGGACAAGGAAATTTACCATTTCGCTTGATTTGCGGATTTTGATCAGCAAATTCCATAAATTTGGTAATTCCAGCCTCATACTCCTTTGTTACCAAACCGCTCGCTTGATCTCGCATCGGCTCGTCCATCCATGATCGAAAATAACTATATGGATTTGAAGAAGAAGCCATATTTCACTCTCTTTTTTTAATCTTTTTGCAGCAAGATAATGTATATATTGTTGCAGAAAAATGAATGGAAGAGGATATCTAGATGTCTGACTGCATTTATAAAGTAACAGGAACCGACGGATTTACGACGGATTTTCCATAGATCTTTAAATTATGTCGGTAGAAAACATTCGTTAGATATTCGTCAAAAATCCGTCGGAGATAAACCGACGGATATCCGACAAAATCAAATTAATCAATTTAAGTCAGAGAACTGTGAGATTTCCGTCGATAAAACTGACGAATTTCAAGCGGTCGGTTATCGGTCGAAATTTTGCGACGGATTTCCAACGGTTTGCATTCTGTCAAAAATGCGTTTGAAATATGTCGGAAAAATATCCGACAGAATAATCCGTCGGAAATGTTGTTGGTTTATCTAATGTTTTCTTGTAGTGTATTAAGCAAACAGAATATAAATCATCTAGGTGAAATTGCATGGTTTTTGTTTAAAACAATAAGATGAAACTGCGTGATCTCAAAATAGTTCTTGCCATTTTCCATTGTTAAGTAATCCTTTGATTCATTAAAAAACAAAAATTACCCATAAAAAAGTTTTGGCCACGCTCGTTAGGGCATCTTTAATGGTAAATTTTGGAGGATGTCAAATAAATAAAAGAAAAGAAAAACCACAAAAAAGTATTGCAATATTAAGAGAGAGAGAAGACACTCGGCTCTATAATCTCCACCTGCAGAAACTATGCATCTCAAAATTCTACACATGTCATAGTTTTATTGGCTTATAAATAATTTAAATATTTAATATATTTTTTAAATAACTAAATTGACTAATACTTATTATTTTAAAATTTATTTGATACCCCAAAAGATGTTAACGTTAAAGATGTCCTTGGCTTCTTTTTTGTATATTCTGCATTTTTAATGTATTTTACTGCTTTTCTTGTTTTATTTGATAAGTTTCTGCATTTTCTGAATTCTAGCTATTATCTTAAAATAATTTATTTTCTTTAACGATATCTCTTTTGTAAATATGTTGAGTGTTGACTAATAGAAAGACTAACAAACTATTTTTATTTTGATGGAATAGTAACCAAAACAAATAACATAGTTGTTTGTGAGGATTTGGTCGCCATGTCATCATTCGAATGCAAATTTCGCATAATTTACATCTTTGAAACTTTTGTATAGTATTTAATGATCGAAATCCGAGAGTATACGTCTTCAAGTGCACTATAAACTTGCACAAGTTTCTATTCATAATCGTCTTCAATCTTTTATACATTTTAATTCATCTGAGTTTGAATTTGGATGAATCTTCAGTTGTTTCTTTGTAATTATCTACCTCTTCCCACATCTAAATATTTTGAATTCTTAAAAAAAGATTCAGTAATTCTTGTTTTTTTTTTAAAGCACACGACCCGGCCCATATATATTATTTTTCAATCTCTATATGTTGGTCAACACAATCTTTTGGTATAGCTGATCGATCATCAAAGAATTGTATACTCAAAATTCGTATAGACAATGGAAAAAGGTATCAAAGTGTCAATTTTTTTTATCGAATATTTTTTTTGTGTAGGTATGGCAAAACGATTCAATAACCTCTTCGTTCCAAACTTTCTGACATCCGCCGGAGTTTTTGTCATACTATTGGCATAAAAGAAAGGAGATTAAAAATGAATCTAGCAACATGAAAATAGAAAAATAATTTTGGGAAAACCCGAAAAGATATTAAACGTTCGAGAATATATAACAACGAACGATCACGAGCCTATAATAAGAAACAATATAATCAGAAAACCTACATTTTAGTACAAACCATAAGTCATACAACAACATTTAACAAAAGTCAACTATGGTTTGTACTTATGGTTTATGGTTTGTACTAACATAAGTCAATTAGTACAAATAATAAAATTGTATGACCTATGGTATGCACTTAAGTCATACAACTAACCTTTAACAGCATTGTGCGGGATAGAAATAACAAAAACAATATTTTAAAATTGTAAGTTACGAATCTACATTCATCATAAAATCAATTACTTATTTCAACTAACAAACATAGTCGATACCTAGCCAATGTGCCTCGTCCCTTACCCGCATCCTATCCCATCCCGTCCTAACATTGAATTATCCGATTTTAGTCGTGATGTTTTGTATACACGTAACATTCCAAATAGAAAGAAGAAAACCTAGTCATCAAGATCATGTGTTCTAAAGAAGAGTTTCTCTGCCACACTAATATATCTTTCAAAGGCATGCAAGTCACACGGCACACAAATAACCAAATATTAATCTATGGAAGTGAGAGGTCTTTTTGACATGGACAACTGCATGATTCTTTCTTTGGCTCTTATTATACATACTCCACTATACATCACTTCCTAAGTGTAAGGAACCACTTAGGTGTTATATTATCGATGTAAATTGATTAGAATTACAAAATAGGAACAAAACTTTGAAGAGTGAAACAAATTAAGAAGAATGAATACGGGAACTCGAACTCCTGCGTCCAACCACTTACTTTCCTCTTGCATGCCACACCACTTTTCCTCTTGAATGCGCTGTTACTTCCTATCGGCTCTACTATAGTAGTTTACTCAGAGGCTTTGCCATTTCCTAGAGACTCAAATCTTATAGTCTCTGAGGCACCGCTATTACTTGTATTCAGTGGCACCGGTCATTCAATCCTGTTGTGGAACAAAAAGTTTCTAAAATATGTTTCGATAAGTACGTAAGCTTAAATAGCAAATGATATACTAAGGGCGTAACTGATCAACTTCCGCTTTAATGCATCTGATAATCCATCCATAAGATTAAAAGCTTCCTCCATACCTTATTCTTTTCTTTGGCTACCGTTGGTTGTTGCGAGAGATGATGGATTTATTGCACTCTTAGTTGGCTGATCTTGTTTTATTATTTCCAAGAGCATTTGTTTGTTGCATGTGTTGTCTTTGCTCCACACCTACAAATTAAAACATCGAAACCATGAAAACAAATATTAGATCGAAAACAAATACGGACCTAAATATACCTAAATTTTCTTCACAGTTTGCTTCCTTAAACCCATAGAGAAATTAAATCGTATAAAAGCGTAAAACAAATTGATAAAGCAAAATGATAAAACCAAACCCAGAAACAACAAAAGCAAACGGTAAAGAAGAATCATACATGGAGATAACAAAAATCATTAAAAACATTAGAACCTATAAACAACAAAAGCATTGATTCAGATAAGAAAATCAAAGAATCATACATGGAGATGTCAAAAATCGTTAGAAACATTAGAACCTATAATCAACAAATGCATTGATTCAGATTAGAAAATCAAAGACGGTCTCTTAATTTTTGGAAAAGAAAAAAAAGCGTAAAGAATGATGTCATGGAATAAGAATAAATAAATATAGATGTTTTAATCACCTTTTAATTAGTTTTTTTTGCTTCTGATACCCTATCTTTTCTTGATTGGAAACTTCCTTGTTCTTGGTAACCTAAAACCATATAAGACGCAATCACAAAATTAGCTTTACAATTGCAATAATATTTTAAAACAGTCATGAACACAACATATCAAATTTACAAATAAGAAAATGAAAACAACAAAGAAATCAAATACTACTTAAAAATAAATATTGGAAAATAACTATCCGTGAGCTAAACAGAATCGTAACTAACACACACCCAAAACTATGACATCGAACTGAGGGAAATCACATAAACTTTCAAAAATCATAGCAACAAAAAGAAAAAAATCACATCATATACCAATTTGGTAAAGAAAATAGGAAACAAACAATATATTATAACAAATTTTGATCATATATTCGATAAGAACTCAATATACTAAACTAAGACCAAAAGATGAATACTTCTCTTGTATAAATCACAATATCGAAAAGTATCAATGTATGTGAATCCGGTATGTTGTAGATGTGAATCTGTATATCAACATAGCAAAATAAAGAAATTAAAAAACGCCAAAACTGTAATAAATCACACGACGGAAAAGTATTAGTAGATACGAATATGCAAGAACATAAATTAGACTATCGCTTGAGAGCATCATACAAACAATCGACAATAAAAAAAAAAAAAGAAATACAAAAGAAGAGAAACGTACGATGGTCAAAAAAAAACTAAACTTTTTAGCAAAAAAAAAAAAAAAAACTAAACTAAAAGGGCCGAGAGAAATATTAAAATCAGATCAAAAATCAAATGATCAACAAAAAACAAAAGATTGGAAGGAGACAAAACATTAAGTAAAACAAAAACCTTAGATAATTGACCAACCTTTATTAACAACTTTGGAGTACCAATTTGAAAAACCTATAAACCACAGGAAGATAAACCATATCAATAACCGAACCGAAAGTAAGATTATCAAAAGCTAAATCACATAACCAAAGAAAATTATATGAATATGTGAACAAAAGGGAGATGAAAACAAAATAATCGAAATTATAACAAAGAAGGGTTTGGTTCTTCTTCATGAGAGTGTGTAGAGAAAACAAACCTTGAATGTGGATCATGATTATCAAACCTTCAAAACATGAAAAGGATAAGGTACAACACAAAAACGCTAAGAACCCTAAAACGATAAAAACCCTAAAACTTTACAAAGTGCCGAAGGATTAAACGTGGGTTCTTATACTATTTATAGGGAGATAATAAGACGTGTAGGGTTTCACAAATGGGCCGAAGGCTTAAATAATATGATGGGTTGTTCGAATTAAATTAAAAAAATCGTTAAAATCAAATCAAATATATAACGAATCAAATACCAAATCAATTATGGTAGGTAATAATTAAAAACAATTCCGAAAATTAAGGAGAGGATGACACATAGGATTTTTGACTTGTTTTTTATTGATATGATGTAAAGAAAAAAAACGACATAACTTAGAGCTATGATGATTTAGGGACGTTTGAACATAACTAATATTATACAGTAAAAACTCTATAAGTAATAAATTCGATAAAGTAATAAATTTTACCGGTCTCGAGTCGGGGCAGTGCAAAATTTAGCACAAATCGATAAGATGATAAGATAATATTTTTTTCAAAAATCCTATACAAATATGTGGTCCCATTAATATCATAAAATAATAATTGCTATATATTTCTTTCATTTCATAGTAAGTGATGTTTTAGAAGAAACAAATTGTTTCAAAATATATTATATATATTTTTTTTATTTTTTTTATTTATTTATTTTTTTTGCTGAAATGTTAAGTTTTATTTATCAACAAAAAAAGATACAATCCTAAGGATACACTTGTATCCAAAAGAAGTTTACAAATGAAGGCAAATAGAACATTTGATAGAAACAGAGAAGATTACTATGATGAGTTGATGACTATGATGAGATTTGGAGCCACTGGTTAATCACTTCTTCATCCTCTTCCTCGTGGGGGAGCCTCCGAAGTGAATAAAGTCTTAAGAGGACCTCTTTATGAATGGTCCTAGCGAGAGTTTGAGGAGTGGAAGAGAGACGTTGATGTCTCCTGCCATTGCGCTCCCTCCAAAGCCAATATATCGTAGTTTGAAATGTCATACGGGTGAGTAAGGAATCAGTTTGTGAGAGCATGTTCCCTTTGAGTTGGTTGATTGTAGTTAGCCAGACGTGGTGAATCCTTGAGCCTATGATGGGCGTCAAAAGCGATGTCCAAACCGCATAGGAAAAAGGGCACGCAAAGAACAGGTGGTCTCTAGTCTCCTCAGGATCTCCACACATCAAGCACGGCTGATTGTCACCCCAGATTTTGGTCATGTTCCCTGTTGCAAGACGATTCTTAAAAGCGAGCCATGTGATAAAAGCTTGTCGAGGAACCGCTTGGGGAAACCAAACTAAAGAGTGCCAATCCACAGTTGGTCTATCCTGACGCAGAATATCCCATGTACTACATGCGTTAAACCGAGGTTGATAGTCCCCTGTTTTTTGCTTCCATAGAACTTGGTCTTTCCCTGCTTCAGGCTGAGGTAAAGGGACAGTCCGTATAAGAGTTACAAGTTGTTGGAGCTGGTGACCTCTGCACCGTCGCAACTTCCACTCCGTTGCATTAGCCGCAGCAGCAACTCGTGCGTGCTTCTGGATTCCCATCAATCTGGTTCCCATTTCGCCCAACACTTCAATCAGCGGACCAGTAGGCAGCCAATTATCAACCAGTAGACCAGCGGACCAGTAGGCAGCCATTTTTAATTTTTAGTAAAGAATTAATTAATTTTTTATTGTTTTTAACCATTTATATTTAGTAAATTGTTTTATTAGTGGTTAAATTGTTTTTTTTACTATGAATTTATCAATTATTTTGTTTTTTAATTTATTTTAAGCATTACTTATAAAGTAATAACTCTATAAAATAATAAATTTTGGTGATCCCAATATTATTACTTTATAGAGTTTTTATTGTATTTATATGTTTGGGCTAGAACCCCATTAATTCCAAAAATAAACAAGATAATAATATTATTGTAAACGTGGTGAATAAAGCTTCTTTAAAGATACGGCTTTGAGTCATCATGTGGCCATCAATAATTCATTTTGGTATTACAAAGTCTTTTAATCAATTTCCCACTCTTGACCCCAAAAAAAATGGCAGATGTGAAAGTGATCTCTTCAAATATTATCCAACCAGGAAACATCGATCAATCAGGTCAGGCAAAGATCCATCTTACTCCATCCGATCTTAACCTTCTCTATCTTGATTATATTCAAAGAGGTCTTCTCTTCCCTAAACCCGACCCGAAAACCCGTTTCATCTCTCGGTTAAAAACCTCTCTTTCAACTACTCTAGACACCTACTTCCCCTTCGCTGGTCGTCTTGTCAAAGTGAACAATCAAGAAGATAATACGGTGTCGTTTTACATCGACTGCAACGACATCCTAGGCGCTAAATTCGTCCACGCCAAAGCTGATTCTGTCTCGGTAAGCGATTTTCTTCAACCTAATGGCTCTGTTCCTGAATCTTTCAAGCTTTTTTTCCCCGTGAACGGTCTCAGAAACATCGATGGCCTCTCGGAGCCCTTACTTGCTGTACAAGTCACTGAGATTAAAGATGGAATCTTCATTAGTTTCGGATACAACCACTTGGTCGCCAATGGTGTATCCATGTGGAAATTCTTACAAGACTGGTCCAAGATTTGCTTGAATGATCAACAGGAGAATCTCCTTCAGCCTCTTATCCTCAAAGAATGGTTCCTAGATAGGATCGATTTCCCGGTCCATATTCCGGTTTCGGAGATAGAAACAGAGAAAGTGATAAGAGGTGAAAGGTTGACGAAAGAGAGAGTTTTTCACTTCACAAAGAAGAACATTTCAGACCTCAAGGCTAAAGTCGAAGTCGAAATCGGCTCAAGTGACTTGAAAATCTCATCTCTTCAAGCGGTTTTGGGACATGTGTGGCAATCAATTGCTAAACACGGTAGTCTAAACCGAGAAGAAGAGATGCGTTGCATGCTAGCAGCAGACTTTAGGCAGAGGCTAAACCCTCCGCTTCATAAAGAGTGTTTCGGTAATGTGATCCATAACGTTATAGCTACAGCCAGTGTTGGAGAGCTGCAAGATGGTGGCCTAGGGTTGGCTGCTTTGCGAATAAGTGAATCGTTGAAATCGTTGACGAATGAGAATTATACAACTTATGCAGAAAATTGGGTTAGAAATGGTAAGATCCCAAGAATTGATGTTGCAAGTAGAATGGGTGATAATTCATTGATTGTTACAAGCTCTCCTTGGTTCAAAGTGTATGCTAATGATTTCGGTTGGGGTAAACCGATCGCTGTACGAGCAGGACCGGCTAATGGTATTGGTGGTAAACTTGTAGTATTTCAAGGGATCGAAGAAGGAAGTATCGATGTTCATGCGATATTAACCTTATCGTTATGGTCCGATGTATTAGATGATATTGAATCTATGCAAAATGTAACAACTACATAATTTAAGCTCAATATATACATTCACGGTTTATATACACTGATCATTATAACAAGTAAAAAAGCTTTCTCTAAAAAAAAAAGATCTTCCAAAAAAACAACAAAACGAAGCAAAAACAAAGACGAAACAGAGAAATTAAACGAAAACGCAGAAGACTAATCACCTGCACAAATAATCAACCAAAAAATTATGTTAATCAACGATTAAACCATCAAAATTAAAGCTCAATACATACTCAGATCTTGAATCATAATTTGTTATGGAGAAACGAACCTTGGATCGATTTAGATCTGGGAATCATCATCATCATCACTTAATCGCGTTAACAGATCTCACTTTACCACTAAGAGGAGAACAAGGAAGATTCGTCCTCGAGATCAGAAACAGATTAAGCCGACGCGGAATAACATCTCGACGTCGATACTCTGGAATCGCTGCTTTATCTTCGACGAGAACACATAGATCTTCTTCTCTAATCCTCAAAACCTGATTATGAACTCTCTCCTTCGTCGTGATCGGAGGATTAACCCAACGTCCTACGGATCTCGGAGACTCAGTCTCAGCTTCCGATGAGCCACTGCTCTCGGTTTCAACTTCCTCCACCATCTTCCGAGCTATCGCTTCCATCTCTGGCCAAGTTTCAGCTTCTCCTCTCATCGTCATCTTCTATATATAAATAAACACAGAGAGATTTGTGTGAAGAAGAAATTTGAAATTCGAAATTTGAAAATTAATTGTCAAGTGTGAGAGACATGTGAAACGGAGCTTGAGGATTTATATTAGTTGTTTAACGAGAGAGAGAAAAAACGGTTACTGATGACGTGTCAGTGTTGATGACGTCACGAGAGATTTACAACCATGGAGGTTTTGACACGTGGAGATTGGGGTTAAAAAGAGATGTGTGAACGGGATTGTGTTTTTGACTGAGGGAAAAATGAGACGTGTGGAAGAAGAGGATCTCGGATCTGAGTTAAACGACCAAATCCGGCGCCGTTTTATTCGGTATCTTTCACAAAAACAAATTCAATTGCTTCCAAGAGATTATTGCCACGTGATTTTCAGTAAATTTTTGCTTAGATTTTATTAGTTTAAAGAACAACATTTGTTATAAGGTTTATGTAATTTTTGTACAGATGGACGTTGTTTTTGATTTTTTATTAAGTGATCAGATATTTGTGTATCATATAACATTTAATAGTTTTATTGTATGTATATTTTATGACAAAATGTTGTTAGCAGATCTGTGGTGCATAAATTATGAACTTGTAGTAAATCTGAAATAGTTTATTATTGCATATGATGGAGTCAAATAGAGAAGTTTGATTTCATTTTCATGTTTTGACAACACCAACATGTAGTAATTTAATTTAGCAAAAAAAAAAAACATATAGTAATTTAACTAATATTTTCGTGGTTGTGTAACTACTTAAACTATAGTTATGGACCTTATGGTCGAATGATTGGTGATATAAAAAAGGGTAAAATAATAAGATTCACATCACCATCGTGAAGATATTCAAAACCAATCAGAAAATGTAAATGGCAAATACGTGTAAAAATGGAATTGATTTGGTTGTCTTATGGATTTCATATAATGATACTACTATTCTCTTTATTAATTTACGTGTCCGAATAACCGACCGTTGCTATAAACTAGTTTACAAACAAAGATTGATGGTGTATTATATACAAATTATGGTGAGATGGTTTCCACGTGGTTCGCATGTAACACGTGTGCTGAGAGTATACCGAGTGTTGGTAATCAAATGGCAGTATGTAGTTCATATAATTGCGGACGGTGATATCACTAAATTTAAGATTTAGACAAATTGAATTTTTTTTTATCACTACAGTTATATATAACCAGAAGGATCATTAAAGGTTAATTACAAATTCATACCTCTAAAGAGAGAGCCACTAGAGGGAAATGAGAGACTTTAGTTAGAATTTAAGAATCCATAAACCAATAATGATGGATTTCTAAAATTTGAAAAATCCATACAAATTCAATCTCCAATAACACCCTCTAAAACTAAGGGATATTTGGTGCAATAGCTATAAAAAAACTATAACTAAAATTCTAACCATTTAACCTAGATTTAATGGCTATAATTTTGCCGCACATATCCATTTTAGTTAGATACTCAATTTTTTTTTTTTTTTGGTTGTTCAGTAAATTAACCCTAAAACTAAATCCCTCCTACAAAAAAAAAATCGCCTAACCATAGTAACCAAAAGGAAGCAAGGAACAGATCCTAAACAGAGGCGAACACTTTCACTGTCAAAGACCTTCTCTAGTCAAGCCGGGTGGCTCGTGGCCGAGTAGGACTTGCGCACAACGTAGTGAGAGATGCCCTTCTATTCAAATCTATTTCTTCAGCCTCTAATTTCAATTATGAGATGGGCATGAACTTGTGGAAAATCTTATGTGCTTGAAACGAAAATATGGCCATGCTTTAGGTATATCGATAACACTAAGTCGTCAACCAACTAGCAAAATTGAGCTTATTATTACATGGCCTAAGCCAACTTAATCAAAGCTTATGGCCAAAGAACAATCAATACGGGCCTAGAAAATACATGTATAAGAATATAAATCCTATATAGACCGTTAAGAAACTATTGAGCTAAACACCAAATAGCAATTTTTGTTGGAAGTTGAGAAACTAAAAGAAATAGGCAAAACTTTTAGGATAATTTGAGGAATAAATAAGCAAAAGGTTCAACACAATCTTCAAGTAAAACTGAAAGAAACCATCAAACAATCCTCAGGAAACAAAGAACAAAGTTTCGATACTACAAATGATCAAAAAGCAGATTGTTTTCATAGCTAAAATGGTGATACTTGGGTTTACTCTTCGTCATCACCATCTGCATCACCACCAGATGCTTTCTTGGAGGCAGACTTCTCATTCCTTCTCTTCACTCTTCCGGCACGGCCACCACCCAAAGGACTGGTCAGAGCAAAGTCGATGTGTTTCTGTGACTCAAGTCTCACCATGAACGATGGAATGTTCACCAACTGCTTTCCAACCCTAGACGAATAACGAACACAAACAAATGTTAAGACAATGTTTAGTATAGAAATACACAAATGTTCACCAAAACATAGACCAAACAAGACACAAAGGTTAGAGTTTATATACAAAAACCAAATCAATGTGCAACTATTCATGAAAGTTTAAATCTTCTAGACAAATCAACCAATAGTTGTAGCAAGATCAAAATACAAATCAAAGTATGCAACATTAAATAATTCATGATAATGTTTAAGATCAAACAGAAATGAAAATGTTTTGAGTTTGTATCAAAGCAAAGCTTATTCAAATTCAACCTCAGTTTCACTAGTCATCACTAACCAATGATAAACAAGTGCATAACCAAACAGTTCAGATCAAACTGACAGAAACTCAACACAACATGAGGAACATCAAAGAAGGTAAAGCAGAACAATACCTGATATGCCTCTGCCTGATGAGGACACGAGAGTGATGGATAGACTTAGCCATACCAGACTTAAAGACAATAGTCTGAAGACGACGCTCAAGGAAGTTCTCAACAGTCAAAGCCAAGACATAATCGAGCTTGTTCTGACTCTCATCAAGAAGACCATAACGGTTCATCCTACGAAGAAGAGCCTCACCTTCAAAGATCCTCTTAGGGTTCTTCTCATCAAGAGTCAAAAGATCTCTTGCAGCATTACGGATACGGCTCAAAGAGTATTGCACTCTCCAGAGCTCACGCTTGTTACGAAGACCGTACTCACCAACCAACTTCAATTCAGAGTCAAGACGCTCCTTCTCGTAAGGACGACGTGGACCCTTGAAGGTCTTTCCATCTATCAACACACAACATTCAAACAACAAAATCATCAGAAACCAGCAAAAGATCACATTTTTTAAACGAATCTCTGAGATTTATGAAAATGAATCTGGTTAAACGACTACAAAGCTACAAACCCAGATTCACAAACCATAGATTAACAACCTCTAAACAACACGAAAACCATAGAATCATGGATCCATACAAGGTTGGTTCGAACCGAACAAATCCTAGGCAAATCGAAACGAGAATGAGGATAATCTAAGGAACAGAGGGACTAGGAGAGGCTTACAGTTGCGGTAGTAGCAAACGTGCACCATTTCTTCGTCTTCTTACTGAAAAATCGCCGATCTGGAAAACTAGGGCACGCAAGGAAGCAGTGATAAAGACGAGCGGCGTGTTTTATAGGGTTTCATAAAACCCTAAGACTTGTTTCTAAAATGGGCTTAGATTGGGCCTTTCCAAATATTCGGGCTTATATTGGGCCTTTCCAAATAGTTGGGCTTGTCTTAATCGTGTATGTATTTTGGAACTTGCAAGTTACATCCAGATTATAAAAACTAATAATTGCAAACAAAAATTAGATGTTTTGATTAGTCTTGCCTTAAAAGAACAGCGAGAATGTTTTAAAGTGAGTAGAGAGACTAGTGTCTCCAATCATATTTACTTAGCGCTTAATTTTTACCAACTCCTAATCATATTGGACAAACCTATCTTAACGATTTATAATCTAAAACAGAATAGTTGTTTACTAGCAATCGAAATTAACTGTCTCATATCATTATCCGTTGATGTAAAAACACAACAATCAATTTAGCACCTCAACTTAGCAAACAACAACAAAAAGACATTTACTATTGAAATACAATATAGCAGCTCAAAATCTTATGCAAAGACATTTATACTTTGACTATTTCAAAACCTTCTGCTATTGGAGGTTGATTTTCTTTTATCTTTCTCGTATTTGGTCGAAAGCTTAAGCAACATCTCAAATGAGTCAAGTCACCTCTCTTACAAACTACAGTACAAAAGAAAGAAAGAAAAAAACACAAAAGACATCAAGTGGAATAGGAAAAAAAAGATTTGACCCGTTGACTAACAAAAGAAAATCGTACAAAAACTAAAGAATTAGCCTCTAAACGACATCGTTTTTAAAAACGTCAACTTTCAACACGTAGAAGAAAACGACCCATTCGTCGGAACACTCTCACGACTATCTCCTCCTCCTCCTCCTACTCCGTCTCCGCCATTAGATCTTCTAGCTCCACCGCGTCCTGCAATCTTATTATTATGCATCCAAACTTTAAAAACATTCTTATCAACTCCAATCTCCCGACAAAACTCCCTAACCGCCACGTCATCAGCCTTCAACATCCTCCAACCAACTCTCTCCGCGAACTCAAACATCTTCTCTTTCTGAAACGAACTAAACTTTGTCCTATGCCGTTTCCTCGACGGTTGAACCGCCGTACCTCCTCCGGAAAGTGCAAGAAGCATGTAAGAAGAAGAGATCGGCGGCGGAGAAGCTGAATCATCGCCGTCGTCGTCCGGCCGAGGAGGAGGAGGTGGTGGAAGTTGGTGACGGTTGTTAGGACGAAACTCCATTGTTGGAACCACGGTGGAGATAGAAGAAGGACGATCTTCTTCACGGCGGTGGAAGTTACGGTGGCAACCACAAGCGGCGCACGTTAGTGAAGTAGGGTCGTTGGAGTTAAACGACGGAGACGGCATAAACTCGCCGCAACCGTCTAAAGCGTGACCACCGATTCCAGCGGCGTGATTCTTTAGACATTCTTTATAAGTCGCAACCGCTTCAGACGCGGGTTTATGGTTGTGGTGGTTGCAGCGTTTGCCGTTTGAGAAAGAAACAGAAATAGGCTTTGGGGGTTGGATCCGGGTCGGATCTTCAATATCGGGTTGCCGTGAATCTAAGTCGGGTACTATTGTAGTAGTAGTAGTAGCTATTACATCCATGACTCAAAACATATAGGGTTCTTGAAAAAGAATTTATTTTGTGAAGTTGAAATCTTTGGGAATTTGGGATGTGTTTTTGGTAATTGAATACAAATAAGATTAAACAACTAAAATAGAAAGTATGGTTTTGCAAAAGATTGGAGAAGATGAAGTGAAGATAAGATAGACAAAAATGTTTATTCAATAGTAAAGTTGATATATTTGGGGATTTGATGAGGGTATGGGTTTAGGTAATTGGACAGGTATAAGATTAGAAAACAAACATTTTTTTTAAAGAATATGTATTATTGTTACTCAACTCTCATGGAGGAAGAAGAGATGAGAAGTTGAAGACTGTAGATAATGAGAAATCCAAGTTGTGTGGTTGAGATTCATAATCATTATGGGTTTTTTTTTTTTTGGTTGCTTAGACAAAAAAAATTAACCATGGTTTGTTGACCCCATCCTAGGGTTAATAGAAAAGATAAGTGTAATAAATATAGGCTAATAAATAGTGTTCATAGAACAGCATCTAATGTGAGTCGTGTCTTTTTCTTTTAGCTAAATTTGTACCTCCATGATGTTGACAACAGTTGATAAATTAGCAAATCTGTATCAATATTAATCTTCTTTTTTTAATCAACTTTCAGTAATATCTTGTCCAAATGGTCACAAACTAACAATGCAGTAATAATATAGAATTTTAATTATTAGGTGGTTTATACATATTCATTATTATCCAATTTTTTAAGCTAAACAATTCATGTTTTTGTGTGAAAATAAATCATAATCCCTACAACCTCTAAACACCAAAACAGCTTACACGTCTCTATATCTAGCCACATGTCGCTGCATACCCGAACATGGTTCGGTTAGTATTATCGAAGCCAAATTTCTTCGTCTTCTAATACATTGAATTAAGTTACATTTGACTGGATTATTATTACTTGTACTTAATTAAAAGAATTTGATTGTCGGTATAATACCGACGATATATATTACGACTTGCACGATTTATGAGAACCAAAATAGGGAACCACCATGTCAACAATTCCTGTATATTAGTAATTTTTTATAAAAAAAAAAATTATTTTTATCGCACCCATATATTAGTAATTTAGTACTATATATAACTTGATTATTACCTCATTATTTAACGCTATCTGTAGAGATTTCATAGACAACGAAATAATGTTTATAGTATTATTTTAAATACGTTATACGGTTCCGTATGGTATAGGCAAACCGACACCAAATAAGTAAAGCGTTTATGCCCATAACAAGGATAATATAGATTTCTTTAAGGCCTCCTAAATTGTGATTATGATCCATGTATACGTTAGTGTTTCTATTTATCTCGATCTATCCTGGAATCATATACACATGTATATACAACAATACTCATGTTACTATGCGTGTGCGCAAATGCAATTGGAAATTAGATGGCTATAAAAATGAACGTATCGGACTATTGGTGGACCGTGATTCGTAATTATTAATTTGGATCAAAGATCCGGAACTCCACCTGTTTATAATAAAAAAGGACCAATGACATAATTTTCTATCTAATTTGGCAAACAAAACAATTCTTATTTTGATTTTTTTGCCAAAATGACATTGTAAAAAAAAACAAGAGACAAATAATCAATAATATGTATTGCTGTAAGTGCCACAAGTGACAACTAATTGAAAAGAAACGGAGGAAATTCCTTTAATGACAAAAACAAGTTGGCTCTTAATTTCACACTATGTCGAAAACAAAGCTGGCTCGTCGTATTCATTCTGTCCCATTTTAGATGATTTTAAAGGTTTTTAAATACAAATTAAAAAACCATTTAATTGTTTATCTTTTCAATATAGAACACAATTCCAAAATAATTCAACCATATGAATAAATAATCTGAAGAATTCAAACACTCAAAAACAACAAAAACACTATAAATATTATATAGAAAATTGAAAAAATCAACTAAAATGAGACAAACAATTTCTCTCCGAAGATCATCTAAAATGGGACTGAGGGAGTATATGATTACTATTTACTACTATTGAAATTTTGTAAGCGATCAGATTCAGATTCTTTTTAATAAAAATTTGAATTTTAGGTCACATCAAAATAGTTCTCGAAGGAGGTTTGCGTTTACATTGCGAGGTAGTAATGAAGTAGTAGATAGGGCAGCGAAGGAGGTTTTTTCTTTTCAGAATTATGTCGCTAAGGTGTGCTTTATTATACCAAGTTGGATTGTGCAAAAATGTAATGAGTGACAAACAATGTGTCTAAGAGACTGGTAAATGAAAAGTTTGATGTTGAGAAAAAAAAAGTAAGAATCCATTCATCATTTTTCTCGGTTGTGGAAACTCACGAAGTTGTGGAAACGCGACATTTACTTCACAATGGTTAAAACATTGGGCCCAATGTTTATAATGGACCGGACAAAACGATCAAATCTTGTGAGGATTGTAATTTGTCTTAGCTGCATCCCAAATTCCCAATTAGTAGTAATGCTAATGCATGAAGTAAATAGATCCTTCACCTTAAGATCCCCATATTTGCAAAGGCAGTGCACTAATATTCGACTATTAGTTGATGGAGTAGATGGATTGAGAGGTAACGATTGGTATTTCTGTACATGTATTTGATCTCGACTTCCAACATTCCATTTAATCGGTTCTTGAGCAACTTATTGCCTCGAAGTATGCATTACTAAGCACGATGATTTCGTCTATTTCGTATGCACATAAGAGAATTTCAGAATTGATCAAAACTCAATTTCAGAAGAAAAAGAAAACTTGATTTGGAATCATTATGAACCAAAAAACGAAACAGCAGATGTTATTGAATAGAATGTTACTGTTCCTTTCATCTATCATCTTTGTAATCAAAGAGTTTCTCACGACGACGATGAAACTGTCTGCATCTTAGTCGAAGTTGCAGCTGCAGCTGTTGTGTAGATAGGGTGAAGAACATGACCATTCTTTGGATCAACATGAATCCATTTGCGTCCAGTTATCTTGTTTTTCTCGAACCTAACTCGTCCTTCCTTCAAGGCATACAGCGTATGGTCCTTACCTATCCCGACATAGTCACCAGGATGAAACCGAGTTCCCCGTTGACGAACTATTATGTTTCCCGGTATCACATTCTACAAAATCACACACAACAGACACAAACGCATTCTTTCATTCACATATACCAAGATTGGTTTGATTCTCTGAATCTTATTCAACTCACTGTTCTTACCTGTCCTCCGAATTTCTTAAGGCCGAGATTCTTAGGTTTAGAGTCACGACCGTTCTTTGTCGAACCAGCAGTTTTCTTTGTAGCCCAACGCTTAAAGACCAAACTCAACCCGCTCGAAGAACCATCTTTAACATCACAAATAAGAACAACAACAAAACCACCAAATGAGTTAACCAGAGAAGATCAGCAAAACACACACAAAGATTCCAAAAACCGCTAAAGCAATAGATAGGTATTATACCGGAAATGCTACTGCCACTGTAAGCAGGAACCTCAGTGATTAGCTCCCTCAAGCTAACTCTTCTACAAATCGATGCAGCCGAGTTAAAGAAGTTCATTCTTCAGTATCTGCAAGCAACTAAGAGCATCTCATCAAAACATATACCAAATACAAATACCATTTCATAAAATCTTTGCTTAATCAAATATGCAATTACTTTCAAAATCGAAAATCACAAACACAGAAGTGTTCAACAATCAATAACTGATGAATCTCAAAAACTATTGCAAATCAGATCCGATTCCTCTAATTCTGAGTCAATAAACCGATCGAAACCCTAATTCGTGATCAAATCCGAGATTTCGCAATCGGAGTAATGCTACATCGTAAAATGAAACCACGAGCGTGAAAATCGCAGACCTAAGCCTACCAATTTGATTGCTCCAACCTAGACGGAATCGAAACTCGAAAGAAATGCTTAATAAGAAAGGAAGATACTCACCGGAAAGTTTCGATTCCAGTAAAATGAGACCGATGAAAAACGTGACCGGAGAAGACGACGGCGAGTAAAATGGCGACGGCGACGGAAACGCGATAACGCATGAGAGGGAAGGGATTAACTTCCAAAAACCCTATTTGTCAAGTGTCAACTATACTCACAAAGGGTCTTCATGTTTCTTGACTTTTACATTATGACCCCAACATTTTAATTTGGATCAAAACTGAACACAATTACTTCTTGAGATAAAAAAATTTACCTAGACGTTTGTGATTTAATATACATTGTCTAGATATTTGATAATTATGGATAATTTCACAAATTTGTAACACAAAAAAAAGGGTTTCGTTTCAAATTTCGGTTTTTAGATAAGAAACCAAACATAGCCAAAGTATAGAAAGATCTCAAATGTCTTGTATATATAACTTAGGCTTGTACATGTGTGTGAACAAGTTGACATTGGAGGTGAATGGTGATGATCACTATCGTTGATTTTTTTTGTTAGATTAATCACAAAAAGTTATATATTTTTCTTATTATGCTGTATCTATGTGTTTGAACAACTTGACACGATCTATATGCTTTTTTAGATAGTAATCAATATCCATGTGATCCCTCACATGCTTTGAAATCTTTCTATCTATCAAAAATTATATTTCAATCTTTTATATGGTCCTACGGTCCGTGCTTTGCCGTCCCGTACCCCGACCCTACAAATTTCTTATAGTGTTAATTATTAACGCTTGTAATCAATTTTGTGTCGCACCAATAGATAAACGAAAAACAATAGCTAAATTTTTCTTCCATGTACATTTGTAGGTAATGCAATTCTAGACCGAAACAATACCGAGTAAACTATTTATTTGTGAATAAAAACGAACTGATTCGGTTTTATTAATTCATTGAAGAACAAATTATAACAAAAAAAACCCGCTTAAATTAGCAAAACACTAAAACGAATCCAAAACTAAAACCGTACCAACAAGACGAAATGCTTCCTTTTATATCTTAAAACAAAATAAAATAACTAAACCCAAACCTAAACTAAACACTCTTATACATTACTAAAGATAAGCTAATGCATTGCCATTTTTTTATAAGTTCTCTATCGTTCTATATACATTTGTGTATATATCATACACTACATCATATAATAACGAAGATAATTCTTTGTTTGTTCGTCAATTCATATGGCTAAATACTTTTTTGTCACGTCTCATTAATATTTGTTCTTATTTTGGGTAAAACATAGACTCTATTCGTTATTAGAAAAGATAACATATCTTAAAATCCAAAAATATCACAATGTTCCCTCCTTTTCTACGATCAGAGTGACTCAACACAATAATTGGATGAGCATGTGGAACTGGTTAAAAGCACATGCCTTCTCTTTCTTCTTTTTTTCCTCAAAACTTTTAAGTATTTTCTTTTTTACTTAAAAACAAGTTGATATTTATGCGTTTATGTATGTGTGTATATACATTTCTTCTTTCATGTTAAAAGAACGTTAATTTCTCTTCTCTGATGTGGTGGAATTACTTGTATTTTAAGGTTCCATGCACTTTTATTATACCTCAAATCAGTTGTAAATAATAAAGAAATGTGTTATCTTATATCATAATTACTCTAAAGAATATCAATTCGAGTACTGTTTCACTTCACCTCGGATTTGTTCATCTATAGATTTGATGCTTGACTAGCAATTATAAAAAATTGATGATTGAAATATGCGAAGCAATCAATCTGAAAATCCCTAATTTAACAGCGAATCTAGATCTGCTTTTATGAAAAACATCAGAAGAATAATGGTATGGATCAGTGATCACTACTAATGGGTCAATGACTAATGAATAAATGAATTTTATTATCTTGACTGTTTTCTTAAACTTTATTTAACTAATCAAGATCCGGTTAACAAGTAATGGTATTAATTAACACTAATATGGTAAGATTGTGATTACAACTTGTACATTATAGTAAGATTGTGATTATAATTTACAGTTGGGACCGTTGGTGATCAGATCTAACTTCCGTCTCCTTCTTCAATGCACCGTCCTTCTTTCTTTCTTTCTTTTTTCTTTTTTTTCTTAGAATACACTGTTTATCTTTTTATAACTCAAAAAAAGACTAAAATTATATATGTGGTTAAAACGATATATTTCTTTTTAATATTGTCTTGCACAATAAATCCCACCAATCAAGCATCCATATAAGATACAAAATAAACGATTTTTTCTTCCCAATATGGGTGTCATTATATGGCTGTTTGATTGGTGGGATTTATTGTAAATTGTATGGGTACTCGAATTAAGTCAGGGTTTGAATTTCTTAAATTACATGAATGTATAAAACTTTATAAATTCACAGAATAAAAAAAAACTAAATCCATTTATGATCACTGATCAGTAAACATTATTATAAGTAAGATAGTAAACGCGTTTAATATATAACTCGGGTGCGATCATACCAGCACTAATGCACCATATTCCATTAGTACTCCGCAGTTAAGCGTGTTTGGGCAAGAGTAGTACTAAGATGGGTGATCTCCTGGGAAGTCTTCGTGTTAGATCTCTTTTTCTTTTTCTTTTTCTCAAAAAAAAAAAAATATAACTCCAAATGAGGTTCTTAATACAAAACACACGCTGAATAATTCCTTTCTTAAATTTTAAATATGCTAACAATCCAAATGAGGTTCTTGATATTGTTTAACATAGTTTCGAATTTAAAGCTATAGTAATTTAGTGTATCAACTTTTCCTAAACCATGTGCAAATCATCCAACCACGGTTCACCTATAGCAAGTAACAAAATGGACACTAACAATGGGGTACGTGCCATAAAGTAATTGGAGGTCTACCATAATAACAATATGTGTCGCCGCACTGAATATTAGTAGGAGCAAGTGTGCGTATGTGTATATATAGCTTATATGCAATAGCATAGGGTCCTCAACCAAAACTCCTCTCTTGAGTACACTTATTTTCAAACCTCAAACTATCAAAAACCTAAAGTTTGAGGAGATTTAGAGGAGTGTTTGGTTCGGTGGGTAATAATATTCCCAAAAAGAAGAAAAAATGGCTAAGTCATTTGGAGCTCTTTTCCTCCTGGCCCTCATTGTCTTCTCCATGCTTCAAACCATGGTAACATCTCATTTTCTTATCTCTTTATAAATTTAATAGAGTTTAAGTTTGGTTTTTACATTTCAACAAAAGATATGAGATCAATGTGGGTTATTTTGATTGTACTTGTGTTTCTTATATTATTTTTATGAAATTACATGTACTTGTTTTTCTTATAAATATTTTGTTTTTGGTTTGTTTTTTAGGGTGAGGCTGCAAAGTATCGAGGGAAGTGGAACCCGAAATGGAACCCGGTAAGTTTTAATATTTATATTTTATTTACCAATCAATGTCATTTCTAAAACTATTTCTCTTAAATTAACGAAAAATGTTTTGATTTTGTATTATCATTTTTGGTTAATTTTCAGAAAAATTATGGACCAGGAAGCCTGAAAAGTTCCCGTAAGTGTTCCCTCCACAGTTTCTGCTTAAATTAGTTTTAAAAAATATCTAAACTCAAAAGAAAATTGTAAAATCAAATCGATGATTAACTGCAGAATATTATTGCGTAACGAGCCAAAATTTAAAGCTATACATTTTATGTAAAACAAAAATAAGGCATTTCAGATCCAATGTTCCATAAAATTGTTGAACAAGTTGTAAGTGGAGTGATGTTGGAGTGTTTGGTCAGATCCAATACTCTAAAAGTATTTAAGATATTGACAAATTTACCCCTGACTGATGGGTCAAAGAGTCAAAGCAACCCACTATCTCGGGCCCCACAAATAGTTAAAAAAAGTCATTGTTTTACACTAGATTCAGTAACTTCTTTTATCAATACCAATACTCTTAAAATTTGTCGACTGATATTTTTTAAATTTGATTGTGTAAAATGACCAGAATGCCCCAAGGCATGTGATACGAGGTGTGGCGATACAAAGTACATCAACGCATGTCTTTTGTTCTGCAACAAGTGCTGCAGAAAGTGTTTGTGTGTGCCTCCGGGTTATTATGGGAATAAACAAGTTTGCTCTTGCTACAACAACTGGAAAACCAAGGAGGGTGGACCAAAATGCCCTTGAAATAATCCCACTCTCGAGACTTGCCACTTTAATATCTTCCCCCTAGCTATGGAACTTTATAATAAGTTTACTTATCAGACGTTAATTTAATATTCCACTTTCATCAATGTTTTAGTTTCTAATGTTGTAATGTGTTATGTCACTCCTTTGGGATTTTTTGTCTTAAATCCTTAAAGAAAATGAGAGTGGCCTATGAATGATATTTTCTTTAATATCTCGTGTTTCTGTTATATTTTTTTAGTTTCTATAGACGAATGCATACATGAAATCGAAAATAATAGAAAGGCAAAAGAAACAATACACTTCATGTTCTTTAGCAAAAAAAATACAATACGCTTCACAAATTCTTCCAAGAAAACAACAAAATGCGATCGACATAGTATAAAAATGGGCTAATAGGGCCCAATACAAACAAGCCCATTACGGAATCTTCCACGGGTTTCACCAAAATCACGTTCTCTACGAACGAACCAGACAATTCCACGATTTTGCAGTTATCTTCACAGTGATAAGACACAGGACCTGAGGCAGATGGCGAAAGATTGGCGATAGATTACAAGAATCATACATACAATCGGTGCTTTCGTATGAACCACTTTTTTTTTTTTGGTTTTTATGGTAGATAACTAGATATATAAACCACAGACTTACAAAACTGTTTAATCATATAACCCTGCGTTACAATAATACTTTACGATACAAATACACAGCTTATAGCCACTGAATAATGTTATTTGTGATGTTTAAAGTTTTTTTTATGGTTTACACATGTAAAGTAAAACTATCATTGTTTTAGGGTCAAGTATTGAACCGAGTTTCCGAAATTCTATCGTGCGAGAATTATAAATTAATATGTAGATGATATTAGACATGTATACATTATCTTAAGCTTCTAGTGGGATAATATAACATCATTTGTTTTCTTTACTCAACACGTCCTCCATAAATTTAGGGTCTTATTTAAATTGTGGCAAATTAAGTCGTTTTCGTACTTAGATGATTTTTCTTTTTAGTTCGTCATTACTCATTGGTACATGGTCGATACTAGATACATTAATATAGGCGGACTCGTCCCATTTAGAGTCTCCCCAATTTGGTCTAAATGGTGTGAGTATATTCATGGCCAATGGTCTAAATCGTTAGATTCTAGATAGGCATGTGGCTAGAGGTAACAAGTGGATATTCTCAAATCAGATAACATTACTATACGTATTTTTCGGTCCCGAAACTATAAGGTTCTATAAAAGAAAAATAGACCTAAAAAAAATGAGTAAACGAAACAGAAAATGGTTTCCTTAATGCCCCAAATTATTGTTTCTGAAAATATTTGTTTAAGTTAGAATTTAGAAATATAACCTGGTTGAAAAATGTAAGGAATCATTTTTTAAAAACTAGTTAAATGATATTTATATATACACATATATTTATAATTTTAACTAATTAGTCACTACAGATATTTATGTATACACATGTATTAAACTTTAGTAAAATATCTATAAGAAAATTTAAAACGGGAGATCTACAACTATGGTCACAATTCACAGATTAATGATATTAGATTAATAATTCTGTTTCAATAAAACCAATTTCCACTTTTAAGTTCCAATCGATTCGGAGAATCCCATGTCGAAACATTTGTGGTCAGTGTATATTGTGAAAAATACAAAATACCTGCCCCTCCCACACACATCTCTCGTGTATATCACAAAAGAAAAATTACATTTTAACGCTAATTAAATATTATCCATAAAACATCGGGTCAAAATCAATTAATAATTAACATACTATATATTTTGCCTAATGAGTTTATTATACTTCACAACTTCTCTCTATCTATCTCCTCCGTCTATCTCTCTTTCTCTCTCTCTTTGTCTCTTTCGATATCGAAGGAGCAACGTCGAAGGATTAAACAATTATGAACGAGAAAGAAGATTTCATGTCGGAGCCATTTATCGCTAAGAAGATTGATGATGAAGAAGCGACCCTTCACGAGTATGATTTCGATAATAACTCACATGGCAATACCTCTTTCTCCAAGACTTGTTTCCATGGCATTAACGCTTTATCAGGTTTGATTTCTTCTTCTTATTTTTCTTAATTGATTTGTTCAACACTTCCATCTTCTTTTCTCCAAACTCCAGTACTCCATAACTCACGGCGAAAGATCCAACTCTTACTTTTATCCATATATTTTATATATGAACTTATGCATGTTCGGTTTTCTAATTTATTTTCATTATAGTTATTAATTAGTATTTTTGATAATATGAAAAAAGCTAAACTTAGCTAAATTCTAGATGTTCTTAACTCAAACTTTTGACTTTATCTTGTATCTAGATTGATGTGTTGGTGCTCAATCCTATCTTTTTTTGTTTTTTTGTTTTATCTTTGGCTCCTATCTAGGATTGAGATTTTTGGTTAATTGTTTTTTGGCTCCTTGTTTTTTTCCCCAAAACTAAATTATATAAAACCAAATTAAAAAACAACTCGAATTGGGTTTTCTTCGTCTAGATTCGACTTCATAATTTTTTATATGATACGAAAAATTGGTACGATTGGTTTAATTTAAATGAAATATGTATGACATTGTATAAAGTACAACGTTTGGCGAACTTTCCAATCGAGTATTGATTTGATTAGCTTAGTGCGGTTATGAGTCTATGAAACACGTTACTATCAGAGTATCATTGCATTTAATGTTTACTGACCAAACTAGTTTTTAGTTTTACACATGTTTGGCCAAACATTAGTGTAGAAGCTATTTTTATATATATCCCTTATGTGTATACCGACAAAAAACCATATTATTTGATTGAAAACAAACAAAAAATTGCATTCTCTATCAATATCTAAATACAACCGTGTCCTTGAACAATTCTAACACATTAACAACACTTCTTGCTTTTCTCAAATTGTGTTAATCTTCTTCTATCTTGACAACGATCTTGAACACGGTTATTGACTATGTTTTTACGTTTTGTAATGATTACAATATTATTATAATTAACATTTATTAACACAAACAAAATAACATTTGCTTATCATTCATTACCTAGTCAACTTTTTTTTTTTTCGTTCTTAGGTGTGGGTATATTATCGGTCCCTTATGCTTTAGCATCCGGAGGGTGGCTAAGTTTGATCATACTCTTCACCGTAGCAATCACAACTTTCTATTGTGCCATTCTCATTAAGAGATGTATGGACATGGACCCACTTCTTAGAACTTACCCTGACATTGGCTACAAAGCATTTGGTAAAACAGGACGTATCATTGCATCCATCTTCATGAACCTCGAGCTTTACCTAGTTGCGACTAGTTTCTTGATCCTAGAAGGTGACAACCTTAATAAACTCTTCTCAAACGTTGGATTCAACTTCATGGGTATCGAATTCGAAGGCAAGCAAATGTTCATCGTCCTTGTAGCTATCATTATTCTTCCCTCGGTTTGGTTAGACGATTTGAAGATTCTTTCGTATGTTTCCGCGAGTGGTGTCTTTGCTTCAGGGTTGATTCTTGCTTCTATCTTTTGGGTTGGAGCTTTTGAAGGTGTAGGGTTTAAGAACAAGGACTCAGAGATCTTTCGTCTTAATGGAGTCACGACTTCCGTGAGCTTATACGCCTTTTGCTATTGTGCTCACCCGGTTTTCCCAACTCTATACACTTCCATGAAGAATAAACGCCAATTCTCAAACGTAAGTTTGTCAAAACGTACGCACCATCAAAGTTTTTCTGGTCCGTAACTTAGGCTAATGATTTTTTATTTCATTTTGTAGGTTATGGTTATATGTTTCACAATATGCACATTCATATATGCATCGGTGGCAATATTGGGTTACTTAATGTATGGATCAAATGTTGACTCACAAATAACATTGAATCTTCCAACTGATAAGTTTAGTTCCAAGGTGGCGATATGGACTACATTGGTGAATCCTATTGCTAAGTTTGCCCTCATGGTTACGCCTATCATCGACGCAATGAGAACCCGGTTTTCTCGGTTTTTGCCTAACAAAAGAACCGCCGGTTTCCTTCTGAGTACGACTTTGGTTACTAGCAATGTGATTGTGGCATTGCTTATTCCGTTTTTCGGTGATCTCATGAGTTTGGTTGGAGCATTCTTGAGCGCAACGGCATCGGTTATATTGCCTTGTTTGTGTTACCTAAAGATCTCTGGCAAATACCGAAGCGTCGGTTTCGAAACACTGGTTCTCATCGGTATTATACTAACCGGTATCGTTGTTGTGATAACCGGTACTTACCAAGCTGTCAAGGACATTTTTGGCCGGTTTTGAAATCCCAATAGATAATTAAGGTCTAGTTTTAAAGTTTTGTTTAGGAAGCAAAAGCAAAATTTGTAATACTAAAATACCATAGTATTGTTTATTTATTTTTTCTTGTTTCGGGTTTGATTAGTATTAGACACTAATCAAGTCTCTGATTGGAACTCTATCATCAGAATTTAAAGGTTTATCAGTATACTCAGACAAAATAGCTCGAAATTCGTCTCCGGTTAAGGTTTCCTTGTCCAACAAAACATCAACGAGCTTGTCCATAGCTTCTCTGTTATTCCTCACGTGGTTCTTGGCGATTTCGTAAGCGTTACTGATTAAATTCTTCACGCAAGAATCAATGTCCTCGGCAAGTTTCTCGGACATTGCGTTCCTCGCGAGCATCCGTAGAACGACGTCGCTTTGCTTAACCGCTGGGTCGGTTAGTGCCCATGGACCAATCTCCGACATACCAAACATGGTCACCATCTAAACCAAGACAAGAAATAAGTAAATCCAAAGGTTATTTCAGGTTTATATTTTTGGTTCAATTACTATATTACCTGTCTTGCAATTTGTGTGATTTGCTGGAGATCACCGGCAGCTCCTGTGGTTATCTCCGGTTCTCCAAAGATAACATCCTCGGCGGCTCGGCCTCCGAGTCCGCCGACGATTCTAGCGAACAATTGGTGTTTAGACACCAATGTTGGGTCTTCTCCCGGTAAGAACCAAGTGAGACCACGTGCTTGACCTCTGGGAACCAACGTAACTTTCTGAACCGGATCGTGTCCCTCCGTCAATGTCCTAAACCGAAATAAAACCGGTTAATTTCAACATAAGCTATCTAAACCGGATAACCGAATTAAACCGGGACTTACGCACAAATTGCGTGTCCTACTTCATGGTACGCGACAATCGCTTTGCTTTTACCGTCGATCATCTTCGTCCCTTCCATTCCCGCGACGATCCGGTCGATCGAATCATCGATCTCTACAAGGGTAATTCTGTCTTTTCCTCTCCTTCCGGCGAGAATCGCGGCTTCGTTCATCAAATTCGCTAGGTCTGCTCCACTGAAACCCGGAGTTCTCATTGCAATCAAGTTCAAGCTTACTTCCTTGTCAAGTTTCTTACTTTTGCTGTGAACTTTTAATATCTCCTCTCTTCCTCTAATATCAGGTAAGCCAACTGAAACCTGTTCAAAAACCGGTTTTACATTATACCAAACCGGACCGGTTTGATATGAATTTGATAAATTTTGTTCGGTTTATATAACTAACTTACCTGTCTATCAAATCTTCCTGGTCTGAGCAAAGCAGAGTCTAGAATCTCTGGCCGGTTCGTTGCACCAATCACAATCACTCCGGTATTACCGGTAAACCCGTCCATTTCGGTTAAAATCTGGTTTAGTGTCTGCTCACGTTCGTCGTTTCCTCCTCCTAAACCGGTTCCTCTCATTCTCCCAACAGCGTCAATCTCATCAATGAATACTATACAAGGTGAATTACTCTTTGCCTTGTTGAACAAGTCTCTAACCCTAGAAGCTCCTACACCAACAAACATCTCTATGAACTCTGATCCGGATAATGAGAAAAAAGGAACACCTGCTTCTCCGGCTATTGCCTTGGCCAAGAGAGTCTTTCCGGTTCCTGGCGGTCCGGTTAACAAGACGCCTTTTGGGATTTTAGCTCCTAAGGCTGAGAATTTCTCTGGAGTTTTCAAGAATTCAACGATCTCTTCGAAGTCTTGCTTGGCTTCGTCTACTCCTGCTACATCTTTGAATGTTATCCCTGTGTTTGGTTCCATCTCAAACTTGGCTTTGCTTCTGTTACAAGTAAACATAATTTTTAAAAACTCGAACTTAGGTTTATATTCAAAAGCGATTCATTATGAATGATTTTACCTTCCAAGACCGAAAGGCAAGTTTGGTCCACTAGGAGTGTTTCTTGAAGAAGATGTTAAGATCAGAGAGCCAAGTAAGAGCAAAGGAAACCCGAAATTCCCCAAGAAATTAAGCAAGAAAGCTCCCAAGTTCACGTCCACTGGATGAGCAGCGAAATCGACGTTCTTTTCCTTCATCTTCCTCACTATATCAACCGGTAAACCCGGAAGGCTAACCCTAACCCTCTGGATCTTTCCTAATGCTGGATTAGAGATCTCTGCGATTGCGACCGTCCCGTTCTCAAACAAGTCAACTTTCTTCACTTCATTCTCTTCCAGATGGTGCAGGAATTTCGAGTAGGACATTTTATTGGAAGTGGCTTCGATGGGAGCTTCTGGTTGATCAGCTTTTGCGGGTTGAGTAAGAAAAGTTCCTAGAGTTGACGTAAACCCCAAGGCAGTAAAACTCAGTAGTGCTCTCTTGGTGAGTTTATGGTCTAAAGTTATGGTGAGTTGACTAGGGTTATGTTTGTGACTGGATTTGGATAGATGGTTTGGTTTTGGAAACTCTTGGTACTTGTTACAGGATGGGATGTTAGAGAGAGGGAGAGACAAAGCTGATGATAGTGGTGATGCCATTTTCATCATCAAAGGCTTCAAAGCCAATGCCTTTGTTCTTTTTCCAGATTATGCGTTCAAGACTATTTAAGATTGGGTCTTTTGATGTTTTATTTGATGGGTATGATCAAGATTGCTTTATGTTTGCTAAAGGTGTTCGAGATTGTTATATAATAAACAAAAGGTGATGATGAGTGATGACTATAAACGAAGAGGATCTTTCTAGTTTCTTTTGTCTTTCTCTAGAACATATAATTGTCTTCTTGAATGATCCAGAGATTGTACTATGGAACAAACAAAAAAATCTATATATCACAAATCACTACATAGATCTGTTTATATGTAGATTGATATAATCATAATCTTAGAGCGCATCTCAACCCTTGATCATTCCAATCTCCTTTTTAGTATTTTATTTTTGCAAGTGAAAGTCATATAACCATACACTTGGGAGGGTAAAATGGCAAGTAGAGTTCATGGTAACCTCTCTCTTTGGCCCCATTTGGCACAATTTTGTCTTAGACTTTTGTATACTTGACTCTTCTCTTGTTTTTCCCCAACTTTCTAAGTTATAAACTTGTAATCAAGTTTCTTGTTTTTCTTGTCATGTCATTAGAATATTCGACACTAGAAATGAAAAAGCATGAACATCCCTGCTCATTCTTAATTGGTTTCGAATTACAAGCTTATAAAACTGTAATTTACATTGGTTTCTCAACCGATTATGCCCAATTGTCTCGTGATTTGGTATGAAAAACCTATAACAGTTTGCTTGGTCTCCTCATGAGAACTTTAAAGTTCGTTAAGGCATTTCGTCCAGCAACTACGCGGCATCCTCTGATTTTTTTAACAAAGGAAACTCATGGGACTGAGCTGTCCCAAAGAGTTTCAACATTTGTTACATAATTCCCAACCCGATCATATACCAGAACAGAATCCAAGAGCATAGACACAAGGGTTTTAAATCACTACCATGAACCGATGAAAGAAAATATAAAAAAGCATAGAATCAAGAAAGTGAAAAACCAAAGAACACACCTCAAATAGTTAAAAAGATGAATCATTATTCTTCACTATAACCATTTTATCTGCAACATCCTCATCGTAAAGAGCTTTTATTTAAACACATAATGATTAACATAGTATTAGTTTCTGTAAGAAGTCCTTTTGAAAAATAACTAAACCCCACAAAACAAAAAGTTCTTTCATAAGCTAATCAAATTGTAATCATCATCATCATTATCATAACCTCAAAAAGATTAAAAAACCTTTTATATCTTCATTTCTTGATCTTCCTCTGCTGCAACAGCTGCTTCTTAGGTCCAGGAACCTCTAATCTCCCAACCGAACACCCGCATTTCGCTCTAAAAACAAGCACGGCTCGTCCATTCGGCGGAGCCATCTTCTTCAACTCCGCTTCCAACTCGCGGTGATGATCACGAGGCAACTCAAACAAACCCTTCTTATTAATAACATTCTTCCCACTAGCTCCCCCACCACTAGAGCTCTTAACACAATCCTCAGTCTCAAGCTGAATATCAAACTCAGCATTAGGTTTCCTAAGTCCTTTACAATTCGGTTTACCACATTTATGTCTACTACACAAGAGTATAACTATCATCCAAGCAGATAATGCAGTACATGAGATACTTAAAGCTATTAACCCATACACAATCGGATCAGGGTTACGTATAATCTCTTCTTTAACTAAACAAGATAGCTCTGAGAAGATTTCTAAAGATTTCACTGTTATGAATTTGATGTAAGGGAAGATTAAGAACCCGGAAGATGTAATCACTGCGATTAGGATTAAGACATCTATTGCTGCTGATCTAGATCCATCACAACATACTGGGAAATTAGAACAGCTTGAGCTTGAGGTTGATGACTTTCTGTTGCTTCTTTGTTTTGTTTGATGATGAAAATCTGGTGATGAATTGGCCATGATTGGTGATGTTGATTTTTCTACGATGGAGATTGAGTTCTGGAGATATACCATTCTCAGAAAAACCCCAGAGATTGCGATTCACCGATCGAACACTATAAAAATCAAAACTTTGAAATTAGATCGACCTAACAAATCGTGAAAAGAAAGTTTAATCTGATCGAGTAAGAACCTGATTGGATTGGATCGAAAACTGGGTTGAATCTGATTGGAATCAATCGAAAACCCAACAAGACAAAATTCGAAATCAGATCAATCCATTCGAAATCGAAAACAGTAAGACCGAGAAATCGAATACAACGAGGGCTCAAGAAATGGATTTAAATAAGGAGGAGAAGAAGTCGGAAACGTAACTAGGGATTAAAGAAAGAGGACAAACAAAGGAAGAAATCTGGAGACAGGGGAATACAATACGAATAAGGAAAGTTGGATCGTTTATGTCATCATCATGATTGAGTTCTGTTTTTACGGTCCAAATCGATGATGATGATGATCGTGTGTGTCGTGTAAGAAGGGAGAGGAAGAAGAGTCGCAACACGCGTTTAGATTACGAAGCGTGAGAGACAGATTAAAACTTCAATCGTTTCGTGCATAGGTGTATGAAAATGTAATCTCTAAAAAAATGTGTGTTTATTAAAAAATAAATGAAACTTGTGAGTATTAAATTTTACTTTATTGTGTCTAGATACTTTGTTGATTTCGTGGGTCACTACTAGACTTCTCTTTCTCTAGGCTTCATTTACCATTGTTTATGTATTTTTCTTGCTTTACTTTCACTAAAAATTAGTACTCCTCCTTTTTATTAAAAGTAGTTAGTACTTAGTAGTTACGACTTTCGAGTAAGCCGCTATAAAAAGCCCATACTCATAAATGAAGCCCAAAACCCAATTTTTGCGTCTAGTATTAGCCAACTCCTAGAGTCTAGGGGTTACTGGAATGGTAGTTGTCCATACGTAGGGAACAAACAAAGTGGATGTGGATGACAAAAAAACAACACATTGTTGGTTAGTTTTTGCAATGGTTAACCAACAAAACTGTTGCAGTATTTGAAAAATTGGCTCCTAAAGTTTTATATATTCGTAGGACTCCGAGTCCAAGTTTTGTTTCGCTGACATGGCCTTTTGGTTTTAGGGTTGGCTACGGATTTGATGAACGATAAATTGGACAAAGAATGTTAATGGTAAACAACAGTATTGTCCAAATTTTTCATCTTTTGCTATAAAAATGTAAATAGTGAACAAAATATTTTCTATTTTCGTCGGAACTCGGAAGTAAAAATAAAAATATCAAGTATACTAGATTACTTGTATAAAATTTTAAAACAATATTTTTGTTTTTTTGTCTTATAAAATTTGACAAGGCACTGATTTTCATAAAAACTCCCACAAATCACATGCTTCAACGTTATTTTAGCCTTGATTTGTTTGTTTTATTTACTAATAACACAAATAATTGACACATTTGTCTTGTTATGTGTTTATATGGACGGCTATAATAGTAAAATGGCAATATGATATGTACTTAACTAACACTAAGTCAAACCTTGTTCCCTAATTTAAAAACAAACACGGTACGGTAATCGAAATTTTTTCCGGATAAAAAGAGTTCAACAATTCTAACAAAAAAAATAGTTCAAGAATTTTTTTGTTTGTTTGTTTGTTTTTCTAATTTGGTTTCCATTCTAATACCCAAAAAATAATAGTCCAAACACCAAAGTCCCTAGTTGCCAACCTCGTGGACTAACTTAATAATTATTATAGTAGATAATAAATCGAAAAGTCTTGCTAGTATTAGAAAACCTAACAGATTTCATACGATTTCTACATATAAAGTCGCATATGTTTAATCAAATATTTGACTAGCTACAAAAACAAAACTGTTACTCTTTGGTAGTGGCAGACATGAGGAGCTTCACTCCAGTTCACACATCACGTGGAGTCATGAGGCAACCACACGTGCGAGTTTGCTTCTCAATTATCAGCTAGCAGTTCCAACCATAATTATTAAGTTTAATTAGTTCTTAATAATAACTCAAAAACTATTTAAAATGAACTCATTCGAGTATTCTAATCAGTTAATTACTACTCTTTCTTCATTGGATCTGAAGCTGAAGCAGTTTCCAGGAAAAGTGGACAACCTTGAAACTAAAGTTTCCCTTTTTCTCTTTATTCAAGTTTTTACTATTATAATAAAAAAATGGATTAATAACTAACAAAATTTGATATAAAATAACAATAAAAAGTTTAATATAAATAAAATCTTCAGAACTTGGAACAGACAACAATGGGTCAATCTTGTTTCTTCAAAGTTCTTCTTGTTTCCTCTCTTTTACTACTAATCTTCTTCTCCACCGGTAATATATAGCTTCTTCTTCTAATCACCTTGTTGCAGTATTATTATGAGTTTATGTTTTTACCCTTATATTTTCTGTGGTTCTAAATTCATGCCTGATGGGTTTTTTTTATTTTGACATTTTTAAGCCATGGGGAGAAACTTGCGAACTGCGAAGTTATCGGGAGTTTATAGAACTGTTGAGCTATTTCCTTCCGAGGTACATCTTTCTTCTCGAGTTCTTTTTAGTCCTATTAAAAAACAAAAAACTAGGAATTTATATTGGATGTGAAAAAGAAAAACTGTAAATCGTTAATTTGTTATTTATATATAATTATATATACATAAAATTCTAAAAGAAATGCCACTTTTGAAATACTACGAAGAATTTTATTGTTGTTGTTATTGTTCATTTATAGATGATGTAAACAACATGTTTCAATAAACATTTTTTGTGGAACGATACCAAAAAGGGTTTAGAGATTGTAACTAGGTCAAAAAGATTATGAAGAGACTTTTAAACCATTGGTTAGCTAGGTTTTTGACTGTGTTTTTGTATCTCAATATTTCCCCATAGCCACTTTTACATTATTACGAAAAACACAGTCAAAAACCTAGCTAACCAATGGTTTAAAAGTCTCTTTCAATATTTGTTTTACGAAAAATCACTCTTTCAATAGAAACCTTAGAAATATTTGTTTTGAACACTTTGTTAACTCAAGTTTAACGATAAAGCTGTTGTTTTGTTTTGTTTATAACGGATTAGAACTTTAGCAGATAAATAGATCATCATAATTGAGAACCAAACGTTAACATATCGAGATATACAAGTACGTACAAGAGCATCAGATCTAAGTTTCATGTCACTTATCGCAATTCAAAAAACAGTCAAGTATCAAAAATGGTAATACCCTATTTATAGAGAAAGACGATGGTGGTTGGTGGACTAATGGTATATTGATACATCAGTGGTATATAGATTTAAGTATATAATATATATATATATATTGATGTACTAATGATATACAACTGGAAAAAACAGGAAGGCAACATTGTGAGAAAGACAATGGAGCTAATGGATTACGGCACGCCGGAGTCAAACACCAACTGGAGTGGTTACGTCGCATCTCCTCCTCCACAATCTCCACTTTCATAATTTCCAAACTAAACAAAAACAAAAGACTCCTTTTTTCTTCGAAGACAAAATGGTTTGATTTATGATATTTTAATTATAAATACCAATATGTAATTTGGATACCTTAAAACTTCTAAAAATTTAAGCTTTGCATGTTCTGGTGGAAATTTTGAGGTCAAATTATAACATGGGAATAACTATTTCAGACCTTTTTCTAAGGACGTCAAAATGGATAAAAGTTTAGAGTTAATTACTAGAAAAACCTTTTTAAATGTTGTCTTTACTCAAATAATTTTGTCAAGTTTTGAATTCAAATTTTTGAGTTCATACATGTTATAAAGATATGAAAATACCTCAATTCCGTTTATTAAGGAAAATAACATTATCCTTTGAGAAAAAACAAACATAAAACAAAAAAAAATCTTATAAAAACGAAACTCTTCTTCTTCTCCTCCGGCGACTCCGATTTGGCGATTTCATTCATCTCTAGCAACGAGATTTGTTGCGTTTGACGGTAAATTTTATACGAATCATGAATTTTTTTCCTCTTTAGCATTCATGAGTGTTTTGGGTTCGGATTTATGAACTTGAATATGTTTGTTCACTCATAGGTTTCGAAATTCCGGCGAAAAAAAGTTCCAGCGAGTGTTGGGATTTCGTTTTCTTGCGTTGTAGAGATGTAATCTCTTGATTCTAACCGGTTTCATTTGGGTGTGTTGAAGTTTTGTAAAATCATGTTCTGATCCAGATCTGGATTTTTCTCAGATCCAGATTCCTACGTTATGGTAGACTTATTTCTATGAGATACGTACGTTATGGTAGATTGGTAATAGACGTTACGGTAGACTTATTTCTATGAGATGCAGACGTTATGGTAGACTTATTTCTATGAGATGTAGACGTTGTGGTAGACTTATTTTTATGAGATGCAGACGTTGTGGTATACTTTTTGCAAAGAGATACAAACATTACGGTAGACTTTTCGACCTTGGAGCTGCTAATGAATGAATCTTTTTTGGCTAGTTAGGATTGTGTTTCAGTCTAAGATGTTCTAATTTCCATGAATTTCTTTACATGTATTCTATGTACGTGTAATGCGTAACCGCATGAAGAGTGTAAAGAACATCCAAAAGATCATGAAGATGGTCTATACACCATTGTTTCTTGTTGTATTTAGGTAGTATTTGGTAGATCTTTGTATTGTTTAACATGCTTATTCTCTTATACGACCTCATGGTTATGAGACATAGACGTTATGATTTGTAATATACGTTATGTTAGATTTATTTCTATAAGATACAAGTGTTATGGTAGACTTTTTGCAAAGAGATTCAAACATTTTTTATAGTGTAATGAACGAATTGACAACATTTATGTATGGTTGTAACCATTACAATATCCTTAAAACACGAGTACGATTTCATACAAAAAGAAAATATATGAAAAGATATATTACATATGGAATAATAGAGTATACCCATACATTTAAGCTTTGCAAGTAGTAGGACTATGACCGTGTTGAAAATATTTTAAACACTTGTGTTCTTTCTTAGGCCGCTTCCGCTCCATGGTAATTTACATAACATTTTTTATCGGTGAGAGTCTTGGCATAACAATTTCTGAGTAACCATTGTACAAGTAGTAATGATGACTCACATGTTAGTTGTATTTGCTGACCATTTATCTCTTGTATAGTCCATAGCTTAACATTCTCAACCATGTCTTGTTTTTAAAAAGACGAGACACGTGAAAATCATTAGTCTACAAGTAAAAAATCTACCAACAGTAATTACTAAATCTACCATCCCTTGTATATGAATCTACCATCACTTGCATGATCCGCCCCTAGAACGTACCACCTTTTGAATTGTCAACCAAGAACACCCATCGATTCTTCTCAGGATTCTGTCTACCACAAACAAGAATAATTTGTTCTGTTCCCAATTAACCTCTTTTTGTTCAAAAATCACTAGAGAACACAAAGAAATATCAATCTTGGAACTGAGCTATGCGGCGGCAACCCTAATTCTTCACCATTGTTGCAGGTTTTTTCGTGCAAATTTCTTGTATTTTAAGGGTAAAACGACATTTCCCGTTGCCTGTAAATTACTCTACCACCTACCAAATAAGTCTACCACCACAATAGTTTCCAAAACATGAAACAAGTCTACCACCAAGGACGACAAGTCCACCGCTATCACAATAAGTTTACCAAATGTCTAATTTGAAAAAAAGTCTACCACCGAACTAAACAAATTTACCGTAACTAGGTTGGAAAACAAGTCTACCATCAGTCAAACTTAGGCAAAAAAATCTACCACTACAATCGCTCCAACCAAATAAGTCTACCATTGTTGGTCGTAAGAAAGTAAGTCTACCAATCGAAGGTTGGTTTGGTAGACTGAGAAGAATGAATAAGTCTACCGCTCATTATAACTCTATCATTATTACAATAAGTCTACCACAAGTACCACCCATATAAATCTACCACGGCTGCAAATAGGTCTATTGCTACTCATAACTCTACCACCACTAAATTCAGTCTACCATTATTGTCCCCAATTTTAAATTTACTGTAACTATCAATAAAGTCTACCAGTCAAATTAAAGCCTACCATCGAATAAAACAAATCTACCGTTCAAAATAAGTCTACCGAGATAAACCTATCATTCGATTAATAAGTCTACCGCTCAACGCAAGTCTACCATTTGGTGAACTTAAGTCTACCGCTCAGAATATAAGTCTACCATTCAAAAACAAATCTACCACCGAATGTGACACAATAAGTCTACCGTTCAAAAATAAATCTACCTGACATCAAATAAGTGTACGGACTCCAAAATAAGTCTACCAAATCACTATAAATCAACCATCGTTGAGCGGTAGACTTTTTATTTTTAGGCGGAAACTTTTCCCACCTAATTGTCTCGTTTCATTAATGGCAGTTTCATAAATACGTTTTTGTTATCAACGGAAAAAGGGTAAAATGGAAATAGCCTCAGTATTTAAAATATTTTAGTAAAGCTTGATAGTTTAAGTCAATCCAAAATCTAAAAAAGTTGTTTTAGTAAAACTCCTTAAAAGTTTATGGAACAATCCAATCCAACCCAATCCATTAATCCTAATGGGTTGATTTTTTTTTATCCTAATGAATTAATGGGTCAAATGGTTTAATGGATAACCCATTTCAATCCATTAATTTGTTTTAATCAATATTTTTAGTAAAAAATCAATTTATCTTATCATATCCCACAATCTTGTGGTTTCTCAATTTTTTTAAATCAAATTTTTAATCAATTTTGAATTTTTCGTAAATATTCCCGCCAAAAACATGATTCTGTGGAATTTCCCGCTAAAAATATGATTCTTTGAAATTTTCCCGCCAAAAACGTTATTCCGTAAAATTTTCTGGCAAAAACATGATTCCGTGAAATTTCCCGCCAAAAATATGATTACGTAAAATTTCCCACCAATAAGGTCATGCCATGAATTTTCCCGCCAAAAACATTGTTCCGTGAAATTTCCCGCCAAAAATGACTATTACGTGAAATTTTCCGCCAAAAATATGGTTACATAAAATTTCCCTCCAAAAACGTCGTTCCGCGAAATTTCCCGCCAAAACGTTATTCCGTATCCTGCCAAAAATATGATTATGTAAAATTTCCCGCCAAAAACGGCGTTCCGTGAAATTAACGTTCTGTGAAATTTCCCCCTAAAAATGTTATTCCTTGAAATTTTCCCGCCAAAAACGTCATTTTGTAAATGTCCCGCCAAAATGAAATTCCGTAAATTTTCCGCCAAAAACAATATTTGTAAAAAATTCCCACCAAAAACGTTATTTGTAAATTTCTCGCCAAAATCGTTAGCCTTAATATAATTTTTGTTAAAAACATAATTTATTTATAAATAAATTTATGAAATTATATAATTTATCAAACTAAATGGGTTGGATTGAAATCAATCTATCCATTTAAATATGATGGGTTTATCATTATGGATGAAAATGGATTGGATTGATCCACAATCTATTAAGACTCGATCCATTAGGATTGTAAGTTGGATTGGAATATCCATTTTGACACCCCTACTTTTTTCAATCGCTTCAGCATATTCATATGTAAAGCAAATTACCAAAAAAGTGTTTGAATAATTACAAACATGATAAAGAAGCAAATGTTTGAACTTTGAAGATTGTAGGGAAACCAAAATGATCTAGATCCTATTAATTTTGAAATGATGATTTTAATTTTGTTTCCATGCACGCGTAATTAGTTTGCTTCAGATGGTGAAGTTTGAAGAGATCATGAAGAATTTTCCCACCTCATTTTTTAGAAACACCTTGTGATGCTTAGTATATTTTATTTTGTTGCTTTTGAACATTATGTTTTAAAGAGTTTCATGATTTATGTTTTAAAGAATTGTTTATTTTTTATTTTTAATATTATTTTTATTTCTATGTACAATTTAATTTAATTTATATTATTCAAAAACTATTAATTAATTATTTTACTTTGTTTAATTCCATCAACATTTAATGGCTTCATCGGTAAAAGTCTTCAAACCAATCCGCTTAAATTACATCGGAAGAATACTGTCGGATTTTTGTCAAAAATTTCTGGTCTCCAATTTCGCCGGAATCCAATGTTATCCCGTCTAAATTTAGTCGGTAAATTCTAACGGTAATATTTTCTACGAATTACATTTTCTGATGGGTGGTCGTCATATTTTCTACGAATTACAATCCTTATGCCTCCTATAATTTCGACGGATTTTTTTTATCGTAACTCTGTTGGAATAAGCTAGCTACGACGGGTGTAGCCGTCATATTATGAGTCTTTTTTTTATAAAAAGAGACATTACATCTTTGGGTAAGGATTGTTGCAGTACCATCAATGGCTTCTGCGATGATGCTTTTTGATTGTTTTCCTTTAGTCCTTTTCCATTTGGTTACTCGTTAAAACTGTGTAAATTTTTCTAGATGCATATTGTTTGTTTGTAAGGACTTTGATATGTTACTAAATTTTGAATTAACAATTAATTTTAAAAAAAGTTACAAGAGCTCAATAAGAAAAAATGTATATGATTTAATCAATAAATGAGACGGTTAATTATGAAGTTTTAATCGATTTTGTTTTAAATAGAGACATAAACTAGGTATATCTTAAACGTTTGGTGTTTTTTTAAAGGTTTGGATTGGAAAGTGGATAGCTATAATGTATAAAGTTAATTGGTTTGACTATATTGATTAACCATTTAGTTGGATATTAGTGAGTTATAGTTTTTGAGGTAAATTTATTTGGTTTGACTGTATTGGTCAATCATTTAAGTAGAGATCATTTTAAGGTAATCTTATTTGGTTTGACTATATTGGTCAATCATTCAACTCAAATCTCATTGATTCATATTTATGTTTAAATTTAGGTAAAATTGAATAAGATTATTTACCAATAAAAAACTGGTTGTCACACAAAACATATAAATACTAGAAATTGATGTGTTTATTACTCCTATAATGATCTTGTATCTCAGAGAAATGAATTACCTCATACTTTTTATGTTGGTTATTGCTACATGTTTTGAGTTAAATGAAACGTGTGACAAAAATCGTGTAGAAATTCAAAATCAACTTGGTCCAGGTAAAGATCTTCAACTTCATTGTCGTTCTACTAGAGATGATCTACGCATCCAACATTTAAGCTTCAATGCGCCGCCGTACATCATTACATTTCGTGATGAAATATTAAATATAACAAAATGGGGATGCTTTCTTAGGAAAGGGCCTTACTTGGAGTATTATTATGATGTTGAAGTATACAGAGCGGCACACAGAATTATTCCTGCATGTGGTCAACTGCGCATATGAGTAGCAAAAGAAGATGGGATATATTTTTCAAGAAGGGCAGAAGTAGTACCGGTGTTGGCACTACAATGGAATAAGATATAATGTGCTTTTGTTTTTTCTAAAACTTATCTAGTGTTTTTGTTTTATGAAGTAAGCCATAAGGGCTAACTGGCATGCTAATTTTGTTATAATATATAACAAAACATCATAATAAAATATGAATTTATTCAGTATCTACATTATATGTCTTTTGTGTCAATAATAGGGAAAACGGATGATTCTTCCATCATATATGTAACGCTAGCAAATACATACATGAACTATTGAGCAGAACCAAAAACCACATTAACTAACCATAAATTTGAATTTACCTCATGATGTTTTTCAAATACGGCCACTTCCCACAAAACTGTAGACGGCGTAAAGTTCTGTTAATGGGTTGGTGACACGTATGCAATGTGGGTCTTTGGTTAGTTCCGGTTTACTTATGACCTTTATCGAAGTAAAATAACGTCCTCTCATGTAAATTTGGGGGAAAATTAAAACTATGGTTCATCGAGACATAAACTAGGTATATCTTAAATGTTTGGTATTTTTTTTAAGGTTTGGATTGGAAAGTGGGTAGCTATAATGTATAAAGTTAATTGGTTTGACTATATTGATTAACCATTTAGTTGGATATTAGTGAGTTATAAATTTTAAGGTAAGTTTATTTGGTTTGACTGTATTGGTCAATCATTTAAGTATAGATCATTTTAAGGTTAATTTATTTGGTTTGACTATATTGGTCAATCATTCAACTCAAATCTCATTGATTCATATTTATGTTTAAATTTAGGTAAAACTGAATAAGATTATTTACCAATAAAAAACTGGTTGTTACACAAAACATATAAATACTAGAAATTGATGTGTTTATTACTCCTACAATGATCTTGTATCTCAGAGAAATGAATTACCTCATACTTTTTATGTTGGTTATTGTAGGAGTCGGATTTCACCCCTATGAGATCGATATAACGACAAGATCAATTCAACTTCAAAGCGACAGAATCAAAGCGAGCCTACAAAGGCCCAGTTGAAATCTAGGCCCAAAATGACATTAAACTCATATGTAAAATGGGCTTAATAAGAATATGAGCCTAAATTTAATATATTGCTTAACGGGCCTGGCCCATTCTATTAGTTGACCTAGATTACTTAGGAATACTATATATAGGGGCTGCTTGGCAACAGTCTTTTAAGACTTTAAAATTTTTAACAGCTTTTAAAGCATGTTTTTTGCCAAGCATGATTTAAGGGCTTTATTAATTTTTAAGATTTAAAAGCTTGTCTTTAACTTTTTGTTCTTGTTATACTCTTTTTTTTTAAAGCCTCCGTAACCAAGCTTTAACAATTGCAAATGAGTTTATTTATTATTTTTCTATTTTCCCAAAATTATCAAAAGCTCTTTATAGATTTATATATAATTTAAAACAAAAATGTTTTGATTGATTAATTACTATCTTTTTTTTTCTATTCTTTTGAGATCCATTTTTATATAAATGAAAAAAATATCAAAAGTTTATAAAAGTGAATGAAAACTACAACTTTTTGCAAAATGAATAAAAATAATTTTTTGTCAAATGAATGAAAATATCAATGTATTGCAACATGAATAAAAATAAATTTTTGCAAAATGAATAAAAACAATTATCAGCATTTTGTTTGTAATTGAACTAGTTTTGGGGAAAGTAAAATGGTATTTATAGATTCTACAAAAACTAAGAAAAATTCAAAGTTAAAAACCTCAAAATGTTCAAATATTATTGTTAGAAGATCCCTATATGTTATAAATACAACAACGTAATGTTTATTTTCTACTTGTCAATCCAACAGGTATTGTACTATAATTTTCATTTTTTTTGTATGCATGGTCATTTCGTGTCGTGTAGATTCAAATTGTATTTGATTTAAAACTTGTGCTATTACAGAAATGCATGGCATCTCCATCATTTTCGCGTAAGGTAATTTAAAACCTTTTTAAAATCTTTATTTATAAGTTTTTATTAATAAGTGAAAAAACTATTTATTAAAATAACAGTCAAAGATTCTATATTACCAAACAATCTTTTATTTACAGCCAAAATCTCTACAGCCTAAAGTTACAGCATTAACAGCCAAAATTTTTACTGCCAAAAGCCTACAGCAAAAGTCTAAATTTAAGTCATTACCAAGCGCCCCCATAGTTCATTCTATTCATCCAAAAAAGGGATCACAACTTTTAGCAGAGAAACTCTCTTGTAATAACGCTTAAGCCATAACAGCAATAAAGAGAACTCTTTTTATACATTTGTCTTGTGCTAAGTGTTTTCTGAGAACTTTATTTATAATCTGTTGTGTTCAAAGTGACTCCGCTTACTAGAGATCTCCATCTCCTCTACAACCCTTGACAAATCTAACTGTGCAGGTTCACGCCCCCACAGTTTGGCGCCGACTAAGGGGAAGGAGAATTCTCTGACACTTAGGAATCACTACACGCATCAAACCCAACGCAATGACTAACAACAACAAGAGCTCCTCAGCATCGCACCCTGACATGGACACCGCCGCAACAGCTTCAACATACATGGCCGAGGTGAAGAACATGCTGAATACGCTCCTCGAGAAGACTGCAAAGCAGGACAAGCTGAACACTACCTTCAAAGGTAAGCTAAAGGTTCTCACGACAGCACGCAAGAAGGGAGGACCACGAGGATCGATTGGACGGTTCAAGCCACAAGCCCTCAGCTTCTCGACACCGCACACTGCACGAAGAGCAAGAGATGACCTACCACCTCCGCTGCAAACAATGGACAATGCTCCAGAGCAAGTTAATGAAGCAACGCGTGCCAACCCGTCAGCTTCAGGATCAACGCGCATCAACCTCTGCAGGACACGCAGAGAAAATCGCAACCTACCTACAGACAGGAGCCGTACGCAAACTCAGCGAAGCGGCGCATATGTGAGGCATGCACAAGACTTCGCCTATGAGGCGGAGGATCCCTATTGGATTGAGCATGACAGACTTGAGCAGGAGCGCAGAACACATCACCAGACTCAACAGGAGGAGATGGCGAAGCTGCGAGAAGAGATGGAACGAGCCGCCTCTAACTTAAGGATGGTGCAATCCCAGGTACACCGCGTCACCAATAGGGCTCCCGAAATCGAACGTGTACTCGAGGAGGCGCAAAACACTCCTTTCACTGAACGAATCTCTAAGACAAAATTTACTGACCCTGGAAGAATCAAGATCCAGCCCTACGAAGGAAAAACTGACCCAAAGGATCACCTCTTGTCATTTAAAGTAGCATTGGACAGAGCTAATTTCACAGAAGAAGAAAGAGAGGCCGGATATTGTAAAATATTTGTTGAACACCTCAAAGGACCTGCCCTCCAATGGTTCTACAGGGTTGAAAAGAATTCGATCGATGACTTCAGACAGCTCTCCAAGATCTTCGTGAAACACTATGGCATTTTCATGGAGCGAAAGATTTTTGACGGCGATCTATGGAATATACGGCAAGAAGAAAACGAGAGTCTAAGAACCTTCATGGAAAAATTCAAAACAATACTTTCCAAGGTAGAAGGAATTAGCAACGCTTCCGCGATGGACGCTTTGAGAAGGGCTTTATTGTGCCCCTCACCCTTTCGACATGAAATGACCGTGAACGAACCAACAACCATCCAGGACGCCCTTCATCGCTCTACAGACTTTGCCAAAAGTGAAGACGAGATTCGTGCCTCTCAAAAAACTGGAAAGCCCAAGAAAACAAATAACCCACCGCAGACCGCTAACCCTCATGCTGCCAAAAAGAACAACACTAGTTCCGGCTCCGCCCATCACGAAGGCGACTTCGAAGAAGCTCACAACTACCAAGTAGAGCTGGAAAGCTACAACCCGTGTACCGGAGGACAAAGCACCTACGATGAAACATCTTATTATGAATACCACCGTGGCTCCGGACATTCCACAGCAAACTGCCCTACCTTGGGACAAAAACTTGCTTCCAAGCTCGTAGCAGGAACACTCAAAGGTGACTTTAGTCTCGAAGATTTCGAGATAGAGGAAAGCTCTGAGTAACTCTAGCTCCAAAAAAACATGAACTACGAGGCGACTTGATCCCTGCAAAGGGTACGTAGGCAGCTCATCTCCGGATGAGTTCAATTGCCCTCCTCCGTAAAAAAAAGGGGGGAGTGGGTACGTATACTCATATACTCCCATTTTTATAACAAACTCTGCGATTAATTCAGATCAAAGATTTGTTCACATTTCTCTTACATCCTTCACGGATTAATCAAGTGAAAACAAAAAAAAACTAAAAAAACTTGACGTCACTGCTGGCCACAGTGACGAAATCAAATCTGACTATTACACCCACTGCGGTAAACAACGCGCTATACAAATAAAATGAATAATCATTATCGAGCGGAGGTGTTCAAGGAGTAACACCTGCGTCATCCGAAATGATCATTCAAAACCCAGTTAACCATAACACTGGTACCATCGCAGAGTGTTCATGATAGGAACGGCTGCGTTTTTGAATACAAAGCCGTAAACCGAAATGTTCACTCAAAAAACCCAACTACACTTAATCGTTGGTCATTACGCGATAGCGTGGTCATTTTTGGAGCGGGCGAGTCAATAAAGACTTGTCCGTAAACCAAGATGATCATCAGAAAACCCAGTTAACTCAACACTGGTCTTAAACAACATAAAATGTTCACTCTTGGAGCGGGCGTGTCAATAAAGACTTGTCCGTAAACCAAGATGATCATCAGAAAACCCAGTTACCCCAACACTAGTCTTAAACAACATAACATGTTCACTCTTGGAGCGGGCGTGTTAGTGCGAACTCGCCCGTAAACAGAGAAGATCATCAAAAAATCCAGTTAACTGAACACTGGTCTCAAACAACATACCATGATCACTCTTGGCAACACGGACTCGCCCGGAAGCTAAGAGGATCATCAGCTAACGCATCTTTAGTCGCAACAACATAACATGTTCGTCTTTAGGAGCGAAACAGTAAGAAACGATAGTCTCGCAAACTAAGACGACCATTGTTAAAATCTAAAGCGAGAACATAGCTCAAACAAGCTTGCCACGAGCCGTTTGCCACATAATGTGAGAACTCAGTAAAAGACAAACTGGTCGCAACACCTCTTGAGCAAAACACAAGACACACATCGTCTCCGGCGCATCAACGTCGGGTTAAGGCATAACCAATAATCCAAAGAGTCATTCTCTACCACGTTGGTTGTCAAGCTTTACTTCAATCAGGCACCAAATCAAACTTGGAGACCCCATCTCACCAAAATGACTTTGCTCGCACATGCAAGACTTCTCTCGATCGTGACAAGGCTTCTCTCGATCATGACAAGGTTTCTCCAAGAGAACTTCACTCGCGCATGCACGGCTTTACTCGTTCATTATAGGGCTTCAGTAAAACGACCTCGTCCATGTTGTTGTATCCCGATCTCTTCTCCAAAGTTTCGCCTCATCAAGGAGTCACCGGTCTTGAAACTGTCTCTCACCTCACCATAGAAGATATCCTCGTTTCTGCTTCATAATTTATCGAGATTCGGCGCATCACCATATACAACGAACCAAAGCTCTCTGAATCTTCCTCGCCACCACGATCTTTTCTCTAACAAGACCTCGTCAGCTAACTCTGAAGAAAGAATCATTCTCCATGCGAAGAGTGAAGGATCATCAGTTATCTCTCCAAAATTGTCTAAGTCTGAAAAAGTTTTTGAACCATCCTCGTCTTGCTTGCGATCGTGCCAGGAATCTGTGGAGTTAGAAGACATCCTCTTCGATTCACTTTCTCCGCTGCGATGAGAATTCAAGACTTAGTCAAACTCGTGGTCAAACTCAGTCCCAGTCAACTCTGTCAGTCAAATCTGGTCAAACAAGTCAAATCTGGTCAAACTAGTCAAACCAGTTCAAACCAGTCAAATCAGGTAAAACCAGTCAAACCAGATCAAACCAGGTCAAACCAGTCAAACCAGATCAAACCAGGTCCAACCAGTCAAACCAGATCAGACCAGTTCGAACCGGATCAGACCAGGCCAAACCGGGTAAGACCGGTCAAACCCGAGTTGACCGAGTTGACTCGGTCCAACTCTGATCCAACCGATTTTCACCGCCGTCCGATCATCTCCACTCCGTTTTCACCGTTCGATCTGATCTACTCACTCGCTGGGCCGCCACACCACGAACTCAACTCACACGGCTTTGAATCGAAGAAGAAGAGCTCACGAACACGAACGGATCCGACCACGAAGAGGAGTGGAAGCGTTGAATCGAAGAAGAAGAGCTTGATCTCTTCATCGGAGAAACGGTCGTGTGGCACAGAGGCGGCACGTGAAGACGGAGGCACGGTCGTGAAGACGGAGGCACAAAAAAAAAAAAAAAAAAAACGTTGAGAGAGAAAAGAGAGAGCATAATTTCTACCTTTTGCTTTGGAAAAGAGACGTGAATTGAAAATCAATGGAAAGGAAGCAACTAATTTATACCCGGAGGATTTCCTAAAATCGAAAAGGTGTTTAGGAAAAGTTCCAAAAACTAAACATGTGTTTGGGAAAAGTTCCAAAAACTAAACATGTGTTTAGGAAAAGTTCAAAAAAATTCTTAGCAGGCCTCAAGCCTATTAACCAAAGAGAGTCATCAACTCCATCAGAGCCCACTAAGTGAAAAGAAACAGAAAACAACAACAACACACAAGTTCAGGAAAACGCGGTGACATTAGCTCGACATGGAACAACTGAAACTTCCCGAGTGTGGTGACAAAACGTTCACTCCTGGCAAATGCGCAGTCCATCATATCAATCTCAGTCTTCAACAGCGACTACCTTGACATCATCATCACTTGATACTACCAAGCTGGGGGGCTAACTGTAGGGGTCGGATTTCACCCCTATGAGATCGATATAACGACAAGATCAATTCAACTTCAAAGCGACAGAATCGAAGCGAGCCTACAAAGGCCCAGTTGAAATCTAGGCCCAAAATGACATTAAACCCATATGTAAAATGGGCTTAATAAGAATATGAGCCTAAATTTAATATATTGCTTAACGGGCCTGGCCCATTTTATTAGTTGACCTAGATTACTTAGGAATACTATATATAGTTCATTCTATTCACCCAGAAAAGGGATCACAACTTTTAGCAGAGAAACTCTCTTGTAATAACGCTTAAGCCATAACAGCAATAAAGAGAACTCTTTTTATACATCTGTCTTGTGCTAAGTGTTTTCTGAGAACTTTCTTTATAATCTGTTGTGTTCAAAGTGACTCCGCTTACTAGAGATCTCCATCTCCTCTACAACCCTTGACAAATCTAACTGTGCAGGTTCACGCCCCCACAGTTATTGCTACATGTTTTGAGTTAAATGAAACGTGTGACAAAAATCGTGTAGAAATTCAAAATCAACTTGGTCCAGGTAAAGATCTTCAACTTCATTGTCGTTCTACTAGAGATGATCTATGCATCCAACATTTAAGCTTCAATGCGCCGCCGTACATCATTAACTTTCGTGATGAAGTATTAAATATAACAAAATGGGCATGCTTTCTTAGGAAAGGGCCTTACTTGGAGTATTATTATGATGTTGAAGTATACAGAGCGGCACACAGAATTATCCCTGCATGTGGTCAACTGCGCATATGGGTAGCAAAAGAAGATGGGATATATTTTTCAAGAAGGGCAGAAGTAGTACCGGTGTTGGCACTACAATGGAATAAGATATAATGTGCTTTTGTTTTTTCTAAAACTTATCTAGTGTTTTTGTTTTATGAAGTAAGCCATAAGGGCTAATTGGCATGCTAATTTTGTTATAATATATAACAAAACATCATAATAAAATATGAACTTATTTAGTATCTACATTATATGTCTTTTGTGTCAATAATAGGGAAAACGGATGATTCTTCCATAATATATGTAACGCTAGCAAATACATACATGAACTATTGAGCAGAACCAAAAACCACATCAACTAACCATAAATTTGAATTTACCTCACGATGTTTTTCAAATACGGCCACTTCCCACAAAACTGTAGACGGCGTAAAGTTCTGTTAATGGGTTGATGACACGTATGCACTGTTGGTCTTTGGTTAGTTTCGGTTTACTTATGACCTTTATCGAAGTAAAATAACGTCCTCTCATGTAAATTTGGGGGAAAATTAAAACTATGGTTCATCGGGTTCCTGGGTTTATCGGGTTAGAGAGAGAGAGTACATGAAATTCTATACTTCAATTCCGAGGATGAGGTAAGTGGAGTTTGAGAAACATGAAATTCATAGTTATATTAAGTATTAGATTTCGAAGTATGTCAAATTGTATAAGATTCGTTCCAATTATGTTCAAATTTCATGAATAAAAAGTGAGATTGTAAACATTCCACCAACTGTTCGATTAAATGTGTTACATAGTTAATTCCTGAGTTTATGATATTTTTCATATATGTTATTTGATACGTTTTGCAGTGGGGTTGCAGTGGGGAAGTAGAAGAGGATGTATCTCTCGGGTATTATTATGGTGGGAAGTTTGACATGGTTGGTGGCTATCGATATGTCAATGATCTACCATCTGAGTTGGTTGGCCAGCTCATGAATCAACTTCCGATTAGTTTGTATGGTCAGAGAGTATGGTATAAGGTTCATTTTGATAAGATAGAGGATCAAAGATTGTTGACAAATGGTTCCGAGAACTTTAATAAGATGTGTCAATCGGCAATATGGACCAAGACAGACAATAAATATATATATGTGGAGCCTAATACATCGAATGAGGATACAGACTGTGAGGGAGGAGACTGTGAGGGAGGATACTATGCGAGAGGAGACTGTGAGGGAGGAGACTATGAGAGAGGAGCCTCAAAGGAATGTTCATGATGGAGATGAGAGAGAGAATGCCGACAAAGAATACAGAGGTACATGAGAGTGAAGAGTATTAGTTTCCTGAAAAAGAAAGAGTTGAAAGAAATGTCAAGAATTTTGTTGATGAAGAAATTGATGAGTATGGTACACCTCTGTGTTCATGTAACGTCCCCGATCCGCGATAAGCTCGCGGAGATCGGACTACGGTCGGACATGGGGCAAGGCTTCGAGGAGAATCTTAAGGAAGTTCGGCCAATGGTCCACGAAAGGACTAAGTCTAGTTTTTGGGAGGACTTAGTCGGAAAAACAAAGAATAAAATAGCTGGAATAGCAAGCTGGGTCAGCTAGAGTAGTTGTCGGGAAGCTGGACGAGCTGCCGTGAAACTCAACTCAGCTGGACTAGCTGCCAAGAAGCTCAACTTAGCTGAAAAGAGTGTTCGGCAGCTGAGTTAGCTCACTGGCGGTTGAGCGGTTATGGGCAGTTGAGCAGTTAAGGCCGAAAGGGTTCCTAGACCCACTCGCACCCATTCGCTAGTTGTGGCCGAACGGTTGCCTTAGTATAACTGCCATGCCATTGTCGCCTATATAAGAAGGCCTTTGGGTCAGTTTTGAGGATCACGCATGACAAGGGAAAATTCCCAAGAAAACTCTAAGGAAAGAACTCGAAAGAGAGAAACACCGAGAGTAAACACCGAGAGAATCATCAAGGCGGAAGGTTTTTCGAGAAGGCTTACAATGACTAAGGATCGGCGGTCATTCGGGAGAGATCTCACCGGGATACCTAGTCGCTAGAAGAGGAGACGCGGTAAAGCGCCCATTCGGTACGCGTTGCTAAGGTTGGTGCGGATCTTTGCCTTGATGTTCGGAGTCGAGACCACCGGTGATTCGGGGAAGTCTCGCTCGGGCATAGGCACTCTTAGGATAGACGCGATGATATCTTAGATCGGTTTAGCCTTGGGTCGGATTCAGACTTAGGCTTGAGGATGATCCGTGGTAAGGCGAGTCGCTTGGGGATCTTAACGGATTCGGTGACTCGACCAAACCGGATGCGGTGAACCTCGGCGCCAAGTCTCGGAATTCGTCTAAGTCCTTAGACCGCATTATATAGGCATCTCGGCATATGCATTGATCCGATTGCTTAAAAGAGCGATGGATTACTTATGTTCCTTTGGTTTCAGGAAACGATGGTGATCGTGGGAAGGATCATACTTAGTCGCGTGAAGACTCGTGGTTGGATCGATGGGTGGTGTAGTCCGGAATTACTTAGGATCGATATTTGTTGTAATAGCATAATGCAAACTCTCAATGTTATCGAATCTTATGATAGTAATTAATAAAGATCTCGTTTGTTGCTTATTTCTATTTCTTTCTAAGGTTTTTTTGGATAGATTAAGCGGAATCAAACCACCGAACCTCGAAAAAGAACTTGTTTAAGGAATGGGCCTAAAAATTTGACTAAGTAACACAGAATCCTTTGAGATCCGGTTGGAAACGTCCATCGCGGACTTAGTGTCCGAGTTGGGGTGTTTCAGTTCACATGATGATGATGAAGTTGAAGTTGAAGTTAAAGTTGAAGTTAATAGGCATAGGTATTTGACATACAAAAAAGGCAGTGGTGAGTTAAAGTTGAGACAAGCTTTTCACAGTATAGAGGATTTTAAGAAGACCATAATTAATTATGTCTTAAAGAATGGCTGGAATGTCTAATAATGTCGTTGGGACATAGATAAATCTGAGCTTAAATGTGCTACTGTAGCTGAGGAAGGAGAGGAAGCGTGTCTGTGGAGGGTTTACTGTTCTTATAAACCACCATTGCAGAAGTATATGATTAAAACGTACGTCAAGGATCACACTTGCACAACAGAGGACGTTCAAAGCTACTTACTCAAGAGACTATTACTAGGTTGTTTGTGCATGATATAATGGACAATCCCATAAAAATGCCAAAAGACACTCAAGCAAAAATTTAGAACCATTGGGAGCTAACTACTACCATAGATCAATGCCAAAATGCAAAGAAAAGAGCACTAGAGATTATCCAAGAGGAACACGACTTACAATTCTCAAAGCTCAGAAACTACATGCTTCAATTATTGGAGTAAGTGCCTCTGTTTTCTGGTATTGTTTACATTTGTATTTCATATTAGATGCAATGCCTTTGTTTCAGATTACATGTAACTTATTTGCATTTGTGTTTTGTGTTCATAGATCAAATGATGGATTGACTGTGGAACTCGATAGTTGGGAAGCTGAGGAATGATTTTTGATAATTTTTTATATACATTGTTTTGTGTTTAATAGATTTTGATGTTATAGATCCAAGTTTTTCTTTTTGAAAATTATGTTACAAATAGATGGATGTTCTATATCGTTTCATAAGTTTTACTTGTTTTCCAAATATTTGTACTCTTATATATACTTACATAGACTAAAATGTAAATAGTGGTAAAGGTTTATTAGAATTTTTCTAGGAAAATATAAAATGTCTAGTTAATACTTAATAGTATATTCTTAACTATAATCCACAAAGATTTTTGTTCACATATGTTTGCTTTTACGTCTTTAAAGACATACATCAAACCATCTTTTTTTTTTGTTATAAATTTGTCGAGTTTTTTTTTTAAAAAATGCAAAACATTCAGGAAGGTAAGACCAAAAGCAAGGTAAGAAAATAAAATTCTTCAAGATAACCAATCAACGGATATTTTCGAAAAAGAGCGACTTTACAAATTATTTTTGAAAATACACGCGACCCTGAAAAGACAAATCCTTCAAAATAGCCATAAAGCAGTTATTTTGAAAAGATGCGACTTTACAAAATATTTTTTGAAAGACACGACCCTAAAGTATATATTAATAATAATTAATAATAACAAAACCATCAAAATAACCATAAAATGGTTTTTTTTCCAAACAAACGCGACTCTATAAAATATTTTTGAAAAGATGTGAACCTACAAATTTAAAAGGACACAAGTCTTCAAAATAACAATAAAGCAGTTATTTTTGTAAAGACGTATTACTCTACAATTTATTTTTGAAAAAGCGCGACTTTATGAATTCGGAAAATACAACCCTTCAAAATAACCATAAAGCGGTTATTTCCGAAACGATGCGACTTGGCGGAATATTGTTTAAAAGACATGACCCTAAAATCTATACTAATAATAATTAAAAATTATTATTTTCAAAAAGAGACAACTATTCGATTATTTTTTTGAGGATTGTTATTTCGATCCTAAAGTATATGGCACTAATAATTATATAAAAAACTCTACTCTTTAAAATAACTATAAGCGTTTTTCTTCTTCAAAAAGACGCGACTCAACAAAATATTTTTGAAAATAGTTAACCTTACGAATTCAAAAAGCCATATTTTTTAATAGACGTGCCTCTACGAAATATTTTTGAAAAAACGTGATCTTACATATTCGAAAAGACACAACTCTTCAAAATAACCATAAAGCGGTTTTCGGAAAGATGCAACTTTACGAAATATTTTTTAAAAGATGCATCTTAAAGTATATAGTAATAATAATAATTATTTTTTAAAATATTCAAAAAAGCATTTTTTTTCAAAAAGTCGCCACTCTATGAAATATTTTTGAAATATGCAACCCTACGAGTTAAAAAAAAAGGTTTCGTAAAAAAACACAACTCTACAAAATATATTTGAAAAGACGCGACCCTATAAATTGAAAAAGACATAACCATTCAAAATAGCCATAAAACGGTTATTTTTAAAAGACATAACTCTTAAAAAAAACTACGTTTTACGACTAATCTTTAGAAAAAACTGTTTTTCTACAAAAAGACACAACTATTATATAATATTAAATATATTTTTAAATAAGATGATTACAAAAAGTGACACTTTTCGAGGAAAACAATCTTTTACGAAAAGATAGGTATTTCAGGACGTTCTAAAAACATCTATTGAAATACTATATGCACTAAGTATTACAAAAGGAAACAACCTCTCGATTATTTTTTAGGATTGCTATTAGGGTTAATTTGGTGTATAACCAAGAATTTTTTTATAATATATGAACTAACCAAAAGCCCGAGATCCAATAGCAATAGTATTGCCACATATACTACTTTTGGTTAGTTTTTGAATTATAATTTTTTTTGGGTTATACACCCAATTAACACTTGCTATTATTAATGGGAGGATTTCTAAAATAATCCAAAATTTGAAGTCAACTCCAAATTTATACCCCATTTTCTCTCTCATCAAATTTTTTTCAAAAAAACCAAAACATTCATCTTATTTACGAAAATGCCATTATATCTGAATTATTTTTTTTATTTTTGAAAATCGGACATCTGGTTTCACAAACAAACACCCAATTATATCAACTTATTTACGAAAATTCCATCACCATCAAGTTTCACAACCACCATGAACAACCAAATTGAAGCTCTTTAATGCTTTTTCATCTGATTTTCGTGCATAAATACATCACAAACCAACTCATAACTTCTTCAACTACCATTTCATCTCCAATTTCATCCAAGACACTATGTAAATGAGCATTTGAAAAATTCTCTCACTCACAATCTCTTGAATTTTAGTGGTTTTTGCTATATAACGTCTGGGCTTCGTAGTAAACAGTTAGAGTAGGGATTTTGTGTGTTTAAACGAGCTAAAAACAGAGATCTACGGCGAAACGGAGGTAAAAACCGTATTTTCTGATCTGGTTCAGAAGAGTAGACTTCGTCGGACGTCTGCTGGTCAACGAGAGGTTAGATTTGCAATTGACTTTTTTTTTCAGATTTTTGACGTAGACTTCTCATAGAAGTCTGCTTGTTCTCCTGTATTCTCTTTTGACAAAAAAAAAATCAGTAAACTGCACGGGAAGTCTACTTAAAAAATGGGTTAGTTTCGCATTTGACCAGAATGTTGACTTTTTTTAGCAGACTCTGTACGAGATACTACTAGCAGACTTCCCTCAGAGTCTGCTAGACTATGTTTAGGTTATTTTTTGCAATTGACTTTTTGTTGACTTTTTTGAGTAGACGCTATTAAACGTCTACTCTATACGGTGAGGTTAGTTTTGCCATTGACCAAAATTTCGAACATTGACTTTTTGAAAATATTTAGAGTAGACTTCCCCAAACTAACCTGTTTTTTAAGTAACCTGTTTTTTAAGTAGACTTCTTTTAGAGTCTACTCAAAAAGTCAAACATAAGTCAATTGCAAATGTAACCTCTACTGTTCCAGTAGACTTCAACCGACAGTCTATTAAGGTGCGTCGACTTCCGTTGGATGTCTGCTAGATATTTTGTGGTATTAGAAGTCTATCTCGGAAGTCTACTCAAAAGTCGAATTGCAAATATAACCTATTTTTTCAGAAGACTTCTAGGAAAGTCTACTACAAAAAGTCAACTTTTTAGTCAAATGCAAAAGTAACCTCGGTAGACTACCGCGGAAGTCTACTTAGCATGAAGACTTCTTCGAGAAGTCTACTGGCGTTTGCCTTAATTACAAAACTAACCTATTCGATAGACTTCCGAGGCAGTCTACGCGTCGACTTCAAATGCAGTCTGCTGCAGCAGACTGCTGGTGAAGTCTGCTGCAGCAGACTGCTGGTGAAGTATGTGTTTTTATGTTTTTTAAAAACCAATTTATAGCTAATATATAATACATTTTGAAGATTTTCTTGCTCTCACATGTGTGTTTTCTAATATTTGATCTTCTATATGGTTTTGAGATATGTAAATGCAATATTTATGGTGTAAATCAATTTTTTTGTTTGAGTAGTAATTAGCTTTTCACGGTAGACTTCTTCAAGAATGTACTAGTAGACGGCATGGGAAGTCTGTATTTAAAAATTTAGTAAAACATTTTTTCAAAATTATGTATAACAAAATTTTAAGATTTTATTGGTCTCAAATGTGTTATATTATTGCTGTTTTTATGTCCTAGTTTGACATCTTCAGCTGTAATGAAACCATTTATTTTTGATTAATTAGTTTTTTCACATTTTAGTAGACTACGTTTTGAAGTCTGCTACGAGTTTTGATTACTAATGTGTTTCCTATTTGTTTTTACATAGAATGGTTCAATTAGTTGTTGTCTTTGGAGAATGAACTATGGAAGATGGGGTGTGGCAGTTCGTTGTTGATAATCTTAGAGGAGGAAGACTCTTCTTCTTGAGTGATTGTTGTACCCATGGTGATCTTCTTGAGATGGTACAAGATGATTATGAGCTTGACAAAGAAAAAGAGTTGGTGGAGATAACTTATTCACTCCCAGAAACAATCATGCAACATATGGCACCGGATACACCTCCAGTGCATGTCACAAATGATCGACAAGTTCAAAATTTGATCGAACTAAGTAGAGCGCTTGTTATTCGTCTTTGAGTCTCGAGTCAGTTCGTTTTTTCACATTTTAGTAGACTACCGTTGAAGTCTACGAGTAGAGTGCGTATGAAGTCTGTATTTTGTTTGAAATGAAATTAAAATTTATTTATAATGTATTTTCTAGATTTTATTGACCTCAAATGTGTGTCAATTACTAAGTCATGTTTCTTGATATCTGTTTCCTACCTATTATTACTTATGTATGAGTTTTTCTAAGTTTATTTGTAGTAGAATACTTTTTCTTGTTTGGTTAGCCTTATAACACATTTGTGGTAATTTCGGGTGAAGTTTGTTTGGTTTCTATGCATTTTAGTTCTAGAGTCATGGTTAAATTTATAGGGCAGAGAAATCAGAAAAAAATCCAAGTTGCTTAACCCGTTGTTGTGGCTTGATCTTTCTCACGACTACTTCGACATATTCTAGTACTCTTCATTTTAAGTATTCGTTAACTTTTCGCACATATATAAACATGACTACTCTTCATTTTAAGTATTCATTAGTATTTCATTTTAAGTATTCATTAGTATTTCGCACATATATAGACGTGTAGATTACAAGAGCTTCAATCTTTAGATCACAACAGTTTTAGCATCTTAATCTTTGTACAACTGAACATGCAAAAGAGGTTGTATATAGTTTCCGGTATTATGTGTTGTAAGTACACATCTTGTAGTGCACTTACAAGTAAAAACAACGACAGGTTAATACATAATTCAAAGGGAAATCAAATGTATGATTCAAGGGTTTGATAAAAAACACATATTTCATAAGACAACAATCTTAGAACCAAAATAGGTGCGTTAAGCTTCTTGTTAAATTGTTGAGCATCTGTATGCGTCTTGAAACACATCCTTTTTCATGGAAACTGAAAAGGGTTCTTGCAGCTGGAAGACAACCCCTTGGAGAAACAGCAGTCACACCAGATTTCCTTGCTCCAACCACATACACTCCCTGCAAAAATTCCATTTTGGACCTGTTCATAAGTAGGTTTGTTTATACAAAAATCAAAACACTTTGATAAATAAACAATGACTAACGTGTACCACACAAAAAATGACCCTTTCAACTCGGTTTCAAGCACTGATATGTTGGAGATTTGATCCAATTCAAATAACATTTACATGGAACAAGATCCATGTTCTTTATCTTGATTGTCACCAAAAGAAAGTATATTCTCCCAAGGATAACATCTTTCAGGTGATACATGCATTCACACAACAAGGATTTAGTAGCTATGTGAAGTTTTCCTCATCACTCAAACCTGATATTATGACAATACAGATTTCTTACTTGCTTTTATAGTACTCAAACTCGATATGCAGGCAGTCCTCAATTCCAACTTCCGTCTGTACAACGGGTAAGGGTCCAATTGAATTAAGCATATCTAATTTGCTAACAAGAAAGTGGGAAGAAGAAGAGCAGAGATCATAACTCACCTTGATGCTGTTATTGATTGGAGGAGATGGAGAATAGTTCCAGACCTGTTTCAAAGCCATGAAACATACCTAAGAGAAGGTTCTTTAACAACACTGTTTCAGAAGCAACAAAGATCACTTTCAAGAACCCAAATCAACCACATAACAAGAACACAAAAGACTAAACAAGATATACAATTCATACCTGGTAAGATTGAGCCTCTCTTAGTTTGATATCTAAAAATCTCTCATAGTTACCAAGATCAAGATCCACCTTTTTTCCAAAATCACAGCAAAAAAAGTTCTTAAAATGGAGTGGTTCCAACACCAATGTTTAGATAAGGATCTGAAGATTAAGTGTTTCGTAAGCAAAAAGAATCATCATTTGACTCAACCAAAGAAACAGAGACAAGAGAAGAGTAAGAAAGACGAAAAAGTACCGAGGGAGAGTGTGACAATATAACCAACATCAAGAAACTCAAAGAAACCATGTGTGTGTGAGAGGGAGAGTTACATTTTCACTGCAACGCATGCACATGCTCTCAACTACATAGAGAGGAGCATCGAATGAGTGGTCGGCGGGAACAACTTCAACCACCAATCTAACATCCACTTATTCATCATTTACGTTGTTCATCGGCAAGTAAATGACCTTCAAAGGACAAAAGGAAGAAAGATGTAAGAAGAGACTTAACAATTTGCTTAAAGCCAAGAAACAAAAACAGATAAGAGCCAAAGTCAACTACAAAAAAACTATGATTTTCATGAACCCTGGAGATATAAGTAGATACAATACAAAAACAGCTTCTTTTTAGTATTGTCAGAAAGCACATTAACCGAACCAAAACATAGTTACCAAGAATCAAGAAGACTCTGAGCCTATACATCAACTTTCTCAAGTGCTTGTTGTTTTCATCCTCCCTCTTGACAATAATATCATCCTAAGTGAAAGACAATAGCTGAAAGGATGATATAGAGGTCAAGTATGTACCTGCAATCATGGCGTATATTAGGATTCAGAATACTAGTCGGGAGGTCCCTATTACGAATTACATATCGACGGTGTGTAGCTCCTTCCTCTCATTGACACAAACTCCAACCTATTAATCAAAGAATCCACACGTAAATCGTTTAGCAAATATACCACAAACGCAAGACCCTCAAAGAAACATTCAATCTAGATTGAAATCACCAAAAGACATGAAGGATTTTCAACATAAGAACTATTCCATCACTGAAGCACCTTACAGAAACAGCTCGCTGCTCTATACTAATCATGTGCATAGTCACAAAAAGAACACAACTTTCGTCTACGATGGTTAACAAGAAAGATTTCAACCCTTAAAATTCGATACTTTATTCAATTGTATCCAAGAAAAAAGTGAAAGCATCAAAGAAACATTGAATATAGTTTTAAATGACTAAAGATACAACAAGATACAACAAGACTATACAACAGAAGCTTATCCTCATGACCAAATGACATATATATACATGTAAGTAATTTTCGGTTTGATATTTGGTGTATGCTGCTCTAATATGAGAAAAGTAAAAGCATGATAGGTTACATAGAAGCTTTAGCGAAATCAAAAGCTCATTACCTTTCGCTTCCTCGCTTTAGCATACTTTTCCTTGTCACTAATGTTACGAAAACCCTAACTTTCCCGATCCCTCCGGTAGATCTGCTTCGAACGACGATACACACACAAAGCTAATATACCGCAGCCGCAATCCGTAACAAGCTCTCCATCTTCGTCGACCAAAAGCCGGATCTAAGCTAGCTATGATTATCCATCAACCAAAACCGAGATTTGTAAGGAAAATGGAAAGCTAATGAGAGAGAAACACTGAATTGATTCGAAAAAAAGAAAATCTTATAACAAGAAGTGATCAAGACTTACCTGAGTGCATAGAAGACCGCCGGAAAGAGGAAGAACGCGACATAGATAAGCGATATATGAGGAGGACTCACGGCTGGTTCGAAATAGCCGTAAATGCGATCGCCAAAGGTGGAGAGAAAGCCATACCGTTTGAGATAGAGAGTGATTAGGGTTAGGTCTAAGTAAAATTTGTTTATATATGCAGGTAAAATCATTCGGTTAGGTTAAATTTTCCGGTTTAGTCAAGTTAAAGTTTCCGGTTTAGTAGACTTCGTTTTCAGTCTACTAAACCCTAAAATCTCGACGAAACCCTAAACACTAAGTAGACTCTATATGAAGTCTACTATCCAAAAATCTAAATCGATTATTTTAAATAATTATTCAAAAACTCCGAAGTAAAAATTTATACCAAACATTTAAAATGTTTAATATGCACAAGTTAACACTTTAATACAAATTTTACATTTTAAATATATAAATGATAACCTCTAAATCTAAACCCTAAACTTTCCACGAAATCCTAAACTTAAAGTAGACTCTATTAGAAGTCTACTTATTTGAGTAGACAACTAATGAAGTCTACTATACTTTCAACGAAACCCTAAACTCGAAGCAGACTCTATCAGAAGTTTACTAGTTTGAGTAGACTACTAATGAAGTCTACTATCCGAAAACGTAAATTGACTATTTTCAATGATTATTCAAAAGTCTAAATAAAAACTTATACAAAACGGTCAAAAAGTTTAATATATTCACAAGTTAACACTTTTATGCAAATTTGACATTTTAAAGATGAAAACCATAAACCCTAAATCTAACCCTAAGTGTAAAAACATGTTTGCAACCTATAAATGTCACATTGTTACCCATATTTCATACTCGTAACTCGGCCAATTACGCCAAATGATGAAAACCTTGTCAAAATTTTACATCATCTTATAGTTAATTCATCTTAAAAAGTCAAACCCTACACTACGATTTATAAAATGAAACCCTAAACCATTCAAACACTAAACCCTAAACCATAAATAATAATCTAATTCCTAAAACTAAACCACTACAACCGTAAATAAACTCATAAAACCTATAAATATCAAACATTAAACTACCAACATATCACCACATCAATATTTAAACAAATGGTTATGAAGTACCTTGTTTGATAACTCTTTGTTTAGTATAGTATGTATGTCATTCACAACCTAATTTGTCTTTGTAAGTTTAATTTGTGAAATTTTATGAAATTTTATTTTTCATACTTCACAATTATTTATAGTTTGGTCATCAACCAAAATTTTTTATCAAAATATTTTTTGTTAATTTATAAATTTAAATTTGAAATATAATTACTTAGTAGACTTCTAGAGAAGTCTACTATACCACAAAGTAGACATAATTTGTCTTTGTATGTTTAATTTGTGAATTTGTATGAAATTTTATTTTTCATACTTCACAATTATTTATAGCTTGGTCATCAGCCAAAATTTTTTATCAAAATATTTTTTGTTAATTTATAAATTTAAATTTGAAATATAATTCTCTAGTAGACTTCTACGAAAGTCTACTATACTACGAAAATCTACTATACCACAAAGTAGACATAATTTGTCTTTATAGGTTTAATTTGTGAATTTTTATGAATTTTTATTTTTCATACTTCACAATTATTTATAGTTTGGTCATCAACCAAAAAGTTTTATCAAAATATTTTTTGTTAATTTATAAATTTAAATTTGGAAAATAATTATAGAGTAGACCTTGCAAAGAAGTCTACTAAACCACAAAGTAGACTTCACATAGAGTCTACGAGTTCGATATCGGGTGGAAGTCTGTTAGTAGACGTCTACGTTACGTAGCAGACTTCGATAAGGTTAAAACAGTCATTATGACATTCGTTTATTTATTTGGTCATAAAGGTTGTAGTTGTAATTTCACTACCCCTTTGGGTTAGTTTTCACAAACATGAGATATGTAGGTTACCCATGTAGTAAAAATCAAATAATGGGTCAAAACAAGCAAAATCCCAATTATTAATAGACTAGATTAAGACCCGCATATTATGCGGGTATTAGATATTAAAATTGATAATCTATGTAGTTATGACCTGTATTATTATTTTTTAAATTAAAACCCGTAGAATTATATTGTAAATTGAAATCCGTATAATTATCAGATACCTTTTTCCAATTGCAGAAATGATCTTTTCCAATTGCATAAATAATTTTTTCATATTGTATCATTTTACTTCAAACTTATAATTCGCTTGAATAAGAGAATAAAATAAATTGATGACATATTAAAATGGAAACAATCTTGATGTATTATATAAAATTATAGATTTTCGTTTGCTAATTTAAAATATGATATTTATAGCTTTTTATTTGACTAAAAGCATTTTTTATTTGAACATAAAGTCAATTATACCATTTTTAAGCTTAATTTTCTTTTTTAGTTGCATTGTCTTTTTATTATTATAATTGGTATGAAGCCTATTTGCATTAGTTTATTTGACAATGATGACAACTATATACTGTTAATTTTGGTGACTCTTAATTTCATTTTTTTCAGTTGCATTAACTATATTTTTTCCTAATTTTGATGTAGTTTTTTGCCTTATTTTTTGTTATGACTATATATGTTTTTCTTAATTCCGTTTATTTCGATTTTATACTTTTTTTGTTTTTCTTTCTTATTGAATTTTATTTATTTATTTATTATTACTTTTTAAATTTGAGTATAATTTGATTTAAAAAGTAAATAATATAGATTATAAATTTTGTTACTAGCATATGTCACAATCTAAATTAACAATGACACATGCCGTAATCTCGTGAATTTTAATTTGGTGCACATCTAACTTTATATAATAAGATTAGTTTAGACTATTTTTTCAATTAGTTTAAATTATTACCATCTAGTTAGTTATTTAACAGTTTGTTTTTTTTGTCAGTTTTTGATTTTTAGTTTCTTTTATTTTAAACTAATAGAATTTTTTTCATTTCACTATTTACTTAGTTATTTAATAGTTTTCCGTTTTTAATTTTTTAATAGCTAAAAGTCTTGCGGCTGATTAGTAAAATCGAAAAACACAATGTACTGAAAAACTGGGAACAAACAAAACAACAAATCAATCAATCAAGTCCTCGCAAACCCTAAAACTTTTGGCAACCGCAAATCTGAGGAAGAAACGATTTCTTCAGAGGAATCAATCAAGGTTCTTACTCTTTCTCTCTCTAATCCACACGTCACTGGAATCTTAATCGTAATCTCTAAATAGTTCGTATATTCTGTTCAAGATCTCCATTTGTTTTTGTTCAATTTGGTTACTCGATAGTTGCTGAGCTTGTTCGCTTGATAGATTAGAGTTCCGATTTCTGATTTGAATATATATTTCTTGGATCTTATGCGAAAATTGATTGATTATTGGTTTTGATATGTATAGTTTTGGTGTTTTTTTGTACATTATTGGTTGAGAAATGCTAAATTTCTGCTTTGATTTGGTTGAAAAAGAGCTCATATATTGCTATAGAATTGGAGTTTTGATTTTTTTTGGTTTATGTATGATTGGAAGGTACAGAGTTCTCCATTTGTGTTTCTTGCAATGTCACTGGATCATAGAGATAGTCATCGAAAGAGGTCTCGTCCTCAGTCTGATTACGATGACGACGGTGGAAGCAAAAGGAGATATCGTGGTGGTGGTGATGATAGAGATTCACATTCTTCACATTCACATTCACACTCACACTCACATTCACTTGTGATTGATCGTGATGATACTGTGTTTCGATACCTTTGCCCGGTGAAAAAGATTGGGAGTGTTATTGGTAGAGGAGGGGAGATTGTTAAGCTATTGAGAATGGATACTAAATCGAAAATAAGAATAGGAGAGGCGATTCCAGGATGCGATGAACGCGTTATTACGATTTATAGCCCTAGTGATGAGACGAATGCCTTGGGAGATGGAGAGAAAGTACTTTCTCCTGCGCAGGATGCTTTGTTTAGGATACATGATAGAGTAGTTGCGGATGATGCACAAAGTGAAGACAGTGGTGAAGGAGAGCAGCAAGTTACTGCTAAGCTGCTTGTTCCTTCGGATCAGATTGGATGTATTCTTGGGAGAGGTGGCCAGATTGTCCAGAACATTCGGAGTGATACAGGTGCTCAGATTCGTATCATCAAGGACAGAAATATGCCTCTTTGTGCATTGAGTTCAGACGAGCTTATTCAGGTATCTGGGAAGGAATCTTTGTTTTTAGGTATTATACGTTTATTGTTATGTGCCCTGATTACATCTTTTATCTCTTTTTTCTTGCTAGATATCTGGAGAAGTGCTCATTGTTAAGAAGGCTCTCCAACAGATTGCCGCCCGCCTTCATGACAATCCTTCACGTTCTCAGAACCAACTTTCTTCTGCGGTTTCTGGTGGATATCCTTCTGGTTCACTCATGAGCCAGGCAGGTGGTCCTCGAATTGTGGGGTTAGCACCACTGATGGGTTCCTATGGAGGATACAAAAATGATGCAGGAGATTGGTCACGCCCTTTATATCCAGCTCCAAGAAATGAGCCACCGGCAACAGAGTTCTATATTCGGCTAGTTTCACCAGTTGAAAACATTGCAAGTGTTATTGGCAAAGGTGGTGCTCTAATCAATCAGCTTCGGCAGGAAACCAGAGCAACCATTAAAGTTGATAGCACTAGAACTGAAGGAAACGATTGCTTAATAACTATATCAGCAAGAGAGGTTTGAATGCCAATTGTCTTTTGTCTTTTAGGTAAGAATAGTTTATCCAGCTTTTCTTCCTTGACAATGTCTAATTTTGCTTTAGGTTTTTGAGGATGCGTATTCCCCAACCATAGAAGCAGCGATGCGGCTGCAACCAAAATGCAGCGACAAGGTGGAAAGAGATTCTGGACTTGTTTCATTCACCACTCGTCTTCTTGTGCCAAGTTCTAGGATTGGTTGTCTTCTTGGTAAAGGAGGAGCTATCATAACTGAGATGAGAAGAATGACCAAAGCTAACATCCGTGTACTTGGGAAGGAAAATCTTCCAAAAGTTGCATCTAATGATGATGAGATGGTGCAGGTAAAATTCACAGTGTCATAGTGCTACTGCTTCAATTTCCACAGTGTCATAGTGCTCTTAGAGCCCGCTAACAGCAGAAGCAATTTTGATGTTCAGATTTCTGGCGAACTTGATGTTGCCAAGGAAGCTCTCATACAAATTACATCAAGACTAAGAGCCAATGTTTTTGACCGGGAAGGTGCTGTTTCTGCAATTATGCCGGTCTTGCCTTATGTTCCTGTTGCACCAGAGCCTGCTGATAGATTGGACTATGATAGTAGAGATAGCAGAAGACTTGAACGAGGGAATCCTTATCCTGGTGGTTATGGCTCGAGTAGTTTGCCTGCTGAAGGTTATTCGCCTTATGGTGCGCCGGTATGTCATCTAAATGGATCCATTACTTCTTGTTCTCAATGTATCAATTCTTAATGAGTGATTCTTCGAACATGCTTTTGTAGGTTGGTGGTAGTAGTAGTACCCCATATGGAGTGTATGGAGGCTATGCATCTGGACGCAGTGGCAGTTCTGGGTGAGTTAATTTCTTCCCCTATGTATTTGAGTCACTAACTACTGCTGAGTTTTGTTTGTGAATTAATTATTTACCATTAACAAAATTTCATTAACAAAGTGTTTACCATTTGGTTTATTTGCCAACTGTTGGATTGTGATCTTTGTCATGGGTTTTGTCATCAGGTTATCCAGCCATTCCTCAACTTATCGGCGCAGAAACTATGATTACTAGAAGCTATCGGTGGGTGCTTAAAAAGGTAAGAGTTGATACTATTGTTTGTTTGAACCCTTCCTTTAAACATAGTTAGTTACCTAGTTATTTGCCCCAAGTTCATGACATAATCTGATCTGTCCCGGTGTCAGATTCTGATTCACTCCTTGTTTTCCCTTTGTGACCTTTTCCCGTTCCACTAAAACAGTGTTGAGATCCTGAAGCCTGAAGCCAACCCCACAGCCCACAGTTGAAGCCTTTTCCACCAAACAGGATGACAAAGCTGAACCACCAAACTCTACCTAGGAGAACCGATTCCATGTGGATGAGTTGTTTAATTTTGTTTCAAAAATGTCCATGTCCGCTTGTAACCAAAATACAGCCAAGCTTCTACCCGTTAAAACCATATCCAGTTCCCTTGGCTGTAATGCTACCTCTCTTTTGAGTTTACCTTGTCTTTCCTTAAAAATCAGATTCAGAAACCTTAGTTTGGTTGTGCGTAGTTCCGTTTGTATGAATTATATAGTTATGTCAAACTTTCTCATGTTTTGGGTTTTACAGCATATGCTTAAGCAGACAGGTTTCGGTATCACAAAGTATTACCTTACAATTTCTCAAAGTTCTAAAAGATCATATGCAGGGAAGAGATGAAATGAGAATCTACCGTTCTTGTCAACATTGTTCAGATTAATCAACCACTTGGGCATAAAATCTTTTGTCCCTTTTGGTCCACTTGAAAGGTATACAAACTTTGTCTTCTCTCTCTCTTTGTTGTTTCTTTTGCACATATGCTTCTCTGCCAGCAGTTAAGATAGGTTGCTATTTTTGGAAGACTCAAGTCGTTGGAGGAAACCTATCTTTTGATCATTAGATTGTTGGTAGCTTCATGTCACCATAAGTTTGCACAGAGGTGAGTGAACACTCGAAAGACAATTCGGTGTAGTGCCTAGGACTCTCTGGTTTTCTTACCGGAGCCAACCAGTTTTGTTGCTTATCTCGGTGCGGTCACTGCCGTAGTAGTTAGTGATAGAGCCAGTTAGAATGAGGATGAGATAGATTCGTAGAAGAAATTATGTTTTCAAGTTCTTAGCATTACTGAAACAATGTTGTTGTCTGTAAAATTGTTTGGATCAATAAAAAGTGTGTATATTCTTGTTTTCTCTTTCTTTCGACTTTTGAAACTAATTTTCCATATTTGGATGAATGATGATGTATTTGTGTTTGACACTCCAAAGTCCAAAAAACTAGTTTTTTTTCAAAGGTTTCGCTTATGCACAAAGGCCAAACAGCCCATTAGCTGCAATACTATCTGCATTCCGGAAACGGCATCGTTTAGTGGTTTGTAGTTGTTTTATCTTCCTTTCGTCGTGAAGAATGCAGCAGATGAATGAACTAGACTTGCATTAATTTCTGCAATCGCATGCTTAATCTTCTCTTTATCACTAACTCTACTCGGCTTCGTGCTCTTAACAAGGTTACTCATCTCTCATGTCGTTACTCTTTCGCGTTTTTCTCATCCACTTCTTCCTTGGGAAATGATTCAACGACGCCAAGAAATTATGTAGCTTCCTCGTTACCCCACGTTGGTAAATTGGATCGGATTTCGTTGTCTCTTGGTGAGACAGCGAATGAGACCCATGGCTTTAAGGGTTCTTCTCTAAAACACTTGCTTTTGGAATTGTCTCATGTGGTTCCCAATATTACTCGTAGATTTAGAAGATTCCCTTGCTTGAAACCCGAAAATGTGCTTGAATTGTTACTGGGTTTTGAATCTGAGGTTCAGAGAAGTGGAATTGGTAGTAGAAAGGTTCGAGCTTTATGGGAGGTTTTTAGATGGTCTAGTGGGGAATACAAAGGGTTTAAGCATCTTCCTCAAGCTTGTGAGATCATCGCAGTGATGCTTATTAGGGAAGGAATGGTTAAGGAAGTTGAATTGTTGCTTATGGAAATGGAAAGGAATGGAGATACGTTGGATAATGTGGGAGTTTTCTGTGATTTGATTGGGAAATATGTTGATGGTTTCGATTCTAGGAAGGCGGTTATGTTGTTTGATTGGATGAGGGGTAAGGGTTTAGTCCCCTTAACATCATGTTACCAGGGTCTAGTTGATCATTTGGTTAGAGTTCATAGAACAGAATCAGCATATAGAATTTGTTTGGATTGGGTGGAGATAGCGGATGAGTCAAATAATGTGGATGTAGATAAAATCGGGAAAGTTATCGAGTTGCTTTGTTTGGACCAGAGGGTTCATGAGGCTAGAGTCCTGGCGAGAAAGCTTGTGAGTTTAGATTGTAACCTGAATAGCTCAATATATAGTAAGATTGCTTTAGGATACTGCGAGAAGCAGGACTTTGAGGATTTGTTGAGTTTCATTGGTGAAGTTAAATATGAACCTGATGTGTTTGTTGGCAATAGGATTGTGCATTCTCTCTGTAGGAGGTTTGGCTCAGAGAGAGCTTATGTATATATGGAGGAGCTTGAACGGTTGGGTTTTAAACCCGATGAAGCCACCTTTGGTATCTTGATTGGTTGGTGTTGTCATGAAGGAGATGTCAGAACAGCATTTCTGTATTTATCCGAGATTACGTCAAAGGGTTTAAAACCTGATGTGTATAGTTATAATGCTATCTTAAGTAGACTTTTTAGAAAAGGATTGTGGCAACATACCCGTTGTATTCTGGATGAAATGAAGGAAAATGGAATGTTGCTCAGCTTGCCTACGTTTAAAATAATGGTAACTGGATACTGCAAAGCTAGACAGTTTGAAGAAGCTAAGACGATTGTTAACGAGATGCTTGGTCTTGGCTTAATGGAAACATCTAAAGTTGAAGATCCGCTTTCGGAAGCTTTTAGATTAGTAGGATTTGGTCCATTAGCTGTTAGATTGAAAAGAGACAACAATTCTGGTTCCTCCAAGGCAGAGTTCTTCGATGATCTTGGGAATGGGCTATACTTGGACACTGATGTGGAGGCTTATGAGCAGAGGGTGAATATGGTACTAGACAGGTCTGTGCTACCGGAATTTAATTTGCTTATCATTAGAGCATGTAAGGACAGCGATTTACAGAGAGCTTTGGGGCTTCTTGATGAAATGGCTCGATGGGGTCAAAAACTATCGCGTCAGGGTTTTTCTGTTTTGTTGAAGAGTCTCTGCACATCGCGTTCCCATGTCAGAATAAGTGTTAGCCTATTGGGAAAATGGCCAAAGCTGGCTAATCAGTTAGATGGAGAAACCCTTAACTTTCTTGTCCAAGAATATTGTAAGAAGGGATTCAGTCGTCAAAGCAAACTCATTTACCATAGAATGGTTCAGATGCATCTTCCTATCGATAACGCAACTTACTCATCTTTGATTAGTTGTTTCTGTAAGAAAGAAACAATCAATGATCTCCTGAATATGTGGGATGCTTCCCAAAATGTTAACTGGTTACCTGATTTGAACAATTGTGGAGCTTTATGGGAATGTCTTCTCGGGAAAGGACTGGTGGAGGAAGCGGTCAAACTCTTTGATCGTATATTCGTATCTTATCCTCTGTCGCAGTCAGAAGCATGTAGGATTTTTGTTGAGAAGTTGACAGTTCTTGGGTTTTCTCGTTTCGCTCATTCTGTTATTAATAGACATCAAGGAGAGGGTTACATTGTGGAACAAGAGGTTTACAATCATCTCATCACAGGACTCTGTAAGGATAAGAATGTTTCAGCTGCATTTGCTACACTCGAAGAAATGCTAGGCAAGAAATACATTCCAAACTTGGAAAGTTGTTTGATGTTAATTCCTCGGCTTTGTGCAGCTAACAAAACAGAAAAGGCATTTACTTTAGCAGAGCAATCTTCTGTCTACAATGTTTTGATAGAAGGCCTATGCTTAGCTGGGATGATGGTAGACGCTGAAAATCAGTTACGGTTAATGTTATCAAACGGGGTTGTACCGGATAACAATATCTACGATTTGATGTTTCAAGGTTATTGTAAAGGTAACAACTTGGGGAAAGTTGAGGAAGTATTAGGAATCTTGGTGAGGAAGAACGTAATCTGTTCTGTTACGAGTTACAGAGAATATATTCGAAAAATGTGTTCAAAGCGTCAGTTTCTCTCTGCAATTAGTCTGAAGGAGATCCTGTTGCTTGGTGAAAGCAATTCTGGTAGCGTAATCATCTACAATCTACTGATTTTCTATCTATTTCGGGCTAAGAATCGCTTAGAGGTCGATAAAGTCTTGCTCGAAATGCAGGGAAGTGGATTATTGCCTGATGAAACAACGTATAACTTTCTTGTACATGGTTACTCTTCGTGCGGAGATCATTCAAGTTCTCTGCAAGAGGTATCGGCTATGATCTCCGGTGGGATAAAACCAAACAACCGAAGCTTAAGAGCTGTTATAAGATCTCTCTGTGACAGTGGGGATGTGAAGAAAGCTCTAGATATTTTTCAGGTAATGGAATCAAAAGGCTGGATATTTGGTTCTTCAGTTGCTCAGACCAAAATCGTCGAATCCCTAATTTCTAAAGGCGAGATACCAAGAGCTAAAGACTTTCTGCTCCGCGTGACACGCAATGGCATGATGGCTCCCAATTACGATAATCTAATAAAGAAACTATCTGATCGTGGGAATCTTGACATTGCTGTTCATCTCTTGAACACAATGTTAAAGAACCGAAACATCCCGGATTCTCGGAGTTATGATTCAGTCATCAGTGGCTTGCTGAGATGCAGTCAATTGGATAAAGCTATGGACTTTCAAACAGAAATGGTGGAACTAGGTCTAAGGCCAAGCATAAGTACATGGAGTGGTCTTGTTCTTAAGTATTGCGAGGCGTGTCAAGTTGTGAAATCCGAAAGAATTATCAAATCAATGGTTGGGTTAGGCGAAACACCGAGTCAAGAGATGTTTAAGACTGTGATTGATCGGTTTCGAGTAGAGAACAATACAGTGGAAGCTTCAGAGATGATGGAGATGATGCAAAAGTGTGGCTATGAAATTGATTTTGAGACACATTGGTCTTTGATTAGTAACATGAGCTCTTCTAAAGAGAAGAAGACTAATGGTCAAGGATTCTTGTCTAGACTCCTCTCTGGAAATGGGTTTGCTTGGAAGCGATGATTGTATTTTATTAAAGTTTGGGGCTAACTTAGAAATGTAAGAAAACTCGTGTCCTTTTCATGTAATTTTATCTTTTTTAGACATTGTTTTATTTATTTAAATTATCTTCACTACAAGTCCATTTATAGAAAGCTAGGAGCCAGAGTGTTTATTTGACTCTTTTTGTTTGTAAGATTCTGCGTTATTTGACTAATATTATCATTTCTTAGCTCTAACTTGACTTTGATTTGATGATTTAGTTTTCTTCATATTTTTTGAGCAAAAAATTATAATGATTTAGTTTTCTTCATATAATGTGAACAAATTCTTATCCATAGACTGTCGATGATACGCCCTGATGATACGTACAAATTAAAAGTAGGATAATAGATGTTTTTATTTCATTCTTTCTAGTTTCTACTATTGATGAGTGTGAAGCTTTAATTTATGTTATGGAAAGATATGTTAAGGTCAAGAATAATCAACTAGTAACATAAATTACGAAACATATAAGCGCTGAAAGTATATCATCAAATTCAAAAAGCATGCATGTACATACTTTTGTAAATATTTCAATATTTTCAATTGGTTTAGGTGTCCTGCTTCGGTTTGATTTGATGGATATCTCTATTTTAATGATAATCTAAATAGACTATACGTGTTTGACACATAGAACCATTTGGATTTCAGCATCTCCAATTATTCGGGAGCTTTAGTTTAAATTTCCAACTCTCTAGAGATTTCCTCTTTTCAAAAAGTAATCTAAAATAAAAAGTGGGTTTGTTAATCTTCTTTGAACATAACCAATTCCAATATATTAGCTTATCACTATACAGATAATCTGTACCTACTCCACATGTTCTTGCGACACTTTTTTGTTTTTGAGCTAAACATTTACAAATATGGACAGAGTTTATGTTTTCCAAATCTAGAAAGTTTACATTCTACATAGGTTTGGTGGTTAATGTATAGATTTACAATTCGTATCATTTAACGCATATACACAGGTGCAGTAGTAATTGACACAGACCCTGGAAAAACATGTTACGAATGATATCGATGCATGTTGCTTCACTTGGACCTTGGGCTTAATTAGGTCTGGTCTAGGGTTCCGACCGGACACCAATGCTAGCTACAAAAATAAGATCATGCAGATCATTATTTATGCCAAAGTTTATAGAATTATAATACTAAAAAGGATGATACCTTTAGCAAGTACAATTGCAATAAGGACTCATCATAACCACTATATGTCCCAAAGCATGCAATATATATACACTCACTCATTACCCTTAACTTAACCCTCATCAACACTCAAAAGAACCCTAACTTCCTTCCCAAGAAATATAAAAAACCCTCAAAGAATATAGAGAAAATGAAGTCTGGTCAGGTTGAAATCACAGAAACAAGCAAAGGTATTCAAAAGAGCAGTCTGACGAGCAGAAGGATTGCGATTCTTGAGTTTATACTCAGGATTGTTGCATTCTTCAACACCATAAGTAGTGCAATCCTTATGGCAACCACAAATGAAACTCTGCCTTTCTTCACTCAATTCATTCGGTTCCGTGCTGAATACAACGATCTTCCTGCCTTAACGTATGTAATTTCGATTCTTTGAAACCTTTTTTCTAACCAGTCTTTTCGGTGTTCAGGGAAATAACCTGGACCAATTCTTAAAAGAGTTTTTTTGCCTTTGGTATGCTTGATCAATCAGGTTCTTTGTGGTTGCAAATGCCGTTGTGAGTGGTTACCTTATCTTGTCTCTAGCATTGGCCTTTGTCCACATCGTCAAGAGCAAGACTCAGAACAGTAGAATTCTTCTTATCTTCCTTGATGTGGTAAGCCATCCCCAAACTGAACTTGTCCTGTTTCATAGCTTTGAACGGTTAAACCACCAATAACAAAAGAGCCTTGAGAAAAAGAAACGTGCTAAAAGTGAAAAAGCTCACAGTTCGATGTTATACCTGCTTATGATTGATTCCTCCTCATGTTTTAGGCAATGTTGGGTCTTTTGACTGCTGGAGCATCCTCAGCAGCAGCCATTGTCTACTTAGCACACAACGGGAACAACAAAACAAACTGGTTTTCTATTTGTCAACAGTTCAACTCTTTCTGTGAGCGTATCTCCGGCTCTTTGATTGGATCTTTCATCGCTGTTGTCATCCTCATTCTTCTCATCCTCCTATCAGCTATTGCTCTTTCCCGACGCCACTGAAGATCATGTCTTAACCTGAAATACGAGATTTCGTGTGTAAAAATGTGAATTTGAGCTTTGTGTGTCCTCATATCTGTTTTTCCTCTGCATTTCTGGTTTTTCTTTTCTCATCTCCAGTGTGTATTTCTTTGTAATTGATGTAACAGGTTACTCTGTCAAAAGTTGTGTTTAAGCATCAGTTACCAACTTACCACAATATCCTATCCTTCTCCATTTCAGTGTTCTATATAATCTACCCAGAACATATTAAATGACAAGAACAAAATTCTAGGTTTATCAATAGCAGAATATTAACATGTTACCTATATGTTACATTTACACAAAAATTCTGCAAAGTTTCATCTTGAAGTTAGAGTGTAAACATTGGTGTGGAAACTTCCTATCAAACGCGGTACTCAGTCTCTGAGAACATAGAAGGATATCAAGTTGTTTGCCTTTACTGGTTCAGACTTCTAACTTGAGAACTCAGAAACCCAGAGAACAAAAAAAAAATTATCCATTCATACTGTCCATAGTTACCCAATGAAGCATTGGTTTTTTACCTTAACGAATTCGAGCTTTTGGTTTTGACTCAGGTTCTGACGAGAGTAGATATCGCATCATCAATTTGTCATCGCCCTCCTCGATCAAGCTGTATCCACTCGGTTTTTTCACTCCTGTATCATCAAACATCTTCCTTACTTTCTGCACACCTTCCCACTCACCTGTGGAAGCATATATGTTGGAGAGCAAAACATAATCGCCACTCTCGTCCTTTCTCATACTGAGCAGTTTCTCATTTGCATACTTCCCTAACTCGACATTTCCATAAATCCTACAAGCACCTAAAAGAGTTCGCCATACAATGGCGTTGGGTTCAGTCTCCATTGACTCCACAAACATGACTGCTTCGTCTAATAGCCCTGCTCGCCCCAACATGTCTACCATACAACCATAATGCTTTATGTTTGGTTCAATATTATACGTATCCCTCATAAGCCTAAAATATTGACGCCCTTCATCAACTCTCCCCGAATGGCTACAAGCTAATATAACTCCAATGAAAGTCACCTCGTTCGGCCAGACTTTCAACCTTTGCATTTCTTCGAACATTTCAATCGATCCCTCTGCATTATGCAAAGCCAAACCAACTATCAAAGTATTCCAAGTTGACAAGTCTCGATCTCTCATTCCTCTGAACACTTCAATTGCTCTATCTATGCTTCCACACTTTGCATACATGTCAATTAAAGCATTCCAAACAGGAGTACCCACATATCTAGAACTCGAAACCGAAGCCGTTTCCAAGATGTAGAGATGAAGTCTCTTTCCAGTTTCTGAGTCTCCTAAATCTGCACAAGCAGATAACAAACTCAGTATTGTCACAACATCTGGATGTTCACCAGCATCTCTCATCTCCTTGAATATACTTAACGCCTCCTTAGCATACCCGCAATTCACATACCCCGAGATCATTGCATTCCAAGTCACAACATCTTTCTCAGTAAACTTATCAAAAAGCTCTCTTGCTCTATCCATCTCCCTACATTTCAAACAACCAGTAATCATCACATTCCAAGCTACTTGATCTTTATCAGGCATTTCATCGAAAAGCCGCATCGCCTCAACTATCTTCCCTCTCTTAGCATACCCAGAAGTCATAGAAGACCAAGCAACCTTATGAGCTTTAGCAGAATCATCAAAAAGCTCACTTGCAATCCCCAAATCACCACAATTAGCATGAAACAGAATCAAAGCATTCTTAACATACTCATTAGACAAAAACCCATGTCTCAACACTTTCCCATGAACCGCAAAACCATTACTTCTCCACTCAAGCTTCGAACACGCCTTGAGAACAAACGTAAACGTATACCTATCAGGCCTCACACCTCGTTTCTCCATCTCAGTATATAAACCCACCGTTTTCTCAGGCTTCATACTCTGAGCAGAGCCACGCATCACATGGTTACAAATAGATACGTCTAGTTTAGGAATTTCGTCGAACAACTTGTGTGCATACTTAAGCGCACCCGGTACAGACAAAGAAGCCGAGTAAATCAACTCTCCGACAACGGAAAGATTTGACATGAGTCCATTAACGACCATAAGAGCATGAATTTGCTTCAAAGTTCGGAAACTTTTGCAGTTTTGCCATAGTTTTGGACGGTGACGAGTCGCTGCACGATCGTTCGTTTGCTTCCTAATCATCGCGTTTCCATTTTCACTGTTAGCTTTCGGTATTCATAAGTAATTTCCGGTACAGTAAAACCGAACCGGTTTTAAAAATCAATTAAATGTAATTTCTCACCCGGTTTAACCTGTATTATCTTTCGATTAAATAGTGAGTTAAATCTTGTACCGTAGCTGTGGCTTATTGGTGGTGAAACTAATGTCTGTTTCTCAGTTACTGGGTCTTTCTTGGTCTGAGATGTCTCTATAGTTTTTTGTTGTACTCGTTTTTTGAATGTGACTTTGCAGGGAAGTGATCAGTCACTACTCAAGTTTTTAATAAGTTAGTCCTTTTTGACAATTGCTTCTTTTGTACTAAAGTTTTGAGATTTTTTCTTTAGTTGGTTTTTTGTTGTTCATTAAACTCTTACAAATAATGTTTTATGTTTTGCCTTTTGTGGTTTACACGATTGTTATGTTGTTTGGTTTCTTTTTTCTTTCTTGACTTGTAGTTGTAATGTTGTATGATTGATTCATCATATATTTTGGGATTGTAGTTAATGGATTGTATCATGATTGGAGAAACATGGTTTTTATTAAAAGGGACAGAGTTTGGTCATGGAGGAAAGGGGCTTAACTACTGAGAAATGATGTGACTGAGACCAGAAAATTAGTTTGGTTTAGAATTAATAAGAGATTTTTCTGGTCAAGAAGCTTGACATGGTCGGTGACTATTGATTTAAGGAGGAGATGAAGGATTAAGGTTATATTATGAAATCATGTGGAGTTATGGATGTAAATATCATGGATTTTAGTATTAAAGGAAGCACATGTGTGTTTTATGGCTCTTTTCCACTGAAAGAGTTGCTTAAGGTGTGATTAAAGACTTGTTTTAGATGCCTTAATTGTGCAAAAACTTTCAAAAGGTTGCTAATAGAGACTTGGATAAGCTAAGGTCTTTTTCTGCACTTAAGTTGAAAGTGAACTTGTTTTTATATCCAATTCCAAGTTTTGTATTATATGATAGCTTAGTTGAAACTTAAAAGCTTTTAACATGAAAATGTTCTTATGTACCGCGCCTGAAAAAAACTTCAACGACTAACGAACCAAACTAGTCTCTTCTAACATGGCATCTTTCTAGGCTCAAGTCTTTCGCTTATCATATGTGTGTGATTCCTTGCTTTTTGCAATGTCTGATCAAGTACACTATGCAGGAGATTTGTAGCATTAAATGTGGGAAGTCTTTTTTAACATCCGTGGATCGATAGAATATCGACAAGTGGCATCATTATGGAGGCTATATTGAAGTATGTTAGGACCAATACAGAGTGTAGAAGCTGGCAATATGGAATCAGCAAGACATTTAAAGAGGTTTGTCCCCATTGTCCTTTACATCATTTGTAGCCTATATGATTTTCTTTCGATCCATGACCTCTTCTCTTCTCTCTCTCTCTCTCTTCTTCAGCTTTCATATTCACATTTACTCTCTTTTTTTTTCTTACAAAGACCGATTTTTCTTTTTGTTTTTATTTGTACAAGTCTTTTATGATTTTGTCTTATCGTTTCTCTGATTTGATGAAGATACTTATATTACCCCACAAGCTTTTTGAGCCCACCTCAATAAATCCATCTTTGCCTTCATGGAACACATTTTAGCTACTCTCCTTTGTTTGGTCTTGTAAAATCTCTTTAATGTCACCGTTCTCCTTCATCAATCATCTACCTTTCTTGGCTTATAAATTTACCTTGCCGATAACATTTGTACACCTGCTAGATACCATAACCATATAAGATCAAATCAAGGTATTGATTCTTGGTTTAGAATTTAGACCGTGGAATGAGATAAATCGACTTCCATACCATTGATTTAAACATCTACTCGAGCACATTTAGGTTGCTCATTGTTCTCAGATAATGACTAAATTTTAAACTGAAGTGCTGAAAGTTATGATGCTACTGAGTTCTCAGAGGATGTACAAATGGTCTGAAATACTGTTTGTGTTTTATCTAATGTGAAAGTTTTCATACTCTATGACTAATTGACTGACATCAAGAACAGTGTAGCAGCCAATGGACTTTCTAGCAAGAACTACTTAATTTTCTCAACAACCACAAAGTGCTTCCTACACCATTTTAAGGTTAGAGAGCTTTCCTTAAGTTCTTACTTAGGTATAGATGTCGACATAGTTCCATGTGTTGCGTAAGATATATTCATACCAATAACCCTCCATATCTAATACTGTTATTGTATTTGCTAGAGGGATTATCTAATGCATACCTAATATAGTGTTTGCGTGTGAATTTTATTGTAGTCATAATGTTTCTAATCGTTTGCCATTTTCAGAGAAATGAAACAGTTGGATTTTTAAAAAAGTCTATGCATAATTAATTACTTGCATTTCATCTACTATAAGTTTTCTCCTACTTTATATGCTCTCTGTCTCACCATCGTAGTGTTAGTTTCCTCTTATTCACCGCCATTTAACAGCATTTACTATCTACTCTCTATTTTAGTAAAGTTTGATGAGAGAAAACAAAAATCTGAAAAAAGGAAATTAATTTACACAATTTTGATGGTATGGTATGACTTAACAAGGATTACTAGTTTTAGTATATACAATAGAGATAACAGCAATGACAGCTTTTAAAGCCTTAGGACTACCTGTAATAGTAACCTTAGGCTATAGCTAAAACTAAACCAAGTGGCCATTTTTTCTTTTCTTTTACCGTCGATGCAGAATAACGGTGATAACGGATGGCAAAACGAGTAAAAAACTGCAGAATTCGATATAATTTTACAGAATTATTGAGTTGTGATTCTTATACTACACTTACAAGATCATCAAAGTGAGTGCTAAGCATAGATAGTGACATGAATTTACTTCTAGCACAGGAAATAACCGCTTTTTTATCTTGTGGTGACATGGGAAAAGTGACAGTGGTAGGTAATAAAAGATCACCGCATTTTTGTTAGTGTGATCTCTCTCTGTGTGTGAGTTATTTAGAAAGGTGTGAGACTTGTTCCAGGTCTTTGAGCCACAAAGGTAATAACTTCTCTAGACCCCATTGTTAATAAATGCTCATCCATGTGAGTGAGCCGGGAAATAAGGGATCCATTTCTTGTGTATGTCTTTCTCTCTCTTCTATATATCATCCTTCTTCACTGAGATATGCTTCACTTGCAACATTTCTACAACTGTAGCCAAAATAAGACCATTCCTTTGTGCTCTAATGATGATGATCATGTGATGAATGAGATTGTATCTCTCTTCTTTGTTCTGTTGTAATAAGATTTAGAGTTGGAAAATGGGTAGATCACCGTGCTGCGACAAATTGGGGTTGAAGAAAGGACCATGGACACCAGAAGAGGATCAGAAACTTTTGGCTTATATCGAAGAACATGGTCATGGAAGCTGGCGTTCATTGCCTGAGAAAGCTGGTTAGTAATCAAATTCTCTCTGTGATCATCCACATTTGGTGTGCTTAACTCTCTGTATTCAAAACTTGATCAGGTCTCCATCGATGCGGGAAAAGTTGCAGACTAAGATGGACTAATTACCTAAGACCAGACATCAAAAGAGGCAAATTCAACTTACAAGAAGAACAAACCATTATCCAACTCCACGCTCTCTTAGGAAACAGGTCAAAACAAACACAATCAAATCTCGAGTCTTTGCTTTTCTTTCAGCTTTCTGAATCTTGTTGTTGTGTGTGTGTATGTATATAGGTGGTCTGCGATTGCTACTCATTTGCCAAAGAGAACAGACAACGAGATCAAGAACTACTGGAACACACATTTGAAGAAACGGTTAGTGAAAATGGGGATTGATCCAGTTACACATAAACCCAAAAACGAAACTCCTTTATCATCTATTGGTCTATCTAAGAACGCAGCCACATTAAGCCACATGGCTCAATGGGAAAGTGCTCGCCTTGAAGCTGAAGCAAGACTAGCTAGAGAATCAAAACTTCTTCATTACCAAACCAAATCTCATCACCATCATCACAATCATCATGGATTCACTCATAAGACATTATTAACCAATTGGACAACAACAAAACCAAACGAAGGTAAAACAAAACCAAACACACACTAAATGATTCTTTGCAACTAGAACTTAGGATCTTTGTTTTGTACCAATGCAGATCAACAACAACAACTTGAATCTCCGACATCAACAGTGTCTTTCTCGGAGATGAAAGAATCAACGAAGATAGAGTTTATCGGAACATCAACAATGGGTTTGAATCTGATCAAAGAACCTGAAAACGATTGGATCAGTTCAACGATACACGAGTTCGCAACTACGCAAATGTCTGAAGGAATCGAAGAAGGCTTCACGGGTATGTTACTCGCCGGAGATTCGATTGGTCGGAGTAACGAGACGGCCGGAGAGAGTAACGGTGGTGGTGGTGACTGTAACAACTACTATGAAGACAGTAAGAATTATTTGGACAGCATTTTCAGCTTCGTGGATCCTTCACCGTCAGATTCACCGTCGATGTTCTAAATCAGAATCTAAGGGTCGAGATCATTTGGGAATGTTTTTTATTCTTTTTAGTTTTGTTTTTCAATAGTTTTTTGTGCGTAAATTAGATAATTTTTAGACTAATCCAATCTTTTTTTGGTTTTTTCTATATTACGGTTTTATTATACTATTTTATCTTGTGATATTTGGATGAATATTCCATGGACAGGACAAAATGATACAAATGGTCCATACAAAAAAGTAGCACTTGAATAAAAATATAAAAATGGGGGGTAGTTCAAAAGTATTATTTAAATTTAGAGGTCTTTCTAAGCTTTCTAAATTAGTGGTAGGAAAACTGAAAAGTCAAAACTTTCTAGTTTGGGAAAGCTTCTTAACCGAGTTTATTACAAAAGAAATCATGGTTTCTTTGAAAAACAATGTTTTCTTTTGTGTTGGTGGTATCTAAAGTTTCTGTAAATACTAGCGCACTTATAATATTTTATTAAATCTATCAATTTTTTATATTTTCGGATTAGGATTCACTATTTTTTTATCAAAGTTAATCAAATTTAATAATGTATTTACAAAATGTCAAAAACATCTGTGTTTTTATTAAGTTAACGTAATTTTAAATATATCTCATTATGGCAATTGCGGTTAAATAACGATTTTTAAGAGTCAACGTAATTATTTTATATTTTAAATCGCTTATATTTGGAAAACATTTTATGATCCAATATATATAAAAAGTGTTATAAAAAAAAAATATATATAAGAGGTTTCTAACAAACACGATCACCTTTTATTATATCAATTGTTTAACATATTTCGAAAATTGTATTTTCAACATTTATGGTTTTGGTTATCTATTTTCTTATATTATGTGATTTTAATTTTTTTTTTTTAACAACCAAACTGTTTTTAAAGAGTAAAATAGAGTGATATGTTGTAATAAAATTCAAATTTTTATTTCTTTCAAACTAAAATAGTAAGATTAAAGCAGAAAACGAAAAGAGAATCTCTGGAATGCAATTATCGAAGAAATGTCCGATTATACAACACCTACTATTCGCCGATGACAGTTTATTCCTATGTAGAGCTACATTAAGAGAATGCTCTGAGTTTTTAAGGCTGCTTGCGATGTATGGTCATGCTTCTGGTCAAGAGATTAACTTTCAAAAATCAGCAGTGACATTTGGTGCAAACATAGATCCATATATGCGGCATATCGTGGCTAGTTTACTTGACATTGAAAAGGAAGGGGGCACAGATTCATACCTCGGTTTACCATAATGTTTCAGCGGTTCGAAACAACAATTGCTTGGCTTTATTGGTGAAAAGCTTAACAAAAGATTGAAAGGATGGTTTGCCAACACGCTTTCCCTCGGAGGAAAGGAGGTTCTCCTTAAATCTATTGCTATGGCGCTACCGGTCTATGCCATGTCATGTTTCCGACTGTCAAAGAACCAATGTCAAACAATCACAAGTGTTATGTCATTGTTCTGGTGGAGCTCGTGTGAAAAGAAGAAGAGTATTCACTGGATTTCATGGAAGGAAATGTGTAAATCAAAACAAAATGGGGGGCTTGGTTTCAGAGACCTTGGTGATTTTAATCAAGCACTATTAGCCAAGCAGGCTTGGTAGATCCTAAATGAACCGAACTCATTGCTGTCTAGGCTTTACAAAGGAAGGTACTTTTCGTCTTCATCATTCTTAGATTGTGGTGAATGATACAAGCCATCATATGCTTGGAAAAGCATTTTGTTTGGAAGAGAGTTATTGGAAAGGGGCTTGTTAAAATCCATTGGTAATGGCCAAGATACTAAAGTTTGGTTAGAAAGCTGGATTCTAGATGTTGTACCACGCCGACCAATTTGGAATCAAACACCATCAGAGTGGGATAGAAGAGTTAACACTCTTTTGAACGCAAATAGTTCGTGGAATCCAGAGAGTGTGCATCAGTTATTCCCTCCAGCTGAAGCAGTACGAATCATGGCAATACCCACAGGAAATACGATGGACTGTTATATTTGGCCGTTCACTCAGAATGGATCATACTCAGTTAAAAGTGGTCACTGGTTTAACACGTCACATCCGTTGATACTTGCGCCTTTACCTTCTCCACAAACTCAAGGTCGCATTGAAGTTAAGAAGAGAATTTGGAATTGCAGAGCACCTCCAAAGATTAAAATGTTTCTCTGGAGAGCTGTGGCTGGAGCCTTGGCGGTCACTGACCGATTAAGAACTAGGGGCTTGCAGGTGGAGAACACATGCCGTCTATGTCAACAAAATCCAGAAACCATATCTCATGTTCTATTCCAGTGTGATCCGGCGCAGCAAATGTTGGGTTTGGCTAATATAGAAGCTCCAACGAATGGTTTCGGTGAGGAGACAGAGCAGAATATAGCACATCTACTGGATATGATGGATAATAACTCAAGCGCAGAGGTTCTCAAACGATCTATCCCCTGGATCCTTTGGGGAATTTGGAAGAATCGGAATGCAATAGTGTATGAAGGCAAACAAGAATCGTATGAGGTCTTGGTAAGGAGATGTTTTGATGAGGCTAGCATATGGCACAAGGTGAATGAAGTTGCGGCTACGGAAGCAAAGACCAACCAGAGCCGATTACATGAACATTGGCAGGCCCCTTCCAACGGCATCGTCAAATGTAATTTGCATGCTAATTGGCGTAACTCGAGTTTACTAAGTGGGGGAGCTTGGATTGGCAGAGATGACCGAGGCGAGGTTCTTTATCATGCAAGAGATGCTCACACACAAACACATAACCGCATTACAGCGGAGTTTCGATGCCTGATATGGTGTATGCAAAGTGCTCTTGATTTCAGAATAGACGAGGTGGTATTCGCCTCAGATTATCAGGCAATGATGGATGCTTTATCCAAACCGTAGGAATGGCCGAGATACCGTCTTTGGTTAACACAAATCCGGGGATTACAATCTCAGTTTAGATTTTGTGGCTTTGAGATGGAGGCACAACATGCTAATGGCATAGCACGTGACATAGCGAGAAGTGTTCTACGTGATGGACGTTTCCAATCTTACCTAGCCATGGGCGGTCCAGCATGGCTCCACGATCGTATCAGGAGAGAAGCTCGATGAGAGCATATGTACGTCATTCCCTTAGGACTGTGATGCTTTGTTGCTTTGTTCCTTACTAGTCCGCTTTTTATCTCTGTTTTGTTTGGAATTACTCTGTTTTGAGGTTCCTTGTTACCCAAACTCTATTCCTTTTCTGATTTTATAATCAATCAGACGTTAAAAAAAACACAATATCTCTAGACAAACTAAATAAGTAAGGTTACAAATTTATTGCAATTATTTAATCTTTTTCACAGTATCATGAATTTTCAACTCAAAACTTATTGTTGTGACTTGCGAGTAGATATAAATACAATATAGAGAACAAGTAAATTAAATAAATTAATTGCTTGGGACCTCCTCATAATTTAATATTTAGCTGGATTTGTTTTAAGTTTTCTTTTTAAACTAACAGAAGGTATACAAAATTGCATTGTTTTATAATCTTGTGCAGTGTTTTTCACGGCTTAAACTAGTTTCAGATAAATATTGTTTTTGCTAAAAGATATCAGATAAATATTTCATGTCGCTTATATACCACATTTTATTTTTAACAAAATTTATCATGTCATTAAGATTTGATGATTTTTCTATTTGTTTATTTATTCTATGATATATCAACTTAATATCTCTATTTCGATCAAATTTTCAATACCAAGTTAAATTTTTATGGACTTTTGAAACCAATTGACTAACTAAAATAGTTTATAACCTATGTTTCTCACAAATTACATGCTGTATTTTTCAGAAAGTTGGATTTGTAACAATTTGTTTTGACTTTTAGGATGCAAGAATTCCGTTGCCGGATTCTAAATCTTCTCATCGTGAGTACTGAGTAGTGATCGACGTTTGCTCTCCGGGTGTGGGAAGAGATATGGTCCGGCTTCTTTGGCGGTGGTAGCGTTTGATATGTTTTTTTTCTTTCATTTTTCTTACACCGGTTTTGTCTTTCATAGATCATCGGTTAAGTTTTTTTTTGTTGACAGGAAATTGTGGTTATGACTTGGGGGTAACATATTAGATTGTTATTCTTGTTACAACCTCTTATTTTTGGGTGTTTGTTTAGGATTGTTATAGTTTTGAATGTTTATTATGTGTAGTTTTCAGCTGTTTAGGAGTTTTAGGTTGATCTCGCTAACTTACAATTTGTGTGCGCATAGTTGCTTCTCAGGGTTGGATGTCTTCGTCTAACCTCTGTTTAATTCGTTGAATCTTTTTACATCCTTCTTTCACTGCCCTTTAGTTTAGTCAATATTCAGTTTTCGCGTGTAGTCTTCTTTGATATGTTCTTGTAAGGTTAACTTTGTGTTTCGAAGATGCAAAGTTTTAGATTTAGATTCTTTAGATTGAACATTAGGTGGGAAAGAGTTTAGGTTCTCGATCGTGGTCCTTTGTTTTGGTTATTTCTCGTATTTGGATATATGATTTGCGGCTTTCTTCTGCTTCGACGGTGACTTTGGAGCTTTGATGGTCCGTGTATGCTATTATTTCCACGCTTTTCACTTGTTTTGTGTATGTTTCTCCTCCTTCCCTTTTTAATGGTAGCTAGTTTTCTAGATTTTTGTGTTTAAATCATATTTTTGGTTTGGTTTGGTTTGTAATTTTCGGGGTTGTTTTTCTTTGTTTGTTGGTTTATACTTTATACTATGATGATTTCTAGCTTGTCGGCTTAGATTAGGTTCTGAAGATTTGATAGTCCGTCAGCTTAACCTCTAAATATCAATTTTTAACCACCAGTTTTTTTAGCTTTTGTAATTTTTTGTTATCAATATATAATATTTAAGATGAAAAAAATGATAATGTGGCTGTGATAAAAACAACACGTTGACATGTCGATTACTATAGGATAAAATTAAATGTTGGTTGTTTCATGTCCTTTTCTGCCTTTGGCTTTGCCCCTCTCGAATCCGATTTTCCTTTTTCCAATTAAATGAGAAAAATAATTTAAGAAACACCAATGCCGAAAATAAAGACCAAACCAATAAATTATAATGAAGTAATAAATATGATTCGTAGTGATAATAGGATACTATTTATTTGGTTATGACCCCTTGCAAGTGGACCCAAAAGATATCCTAAAGTTTCGATATTAATTATTGTATTGTCATTGAGAAAAATAAATTATTAATAAAACTATAGATAAATCTGGCTATATTTTGTTTGTAAGAAAATAAATCTGGATATTTACAAGATTGTTTCTTGTTTGTTTAGAGATTAGGCTATTTTTTATAGGCTAGGCTAAAAAACAAATAACTATATGTAATATACCTTTCAAAAATTTATATATTTTCAAAAACTTCATCTTTATTTTTTTTTGCTAAAAATGTAATTATTTCATTAAATAATGAAAACAGTTTAGGTTTACAAAGTTAATTATAAAACCTAGATTATAAAATATGAACCCACGACAAAAAAGAGATAAAAACATGGGAACATATATCAGACCAAATTTCAGTTCGTCACACTCAAACACGATTTGAAAGCTCGTGGAAATGACGAAATGATAACGATGGAAGTTGTTCGTCCAAAGCAAAAGCATAGCAGTCTGCAATAAGAATTGGCAAAAGCCGCATCACTAGAGGTCCAAAAATGAGTCGTCAACGGCTAAATCTCAAGCCCTCGTTCACAAACTTGAACAATGAAACCATGAGCTCAACTAAAAAAAGAAACCTTCTAAACAAAAAAAAACGAGACATTGCAGCTCATTCCACCAAGTTTTCTTGAAGTCGGCCGGAAGAGCTTAATAGGAACACTAAACCACAACAATGAACGATAACTTAACCATACTAGCTCCTCTAGGCCACTAGCAACCGCAAACAAACTAACAAAAAGTCACACAAACCTCATCTAACAGTGACAACCACATCAAGACACAACTTTCACCCAGCCGAGATCTCAACCAAATATCTCGATGTACAAAGAGGCTTACCCAAGAGGAAGGTAACTAACACCACCGAAGTTTCACCCAGCCAAAACTTCATTTTCTAAAAATAAAAATAGCATTCTTAGTGTTTTTCATCGAGTATATAATTCTTTTTATGTTGTAATCTACGGTATAAATAATAAATTTTCAGCTTTAAAATAGTAATCGACATTAAAAAAATAATTCAAATATTGAATTAATCTTTTCTTTTAATAACATAATCAAAACTCAAATATATTGTTATAATATGAAGAGTGTTATTATAGTTGCCCTCCACATCACTTTTTTTTTTGACAACCTAACTATTAATCAGAAAAATCATGCCAGATTGGGGATCCAAGACGGCGGGATACTGTTTACATATGAAAAGTTGAAAGCACGTGATCTTGCGGAACGGGCTGGACAATCGGCCTTCAGATTAATAGTTCTGGGTATTAGTGTTAAGGAGACGTTGGGTATACGATCTTGTAATCTCCGTAGTTTATCAAGAAGAACCCTTTGTAAAGAATACATCAAAATTGAGAAGAAAAGGTGGGACAAGAACCAAGCATTGCTGTTTTAAAGGCTCATGTTTGGAAGATAAGGTGTTCTCCCAAAATTAAATATTTTCTTTGGCAGTCTCTATTAGGATTTTGGCAGTACTCACCCGAATTAATCAGCGTGGCATCAATTGCTCTACGATCTGTGGGAGATGTGGTATGGAGGAAGAAACAATTAATCATGCTTTATTTGAGTGCTCTATCGTCCAAAATATATGAGGTTTATTCCTATCTCCAAGGGGAAAAGAGGTCATCCCATTTGCTTCGACATTTGCAAATATGAATTTTCTATTCTGGAGGATGGTAGGGGAGGATACAATCAAAAGACATACTCAAATGTTTCCATGGTTGGTTTGGTATATTTGGAAGTCAAGGAATAAAAATGTTTTGAAGGTATTGAAATGGATACACAAAATCTTTTAGAGTTGGCAGAGAATGAGTTTTGGCATGGACGGAAGAATGCTCCCAGGGGAAGATCTCCGGAGGAGGGAAGAAACTTTAATTGAACCAATAACGTCAAATAGGTTACGCTATCAGATTGATGGCTCGTGGAAGGATACAGAAGCAACTTCAGGTCTGGGTTGGGTATGTCTCCAGCAAAATCAAATTGTATTGCTAGGAGCACAAGGCCTAAGTAATCGGAGATCACCTTTGCATTCCGAGGTAGAGGCGCTAATTTGGGCAATATCATGTATCGTGGAGAGAGAGGTGGATTGTCAGTTGTTTGAGACCGATTGTTCTAATCTCGTTGATACAATTTAGTACCAGAGGAGTGGCCGGCGTTTTCGATTCTCTCAGTCAAGCTCCGGAGTTTACAAGACCGACTACCCAACTTCTCCATATCACTAATTCCATGTTCTATTAATCGGAAAGCGGACAGTCTGCCTCGTTCAGCAAGATCACGTGCTATTAATTTTTCTTATGTAAACAATTTTCCAGTGAGTTGGATATCCAATTCGAACGGAATCTTTTGATTAATAGTTAGGTTGAAAAAAAAAAAACAATAGGCGACGATACCTTTGTAAATGTAAATTTAATAATTTATAAGAAGGCTTTTAGTGTAGGCCCAACAGAAGCCCACTAATCAGCTTTCGGGTAACAAAAAGGAGCGCAGACTTCCACCATCACGATTAAATCGCGAAATTGAGATTTGCGAAGCTTCAATAGATTTTTTGGGGAATTAGGGTTTTGTTTCTGTGAAAGACGACTCCAAGCGACTAACACTGATTTGCCAATGGCGCTACCTCCAGGACTTTACTCCGGCAAAAGCTCTCTTGCTCTTGTAAGTTTATCTCTCGATCTGTTTCACCGATTCGTTTTTTTAAGAGGTTGTGTGATTCAACGAGTCTTTTGCTTCGATGATCAGATGGCTCGTGCTTCGGCTTTTGGAATGGGTCTTGTTTACGGGACTATGAAGCTCAAGGTCTTAAAGGTGAAAAATTCTATCTCACTTTGGTTTGTTGTTATCGAAATTCTGGATCATCGATTTCTGATTATAGTGATTTTATCTGCTATGAATCTGCAATACAATATATATAGTTGATCTGGAAAAAGGGTATTGATTCTGAATTTTGTATGTATCATCTGATGATTTGGGACATTTGAATTGGTAGCTACATGATGGTTTGGAAATTGTTCCTGATTTTGATTGTAGTTCGAGCTTTAGAAAAAAGTTTTGTGTTTAGGGTTGATTATTAGCATACCTTATTGTGTGCTCCATCGTTTTACAGTTCTCTCTACCTATAGATATGAATTGCAGAATGCTGCTTTGGTTCTATTGCTTAGTTTGTTTCTGCTAGTACACTGACTACGTTTGAGTTCTGATCTTTTATTACCTTTTAGATAATCATATACTACTTCTATAAGTTGTCATCTTAGTTGAATGATTTCGGTAAAATCCCGCGTTGTGGTATCTTCTGAAGTTGCTTAGCTTTTTAAAGTTTGTGATTGTGAGTCTCATCTTAAGAAGATCTTTGAGTAGCCGAGCCAGTGATGTGATGGCTTGAGCAAAGTCTCTGGCTCATTCATCATGTTTCAAACCCGAAAATGGTGTTCATGTTCAGTCTTGTTGTTTGCTATTTGTGGTTGTAATGTCTTCAACTGATTCTCTCTTTGGCAAAACCGTGAATGTTTTTAAATTTGGATATCTCTGTATCTGAAATGTTCTTGAATTTTTGTATATGCTAAGTAAGTACTAACAAATTTCTTTCACATGCAGTTCACAGCGAAGTCGCCGAAGGTGGTTGAAGCCGCTGCTCATCATTAAACCATTCTTCTCCCTTTACAATAAGACGTCAAAAGCTGGGGGGTGATCTCTCCCCGGTTAGTATTTTTTTCTTCTCATGATTCATCTTTTAGCATAAGAAAGAACAGATGTGTGTTTGACAAACATCTTATACGGTTTTAAGAATTTTTTGGAGCCAGAATTTCTACTGGTTTAAAACCCGAGTCATGAACATCTCTTTCCTTTTGTTGTCTCCATTAACACCATTCCAGTTTGTCTGTAAACGAGATTCATTATAACACCGAGGACCTGAACCTCAGTGTCGTGGGTTTTGCTTTATCCTTTGTTTTGCTAGTGTCATTCTATTACTCACATCGTTGTGTTTTCTTTTGGCCATTTTGTTTTTTTTATCGCTATATCTTTCTTCATTTTTGTAACACATAGGAAGGGGTTCCCGGTTTGGTTAGACCGGACTAGTCCAGCTCAGTGAGAATCTGTCCCAATGGACTGAGTCTAGAAAAGTAGAGATTCTAGTCCTAAAAGACATGACCCTAGTCTGTTTGGTGTCTTGTTGTAAAAAATATCAACTTTAGACCAAAACGGCATTCTTAAAATTGATATATATAAGTTAAGGAAATCACAAACACGAAATGAGGCATTTTGTAAAGATGTGTGTATTGTCGATGGGTCGGTCCTCCGCTAACCAGAAGAGCAACGGTGGAATGTAGAAACCCACTATTCTGCACAAGTAACCATCACTAACGTGGGATATCAGTCTTGGCTATTCTTCAATGGCTTCTTACCGGAGAAATCTCCCTCACAAGCAAACCAAACAAATGCTATTTATAATATTTTGAGCCTTGACTTTTAAAACTGATTTCGATTGGACGGCATGCCCTTGAAATATGTTACCAACTTACCAAGCAAGAATTATGAGCTTTCAATTGTTCTTATTATATAAAGAAGAGTTTGTCAAAATTGTAACTCATTAGATGGTGACATGTGTTTAATATCGATCGAGATGATGACATGTATAAAAAAAAACTAAAAATAGAAAACTAACAAAACAACGGTTAAGTAACTAAGTAAATAGTGAAAAGGAAAATATCTAATAGTTTAAATTAATTAAAAAATAAATTAAAAATAGAAAACTAACAAAACAAAATTGTTAAATAACTAACTAAATAATTGTTCAAACTAATTAGAATTTTTTTATAATAGTCTAAACTAATTAGGAAATAAAATAAAATTCATAGTCCAAACTACATATACAACAATTAAGTAAGAAATCGAGAGGATATATCAGTGGCAAAAAACTGAAAGTATAGAAGGAATAGATAGTGAGAACATTAACTTAAAGAGAATATAAGAAATAAATAAAGAAAATTATAGAGAAAATAAAAGAATTATATTATATAAACGAGAGGTCGTTCGACGAAAGCGTAACACGTAAGCAAAATTGTAACTCACGAAATCGCGACATGTGTTATTGTTAAATTAGATTGTTACATGCGTCAAATGCAAATTATAATTTTTTCTTATCTACATAATTAAATTTTCAAATCAAATTGTAGTATAATTTAAAAGGAAAATAATAAGTCAAAAGAAAAGGCAAATAAGAAAAAATGTCACTTTATACATTATTTATGCGATTGAAAAATGTAAAAGTATCCATTAAATATTTATAGAACTAATAAAAAGTTATTTATGCAACTAGAAAAATTCATGAAAAAATGATTATGCAATAGAAAAAGGCAAATAAGGTACTAAATTATCAAATAAGTTCCTAATTATATACATATCTTTATTTAGAAGAAGCATGCATAAATATATTAAGAAGATGCATGCATAGAAAAACAAATACAAAACACATGCATGTGTAGTCATGATAATGTATAACGAGGATCTTTATGTGAATATTGTGGATCAAACGCAGTTTTATGGTGATTTGAACTAATTTTTATTTTATATTTTGCGATTAACAAAATGAATTTAATGATAATTATATTGATAACTATACGGGTTTCAATTTAAAATACAATTATATGTATTTCAGTTTAGAATCTACTTATACGGGTTTTAATTTAGAATATTCTTTATAATTATATAGAAAATCAATTTCAATATCTAAAACCCGCATATTATGCGGGTCCTAATCTAGTTCATAATAAATTGATAATAAATGTCTTATGACATCTATTCTTATCAATACTTCATAATGTTTTCTCCATATATACAATAAACTAGTACAGTAATACTTTTATAAATTAATAACGTTGAGACCATAATATTTTATTAATTTAGCGAAATATCAATTTATCGAGAGAATAATTGGGTCGAAAACTTGATTTGAGACTTGAAAATCGTATTAATTTATTGAGTATTAATTTATATAGGTTATACTGTATTTTCATTACAAAAAGGGTATGCAAGTGAATTCATCCTTTTCTTTTAATAAATAAAAATGTATGTATCAAGTAATGGTATTGCAATACGTTTGATGATTCCCTGGGCTTTAAGTAAATGACCTTTGACATCAATGAGCATATAATCTCTTTCCTTCGAACGAAATTCTAGTTCAACATTATTATTATTATTATTATTATTATTATTTTTTTTCTTTTTCAGTTCAACATTTTGAGTATAGCCTTTCTCATACTTCAAAAGTGTTGGTAGCTCTCTTCCATACAACAACTGGAATGGTGTACATTTTAAAGATGTATGGAAAGAGGTATTATGTCTAGAGCCGGATTTGAGATTTACGGGACCCCATACAAAAATTAACATCCAAATTTTCATAATTTTACCGAAAAATCCAAGAAAAAAATTATGAACAAAAATCATATTTTTTTTGTAAAACTTTTTTTGAAAATTAAGATATTCATGAACAAAATTATATGTTTCTTATATTTTTATTATATTCTTGTAAAAAATATTTTTTATGTAATGATTTGAAATCAACAAAATATTTTTGTTAAGATCTCTAGTAATTTTTCCTATTTCATTTGTAATTTTTATATAAATGTATATATATATGTATATTTTTTTGTTTAATTTGGGGCCTCATAAAGTAGGGGTCCCATGCAAATGTTTCATATTAATCCCTTCAGATCCGGCTCTACGCAATGAATGAATTTTGCCTAAGTCTTTGGTGTGTTGAGACAAAACAGCTCAAATAAGTTTCTAAGCATCTATTCAGCACCTCTCTGTTTGACCACTAGTCTGAGATGGTATGCTGTAGAATTTTTTTAACTTTGTCCTGAAACTCTGAAACATTTTGTCCAAAAATCACTAAAAAACGGCCAATCTTTATCTGAAATGATGGAGTTGGACCTTAAGATACTTATGCAGCTTAATCATCTCTTTGAAAAAAATTTCTGCTACATCCACAGCTGTGAAAGGGGGTCTTAGACCATTGAAATGATAATACGTGCTTAACCTATCAACCACTACCAGTATGACATTGACTCCTTGTGACATAGGTAAGCCTTCTATAAATTCCATCGAAATCTCTTTCCAAACCTTATTGCGTAAAGGAATCGGTTGAAGTAGACTCTACACCTGCCTTGCTTGTTTGACAGACCACACATTCTGCCACATAACTCTACACAACCTCTCTCATATGCTTCCAATAAGAAAAACAACTTGAAGTATGCGGAGTGTCTTCAAGACCTCATAATAGCCACCAAACACTACGTCACGGTATTCATGTAGAATCAAAGGAATAGCTTGAGAAGAGGATGCAATTACCAACCTATTCTTATAGCACAACCTACCTTTAATAACGGTGTACCCTAGTTTGGGAGATCTTTCTTGAGAAACCAAAAACAATAAGGCCTGAATCTCAAAGTCAGTCTCAATCTTTTTATACAAATCCTGAAGCTGCAAAGAAGTAGGAACAATTAAAGTCATCAATAATGAAGAAGCAGAACCATCCGTTTATTGACAATCCTAGAAAAACCATATACAACTCCGTTTTCTGACCCCATCTTGTACTATATCTCAAAATCATAACCCAAAATCCTAGTCAGCCATCTTTGATATATAGTCTAAGATAACTTCTTTTGTTCCAACATATATTTCAGGCTTTTTTTATCAGTACGAACCACAAAACGCCTTTCCAACAGATCATGTCTCCATTTTTAATGGTCATTACAATTACCATTAACTCTCTTTCTTAAACAGGTTTCAGTTGTTCTCTCTCCTTCAAACCATAACTAAAGTATGCTATGGGATATATGTGGTGTATTAAAACTGCTCCTAAACAAAAATCTGAAGCATCAGATTCCACCACAAAAAGCTTGTTAAAATCATGGAGTGTTAGGACTGGAGCTGTGATCATGGCATGTTGGAGCTTAGTGAAAGCTATTTGTGCATGTGTATGCCATTGAAACTGATCAATCTTCAGCAAATCTGTGAGTGGTTCGGCTATAGCTCAACAATTATGGACAAATATTCTGTAGTAACTTGCCAGACCTAGAAAACCTTATAATTCCATCACTATCTAGGCACATGCCATTCCTTGACTGATTCAATCTTCACTTAGTCACTAAAGACGCCTTTATCATACATGATTTGACCCAAATACTCCACAAGTGATTGACTAAACGTACACTTTTTCTTATTAACGACGACTCACCTAACATATTATATTGAAATCTACTCACCAAACATATTATATTGAAATCTATTTTTACATAACTAAATATTAATGTGTAACTGAAAAGAAACGTGGAAGCCCATTGACCATTAGGTAGGCATGACCACGGTTACAGTTATTACGGTTACGGTTATCAATTTCTTTTAACCTTAACCTTAACCATTTAATATACGGTTAAAACGGTTACGGTTGAAACGGTTACGGTTATATACGGTACAGTTACGGTTAGATACGGTTAATATTTAGGTTATAATTATATAACTATGTAATTTTTTAAAAAGAAATATTTAAACAATAATATTATGGAAAATATATTTTAAAAAGTCATGGTCGTGTAATCGTGGGAAATGGTACTAAAATTCTAAAAAAAACGGCAACTAATTTATCTTAACAAAGTCAATTAGTCAAAATCATTTATATTGTGTAACGTAAACGACCATATTTTATTTCAAACTTAAGTAAATCTTTGAGTTTAACTAAAATATAACATAATTCATAATATTTTCATCAAATTAGTTAGATGCCATGTTTATAGGCATAACTTTATTACCACGATCTTTTTTTTTGTTATAATTAATAGTTTTTCTAATCTTATTTATTTTTATTGTAAATTTGATGTGTTTTAATATTATTTATATTAGTTAGAAAATAATCAATTTAGCACATTCAGTTTTAATATTTAGTTATTATTGATTTAATTTTTTCTAATTAAATATTATAAAATTAGATTCGATAAATATTGATTACATATAATTTTACTATGTCATATTTATCATTCATAATTAATTATACATAATTTATTTTTATTTTAAAATGGTTACGGTTAAAAATTTAACCTTACGGTTAACCGACGGTTTTAGTATGGTTACGGTTAATAACGGTTACGGTTAACGATTACGGTTTAACCATAACTAATCAACTTTTACGGTTACGGTTACGGTTTTTCAACCGTTTAATATGGTTACGGTTTAAAACGATATGGTTACAGTTTGGTTACGGTTTAAAACGATACGGTTACGGTCCGAAATACGGTTACGGTTAGATTTTGGTCATGCCTACCATTAGGTCAAGGTTTAAAGGTTTCTACACCAAGTTTGAGATTCAAATCCCAGACAATACAATTTATTGCATATTAAAGGAGATTTTTTTTTTGGAAGATTCCATCGTCAAGGGAGATCATGTCCATCATAAGAGATGTCGTACATGCAGAACCGTTCGTCGGGGAGAGTTTGTCTATCATGAGAGATGTCGTACATGGAGAGTTGCATCATGGAGGTGTTTGTGGAAGCTGTTTATCCTAATCGCATAGACTGCAAGTATATGGAATATATCTAGGACTGATATAATAGACTATAATCAAGTTTTAAAAAAAAACTGAAAAGAAAGAATGGAGGTTGATGAAATATTATACGGAAAATTTTGATTGTATTCCCTAAATTTTTAATAAAATTTGAAAACTATGCTAAATTTATTTAAAATTGAAAAATACCTTTCATTTTGTTTGAAATAACATTTTGGTCCTTAGTTAATCATTAAACATTCAAAAATTTATTTAAAAAAAAATAATTTAACTTTTTTGGATAATACTTTAAATTTTTTTTAAAAAAATTGAATAACTAGTTTTGTAATTGTTCTATTGATCACTTCATAGTTATCGTGAGAATTTTTTTATTATTTCGACTCCACTAGATCTTAGTTCGAAGACTATTTCCGAGTTGATCTCTTTCCGAGTTATCACATCCACGCGTAACTTTGCTACAAATTAATGTTTTAACTAATATCGATGTGAGAAGATTAGTGTTTTACTTATAAATTTTAAAATAGATAATGTCTAGACTCCAACTAAGCTCTTAAGTCTTATCGAACACATAACTATCGTTTTTGAACATTGCTCTTTTACATGACGCGATATTCTGGTTTTTAATCTAAAACGTGTCCATATGCTATATATTAAATTGTGGATTAGTTATACGGAGGACATTAAATTATAAGATTAACGGATAACATATATGCACTGACATTTTTCTCTGGAATGTAACATCAGCGCGTAAAATCACGTTGTAGAGATTCTTAAGTTAAATCTTTAAAAAAAATGTATATATCGTATCACATTGGCCTTTAAGCTAACTCAAAAGAAATAGATGTGTTTTGTATAGTTATATAACCAGGGCCGGTCCTGAGATTATAAGGGCCGCAAGCAAAAAAAAGTTTTTGGGCTACTAATTTACAAATGAACAAAATTTAAATAAAATGATTAAAGGGGATTTGAACCCTCCACCTCTCATTTATAACATGTAGTCCATAAACCAACTAAACTAAATAGATTTTCTACATATTTTTTGGCTGAAATTATATATAAGCAAAATATTAAAAAATTTGGGCCGCAAGCATGGACTTGGGCTGCTTGCTCTCAGGGCCGACCCTGTATATAACCTATAGTTGTGTTATTATTAAACTCAACGAATAAATATCACTACAAGAATAAGCTAATATAGCTACAATTCTTGTTACCAATTTATTTTGTCGCAAATATTAGTTACCGATAGATACAATTTGCTACTATTGTTATTGTTGATTTTGTTCGTAGTTAATTTGCAGCATTTTGTGAATAATTAATTACAAATAATTACAAATTTAAGAATGTAGCAAATTTGCTTCTTAGTAACATTAACTACGTAATTTTGTAACAGATTATATCTGTGACAATTCAAATAAATTGGAAAACCCTAGTTTTGTTATAGTAAAGAAAAAAAAGAGAATTGTGTTATGTATTATTCCATGAGAAGTACATAGTATATATAGAGATACAATACTTGGAGAGGAAGTAGGGTTTAAGAATATTCTATAACATGGACCTCTAATGGGCATCCACTAAATGAGTTTATAATACTCCCCCTTGGATGCCATTAGAATAAAAATGATCATAATACGCATAAGATGCTGCTTCATTAAAACCTTACCAAGAAAACCCAATTGGGACAAAACTATGGTTAAAGGAAAAAGAGTGCAACTCGTTTTTACTCCCCCTGATGAGTGTATAACTTGAAATCTTCGTGATGTTGCAAACTTGTTTCTTGAAAGTAATAATTGGAAGTGTCTTGAAATTAAGTCCACCAAAGTTTCGCTAACCTCTTGAACATGTACATCGCCATTCTTCTGCAACTCATCAGTCTTCTAGATGATTCATCTGGATCATTTTCTTTGTTTCTCTCATTATCATTAATGTATGATAATCTTATGAGAGATTGATAGACTTTCATATATCATTATAATGATAACATTCCTCTATAAATGTCTATCATTTGCGTGTTCTTTGATGTCTCGTTAAAAAAATTTTCATAGAAAAACCCTATGGGATAAAAACTATGATAAGGGAAAAAGAGTACATGCACGCATTATGTTTCTCCCCCTTAGAGACATCTTCTTTAGGAGATGAATTCCGATCACATATGCTATCTCTTTTAAATTATTATAATCATAGCCTTAATGAACAAACTCAAATGATTGTCATATGATATCTCATATCATTGGACTTCTAATCTATAGCATCATTTCCTTATAGAAGATCATATTTTGATATATTTGGACTTAAGGTCTAAATCTTATATATGTACAATTTTCTAAACATTTCTCTTGTACATAATATTCATGCTCTTTTTGTAAAAGCTATTAGATTTGACTTTCTCTTTTGTCAAACACATATTTCAATTATGAAATAAATCACTGAGTAGCTCTAATCTCATTTTATGTATGGCTTCATGACCAAATATATATGAGCATTTTCTGTAATATCCTGCAAGGATCTTTTTCGCTAGATATTCAACTTAAGATATCTAAACATAATTTTATCTTTCCAAGGTTATTTTCTCAAATCCTTTCTTTTGATATTTTTACTTTATGTAGATCTCTTCAGGAGTTCTAATGATGTTTAACTCATCAACATACATTATAATAAATCCTTTTCCAAATCTCGTTAACAATGTATAAACTCATAAAATCCAAAATGAGTTTGCTTATAACAATTTAAATCCTTCTGGAACTTTCATATAATATAAATATCACTATTCAATGATCTTTAATCATATTTTATTATTATCATCGTACTACTTATAATTAACTCTGTCGGAGTTTCGATGATCTTCAAATTAATGATCCATAATCTTTTGAAAGATATACATGGGTACATTGGTTAACCTTATGAAATACACTTTCATGTGATACCCCATGCAACATATTTTCTTTAATTCAATCGAATAATTAGAGTTCTCGATAATAAACTTTTGATATCATTAATCCTCCACAGATATATTCTTTATGAATTGCCATATAATTTCATTATCCTGTGGGTTGTATAAATAAGATATGGACTATATCCATTAAATATTAATCAAGTCATTCTTTTTCTTGCCATATTGATAAAGAATGTGAAAGTAGTTGCATCCACCACAAGAGAGTAAATCTCTTCATAATCAATTCAAGATCTTGTGAAATTTCCACTAGACTTGTTTTACACTTCAGGTGTATAGACTACTGGTCCAAAATTCTCTGCAAGAGATTATAATTATAAGTCTATTTCTTCCTTTCTATGATTGGCCAATCATTACTTTGTGTACACTTTTCAATAGACTTTCTTGATCCTCTTTTTCATAATATCAACTGCTTTCTCATTGCATGCAAAAAATATTACGACGTCGATTTTGCTTTCCGATTCCTTTTTATTCAGACATGACATGACTTAACTATTTGAGATCTCTTTATTCTCAGGTACCTGAATTTCTGTCTATGTCATATTTCTCTTCTAGAGATTCTTCATATATATATGTTTCCTCAATTTAACCATTGTGAATGATGCTCCTTTTCTTTTTGAGGATTCTTATCTTTGGAATCAAATAAGTCTATCACGGTTCATGCGATCTTTAGACTCATTAGCAGTTTGATATTGTCCTTCTGGGACATCCATTTTAATTGGAGCATTACAGTTGGAATGTGACAGTATCACTTTATATGGGTCATCAAAAGCATCTGGCAATTAATGCTATAAGCTCTGAAAATGAATTATCCTTTGGACTTCTAATTCATATTCTTTCGTCCGAGGATCAATGATAATTCCTTCCAGCTTATTTTCTTTTCCAACTGTTTATTTTCTCCCCCTTATGTTGGAAAGACTATCTTATTACAGTTTACAAATCAAGCTTTACTTAAATCCTTCATGGATGGCTCTAGATTTCTTAAATATCAATGGAGATTTATATCCAACATATATCATATATTTTCATCCTCCTTTGAGAATCCATCTTAAAACTTTGTGATGGAGCAACTAGAATGTATATTGTACATCCAAAATTTCTGGATGGGAAATATCTGGTTATGACCCAAAACCAGTTACAATGGGGGACAATTATTGATTATTCATTGGCATATATAATGCGAATTAATGTTGTTGCATTTTATGTATGAACATATGCTAGAGGATGTTCAACATTTATCCCAATGGATATGTAATAATAATCAAAGGCTCATGAATTCACTAGAGTTATTAAGATACACGAGGGGTGATTAGCCCTGCAACATCTCAACATTCTAGAAAAATCATAGATTCCAATTCTATTAGCCTCATGAAAACCATTTATTAGTTTATCTTATGAGCAAACAACACATGACAAATCATTGTGAAGAATATTCTGGTTCTTCAGTGATTGTTTATATATATTACTTTTCGCATAACTACTGAATCGTAATGGTCTAACCGATTCATGCCAAAAAAAAAATATTTCGTAAACTTCTGGTTTATTGTATCTTTTCATCTCCATTCTACAAATCTTTGTGTAGTACAAAATACAAGTAGTCTCTTTAAAATACTTTTAGTCTCTGAGGAAATACTTGTGATTTAAAGGTATTTATATTTCCTTTACTTATTGTCTCAACATGATTTTTTTTCTAAAATCTCATGAATTTATGTTACGAAGGATTCGTGTGAACATTCTCTTGTGAATCTTCTGGATTCATTTACTTAGTTTTAGTGAACATAATCTTCTGGATGTTTCACTTATTATGGTATGTGGGATTCTTTAACTCTCCCCCTCGAGATGATAACACTGATTTTATCAATCTTATATTGAATCCCTTTTTAGAATCAATAACATTCCCTACTCGGGACATGTATTCTATCTGAAATCCTTCTAACTTTTGAGACTTTTTAGTATAATATAATGCATAAGTATGTAAATCACATTCCCATATGCTCTTCTGGTGCTCTTCTTATGCATTCAATAAGCTTTATACTACCTTGTATTTGGTTCATATACCTTTGACTTATTACCATCTGACTTTCTTACTTCTGGTGAAAATATGAGTTTCCGATAGAGACTTTTCGATTGATCTCAGTCTTGACCATGACCACATTCATATCAATTTTCACATTTACGACCAATTATATAGCAATTTCCTTGATTATCTTTCTTAGGATGTGACGTCACATTCACTTTAGGGAATGGAGCTTAACAACCAATACATGATCTATGATTTTTTTATTTATCAATAGCTTATTATTTTGTTCAATGTCAATGAGATAACATATAAGTTCTGAAAACTTCTTAAACCTCTTTTACAATTTGTGTCTAATGGACAACATTATTTACACCCGGGGTAAATATATTTTCTCTAGCGTATATACACTAGTGATACTATCTCCACATAATTTTAAACTCATAACATTCACTTACATACTTCAAGTCTTGTAACCAAGATCTTTAGAAAATATTACATTCTCGTGATCATTTCTTTCCTTAAGATTGCTCGGACTAATTTGTAAATCTTTATGGTCAAGCAGTGAACACTATCTTCTGGATATGTTACATGTAGTGAACTTTCATAATCAAAGAGTGATCATAATCTTCTAGATTTGTCACTTATGGTCTATATGTGAGATTCTTTATTTATGAACCTGAAGTTTCATCAATCTCGAATTGAATCTCACGATGAACAATGATATTATTGTGATCATCTTATTCATTCAAGACTCAATATTAGTCTTATTAAGACCATCACAATTGGCTAATAAAACTTTAGCTAATCAAACTTTATTTGACCATGTATAAAAATGAAACTTGATGGATAGATAATACTTGTCTCAAGTAAGTGCAACAGAGATCCAAGATCTAACACGAGACGACATCATCAGTGGTTTATGTTTCTCAATGGCCAAACTTCCATATAAAATCAGTATGTATATGAAAACAATCAAACAACAACAACCATGCAAAACTATAATAATATGCTCTGATTGTATTGTGTTTAAAAACGTTTTAAAGAAAAATAAATAGATTCAATCTCTAGTGATTATTAAAGAATCATATATCATGATACTAAATCCCACACAGAATCAATTGCTCGAGACATAAGCAATTATGATAACCAATTTAATTGTTGATGCAATAACTTATTTATGCCACGTGATAAAGTTAATTAAAACATGATTAATCATCAAAGCATGAATAATTTGTATTTCCTAACGAATAAGCATGATCATGATGCGGTGATTATAAAGAACGAGGTGGCACTTATCTCGATCGTTAACGGAGACGGAGTCATCGTCATGAAACAGAAACAGAAACATCATTGGCTAGCTAATCTCTTCCCAATGGTTTCGGTCCACCATCGTGGACAAAGACGAGTGGGTATAATCTGATGAATATCATAAAGCAAAATAGATGGTTACGTTAATATTCAGAACATGACTAATTATTAAAGTACGGAACAAATGTATTTTCTAACACAAAAACGAGATGTGAACTTATCTTGAGAAATCGGAGATAATAGATCGGCGACATCGTCGAAGAATGAAAGTAACGTCAATTAGGGTTTGTGCTCAGACGGCTAGGGTTTTGTGCTCAGACGGTTAGGCTCGTGATAACGTGTTATAGTAAAGAAGAAAAAGAGAATTGTGTTATGTATTATTCCATGAGAAGTACAGAGTATATATAGGGATACAATACTTGGAGAGGAAGTAGGGTTTAAAAATATTCTAAAACATGGGCCTCTAATAGGCATCCACTAAATGGGTTTATAACAAGTTTATTTTTCTTAATAGCAGCCTCTTTTTTCGGTTTGTCTTTTTATCTTCTCCGGTCTCAAATGAAATCTGAAAACCCTCAAGCTTAAGAAAATTCGAATCAACAAAACCCTAGCTCCTTTTCTTCACAGATCTTTATGATGTGGCGATATGTAAGTCTGCTTCCATCGTTGCTCTCAAGGATGTGATTATATCCTTCATTGCTATCATCGCTTCGGCTCAGTCTGAAGCTCCGACGCCAAGCCAAACTTCTGAATCTGGTGCGATTTCAGCGACCGTCGTCTCAGTTGGTATTGCAACTGTCGCGGCTCTTGTTTTTGGCTTTGCCATTCCAATCTAAAACTCGTGTGGATGAAGATTCGTACATCCTCTGCATCTTGGGTAACCGCTACAGTGATGAGCTTTACAATGTGAGTCAATATATATAAACTTAATTCTCTTAGAAAAGTAGACTGATAGGAGCGCTATGGCTAATTGGACATGTTAATTAGGCTAGATCTGAGGATTCTCCTAAAACTCAATTTCAATCTAGTCCTCTTGGTCAAGATAAGAGCCTTATCTTGTAAGTTTCTTTGTTGTCATCTTATAGTTCGTCTCTTATAACTTGTGGATGAGTCTTGATAAACCTCTTGATTCCTTTCTCTATTAGTCGTCACTAAAAGTTTTCCAATTTTGTGCTACAGGATGGTAAGGTATCAGAGCTTGAGCATGTCTTCATTTGAGGCAGCAAAGTCAGGTGCTTTAAACACTTTTTTTTTACTTTTCCTTTTTCTTGTTTTAGGTAAATCATTGAATCCTTCTTGTAAACATAGATGATTAGTAATTGATCTATAAAGAGATCCTTAAGTTGTTGTCCCCTGGCTTTTGTTTAAGGTGATTTTTTTTCCTATCTATATTGACTTTGAATATTTGATTAATCTGCAAATAATTCATTCTTGCTTTTTGTTATAGGGACTCTGAGGCCAAAACAAAGATGTTGAACTCTCACTAAATGGCTGTTTGGATGCAGCATACAAGGTACTACATGTTGTATAGTTTGCAGAATGAAGCATTTTCTATGTTATTGCTAAAGACTGTGTTAAATTTACAGGATTTCTATTCTATTCTTCGGAGTCTCCAAAAATACAACCAAAGCTGAGATTAAAAGGGTATGTGATAGTTAACAAGTAAATTGTTCTTCTTTGCAGAGTTCCGCTCTTGAGATTTCATCTTAGTACCTTGTATTCGAATAGAATTCAATTCACTTCAACTCTTATGTAATTGTATTACTTCTCCTTCTTACCCTAAATGTATACTGATTTGTTACGTTTATAAGTTCATTTTTTTTTGTAGTTTATTATAAACTAGTATTAAACCTGTACTTCGTACGGAAATATTCATTTAGCTAGTGATTATGAAGTTTAGAATTAAGATACATAAAAGTAAAATAAAAATTTGATGTCGTGGTAGTTATGGATGAGAAAATTTAGGGTTTTTTCTAGATTTATTTTTAAAATTTGATGTCTTACTTTTTTTATGTATTTTTAATTTATAATTTTGAATCATTTTCCACTTGTCACTCTCTCATTGCACAAGTGACTTGTGTTTTAGTAGTAAAAGATTGTAATAAACATTTTTTTTTGATAAAAAATTACAGATTAGTCACAGCTTTTAGTGGCAGTTTATATCAAATTATCACTAACTATTTGTGTCCATTTTTGTAGCAAACTTGTTACAGCTTAATTGTTGCTAATTCAATTCAAATTGCAACAACATATTTATGTGGCAATTTGTAGCAATTTTGCTACTATTTGCTACAAAATCCGAATTAGCAACAGCCAATTACTCAGCAAAACATTTTGTGGAATAGTTGTAGCAAATTAAATTTTGCTACAAATTTTACATCATTGTTACAAAAAAACTGTGACTATGTTCTTTAATTATAGTAGTGAATATGTCTTGTATAGTTGTGTAACTATTATATAATTTGTTTTTCTTTAAATGTATTTACTAAAAATATGTTAAAAGATTGGGTTCTACTTGCTTCAATGTTCCGTTTTAGTGTCATATATTGTTTAGATATAGTGTCTTGAAACCCATATATACCAACATAGGCTCTGATTGGCAGAGTATGAAAGAGCATTAGTATGTAGGAGCATTAGCATATAGGAGCATTAGCATGAAGCAGTTGGAGCATGAGCATCTGAACAAAATGCACATTTTAAGTGATTGGTAGAGCAGTTAATGGTTAGATATAAAATAAAAATTATTTAACTATAATTATTTATATGTATTCTAAAATATATTATGTCATACATTATAAATATCATTTAATTTTTTATTTATTACAATACTATTTAACAAATAATATGACAAATAAACTAATGATACATATATAAAGTTTTAATTTTATTATAAATATATTTCTATATTCTAAAATTAAATATGTTAGTATTGTATATAAATTATTTTTGTAAGGTATAACATAATTTTTTATAATATTTTCGAATTTAAATTACATTTAGTTGATATATTATTTGATTATAATATTATCTTGAAGTATAGAATAAATAAAATAATGATAAACATATACTCCCTCCGTTCTTTTATGTTTGATGTTCTAATTTTTTTTTCTTGTTTTCTAAAGATTGATTTTTTATATTTTCAATGTGTTTTTAATGAATAAATTATGGTGAATTGTTAATTCCAAAGCATATTAAATAAAATTAGTGAATTGTTATAGGCCAAATATTATTGAAAATTGCTTAGTGCAAAAAACAATACATTTATAATTGAGTATTAATTGGTTTTCTTAATATGTGTAAAAAAACTAAAACATCTAAAAAAAAAGAACGGAGGGAGTATTAAGTAATGAAAAGTTTATATAATTTGTTTTTATATAAGTATAAAATAAATGAGTTGTATAATTTTTTTTTTATTTTTTTTTATATATGTTAGAGGTAAATGCTTTGGAAAAGCTCTATTTGAAAGCATTGAGGGTGAGAGCATTTGAGAGAATTAACATTTACTAAATGCTCTACTTAATGCTTCGTCAACTAAACTTGATTGGATAATAAAAAGCATGATGCTCCTCTAAATGCTCTGCCAATCAAGGCCATAGCCGCTCTAACTTTTCGAATAGATTTGTTCCAATTAGATTTGTTCTTTAAGCCAGATTTTTCTAATTCGTCTAAACCTGAAAAACAAATATCCGGTAATCCATGGTTGAACCGTATCAACCCTATAGACATCCCGATTCATTTATAGTTCGATTTTTAAAATGTTCTTTACGTGGATTAAACTTGAATAGAAACATATTTACTGAAGTGTGTTTTACATCATATTTGCTAATCGCCTAATACTACATTTTGGAGGAAGTCTAATAGGGTTGTTTTCATTATGGCACACTTTTTTCCAAACTTGTTACACTTTGGGACACTTTTGTGTACTAGACACACTTTGTGCTTTTTTTCTTTGCTTTTCATTAAAACAAGACCAAAATACCCTTACATAGAAAACTTATATTTTATTTATTAGTTAAACAAAAATAAAGAAAAATCAAAAATAAAGGACCCAAAAATAAAATTATCTTCTGCCTCTTCTCTTTCTCCTCGCCGTCTTACCCAATTGTTCTACGATACAAGGTATAGACCATTCATTCGTCCTCCAAAACTCAAACCCTAGTCGATTCAAGCAACATCTCAATCCCATATCCGTCAGTTTCTCCTACCAATGTCTTGTGGTCTTCTTCCCAAATCGAAGAATCTATGTCGGAAGTGGTGAAATCAAAATTGGTATCGAATGTTTTAGATAGGCAAAAAGGAAAACCACCGAATAAGGTAAAGATGAAATCCAAGACGGTTGAGGCAGTCACGGTGGCTCCACCACCACAAAATCCATGATCGAAGTCGGATTGGAGACAATGGATCTCATGAGGTTCTGCTATGTTTGTCCATGAGTGGTTGTCCACCGAAACCAAAGAAGACGTCAAAGTTGAAGACTCTTGGATTTTGGTTTTTTCAGACAAAGATCAAACCATGATACGTCTCGCACTCACTCTTCGCACGCACTCTTGTCATCACTAGAATCAACTTGACTTCAATTTTCTTGGCCGTGATTTTTACAATGTTTTCGTTGTGTATTCTATGTAATGTTTGATTATAAATGCATCCATGTGGATGAACACATAACAATATCGGTGAGATAGATACAATGGTATTATGTACTTGCGTGTACAAATAGAAAACTAGTTAATATTGCAAAACATCGTAGTGTGTATTAGCTCTCTTATGGATGTCATTGTATCATCAATCAATACATAACCCATGGAACATTGAAAACTTTTTGTTAACTTATGAATATGTCTAGTAACCATATCATGTCTTGGTTCTTGTTTTTGAACCTTTTAATTCTCTATAACATGAATTCAACGTAATTTGTTAACGTAAGTTAAGTGTTTTGTTAATTGCTGTAAAAGTGACATGAACATGATACATATATTTTTATATGATCGTGTGTTGTTGACCACGAAAAAACGTCCACGAGGACTCATTAAAGTTAAAACAACTGACTTCAGAAAATTGTACAAATCGCATAACCAATTTACCCAAATCTAACAAAATCGAAAGAACATACAATCTATCATCAAGAAAATTGCTAAGACTATAGATCGATAAACATAACATTGAAATCCAAACCTAGATGGAAACTTTTTATTGTGGATATAGAGTTGAAATTATTGTTCTAACTAAAATTGTTCATATTCACGACAGTTGGGTTATGCTCAAACAGGTTTTCGTGGACACGTTTGTGTGGATATAAATTTTCATAAACCCCATAACCAGTTTACCCAAAGCAATGAAAATCGAAATTTAATTACACTGTAATCCAAACGCAAAACCCAAATATTACTCTGTAACTACCTTTCATGATTGTTTAAGTCTCAATACAATCTTAATGAAACAAAAAAGTAGAAGAACCACAAATTTTCCCGATTTGAGAATAGATCTTGAGAGTAGAGCTTTAGCCAATTAAATTTTTGTCGTCGTACTCATCACCACCCATATAGAAAAATACATAACTTGTGGTTGTCCGTGAATGTGAATCCGTTCTGAATTTTGCTTCAGTGACTTCAATGAAAGTAATCTTATTAAGAGCAAAGTTAGTTCAAATAGAAATCATGTTCTCGTGGTCAACTTGTCGATGAAAAGCTTAAATATACCATCATAGGTTTATAGAGCATCCATTTATCATGATAACTACCATGATTTCGTGATATCAAAGAGCATCCACCTATCATGATATGGTGCACAATCATAATCTAATATATCTCTTTCCATAATCTACATATTAGTTCGAATTTAACAATGGTTATCCACCCTTCCCTATCCACGTGTACCCATCTCATCCCATCTCATCACCCTAAAGGTATAACGTGAGATCAAGTTACTCTGTAACTTTCCCATCTATGTGTAGACATCAATTTCACAAAACCCATCAATTTCACAAAACCAACATCACAAGTCTATTTCATGAACAAAACTAAAGAATCCATAGCTATGCTTGTAAAAACAACCAAGAGATTTTTTCCGCCGATTTTACTCCGGTAAGGAAACATCGACGATGTGTTTCTCCGGCCACGAAAACCAAAGCCAGACCCGATTTGCTTGATTCAATTCCCGACGACCTTGTCGTTTCTATCCTTTGCCGATTTGCTTCTACGGCTCAATGTCTTAGTGATTTTATCTGGTTATATTCGTCCACCGTCGGTTTGAGTAACCCAAAGCTTTTTGTCTAATTGATAATCTTATTATATAAAGTAGAGTTTGTCAAAATTGTAACTCACAAGATTATGACAAGTGTCAACTAATTGATTAGATTTTGACACGTGTCAATCATTAAAAAAATGTTATTTTATTTATTGTTTTAAAATGTACATTTCCATTTTAAAAAATGGAAACTATTAACTAAAAAAAGTGAGAAAAATAGAAACTTCAACTTTTAAAAATAGAAAATATGAAATATATATAAAATTTATAATGTAAAAAACACTAAAAGAATATCAACATAAACACGCTTCTCACTTTTTGTGATTATTTAGCAACAAAAATTTGTAAATGGATTTTTAAGTTAAGAATAACATGTGTTTACGTAAATCATCTCTAGCATAAATAAATCAACACGTATGAAAAATTATAACTCACAAGATTGTAATAAGTGTAATTATTGCTTTAGATTGTGACATGTATAATTATCATCATATAAATTAATATTAAAACTTTATTCCTTTTTGTTATTTAGTTTTGAAAAAGTCAAAATGATAATAATAAGAAACAATATTGGTTTATAAAAATGGAAACCATTAAATCAAAAAGGTAAGTAAAATCAAAACTAAACAAATCAAATGGAAAATGTAAAATATATATAATAAGATTTGTAATGCGGACAATTTCCAAAAATACCATTTTTATAAAAAAAAAATTCCAAAAATACCACCTTGAAGTTTTTTTCCAAAAATACCATTTTTTTCAAACTTCCAAAAATACCACTTTTTTAAATTTCATTTTTAACATTTAAAACTAAACTCTAAACCCCAAACCTTACCCCCAAAAACTATACCCTAATTTTAGAATAGTTAACCCAAACCCAAAATTTTAAATTCTAAACCTTAAAAATCAACTTTTTAAAAAGTGGTATTTTTGGAACTTTGGAAAAAATGTGATATTTTTGGGAAACAAACTTAATGGTGGTATATTTGGAAAAGAAACTTCAAAGTGTGGTATTTTAGAGAATTTCTCTCAAAATATATTGATGTTTATTTATCAAATAGATTTAATTTTAAAATTTATAAGATTTTGATTATGCCTTGGAATATTTGATTCAATTATGAAGATTATTCTTGGATTTGTATATGATTTGAATCAGTTTCTAATTTTTTTCGACTCGCGGTTAACAAAATGTAATTTTGAATAAATAAACGGGATTTTAATTTAAAATATAGCAATACGGGTCATATCTACGTAAACTATCAAATTTTAACATTTAATACCCGCATATTATGCGGGCCCTAATCTAGTTTAAAAATAAAAGAAAGAAAGAAGAAAGTTGACTTAGGGATAGAAAGGTAATTAATATATAGGAAAGTAAGAGAAAGTGTGTCTTATACCTAAAGTGTCTCTAGATGTAAACATTTGTTCAAAAAGTGTCTCTAGGTGTAATTTCTTCAAGTCTAATACTCATAAGCAAGTTTTTAAATTTAATAAAAAAAGGTAGAAAGTGACTAATCGATGATTATATGATCTTCAAAAATACCACTATTCAATGTTAGATTTTAAAGCATAAATTTTTGTACGCTTTTAGAAATTATTGTGCTTTTTACCAGCTCACCATAAATACGTTTTATTCTCAAAATTACACAAATTTATACATTAAAAACTGTAGAGCTATAGCAAAAGAAACAATCAAACATAAACTTAAGAAACTAAACATTAAATTGATAAGGTTTCAGATTAATTTATAAACTTAAATTTGGTAAGATTCCTTTTTATTATGTTTTATCTAAATTGACAATTTTTAGAAAATAATAATGGGAGATACCATCTTATTATATAAAGGAATGGTCGTTCAATGAGACCTTGACACGTAAGAAGAATTGTAACTCATGAGATAATGACATGTGTCAAATATTGATCGAGATGATGACATGTGTTAAATATTGAAATTAATTAAGAAAAAATAATATTAAAAATAGAAATACACAAAATTATTGTTAAATAATAACTAAACAAATGGTAAGAATGACACTTTCTACGAAACAAAATTAAAAATCGAAAACACACAAAATAATTGTTGAACAACTAACCAAATTGTAAAAAAAGAAACAAATTTACAATTATTTTTTTTGGTCTCATGCCATATATTTATTTTTTTTATCTGAATTTTATATTATAATTTTTTTCATGAATTACAAAAATTGACGGGTAAAAATCAAAACCAAAAAGAAAACTAATAAAGTATCTATTAAAAGACCGATGAGATCGAATTCCAAAACTGAACTAAGAAAACACCACAAAATTCGAATTTAGCCACCCATTCGTCGTCATCCACATACTCTATCTAACTCTTGAAGAACTTAGCGCGAACGCTTATCAAAAAGGAATATGATTCCTAAAAAAACCCATAAGGCGGTTCTCCTATAGCTAATAAGACTACCTCACAATTTAAAGAACTTAGGAAACTAATATGGCAAGAAGAAATCTAGGCAAACCAGATTTTCACCAATATTTTAGAAATGGCATTGTTGGACGAACTTAGCCTCGACTTGACGTCGCCTAGATAGCAACTACTGAACAAATCAAGATCTCGATCAAATCTTTGCGTAAATATAAGAAAAAATGTTAAAAGGGAAAAAAACATTTACACCACTTTATGACGTCTTTCTGTGACCAAGTTTACTCGATGAGTTTTTAATGGACCAAATGTATTATTTGTAAAGAAATTTTAAGGGTGACATCTTAGTTTAATGGGGAATTTGTTTGGTTTGACCCATAATTTGATTTTAATTACATGGGTAACCCATATATCTCATGTTTGTGAAAGCTAACCCAAAGGGGTAGTGAAATTACAACTACAACCTTTATGACAAAAAAAAAAACGCAGGTCATAATGACTGTTTTAACCCTAGAGAAGTCTGCTACGTAGTGTAGAAGTCTACTCGTAGACTTCCACACGAAATCCAATGCGTAGACTCTATATGAAGTCTACTTTGTAGTTCAGTAGACTTCCTTGAAAAGTCTACTCTATAATTATATTTCAAATTTAAATTTATAAATTAACAAAAAATATTTTGATAAACAATTCTGGTTGATGACCAAACTATAAATAATTGTGAAGTATGAAAAATAAAATTGCATAAAAATTCACAAATTAAACCTACAAAGATAAATTATGTCTACTTTGTGGTATAGTAGACTTCTCTAGAAGTCTACTATATAATTATATTTCAAATTTAAATTTATAAATTAACAAAAAATATTTTGATAAAAAATTTTGGTTGATGACCAAACTATAAATAATTGTGAAGTATGAAAAATAAAATTTCATAAAATTTCACAAATTAAACTTACAAAGACAAATTAGGTTATGAATGAAATACATACTATACTAAACAAAGAGTTACCAAACAAGGTACTTCATAACCATTTGTTTAAATATTGATGTGGTGATATGTTGATAGTTTAATGTTTGATATTTATAGGTTTTATGAGTTTATTTACGGTTGTAGTGGTTTAGTTTTAGGAATTAGATTATTATTTATGGTTTAGGGTTTAGGGTTTAGTGTTTGAATGGTTTAGGGTTTCGTTTTATAAACCGTAGTGTAGGGTTTGACTTTTTAAGTTGAATTAACTATAAGATGATGTAAAATTTTGACAATGTTTTCATCATTTGGCGTAATTGGCCGAGTTACGAGTATGAAATATGGGTAACAATGTGACATTTATAAGTTGCAAACATGTTTTTACACTTAGGGTTAGATTTAGAGTTTATCATTTTTATCTTTAAAATGTCAAATTTGCATAAAAGTGTTAACTTGTGAATATATTAAACTTTTTGACCATTTTGTATAAGTTATTATTTAGACTTTTGAATAATCATTGAAAATAGTCAATTTACATTTTCGAATAGTAGACTTCATTAGTAGTCTACTCAAACTAGTAGACTTCTGATAGAGTCTACTTCGAGTTTAGGGTTTCGTTGAAAGTATAGTAGACTTCATTAGTTGTCTACTCAAATAAGTAGACTTCTGATAGAGTCTACTTTAAATTTAGGGTTTCGTGGAAAGTTTAGGGTTTAGCAGACTGCAAACGAAGTCTACCTAACCGGATCTTTAACCTAACCGGATTTTTAACCTAACCAGATTTTTAACCAAACCGGATTTGAGTATCTTCCTATATAAACGAAAATTACATTTGGAAGCCCTAATTTTTCTGCTAGAAACTTACGGCCGCCTCCTCTCTTTTTTCTTATTCTAGAAATCTCTCTCTCTCTCAGATCTACACATGACCACCGTTCGAAACCAGTTTATGCCTCCCCCGATCTCACTGACCGCCATCTCATCGCTGCCTCCACCGTGGTTAGCCACCGACATCTCTTTCTCTCTTTCTCTTTGTATGTATTTTTTCCTCTAATCTGTCTCTTTTTAAAAAATTGCAGAGATTTACAGTGAGATATGGTGGTTTGATTTTCTACAAGGTACGATCTTCCTCTATTATTGAACAGATCTTGTTTTCTTCTTTCATCTATTTGTCTCTCTCTCTCTCTCTCTACATAGTCGATTCAGATCGAAATCGAAAACCCTAGGCTATGGCTATGACGAGCCGAGGAGGTTCACGAAGATCTGAAGAAAGATCAATGAAGGTTAAAAAAAATCCCCTTTTGCTCTCCATTTCTCTTTTCTGTCTCTCTCGAATCCTCTCACTCTCTGAGTCTCCATGTCCCCCAAATGCCATCTCGAGCTGTCACGGTAAGATTTCGATCGATCTCTCTCTGTCCCACTCTCGATCTCTATGTCTCAATGTCGATCCCTCTCACGCATCTGTAGTTTACCCATAAATGTGTTTGATTTATTGGTTTGTTTCAATTTTGTCTTCTGAGAGTGTAGCCGTAGGTGTTTGAGAAAGGTTCGAGATTGTAGCTTTGGACTGGTCTTCTTCCGTATCCGAAATTACATTCCCTGAGCTAGACCACCTTCCCTTGAATCGAATGAAAGTATCTCTCAACGTACCGCTGCTTCTGTATCTGCGTGAGTAGGGTCTTTGTAATTACTCAATTCACTTGTTAGATCTCTGTTCATGAATTCAGGTCCTCTGAAGGACACTTACTTGTCGAGGGACTATTATACCGGGTGAGCATGTTTAGTAGATAGGAGTAGATATCTAAATTTTCGGAAAGTAGACTTCATCAGAGGTCTACTTAGTAGACCTCATCAGAGGTCTACTTAGTATAGTTTCCTTTTTCATTCTTTGATCTCTGCGTGTCTCCTACGTGAGATCATTATTTGGAGTCTTAAGCCACTGATTTTTGGTGTGGATATAGAAAGAGTTTGGATTAGTCAATGTTTAATCTAGTACTTGTTGAGACCTCATTGTTTTAGTCCTTTATAGATTAGCATACAATGTTTTGATATGTTCCATGTGTGAACACACACTTTGAGTGTGTTAATTGAAGTCGATGTTTCCTGCAAAAAAACGCAGCCATTGAATTAACTCTAAATGTCGTTTGTTTGATGGATCTGAATGATACAAAACATTTGAGGTTTTATGGAATGATACAAAGCATTTGAAGTCTGAATCTGTTGATAAGCTTCAAGTAAATTAAAATGTGTATATATATGATTTATATCGGTTACATGTAAGGCTATGATGGTTTGATTATATGAGATTCAATTTTGCAGAATTGGACGGAGAGCTTTGTACAATGGTCTCCTTTAGGAACTTACTTGGTTACACTTCACAAGCCAAAGGTAGCTCTTTCTGGTGGTGCTAGTACTTTTAAACCTCTCATGCATTATAAGTATCCAATGGTTTGTTAATTTTTCTTATGATTGTTACATAGTGTCTGATTTTGGTTAGTGCATTAAGTTTGACTTTTGTATGTTTATTCCGCTTCTTGGGTTTGATTGAAATGAAAATGTAGTAGCTTTTGCTATAATCCTTACTTGTTGGACCAATGATGAAGTATGTGCTTGTAACAGGTGGCGTTGTGAGTGGCTTAGGTAAAGGAGTAACATCAAGTGGTATTGGTGTTCTTCTTAAAGCTTGTGGTCTTCGTGTTAGTTCAATCAAAATCGGTACTTTTTCGTCTTTCTTACTTGTGTTTTAATGATTAGATTAATATCAGATTCTCCATTAAGATAATGGTCCAATTACTTCTCTTTCATCATGTATGGATGGTGTTGAGTGGTACCTCATTTTAATGTTTAATGGCTAGCTTTTCTTATTGCAGATTGTGGATTGTGCTGCTTCCTTATTGTTCAACATGCAACAGGTCTTGGTTAGCAAAACTAAGATTTATATGGTCATGGTCGTGTAGTGTAATCTCCATTTGACGATAGAAACCTTGTTGTTCTTTACTAAAAGGCTAAATGTTTATTGTCTTGTTAGCTACTTCAATTTCTTCCATTTGTTGGGAAATAAGAATGAGATATTGTTTTGTTATAATCCAACCATTGTGTTTTTCCTCAAACCTATTGTGATTCAATTTGATGAAAAATTCATCATATCAAAAACTCAATACTCGTCGTCTTAATAGTAGGACTCGTGATATGGAAAGTAAATAAAAATATGCATGACAACTTCACTACTATTTTTTTGGAACCTCAACAACTTCACTTCACTACTTTAAGAAACATCATTCAGCAAAACATCACTCGGACTCGATAAACCAAATCTTATACTTGAAACTAAAAGTAAGACTCGATAAACTAAATCCTATACTTGAAACTAAAAGTAAGACAAAATAAGGTTCTTAGAATTTTATAAATGATGTGATGTGAGTAAAATTTTAGAAAATAGATATTGAACTTTAGACATGTACTTGAACATATTTTTAATCAAATTTGAAATATAAACTTCATTAGTAGTCTGCGAATAGACTTCATAAGCAGTCTACTTTGAAAGGCTAAGTACTACTCAAACAAAAAAATTGATTTATACCATAAATATTACACCTAAATATGAAAAATTCATTCAGAAAAATACACATTGGATAACACACCTGTGAGATTAAGAAAATACAAAAAACCATCATAAATAAGTTTTAAATGCATTTCTAAAAAACTTAAAAATACAGACTTCACAAGCAATCTACTCATAGACTTCAACGGTAGTCTACTAAACTGTGAAAAAAATAATTAATTAGAAATAAATGGTTTTATTACAGCTGAAGATGTCAAACTAGTACATAAAAACAGCAATAATATAACACACATTTGAAACCAATAAAATCTTAAAATTTCGTTATACATAATTTTAAAATAATGTTTTACTAAAAACATAAATACAGACTTCCCAGGCCGTCTACTAGTACACTCTTGAAGAAGTCTACCGTGAAAAGCTAATTACTACTCAAACAAGAAAATTGATTTACACCATAAATATTGCATTTAAATATCTCAAACCCATACAGAAGATCACATATTAGAAAACACACATGTGAGAGCAAGAAAATCTTGAAAATGTATTATATATAAGCTATAAATTCATTTTTAAAAAACGTAAAAACGCAGACTTCACCAGCAGTCTGCGTCAGAAGACTGCGTTTAACGTTCACTAGTAGACTTCCGTAGAAGTCTATCGAATGGGTTAGTTTTTGCAATTACGGCAAAACCCAGTAGACTTCTAACGGAAGTCTTCTTGCGTAGTAGACCCTAATTGAAGTTTACCGAGGTTATTTTTGCATTTGACTAAAATGTTGACTTTTAGTAGTAGACTTCTCCAGAAGTCTGCTGTAAAAATAGGTTATATTTGCAATTTGACTTTTACAGTAGACTTCCGCGGTAAACTTCTAATACCATATGAAACGACCCGACCTGTTTTTTTTTTTTTTTTTAAAACACATTAACCCTTGGTCTCGGACTAGCATTCCCATAAATGCTATCCTCAACAACCAAGCAACACAGACAATCATACAACAGCGGATAACCAATAAATCATTCCATTAAATCTGAACCAAACAATTCCAATAACAAATTCCAATGCAATAAAACCAGCAACCTAGCGGAGTTCTAAAACAGAAAAGGAACAATAACAAAATCGCACATCAACACCCAACACGAGACCCTAGATCATCCCCCTCTTCGTTGCCATGATTCCACGATCACAATTTGCCTTTACCTGCATCACATGGTTAAAAGAGATGCGTGAGTATTATCACAAATACCCAGTGAGACGGTCCTCCCATCTACGACTGCGCACACAGACGCGATGGATCCGCTCAGGCAAACACGCATCAAACAACACACAAAACAAACACAACAACACGGCTCAACCACAGCCCAACAGGCGGCCTGTCGATCGACACTACCACTAGGTGTCGATCGACACCCCTGTTCACACCTGTCGATCGACACACCCACGGTGCCTGTCGATCGACAGCTCCACAGGACCCTGTCGATCGACACAACCTCTAGGTGTCGATCGACAGCTCCTCGATCACCTGTCGATCGACACAACCTCTAGGTGTCGATCGACAGCTCTCGTGTGACCCTGTCGATCGACACACCCTAGGGCTGTCGATCGACAGGTCGTCGCAGATTCATGGGAAATCGATCATAATCCTCTCGGATCGATTCCTCCTCTGCTTTAACACGAAACCTGCACGCATAAACACAATCCAAACAATCCACAAGCAACAAAACAAACAGTTTCAACATCAATCATCACAATCAATCAGTTTTAACCTACCACCATACAACCCTAACGAATCCACCGGCCCAGAAGCCATGGTCACGCACTCACCTCGAGTTAACTGGAAGGAAAACGGTAGAGCTGAGGCTAGACACGAATCCACGACAATCTCCACAAGAAATCTCCTCCAAAACTCTCAAGAACAAAACCCTAATTCTCAGAAACTCACAGGAAACAGAGAACTCCTCTCAAACTCTGTCTGCTGCGTTTTTGGGACTTGGTTCGCTCAAATGCGGCCAAAAACCCTTATATACGAAGCCCTAGGGTTTACCCAAACCGGCCCGGTCCAATTGAACGACTTAAATCGAACCAGAAAACCAGCCAATTCGAGCACCTGTCGATCGACAACCACTAGGTATGTCGATCGACAGCCCTTAAGAGCCCTGTCGATCGACAGACCACAGGTGTGTCGATCGACAGCCCCTCTATTTTACCAAAAATGGTTTACGGGCGTCACACCATAAATATCTAGCAGACATCCAACGGAAGTCTACGCACCTTAGTAGACTGCCGGTTGAAGTCTACTGGAACAGTAGAGGTTACATTTGCAATTGACTTATTTTTGACTTTTTGAGTAGACTCTAAAAGAAGTCTACTTAAAAAACAGGTTAGTTTTGTGTTTGACCAAATATCGAATGAATATCGAATTAATTAACGAGTAGACTTCCCCAGAAGTCTGCTGAAAATTCAATTTGCAACAGACTTCTGGGGAAGTCTACTCTAAATATTTTCAAAAAGTCAATGCTCGAAATTTTGGTCAATCGCAAAACTAACCTCACCGTATAGAGTAGACTTTAAATAGCGTCTACTAAAAAAAGTCAACTAAAAGTCAATTGCAAAAAATAACCTAAACGTAGTCGAGCAGATTCTGATGGAAGTCTGCTAGTAGAATCGCGTACAGAGTCTGCTAAAAAAAATCAACATTTTGGTCAAATGCGAAACTAACCCATTTTTTAAGTAGACTTCCCGTGTAGTCTACTGATTTTTTTTTTGTCAAAGGAGAATAAAGGAGCACAAGCAGACTTCTATGAGAAGTCTACGTAAAAAATCTGAAAAAAGTCAATTGCAAATCTAACCTCTCGTTGACCAGCAGACGTCCGACGAAGTCTACTCTTCTGAACCAGATCGGAAAATACGGTTTTTAGCTCCGTTTCGCCGTAGATCCCTTTTTTTAGCTCGTTTAAACACACAAAATCCCTACTCTAACTGTTTACTACGAAGCCCAGACATTATCTAGCAAAAACCACGAAAATTCAAGAGATTGTGAGTGAGAGAATTTTTCAAATGCTCATTTACATAGTGTTTTGGATGAAATTGGAGATGAAATCGTAGTTGAGGAAGTTATGAGTTGGTTTGTGATGTATTTATGCACGAAAATCAGATGAAGATGCATTGAAGAGCTTCAATTTGGTTGTTCATGGTGGTTGTGAAACTTGATGGCGATGACATTTTCGTAAATAAGTTGATATAATTGGGTGTTTGTTTGTGAAATCAAATGTCTGATTTAAAAAAAAAATAATAATAACTCAGATATAATGGCATTTCCGTAAATAAGTTGAATGTTTTGGTTTTTTTGAAAACAATTTGATGAGAGAGAAAATGGGGTATAGATTTGTAATTGACTTCAAATTTTGGGTTATTTTAGAAACCACCCCTAGTTTAATTCAGAAACCAAATTCAAGTGTCATTTTTTTCATGGACAAAAACACTAAATATTGTTTATGATAAGTTTTTCGTGTGGTAAATTGTTTGTAAGCGATTTGGATTAGTTTAGAGAAAAATATGATGATTCGTTTGAAAAGACATAAAAGTATAAAAATATTTAATAATATTTATTTCCTTGGTTTCATATCAGTTTATGAATTGGGTTTGTACACAAATTAAGAAATTATTTAATTTTCTTTTTTTTAAATAAAACATATTTTATCATCAATTCCAAAATAATTCAACTAATAAATAATCAATCTGCCTAATTTTGTTAGTTAAAAACAGTAAAAATACATATAATTTTGCATAAAACTTGAAAACATCAATTAAAATTAAAAAATCTCTAGAATATCAAATTAAGGAATTGTGGATCAAAATTAAATATATATAGATTTCGTAATGAACAAATTAAATTTTGTCAATAAATCATTTTTTGGTGTTATTAACCATGGTTAAATGGAAACTTTAAGTTCATTGACCAAAATAACTCTTCATTATTTATGGAAATATTTGGTCCACTATCAAATAAAAAAAAACAAAACAAAAGTACTGTTTCTATTGGTCTCAGTAAAAATATTTTTCTTATGAATTGGACGATCTTTGTAATTGTATCATTGTATGTTTCAGCAAGAAGATAACTGTGTTGAACGAACCGAGGTATTAAAGCAGGAACATGTGCGGTTAATTCAATATTTCAATGCTTCTCTAAATGTCATGATTGAGGATTAGCTATAGTTTTAAATAATGCATGAAAGCAATCTTCAAATTATGCATTATTTAAAACTATAGCTAATCCTCAATCATGACATTTAGAGAAGCATTGAAATATTGAATTATGATGCATGAAAGCAATCCATTCAAATTATTTAAGTTTCAAAAAAAAAAAAAATTATGATCACATTAATCTTCTTATACTTCAATCATTAGCTAATGTTAATCTAGACCGACGACATTATCCCTTTTTAATATAAATGTTGAATGGTCGAGGTGGAAAAAATCCCTTTTGTGGGCTTAGTACTCTCTTTCTAAGACAGAGTCTTTGATTTCTTTCTTAGAACGAGCTTTAATCGGTTTTCTCGAGTACCGAGGTAGTTTTTAGTGTTTGTCCTTGCAGTTTGTGGATAAGGTCTGGTCTTTTCCTGCCTTGTTCTTGATTCAAAGTTTGTATTTTGTGAAGTTGAAGCTCTTGTTTAGCTTTAAGTTCTAAAGTAAGATGGTGGCTATTATTGACAAGGCGATGAGTTCAATGAGGTTGGAAGAGGAGGATGTTCCATTCGATCTTCCAGACCTCCCTGAGTTTAGCTCGAGTGAGAGAAATGTTCTCAGTATTATGGGTCAGATTCTTAATCCGGACCATTAGAAGGTTTCAGATGTTGTGTACGATATGACGAGAATGTGGTTTATCAAGGATAGAGTTCGTGGTGTTGTGTTATCGAAAGATAGATTTCAGTTTATTTTCAAGTATGAAATGGACATGGAAGAAGTGCTCAAGAAAGGGGTACACTGTTATAATCAATGGGCTTTGGTGTTGGAAAGATGGGTGGCAAAACCTCCGCCGGATTATTTACGGTTCATCGAAGTGTGGGTTCAACTGAGGAATATGCCGATTAACCATACAACGGAAGCTTCAATCATAAAGTTTGGAGAGTTCGCTGGTCCTGTGGTTGATGTTGCTTATGATCCGGATATAATGCGTAATAAGGAGTATGAAAGAGTGAAAGTCAGGATTGATACTTCTCAATCTTTAAGAAGATCGAAGGCTGTCAACATCCCAGGTGGTGAATCGATCACCATCAAATATGATTATGAAAGACTACAAAAGAGATGTTTTTCTTGTCAGATGTTAACTCATGACCAAGTTAAATGCCCTGTTTTTCTGGCTCAAAAAAAGGGTAAAGCTATGGGTCAACCTGGTGTTCAAATGACAAGGAATGAAATCGTCCCAGATGTTCTAAAGTATGATGATCCTTTGTTTGGTGTCTTAAGGGAAGATCAAGTTGGGTTAGATCCTCAGACAGGACGTCCCAGGATTGCTGAAGTGATGCTAGAGGAAATGAGGAGGTACTTGATTCTTGATGATGGTACAAACATGATGGTTAGAGAAGAAAAAGTCAAAAACTCCGTGAAAGAGTTGGAGAATGATTTCTTGGGACAGAAAACTATTCTCAGGATGGAGCCTGCTCCTTTAATTTCGCATGATCCTGATAAAGGTAAGGGTATTGTGTTTGATTTTGAACTGCAAGCTCGTCTTGAAGTTGAAGCTCTTGCTGGTAGAGGTAGTAAAAGACTCTTATCAGATGTTATTCGATCTAGTAGGGCGATGGGAATTGGTCCTCTTGAGCCTTATACTCAGTCTGAACAGGTGGCTGGGAACTTCGTGGTTGACATTTCTGTTAGCCAAGCTTGTTCTACGGTTTTTAGAACCGGCTCTTCGGAAGCTGGTTCTTCCGGGACAAGTTTCAAGAACAAGAAACTATGAAGGAGACCATCCAAAGCTAAAAGAGGACAAAAGAAGGTTTGAAGATGGTCAATTACTGGAGGTGGTGGTGAAGAAGGCTCCAAATAAACTTTTCGTCAAAGGAACTGGTCATGCTGTTGAACCAGGTCCGAGTGCTGGTCAAGATGTGAATCCAAATGAAAGAGTAATCAAAAGAAAAGGCGCTGATGGTTTGGACCTTGGGGGTTCTGCTAAAAGTCTGAAGATAGCAAAAAAAAGTGGGAGTCTCATTGAAGGGGTTTGCCACTTTCCAATGAGTCTCATGAGTTGGAATTGTCAAGGTTTGGGCACTAAAGAGGACTTGACAATTCCTAGACTCAAGGAAATGAGAAAGAACCATTTCCCTGAAGTTTTATTCCTCATGGAGACTATGCATAATAGAAATGTTTTGGTGGATTTGCAAGTTTGGTTGGGATATGATAGAGTATATACTGTCAATCATTTAGGCAAGAGTGGAGGTTTGGCTGTGTTTTGGAAGAATAATGTTGTTCTTGATTTCAAGTTTGTAGACAAGAATGTGGTGGATTTTCATGTACAGTTTGGTACTTTCAGGTTTTTTTGTCTCGGGTGTGTATGGAGCTGCAGCTGTTGGAGATAGAGCCAAAGTCTGGGAGAGGATTACGCGTATTGGGGTAACCCGAAAAGAGAGTTGGTGCATGCTTGGTGATTTCAATGAGATTTTACACAATGGTGAGAAATTAGGTGGACCAACAAGGCGTGATGTTTCATTCATCCCATTTGGGGATATGATAAGAGCTTGTGAGATGTTGGAGCTTCCTTCCACAGGCAACAACTATACTTGGGCAGGTATGAGGTGTAAATTATGGATACAAAGTAAGCTAGACATGTGTTTTGGGAACAAGGAGTGGCTTAACATGTTCCCTGACTCAAATCAAGTTTTTTTGGCGAAAAGAGGGTCAGATCACAGGCCTGTTTTGGTGAAACTTTTGAACTCTTCTCACGCTTATAGAGGTAACTTCAGATTTGATAAAAGATTTCTGAACAAACCTCTTGTGAAGGAAGCAATTGTCAGAGCCTGGTCTGGTGGTAATCAGGGCTGTTTGGGAGCGGTGTCAGATAGAATTAGAGGTTGCAGAGTTGCTCTGATTCGTTGGAAAAAAGAGAATCCAACGAATGCTATAGACAAAATCCAACAGTTGCAGGATGCTCTGGAGAAGGAACAATCCTCAGACTACCCTTCACTTTTTTAGGTTTGGTCTCTGAAGAGAAGGCTTGTTGAAGCTTACAAAGAAGAAGAGGAGTTTTGGAGTCAGAGAAGTCGTGAGAGATGGCGTAAAGATGGTGATCTTAATACCAAATTTTTTCATGCTTCTGTCAAAGCGTCCAGATCAAGGAAAAGAGTAGAAGTTTTAAAAGATATTAATGGGAATTCTCATACAGGGGAAGCTTCCAAAGGGGAAATTTCTGCGGCTTATTTCTCAACTCTATTCAGGTCTTCACATCCAGGGGATTTTGATGAGCTTTTTGTTGGGTTCCAAAATAGAGTACCTTCTTTGGTCAATGAGTCTCTTGTGTCAGTGGTTTCAGCTCAGGAAGTTCAGGAAGCGGCCTTCTCCATTAAACCTTCAAGCGCTCCTGGTCCTGATGGCATGAATGCCTTGTTTTTCCAAAAATACTGGGATATTGTTGGTGATCAAGTCACTTTTGAGGTTAAGAAGTTCTTTGCTGATGGGATTATGCCTAAAGAATGGAAGTTTACTCACCTTTTCCTCTTACCAAAGACAGTTCAACCCAAAGTAATGGCTGATTTGAGGCCAATCAGCTTATGTTCAGTGTTGTATAAGATCATCTCAAAGATTTTGGTTTTCAGAATTCAGCCTCTTTTACCTCAAATTGTGTCTCCCACGCAGACTACTTTTGTTGCTGATAGGCTAATCTCAGACAACATTCTGGTGGCTCATGAAGCAGTGCATGCTTTGAGAACTCACAAGGACATCTCAAAGGAATTTATGGCAATAAAGTATGACATGTCAAAAGCGTATGATCGAGTGGAATGGTCTTACTTGAAGAGCCTCTTGCAAGCTATGGGCTTCCATCATAAATGGATTCAGTGGATAATGTCTTGTGTCTCCTCTGTTTCTTTTTCGGTGCTCATCAATGATCAGCCTCATGGCTTAGTTATCCCAGAGAGGGGTTTGAGACAGGGAGATCCACTTTCGCCTTTTCTTTTTGTCCTCTGTACTGAAGGCTTAACTCATTTGTTGAATCAAGCTGAGCTACAAGGGAAGATTAGTGGAATCTCTTTCGAGCCTGAAGGTCCTTCAGTTCATCATCTTTTGTTTGCTGATGATAGCTTGTTGCTCCGCAAGGCCTCTGTGGAGCAAGCTACTGCTTTGCAAGACATTCTAAACACATATGGTTCTGCTACTGGGCAACAAATTAATTTGGACAAATCTTCAATAACTTTTGGTTCTTTGGTTGATAAACAGGTTCAAGAAAGGATTAAGTGTATCTCTGGAATATCAAATGAAGGTGGAGCAGGTACTTATCTTTGCTTACCCGAGTGCTTCAGTGGATCAAAGGTCCAGATGTTGGATTTTATTCATGAGCGGTTGAGTTCAAGGTTGAGTGGTTGGTTTGCTCGGACTTTATCCATGGGAGGGAAAGAAACTCTTTTGAAAGCTGTAGCCCTAGCTCTTCCAGTTTACGCAATGTCTTGTTTCAAATTGCCAAAAACAACAATCAGTAAGTTAACCTCTGCTATGTCTTCCTTCTGGTGGAATACGGTTGAACATAGGAGGACGATTCACTGGCAAAGATGGGACAAACTTTGTTTACCTAAAGATCTTGGTGGTTTAGGCTTTCGTGATCTAGAATGCTTTAATCAAGCCCTTCTAGCAAAGCAAGCATGACGTCTCCTGAGTCAGCCTGAATGCCTTTTTGCTAAAATTTTCAAGAGCAGATATTATCCTGAAGGCTCATTGCTAGAAGCTCCTGTTGGTGTAAGGCCTTCTTTTGCTTGGCGTAGTATAATGTTTGGGAAGGAGCTTCTTGATAGAGGCCTAAGAAAGATGATTGGGAACGGATTTTCAACAAGGGTTTGGACTGAGTTGTGGCTTTTTGATGGGAGAAGGAGGAGTCCCTTACTGAGAAATTTGATTATTGATCTTGAATTAATGGTGAGTGATCTAATTGATTATCAAAACAGAGACTGGAACTTGGAGATTTTAAATGAGCAATTCTTTCCGGTTGATGTGAATCTCATCCTTTCTAAGAAGCCAGTAGTGGCTATTGAAGATTACCATTGTTGGATGCATTCCAAAAGTGGTGAGTACTCTGTAAGTTCAGGGTATTGGCTAGCAAATCAAGTGAAACATGTTGATCTTATCAGAGAAGCGAGTATGTTACCCTCTCTTAATGGGATCAAGAATCAGATTTGGACCCTAAAGACCAATCATAAGATCAAGTTGTTCTTATGGCGTGTGTTAGCTGGTTCCATTTCAGTTGCTGAACATTTGGGGAAGAGAGGAATGGATCTGGATCTTCGTTGTCAAGCTTGTGGTGCAGATGTTGAAACTACTAATCATTTGCTCTTCACTTGTCCAGTGGCTAGACTAACTTGGGCCCTTGCTGACTTTCTTAATTCGGCTGATGGCTTTGATGAGTTATCCCTTTTTACCAACTTCCATTATCTTTTCTTGGTTGAGAAGAGGAATCACATAGGTAAAGAGGCCAGACAAAGTTTTCCCTGGATCTTGTGGTATCTTTGGAAGAACAGAAATGCGTTCTGTTTTGAAGGGAAAACTTTTTTGGCTACAAATACTATTGCAAAGATAAGGGATAAGACTGAAAAATGGTTCTTGGCACAGAGCATTGATGAATTGCGGGAACAAGTGTGCATCACCTTAACGCCTAGAAAGGAATTGAAATGGAAGAGACCTCCTGCACCATGGCTCAAATGCAACATAGGAATGTCATGGTCAAAGCGTAATTTGGTAGGTGGTTTCTCATGGGTGTTAAGAGATGACAAAGGTGATGTTTTATTGCATAGTAGAAGATCGTTCAGTGGTTTAAGAACTTTAGAGGAAGCACATTTCAGAAGTCTTTTGTGGTCTATGGAGTGCATGGTCTCTCATAATATAAAGAAGGTGATCGTTGCATCTGATGCGGTAAGCTTAGTGAAGGCAATCAATAACCCAAAAGGTTGGCCTATTTTTTGGTTCCATATCTCCGAAATGACTCGTGTTTTGATCAAGTTTGAGGATTGGAGTATGGTTTTTGAAAGTCGAAGTGCGAATCGAGGAGCTTTCTTGATTGCTCAGAGTGTTACTCAAGAGAATCGTTGGCAATCGTACACTGCTCAAGGCCACCCGTCATGGTTGACCGAGCTCTTTGATTGTGAGAAGGGCTAATCTTTATTCACTTCTTCTGTGATCTTTTTGAGCCTTTGAGTTTGTTAAAGGGTTTATGTCCTATGGTATTTTTGGTGTCATTGACCTTTTGTAAAAACTATCCAGGTTCTTTGATTAATATACATAGATGATAAAAAAAAAAAGACCGACGACATTATTCTTATGCATTCAAAATGACGTTAAAGTCAATAATAACCCACGTCAAATGCCGGCATTTTTTGGTAGTGGAAGTAGCAAAATTGGCATTAGCCAAAACACAAAAAAACGTAGCATTTTTCAAAATTTCCATTAGACTTGTGGCATTTTTTCGGTAATTCCGTAGTATAATCTAAATTGTGGAAAATTTAGCCATGCAACGATTTCCCCGAAAATGGATTTATTTAATATGGAAAACATTATATATTAATCTGTCGCTGAAATGTTGTTAATGATGGCTCATATATAATCAAGGGAGACTTACTAGAATAACCTTCTTAGATTTTGGCCTTACTCAAACAACCTTCTTAGATTTTAATTATTGGGGCTATTTTCGAGTCCGTTTTACCCTTTTTGCTTTGATAACAAAAAACGTATTTACGAAAATGCCATTAATGAAACGCGTCGCGTAAGCGCGAAAATTTCCCGCCTAAAAAAAAGAGTCTACCGCTATGTGATGGTAGACTTATTTGAGTTCTGGTAGACTTATTTTTTTGTCCGTAGACTTATTTGAGGAGCGGTAGACTTATTTTTGAGCGGTAGACTTATTTTGTCTCCTTTGGTGGTAGACTTATTTCCGAACGGTAGACTTATTTTCTCTGCGGTAGACTTATTATCCCGTAGCGGTAGACTTATTTTTTGCGGTAGACTTATTCTTCGAGTGGTAGATTTATTTCCGTAGACTTATTTTCAGCGGTAGATTTATTTTTGTTCGATTGTAGATTTATTTTGCCTGGTAGATTTGTTTCCTTTGGTGGTAGATTTTTAGTCATAGTAGCGGTAGATTTATAGTGACGGTAGACTTATTTTAGTAGCGGTAGACTTATAATTTGCGGTAGACTTTTTTATCGTGGTGGTATATTTCTTTTGTGTTTAGTAGTGGTAGACTTATTGTAGTAGTGGTAGACTTATAGTTAGCGGTAGACTTATTTTGTATTTTCGGTCAACGAAACCAACCGTTGACTGGTAGACTTATTTTTTTAGGATCAATGGTGGTAGACTTATGCGTTTTTAGCGATAGAAGCGGTAGATTTGTTTTTACCCATGTTTAGTGATGGTAGACTTATTTTCAAACTTAGTGACGGTAGACTTTTTTTCACATTAGACATTTGGTAGACTTATTTGTGATAGCGGTAGACTTATTGTACTTGGTGGTAGACTTATTTCCTGTTTAGGAATTTATAGTGGTGGTAGACTTATTTTCGAACTTAGTGACGGTAGACATATTTGTGATAGCGGTAGACTTATTGTACTTGGTGGTAGACTTGTTTTCTGTTTAAGAAACTTTAGTGGTGGTAGACTTATTTTCGAACTTAGTGACGGTAGACCTATTTGTGATAGCGGTAGACTTATTGTACTTGGTGGTAGACTTGTTTTCTGTTTAAGAAACTTTAGTGGTGGTAGACTTTTTATCGAACTTAGTGACGGTAGACCTATTTGTGATAGCGGTAGACTTATTGTACTTGGTGGTAGACTTGTTTTCTGTTTAAGAAACTTTAGTGATGGTAGACTTATTTTTTGTTTGATGGTAGACTTATTTTTTGTTTGATGGTAGACTTATTTTCTGCTTGATGGTAGACTTATTTTTGTTTGATGGTAGACTTATTTTCTGTTTGATGGTAGACTTATTTTTGTTTGATGGTAGACTTATTTTCTGTTTGACGGTAAACTTATTTTCTGTTTGATGGTAGACTTATTTTTGTTTGATGGTAGACTTATTTTCTGTTTGATGGTAGACTTATTTTTTGTTTGATGGTAGACTTATTTTCTGTTTGATGGTAGACTTATTTTTGTTCGATGGTAGACTTATTTTCTGTTTGATGGTAGACTTATTTTCTACTCGATGATAGACTTATAATTATACAAAAACTATATATATTATTATTTTTAAAAACACTATTAAACCCGGTTCGACCTATATCATGCAAGTGATGATAGATTTATATACAAGTGGTGGTAGATTTAGTATGTACTATATATTTTCATATATTTTTTTCTATCTTTTCGTATGAACTCGTACTCGTGTTTGAACTCGTACTCGTGTTTTAAGGATTTTGTAATCGTTACAGAGACATTTCAGAAGTTATGTTTTAACCGTACATAAATAAATGTTGTCAATTCATTCATTACACTACAAAAAAATGTTCATAAATGTCTACCATAATGTTTGAATCTCTTTGCAAAAAGTTTACCATAACAATTGTATCTTATATTACAAATCAGAACGTGTGTGTCTCATAAAAATCTACCATCTTCATGATCTTGTGGATGTTCTTTACAATCTTCATGCGGTTACGCATTGCACGTACAAAGAATACCTGTAAGGAAATTCATGGAAATTACAACATTTTGGAAAATAAGTCTATCATCGAGTAGAAAATAAGTCTACCATCAAACAGAAAATAAGTCTACCATTGAAACAAAAATAAGTCTACCATCAATCAGAAAATAAGTCTACCATCAAACAGAAAATAAGTCTACCATCAAACAGAAAATAAGTCTACCATCAAACAGAAAATAAGTCTACCATCAAACAGAAAATAAGTCTACCATCAAACAGAAAATAAGTCTACCATCAAACAGAAAATAAGTCTACCATCAAACAAAAATAAGTCTACCATCAAACAGAAAATAAGTCTACCATCAAACAAAAAGCAGTCTATCATCGAGTAGAAAATAAGTCTACCATCAAACAGAAAATAAGTCTACCATCGAACAAAAATAAGTCTACCATCAAACAGAAAATAAGTCTACCATCAAACAAAAAATAAGTCTACCATCAAACAAAAAATAAGTCTACCATCAAACAAAAATTCAGATCTGGAAAAAATCCAGATCGGGAAAAAATCCAGATCTGGAAAAAATTCAGATTTGGACCAAAACGTGATTTTACAAAAGTTCAACATACCCAAACGAAACCGGTTAGAATCAAGAGATTACCTCTCTACAACGCACGAAAATGAAACCCCTACATTCGCCGGAACTTTTCTTCGCCGAAATTTCGAAACCTATGAACGAAGAACATATTGAAGTTCATAAATCCGAACTCAAAACACTCGTGAATGATAGAGAGGAAGATAACTCATGATTTGTTTCAAAACTAACCGTTAAAAGCAACGAATCTCGTCGTCGGAGAAGAAATCGCGATTTGAGTCGCCGGAGAGAGGAGTCGCCGGAGGGAGGAGTCGCCGGAGGGAGGAAGAAGAAGATGAAAATGTGAAATCTGATTTTTTTTTTTTTTTTGGTTTTCTGCTGTTTTTTTTTTCTCAAAGGATAATGACATTTTCGTTAATAAACGGTTTTGCCATATTTTAAAGGTCTTTGTAACCTTTTTTAGAAAAAAAATAAGAGTTCAAAAATTTAAAGGTTATTTGAGTAAACACCAAATCTAAAAAGGTCTTTCTAGTAATTATCTCTATAATCAATTAGATATGTCAAAACTCGCGTGCAACCCATGTTAAAGAGATTGAAAAAAAGAAATGGAAAATATCTTTAAAGTATAAAGATTAAGAAAAAGGAAGAAGATGGGTGATTGTGCTCTCTTACAAGTTACATGTCCCGTACTAGGGCAATTTCCCATAATTTAATCTCAGATTTATAAAATTTAACATAATTGAATCTCTATAACATTTTTAAATACAAAAATATATATTTATAGTCATTTTAATTCTATTTATAGTCATGATCAACTATGATTTTTGTAGTCTTGTAACAACGGGTATTAAAATGAAGTAAAAAGAATTGAATTACAAACATAAAATTCACGTGCAGTATATAACTAAAGAAACCCTAATTGCCTCCTTTCTTTTACACTTGCACCATTCTTTTTTAAAATCTTTAGTCGCTTTCATTCTATCTAGTCTTTACCAACTATGGTTTTTGTAAAAATGTAACAACGATTATTAAAATTAATCGAAAAACAAACATAAAATTCACGTGCAGACTGCAGTACAAAACTATAAAGAGACGGTTTTGGTAAGTGAGAACTCCTTAATGGAGATGCTTTTATGGTCAAGTGGTAAAGAGACGGTTTTGGGACGCTAACACGTTTCAAGTAAAAAAAAATGGAATTAAAGCAAAAATAACTGCATAACAGTTAGAAAAAAAAACCGTTAAAAAAAACTGCATAACAAAGCAATTGGAAAAAAAAAATTAAGTGTCGACAAAAAAAATATAGTTGTCATCATGGTCAAATAAACTAATGCAAATAGGTTTTATACCAATTAAAAAGGGACAATGCAATTAAAAAAGGAAATTAAGCTTAAAAAATGGTATATTGCTATTATGTTCAAATAACAAAATGTTGTTACTCAAATAAATTAGCAAACGAAAATCTATAATTTTATATAATACATCAAGACCGTTTCTAATTTTAATATATCATCAATTTATTATATTTTCTTAATCAAGTGAGTTATAAGTTTGAAGTAAAATGATACAATATGAAAAAATTATTTATGCAATTGGAAAAGATTATTTATGTAATTAGAAAAAAATATCCGATAATTATACAGATATCAGTTTAGAATATAATTTTACGAGTTTCAATTTACAATATATTTATACGGGTCAGAACTATATAGATTATCAATTTTAATATATAGTATCGCATATTACGTGGATCCTAATCTAATCTTTTAATAAAGAGCAAACATAAATTGTTTTAAATATATGAAAAACTCTTTGCGACACAAACAATGCATAACATAGCAAGAAGAAGAAGAAAGACCTTTTTCAAAAAAAAAAAAAAAAACATAGCAAGAAGAATCAATCAGCTACACAACGTGACTACGTGAGCGTCATTTAATAAAGAGCAAAAAGAAATTGACTTTTAGATACATGAAAAACTCTGCGCTACAGAAACGATGCACACTATAGGGCTGAAGTTTGTCTTCAAACACTAGAAAACAAAAATTTAACATAGAGAAGCCATGTTGGTTAATGGACCGGTTTTACTATATATAACGATTCCGGTTTTTCCTTTTTTAAAATAGTTTTAAGAACTTTGTATGTAGGACTAATAGTTGGTCAAAATTTAATAATATTGCTTACACCATCGGTGATGGTCCATGCACTCTTTCTTATCATGAAAAAAATGCATTTACCACCTATAAATATGTGCATTGTAAAATACTTCGATAACCAACCAAATCACATATCAAATCCATTACAGAAAGAGATATAAGAAAAGTGGTGATCGAGATTTTACTGACAAGAGTATTTCTACCATCACCCCTTTGATTGTTATTCCTAGTTATAAACTTTCCCACGTAAAAATATCTCGAATTTCAAATACTATATATTTTCCGTTTCTAGTTTTAGCAGTGAATTATCTTTTTATTTGAAAACCCGATCGATTCTTAAGATGGAGGACATGAACGATTTGAAAACTTCTTCATTCTTGAGCTCCGATGGGAGTTTGGCTGTTCATGCAGGTACGTACGTCACCTATACATGCATGGTCTCTTTATGATTCCTTACTAGTTATCTGTTTCTTTTTTGGCCACCTTTATTCGTTTCTATGTACTTCGAAAAATCGGGTAATTGAAAGTTGATTGAATAAAAAATACCAAAAACTAATATTTGATAAACTGATACTCCCCGTTTCATTTTAGTTGTCATTCTATGCATATTTCTTTTGTTTCAAATTAGTTGTTGTTTTACATTTTCATTGCAAATTTATGATTAGTTTTCTATTTTTATCCTTACTATTTTAGCTAATAAATTACACATATCAAATAAAACCATACAATAATTAGGGGTAAATTTTTTTTCTTAATTTGTGTGAAATCACATCAAACGACAACTAAAATGAAACGGAGGGAGTAGAAACGAAGTAACTTATTTATTTATTTTTAAAAAGTCGAAGTAACTTATTTTCATGGATATTCTCTACCTTTTGGATATATTGAAACATATATGTATAGTTTATATATATATATATATATATCTCGATAATATTAGGCATAGGAAATGATAAAAAAATTAAAATTATTTATCAAAATTATTACGGAAACTACTAAAATGTTTTAAATTAAAGAAGAAGAGACTGCGGCATTAAATGTTTTTTTTTCAAATGAGCATTGCAGTTTATTTGTATTAGTTTATAAATTTGAATTTCTACAAAACATATGTAGTCATATATCCGAATTATAAAATCAGTGTTCTATATTAAATTTATATAAAAAAAAAATGTCGATCCGCACCAAAACGAAACAGATTACATATATATCACAACTAGGTGTTGTTTTGTGCCATGAGTGTAGACAATAATTTTGTTTTAATGAATGCATGATACAATGGTCCCTTTTATTTAAGGACTACTAATACAGTTTACGACTTGGTTTTGTTTTGGTATTTTTGTCTATAGTTTTAATTAAACTAAAACCATAAAAATAATTTATAATTCGATTTGGTTTTCGATTTGTTCAACAAAATTATGATTTGGTTCGATTTGGATTTAATTCGATTTTACTATAGTAACTTTAATTACGATATAATATAAACACATCAAATTTTATATTGTACTAGATTTAAGATCCGCATATATACACGTTTATAATTTAATATTGTATAACCTATAAAACATGAAATAAAATATTTTAAAGTGGAAACCAATCACCAGTTAAAATAAGTGAGATCATTGATGCTAAACCACTGAATGGAAAACATAACATTTTTTATTATTATTTTGATGCTTACGTTATTTGATTTACAAACAAATTTATCACAATTTTTTAATTATAGGTGTACCTTTTTACTATTTCGCTATTCATATATATATATATATATATATATATATATATATATATATATTCTTCAAAACAAATATACTTATATATTCTCTTAACACATTTTAATATATTTTGATTTTTTTATAATATCATTGATAAACACAAATATATATATGAGGGACAATTTACAAAAAAATAAAATAATTAACTAAATAGCAAAAAAACCTAAATCTAATGGTTGTGGTCATGCCACATAGGTGAGTTTTAGCTACTTAGCTATGACAAATTATTCCTATATAGGATTCTGTTCTAAAATAAAAAAATTTGATACGTCGAAAAAGTTAAATTTAAAATTTTTAAGTACGCATTAAAATTTGTTCGATCGATTGACACATGTTATAATTACAACGTTTGACTATCTTATTATATAAAGGAGAGTTTGTCAAAATTGTAACTCATTAGATGGTGACATGTGTCTAATATCGATCGAGATGATGACATGTGTCAAAATACTACAATTATGTTAAACCAATAAAATAAAGACACATTAATATATTTTCTTATTGTTTCATTAACATATTTCTAAAAGACAAATAAAACTTTAATGTAATTTAAAAAAAAAAATAGATACCATTAAGTTAAACAACAGAAAGGCACGTTAACATATTTTTTAGTGTTTAATTAACATATTTTTTAAAGGCAAACCAAAAACTATATGTGCCAAAATGTAAATTATTAAAATAGGAAAAGTGTTAAATCTAAAAAAAAGTTAATACTTCAACAAAAAGCTTTCGCAAAAAAATAACTATTATATAAAGGTTTTCAAAGTTTTTCAAAGGTTTTCAAAGGTTCATAACCTTTCAAAGAATACAAAAAATTTTACTCATACTTTTCAACATAATTATAGAATATTTCAATATAAGTACTTTCAATGTTTTAAAAAGAAAATGGTATGAAATCTTATAATATAAAGTTGTATGCGCACCAAACTATAACTCACGAGATTACGACATGTGTCATTGTTAGTTTAGATTGTGATATAATCTATATTATTTACTTTTTAAATCAAATTATAGTCTAATTTAAAAACTAATAACAAATCAAAAGAAATTGTCAACAAGAAAAGAAAACAAAAAAATAAAGTTGAAAGAAACGGAATTAATGAAAAAAGTATAGTTATAACAAAAATAAGGCAAAAAAAACTGCATAATAATTAGATAAAAAATAGTCAATGCAATTAGAAAAAAAAATTAAGTGTCGACAAAAAAATGTATAGTTGTCATCATGGTCAAATAAACTAAGGTAAATAGGTTTAATACCAATTAAAAAAATTAGACAATACAATTAAAAAAAAGAAAATTAAGCTTAAAAAATGGTATAATTGTCATTATGTTCAAATAACAAAATGTTGTTACTCAAATAAAAAGGTATAATATCATATTTTCAATTAGCCAACGAAAATCTATAATTTTACATAATATATGAAGACCGTTCCCAATTTTAATATGACATCAATTTATTTTATTATCTTAATCAAACGAATTATAAGTTCGAACTAAAATGATACAATATAAAAAAGATTATTTATGCAATTGGAAAAAAGTTATCTGATAATTATACGGATTTCAATTTAAAATATATTTTTACGGGTTTTCATTTATAATATAATTATACGGGTCATAACTACCTAAATTATCAATTTTGATATCTAATATCCGCATATTATGCGGGTCTTATATATTATAAAATGACTTTAGTTATTAGTCTACCGCCTAATTATCTACCTAACCTAACGTACAACAAAACTAGTTTGCCGCGCAATTCAACTCAGATCGTCTCATTAATTTGGGCAGCCAATGAATCTTCCACATAGATCTGTTTACTATTAACGGATCTATGCACCAGTTTCAACTATATAAAATTTTGACTATTTCATCAAATATTTACCGGGTGACAGTATTACATTTTTGCCATTGTATTATTATCTCGGCTTCTTCTCTACGGTGCGTTGGTGCTTAACAGAATATTGTCTCTCATGTTTTCTGTGTTTAGTGACAATTTCGTAAGTGGAGAATCAGAGATAATGTGATTTTCTTGTGGGTTTTATGGTTTACAATCAGGTGAAAGATTAGGTCGTGGTATACTCTCTACTTCCATCACGACCCCTGTAGTCAACACAGCTTCTTACTTCTACAAGAACACGTCCGAGCTAATCGACTCCAAGGTCCGTTTATATACGCTTACATATCAGTGAGATTTTACAAATGTATGTTCCTTATGTTGTCTTCGTTTACAAATATTTGATTTTACTTTACAATTTTGTAGGAGAAGCGGATTGTATGTCACGAGTATACTCGTTATGGAAACCCAACGACTATGGTACTCGAAGACAAGATCAGGTCTTTCTCTATTTTCATGTCTTTGATTACTTTCTATGTGTTGATTTTTCGTGTTCTTGATTCTTCCTTTATGTTCTCTGAATCAGTGCACTTGAAGGTGCTGAATCAACTTTGGTTGTTGCATCTGGGATGTGTGCAAACACTGTTACACTTTTGGCTTTGGTTCCAAGAAATGGACATATTGTCACAACTACAGATAGTTACAAGGAGAGTAGGGTGTTCATTGAAACTTTTCTTCCTAAATTGGGAATCACTGTAAGCCCAATCTCATCACTTTCCTTTTGTTTCGTATCGAGCTCTATCCGATTAACCCGCTGTTTATGTCCCCAGGTGACTCTGATTGACTCTGCTGATATCGCGGGGCTCGAAGCTTTAGTGAATAACCATGAGGTATTAATGTAACTTATAATAAGTTTCTCTTAGCATACTTTTGAAGCTTGAAAAACAGTAGGTGAATTGTGGTATGTTCTGTCTTTCTGCAGGTTTCTATGTTCTTTACTGAGTCTCCAACAAACCCATTTCTTCGATGTGTCGACATTGAGTTAGTTTCAGAAATCTGTCACAAAAGAGGAACTATTGTCTGTATAGATGGTACCGTTGCATCACCTTTGAATCAAAAGGCACTTGCTCTTGGTGCTGATCTTGTTATCCAGTCTGCTACTAAGTACATTGGAGGCCACAACGATGTGCGTAGAATCAGAATCGAGAACCTTAGTACTTACTAGTGCTTGGAAAAAAGGTTATCAAAATATGATTATATGTTCCTTGTGTGTCTTTTCCAGGTTCTTGCTGGATGCATATCTGGTTCAGTGAAGTTGGTTTCTGAGATTCGTGTTTTGCATAATCTTTTGGGAGGCACGCTTAATCCGGTAAAAATGCCTGATCCTCCTCTAATGCTATCTCTTCATAAGTCTGTTGAATTAAGTTCAGTTTGCTTCAGTTTGGTGTTTAGAAAAAAATTGGTTCAACTTAGCTAGGATGATCAGTACTATTCATCAAGAGTTCTAATTGGTTTTTCGTGAAAAACAGAACGCTGCATATTTACTCATCCGAAGCATGAAGACGATGCATCTTCGTCTTAAACAACAGAATTCAACTGCTTTGAAGATGGCTCAAGTGTTAGAAGCACATCCCAAGGTATTATATCTTTGTTCACCAAGATCCTTTCTTTCTTGCTGTTTACACAACTATTTATATATTGGTATGTAAAAATCGATTTCAACATAATCGTGTGTGTTAGGTGAGTCGTGTTTACTATCCAGGACTTCCAAGTCATCCCGAGCATCACATAGCCAAGCGACAAATGACTGCTTTTGGTGGTCTGGTCACTTTCGAGGTAAGAAATAATTAAATGCATCACCTTTGATCTAACTGGTAATCTCAAAATGTGTTTTTTTTCTTTCCTTTTATCTACAAATAGATTGCTGGAGATCTCGAAACTACGATCAAGTTCATCGATTCGCTGAAGATACCGTACATTGCAACATCTTTTGGTGGATGTGAGAGCTTCGTGGACCAACCCGCGGCTAGGAACTGGTATGATTGTCCACTAAATATTGATAATAATTTTGTTTTAGTTGTGGTAACATAAAATGTGTGTTTGGGGTTTGATTTAGGGATGTACCACGAGAAGAAAGGCTCAAATATGGACTCAAAGACAACTTAGTTCGTTTCAGTTTTGGTGTTGAAGACTTTGATGACTTGAAGGCTGACATTCTTCAGGCACTTGAAACCATACCCGCCAAAACGCCATCTCTTTACGCCCAAAACGGTGCCGTCTCGACTTGAAAGAAAAGAACACTTTAAATCGTTCCTCGAACGCAGCCATATATCTGTCTTTTTTTGTTCATCTGAATTTTCATTAGAAACACAAACTGTTTATAATTTACAAAGCCAGAGGCCATCACAAACCCAAAAAATAATAAACGTTTCTTCCATACCAAAAAAGTCAACACCAAAAGCTAATGGGAGGAAAACAAATTCTCACACCCACACTTATTTCTAAGCCAATAAGGAGCACCAATCTCAACATAAGATTGCATTCGTTCATCTCTTGAAACACTTTGAGCTATAAAATTTACTCCATTACTTGCTTCTTCCTTTTCAACTTCTAACTTCCAACTTCGAAACCCTTCCAAAGCTTTTAACAAAATCGAAACTTGAAACTTGTAAGCCGGCCATCTCAAAGGATTATTGATTGCTCTTACCAATTGTTCATATCATTACAAGCAAAAACCACTTGAACAATCCTATGATGTTTCATGCTTTCTATGGCCCATAAAATACTCTGCATTTTTGCATCTTCTCTACTACTCCCTCCATTTTTTATTGTTTGATGTTCTAGAAAAATAATTATTTTTTAAAAGATTGATTTTCTCTATTTTCTATGAAGTAATAATGGTAAATTGTAAACTTCAAGACATATTAATTAGTTTTATTGAACTACTATTGGTTTAGAATTATCAAAAGTTGTTTAGTGCAAAAAATAAGACATTTATAACTAAAGATTAATTTGCTTTCTTAATAAGTGTGAAAACTCTAAAACATCAAACAATAAGAAACGGAGGGAGTATAACAAGACTCAAAAGCTTTTCTGCTATGAGAAGGATTTTACCTTCTGAGTCGGTTGATATGCTCAAATTTACCTTGAGCTACTCTCTCAAATTAAGAGGTCGTCGTAGTAGGGGTCGAATCACTGGGAGTCAAATCAAACAATAGGATATATGACTTCGAATTGAGCTAAGCAAATAAAGTAAAATAAAAGCAAGAGATAATTCAAAGCAAAAAGAGTTTGTTGTTTTTAAGAATTCAATTAAACAAAAGCTAGGTTTTCGGGAAATTCTCAGGCAAAGATAAATTGTAGAATTAATAAACTGTCAGGATTTTAATGAAGATTCGTTCTCGAACTTGAAACTCTAATGTAAAATTAAACGACTTCCGTTGAATTAATTATCTATGCATAAACCCTAGAAATCCAAATTCCTTTGTAAAATCAATCAATTTATGCAAGCATTAAAGTTCAGGTTTCAATTGTTCACAAAACCCCTAAACCAAATTCCTTTGAGAATAGGTGATTTTGCTCATCTAAGATTATGGTCAGGTTATCAATTGATGCTTCCGCTTCTAATTAATTAACCTAAGATATCTAATCAAGGGTGATCAATCCTAAATCAGGGTTATAGCAATCTAGATGAAGAACCAATAGATAATCCTAACATAAATTCAAATCTAACAATTCATCTTAATTCTTTTAAAAAAACCCTAAACCTAACAAGTAGATTACTCAGACATGGATGCAAAACAAATCATAATAACTGAATAATACTGCATAAAAATAGAGTAAGAAAGAATTACATGGGGTTCGAAGAAATCTGAATTGTCTGAAAACTTGTCTCCCTAACTCTCAAAATCTCTCTAAAAACCCTAGGTATTTGATAAAAAAAAACTTAATGAAAACTAAAAGAAAACTAGGTATTTATAGGCTAAGATTCGGGTTGGGTTTTATTTGTTAACTTCTGGAACTTCTGGGGTAAAAAGGAAATCTTCAGAATTGGAAAAATCCTCTTTCTTCTCGGAACAGCTTTCTCCGTCGATCGACGCACATATGATTCCGTCGATCGACGCGCCAATCTGACGGCAATTGAAAATCCGTCCTCGCGACTTCAGCTCTTCTTTTCTTGATGCTCCAAAATGCTCCATAATCACCAATTAAGCTCGACACGTACACAAACCTGCAAAGACTCTAAAACACTAGAAATATACCAAAAAGACTCGATAAAACCGGGTTAAATCATGGCCAAAAGATGGTAAAAACCATGATATATCAACTCCCCCAGACTTGGCTTTTGCTTGCCCTCAAGCAAACTAGAGACTAAGAATGAAGTCGAGGTTTGAAAATAACGAGAACTCACTTATCCTTTGGAACATTGCTTTCGTTTCTTTGACTCCTTCGCTGCATATAAACAAAGTACCTTTGGCGGTCACGAATCTCAACCATCATAGGTTGGGCCTCAAATCTTATCCTGCAAACCCATCAGTTTCACATTCTCCTAACTGTCGTACACTTGATCAAAGTGATGATGGAATTCTCTCTAATGATATCAACCAAGTAAAAGGCTAGGTGTGATGTTGAAAGGCTTTTGGTGTTTAAGTGGAGCTAAGAGTGTTTAGGGTTACCGGATTTTATTTGGTGGATGCAGACATTATGCATAATCACAAGAGAGAATCTGGTCCAGTTGATGCCCACAGTTTCTCATTCACATTGCACTCTCCTCCAAATTGTAATCAAGAACCAAACATCTTCATTCAATAACATGTTCCACTATCCACATCCATATTCTCCATTCCTTGGGACTTTTGTTGAAGCTAGAGACTTATAAAGATGATCATTTCCCTTTCCCTAACTATATTTTCGAATTTTTTTTTTTCTTTTTTTTAATTTTTTTTTTTTTTTTTTTTTAACTCTAAGGGGGGAAATGATCTTACAAATATGTTAGTCTCGAAAATCACCATTAGAACGCATAAAATCTCAAGGAATGCTCATCATTGTTGTTCTCTTTAAAGTACTCCAACCAAATCTTCATCCTGTGCAATTTTGTGAATGAAAAACTGCGTCGGACCTTTTTCTCTCCGGTGTTTATACACATGCCTGCACATAAATCAAAAGGAAAAAGATCGCATGAGGCTTGAACAATGGTTAAGGTTAGGGGTTGGGTACCAACTAAAAATGAGCTGGTCATTCAGGATCAACAAAGAGTGGTAAAGTGAATAAGAAGTCCTGAATGTTGGATCGATTACTGTTGTGATATCATCAAAGAGAATATAGCGAGATGGAGATCAAGTGTACTAGTCTGGAGTATGATCTACTTCGTTTTGCAAATAGCGATAAGAGGGGAACCTGTACTATCATCTGGTTTCGAATTCGCTTCATCCAAAGGTTTCGTCGCAACAACTAAAAATCGCAAAAACTGAGCGTTTGTTCCTAAGAAAGGTCATCATCCCCTACAAGTTTTGACTCAATAAAACGACTTTTTGACTCCAAATTAGAAAACAATATTAGCAACTACCTCCCCCAGACTTAAACAACACTGTCCCCAGTGTTAATTAAGCCTGAAATTGGTAAAAGAAAAGAAAAACCAAATAGAATTTTTTTTTTTTTTTTTTCTTTTGCTAAAATCCGAAAATTGAAGAAAAATATAAATAATTAGACTTACCAGTGGGTTGCCTCCCACCAAGCGCTTGTTTTCAGTCATTATCTTGACTATGTTGGGGGCTTAGGTTGGAGGTGAATCTCTGAAGTGCACTCCCCCGGACTTGCAAGGCACAATACCTGGAAAGAGCTTCATAGTATTGCTCACCATCTCTTGGATAAAAACCTCTCCTTTCTCCCTCAACTCTGAAGGTATGACAATTATGATATTGGAGAATGATTTAGAGGGCTTTTTGCGCTTGACTTTGGGGATGCACTTGGAACTCGCAGGATTGTTGGCTTCATGATGTGCAGTGGAAGGAGCCAACTTCAGGACTTTCTGAACCTTCTTTGTCTCATCTTCAAAACCCAGCGTATCTCCAATATTGACACTCATACAAGAAGCTGATGTGACAAGAACTGAAGGATAAAAGATATTCTTGTTGATGTTCGAGAAGGAGATTCGCTTATTAGGAAAATCCACCATTGCTCCCACTGTTGCGAGGAACTGTGCACCAAGAACCAATGGTTTACAAATATTATCCTTTCTCTCAATGATGTAGAAGTCCGTAGGAACAAGACAATCTCCAATTTGAATCAACACGTCAAGAATGAAACCTTTAGAAATTGTATACGATCTATCTATGAGCTCGATATAAGTCCTTGAAGGTTGTAACTCCAAAATTCCTAGCTTCTTTGCAACAGCCTCACACATAACATTCACATTAGCTCCTGTGTCACATAGAGAATCCTTCAATTCTACACCATGGATTGAACATGGAACCACAAACATCCCCGGATTCAACAACTTTGGTATCTTCCTCAATGACGTTGGAGCTTGTTTCCCTTTCTCTTCAGGTGCTTTGTCACTGCCATGTTTGATAGGTAAAGGATATGAGCTCCTTGGATACGGAATCTTGGGCTTGTAGACTCGTTCATGGCTAATTGCAGACTGTTCTTTGGCTTCGCTAATGGCAGAACAGGAATTCTGTCTGTTTTCACCTAGCGTCGATCGTTGCACAGCTTTGGCGTCGATCGACGTTACGTCTTTTTTGATTGCCGTCAGATTGGCGCGTCGATCGTTGCAAAATTCTTTACGTCGATCGACGCTGGGGTATGCAACTTCAAAATTCACGTTTTCTTCAAGCTCCACGAATTTTTCCTCATCTAGACCTTTCTCAAAAGCTTGTATCACCTGTTTTTCACTCCCTAACGTGATTGCATTGGAGAAGTGTCTTGGATTCATGTCTGTCTTTCCTGGAAGACAACCTTCTTGTCTCTTTACTGACTCTGCAGTTTGAGCAACCTGAGTATCCAACTTCTTCACATGAAGATTGAGAGCCTCAATTTTTCCATTCAAATCAGTATATACGGCATCAATCTTTCCATTGAAACTGACTGTCATCTTCTGCTGCCCTTCTAGAATCCGCTCTACCATAGCTTTCATATCATCGTCTGAAGATCTAGTAGGAGGAATCTGATAAGAAGAGGAACCATAGTTCCTAGTGTAGTTGTTTCCATTGTAGCCTCCAAACCTCTGATTCTGATAGCCATTCCCATTGATGTAGTTAACATCCTTTTGATTGTTCTCCTCTTCTGGGAAGAAAGTCTCCATCTCTTGAGCAAAGTGAACTTCCTTCTTTCCCACTAGAAGGTTATGCACATAATCTATCTTGGCTTTCACTTCAGCAATCTCAGCTCCACCTGACATACCTGCTTCTCTTCTTCTTTCCTCATCGATCTTCTTCGTACTGTTGCTAGTAGACACGTTCTTGATGAGCTCGAGACAGTCAGTTGGGAATCTGGTCTTGAAGTTCCCATTACTCGCAGCATCTAAAGCCATCTGATGCTTCCAATCCACACCTCTGTAGAAGATACCCAGCAGCTGAACTTCTGTAAACCCCTGATGAGGACAGTCTCTCTGATATCCCTTGAATCTTTCCCACGCAGCCTTGAAAGATTCTGTCAGATTCTGAATGAACGTGGAGATCTTAGCTCGTAGATCTTCTGAACGCGACTCATCGTAGAAGTGACTCAGGAATGCATTCTTGGTATCTCTCCAAGTAGTCAATGAGCCTGGTTCCAACTGCTTCAGCCAAGAGGCTGCCTCTCCAGCAAGAGAAAATGGAAAAAGCTTGCACATGATGTAATCCTCAGACACGTTGTTAGCCTTAATGCTAGACGCAAGATCCTCAAACATCCCAAGATGATCCATGGGGTGCTCTGATGGGTGCCCATGGAACAGATGTTGAGCTACTAAAGAGAAGTACGCAGGCTTCAACTCAAAATCCCTACGCTCAAATCTAGGGGGTCGAATCGCTGCCCTGTTGGCATAGTGCTCTTCAGGACGGTAGTAGTCTCCCAAAGTGCGTTGGTTAACTACCGCCCCACGTGGTACACGATTTGCCTGAGCCAGATGCTCAATCTCAGCGCGCTGGCGCTCCAACTCAACCCTTTGGCGGTCTATCTCAGCACGCTCTGCTGCAACTGGATCCATAACCTCAATGATGTTACCAGCTTCATCAATGGGGTCCCCCAGATCGTTGTACCGATTACCATGTCTGTCAATATTCTCCCCTTCAGCATTCCGAAAAGTTACTACAGCTTGATTAGCCATCTTAGCTTGCTGAAACACAAAAACAAAAGAAAACGCGTAAAAACGAACAAAAAAAAAAACTTAGTCAGAATTCTAGAATCAAAATCCTATAGGTGATTTTGACTCCCCGGCAACGGCGCCAAAATTTGATATGCTCAAATTTACCCTGAGCTACTCTCTCAAATTAAGAGGTCGTCGTAGTAGGGGTCGAATCACTGGGAGTCAAATCAAACGATAGGATATATGACTTCGAATTGAGCTAAGCAAAATAAAGTAAAATAAAAGCAAGAGATAATTCAAAGCAAAAAGAGATTGTTGTTTTTAAGAATTCAATTAAACAAAAGCTAGGTTTTCAGGAAATTCTCAAGCAAAGATAAATTGTAGAATTAATAAACTGTCAGGATTTTAATGAAGATTCGTTCTCGAACTTGAAACTCTAATGTAAAATTAAACGACTTCCGTTGAATTAATTATCTATGCATAAACCCTAGAAATCCAAATTCCTTTGTAAAATCAATCAATTTATGCAAGCATTAAAGTTCAGGTTTCAATTGTTCACAAAACCCCTAAACCAAATTCCTTTGAGAATATGTGATTTTGCTCATCTAAGATTATGGTCAGGTTATCAATTGATGCTTCCGCTTCTAATTAATTAACCTAAGATATCTAATCAAGGGTGATCAATCCTAAATCAGGGTTATAGCAATCTAGATGAAGAACCAATAGATAATCCTAACATAAATTCAAATCTAACAATTCATCTTAATTCTTTTAAAAAAACCCTAAACCTAACAAGTAGATTACTCAGACATGGATGCAAAACAAATCATAATAACTGAATAATACTGCATAAAAATAGAGTAAGAAAGAATTACATGGGGTTCGAAGAAATCTGAATTGTCTGAAAACTTGTCTCCCTAACTCTCAAAATCTCTCTAAAAACCCTAGGTATTTGATAAAAAAAAACTTAATGAAAACTAAAAGAAAACTAGGTATTTATAGGCTAAGATTCGGGTTGGGTTTTATTTGTTAACTTCTGGAACTTCTGGGGTAAAAAGGAAATCTTCAGAATTGGAAAAATCCTCTTTCTTCTCGGAACAGCTTTCTCCGTCGATCGACGCACATATGATTCCGTCGATCGACGCGCCAATCTGACGGCAATTGAAAATCCGTCCTCGCGACTTCAGCTCTTCTTTTCTTGATGCTCCAAAATGCTCCATAATCACCAATTAAGCTCGACACGTACACAAACCTGCAAAGACTCTAAAACACTAGAAATATACCAAAAAGACTCGATAAAACCGGGTTAAATCATGGCCAAAAGATGGTAAAAACCATGATATATCATCTGCTAACATCCAAGCTCCTCCTCCAATCTGATTTGTTTTCAACCAAGAACTCCCAACATTACATTTCACCTAGTTTGGTTTAGGTGGTTTCCAAACTGAGAAACCTTGCAATCCATGTACCTGAAATTTTTGATCATCTCTACTTCTCAAACTTTGAGCAATGAACCAATTCTCTGTATCTTCCCTAATCTTATGAATTGAATCCATTGCCCAAAATCTTTTTCCTTCAAAAGTCAAAGCATTCCTATTCTTCCATATGGTCCAAAGAATCCAAGGAATACTATTTTTTAACTCATTAGGAATATCTACTCTTCTTTTCACATCAAGGATATAGCAAAATTTAGAGTAAATAGATTGAGATTGAAAACCTGTTTCCGGCCATGGCACTTGTGAAAAAGCCCATATTTGTCTAGCTGCAGGACAATTGAAGGGTGCATGATTCACAGATTCTCCCTCATGGCCACACAACTGACACCTACTGTCAATCTTAATACCACGAACTCTAATCTGATCCACTACAGAAATTGCTCCAAAAATAGCTCTCCACAAGAAGTTTTTAATCTTCGATGGTGCATTTAGAGACCATATTTCTTCTTTTAAAACATTGAAGGAAGGTAGAGCCGACATTTCCTCAATTAACAACTGATTTCTCTCTTTATTAGCCGGCCAGTAACCTGATTTAACTGATCTACTACATGCTTCCTCTTAAGAATTAAACTCACGTCTCTAGGATAGAACAAATCATCTAGCTTATCTCTATCCCAAGAACCAACATCAAAATCTATTAAATCACTAACCTTAAGATCCAGATTAATGAAAAGATTTTTCATAAGAGGAATTCTTCCATTACCTTCCAATAGCCAAGGCTCAGCCCAAACTGGTATTGTGTTTCCATTTCCAATCATTCTTGTTAAACCTTTAACCAGTAATTCTCGTCCATGGATGATACTTCTCCATGCAAAGGAAGATCTAGATCCTACTACAGCCTTCAAAAAATCTTGATTCCCAAAGTACCTACACTTTAAAAACTTAGCACAAAACTTTTCAGGACTTTGCAAAATCTTTCATGCTTGTTTAGCCAAAAGAGCTTGATTAAAACATTCTGTCTCTGAAACCTAAACCTCCACACTCTTTAGACTGGCATACCTTTTCCCATCTAATCCAATGAACTGTTTTCTTATCTTCCACCAGAAGTTTGCCATAACTGATGACAATGAAGCACAAGTTGATTTAGGTAATTTAAAGCATGACATGGCATAGATTGGCATAGCCATAGCCACAGCTTTTAGTAAAACTTCTTTACCCCCAAACAAAAGAGTCTTGGCAAACCAACCAGTGATTCTGGACTTCAATCTCTCTCTAATATAGTCAAGCATATCCACTTTGGACCCACTAAAACATTCAGGAAGTCCGAGATATGAACCCATACCTCCTTCCTTATGAATTCCAAGCTTGTTTTGGATATCACTCTTCATCAATTCATCCACCTTTTTCCCAAAAGAAATGGCTGACTTAGCCAAATTCACAGTCTGGCCTGTTAATACCTCATACTGCCCTAGAATCCTCTTTAGTTCTCTACTCTGACATTTCTGAAATTAAAGTAATCGTAAGATATTGGTAAAAGAAAACAAAAATCGTTAAATGTTTTTTTCGCTTAATAAATCGTTATGTTGGTGTAGGTATGATGTATTATATTTTTTTTTAAAAAAGGAAAACAAATCTTATCACACAGCATGCTAATCGTTATATAACGTTTTAGATCTAAGGAGTTGTCAAAAATTTGAAGAAGTCTAACAAAAGTAAGATGTTTATATTCTTGGGCACACGCATTAGCCAATAATAATCTAGATTCGTGACTATAACATAAATAATTAAAGTACAATTTTTATTTTTAAAACTGTAGGGTAACATAATAAAAATATAAGTGGATTTAGTTCTTTAGATCCGGAGCTATTATACGTTAAATAAAAAGGAATCTCATGATATGTAAGACGAATCTTATACTATATTGGAATATAATGCATATTGTAGTTTTTTCTATCTATATTATAGGAGTACGTAGTTCTTATTTCTTAATGCCCGTTCAAGGCCGTTGAAGGTTCATCCTTTAGGTGGACTATCTGGTTAAGAGCCACTTTAGAGAAAAGTATAATGATTTTGTTCATTATAATAATGTTATTTGATGGACTTTGCTGTACAGATATATATTATTATCACAAGTTGCTCAATTTAAATTAGTAAAATCAAATAGAATCACTTTGTTTCCAAAATTCTAATGATGAGTTGAAAATTCGTTAATTTAGTCTAACCTTATTATTTGGAGAATCTTGATATTTTATATTAAAAATATCATTAGTCCAAACTTCAAATAATGACATCCAACAAAAGTTTGATTCTTTTTCTATTAAACTTGTTCACAAAACTACATTTTTTTTTGTTTCTCACATATACATGCAATACATAATTTTAGAACCAAATTCATAGAGGAAAATACAAATCAATAAGTCTTAAAGAAAAAAAAAAAATCAAAGTATACTTACTTATAACCATAATTTTAATTATACATAACTAAGTGAAAAGGAGAATAAAAACAAATCTTTCTTAAAAGAAATAGAATAAAAGTATTGACACAAAAATATGAATAAGTTTAAAACTTTAAATTGTTTTTTTTGTGGTTTGATTTTTAACAAAAAGATAAATAAATTTAAATGTAACTATAAAGAAAAGAAAAGAAAATCTTTGTTAATGCAAGACTATATTTCACGTGATGTAAATATAACTAATATCTTCATTAAAATATATAAACATATATATTGGGAAAAATAAGAGGTATAACCATATACATTTTAATCTTATAAATATTTTGGTGTTTTTAGTTTCAAAAGATTTAGTTCTTGTTCAATCAATAATTTCACGTTATAACTAATTTAAAATCTTATTAGTTGATGTGGGATGAAATATTCATTCAGAATAAAGCATATAAATCATGCAATTACTTCAATTTTAACAATTTCATCATTTTGAAAAAATGGAATAATTATGTTTTTTAGCAAAACATAAGTCAAACTTAAGCAAATAAAAACGCAACGACTCATACTTTGCGTAGTTGATCATAATTAAGTTTTAGATTCAATGTCGATGACATTGTTGCATAAATATAGGCATAAAAAACGAAGATGCAAATTTGAGATATGACTTTCATTTTCTACAGTGATTAAAAAACTTACATGTATGAATATGCTCCATACATTTATATATGTTTTTTCATGATTATTGCTCCATAGGTTTTGCAAAAAGAAATAAAAATTAGTAAACATCAGTAAAATAATAGTAAAACTGCAAAGGAAATTATAAAAGTACTTCATATTAGAGTATTTCCAATCTATTTTTGTTGGAAAAAAATGGTTTAAAACCAAAATGATGTTGAGTTTAACTCCAATATTGCACCATTTTGTACACCAATAACTTTTTAAGTATCTTCTCTTTTCCAGTTTCTTTGGTAATTGTTAATAATACACCATATTTTAAAATTTTGCAAATTCATCCTAACTATTTTACTCTTTCTAAAATTTCTTCAAATCGATGTTGTTTATCTTTAATTTTGATAATTTATGTATGTTTAAGTTGATTATCAATCAATATCATTATATTTAGTGTTAAATTTTATAATTTTGTAACTTTATTTTTAAATATCTACATAAAAAGTATGATTTATATAAAATTTTGAAATAATAATAAATTCAAAAGTGTATATAATTTAATTTATATACTTAAAATTTATAATCAAGTTCAATTGCTCATCTAACGCAATAAATCAGCTTTCGCAGTCAAGAGGATTAGACTCATCAAATATCATATTGAAGACAATATACATGAACGATTAGCACTCAGTAATCATCTAGTAACAAGCAATAAGAACGAATCAAGATGAAGAAATAATCACAAACCTAATCACAAACTTATCTTTCAAACCATGAAACGCCTTTGAATTAATTCCTTAAAACCTAACAAAAAGACTAACGACATTATAAAGCACAACATAATCATATTCATTAAGAGTAGTAGATAAAAGGGTTTAGCAAACTTCTCAATGAAGATACAAAGAGTTAGGTTCTTCTCCTTTATTGAATCAAGGAAAGAACAAGTGGTTCGAAACAAAAGTATGTTTTTAGGCTTTTGACTTGAATCTCTAGAGAATTCTGAAAGCGGTGAAGTGCTTTCTAGGTATTGTTTTTGTCATGACTTCTTCTGCTTTTATTTATAAGAGGGTCAGATTTAGGGTGAATCCTTTGAATAATTGGAAAAAGCGTTGAAAAAAGAAAATTTTCTTTCTTATTGGATTAGCAATCGATTGATCACTTTCCATGTGTAAATAGGTCTCCGAATGTAAAAAAAATGGTTTGGTGATCGGTCGATCGCTGGTGAATATTCCGAACCGTCTTTAACTTGCATCTTACTCGTACAGTTTCCAATAGATAGCAAATATCTTAATATCTAACCCTTGGAATTGGGCAATTGATTACCCGTTTCGGAGCTGAGATCATCCTCTATCTTGTGTTAAAATATAAGTTTGATCATAAGGTGGTATTATCTGGAGCAAAATATTTGACGGTCAGGATTTGGACTTCTTCATAAAGGCTAGATTTCTCTCTTTTTTACTCAAAATGGTTCAATTCTCTCAAATGACTCCAAGACCCACACAATCACTAAAAGTAGCATTTTATTTTCAAAATTTAGTCATTTCTTTATTAAATAATATATATTATATAAAAAATATTAAAATATGACATATTAATATGTTTCACTCATGTCAATGGTTGGTCTCAAATTTTAGTCAGTTTATGGGTAAAAGAATTTTGTTTTGATAAAAAGGTTAAGTTTTTTATATTGTGTTTATATATGATTTTGATTTGCGTTGTTTATTATATTTTAATTTCTAGAATTTTTATGTCATTATATTTTCAAAACACTAAAAGTAGCATTTTATTTTCAAAATTTATTCATTTATTTATTAAATAATATATAATATATAAAAATATAAAAATATGACATATATCAATATGCTTCTCTCATGTCAATGGTTGGTCTTAAATTTTAATCAATATGTGGGTAAAAGAAGCTTCTGTTTTGACAAAGAGGTTAAGTTTTTATATTGTGTTTATATATGATTTTGATTTGCGTTGTTTATTATATTTTAACTAGGTAAAGGACCCGCATACATGCGGGTTTATGAACAAATATTTTACAATCCGTGTAAAATTAAATAAAAATGTAAAAATAATAATTAAATCATTCATGAAAGTAAACAAAATCGAAAACTTTAATATTAAGTAAATGTACCACTTATAGTTCTATATTGATTTTCTTAATCTAATTTGATTTCCAATTAAATTTGATAACATCTTTGAAAATAATTAAGAGAACATAAAAGCTTACTATTTGAACTCCAATTTTGTTACACATATTAATTAATCCTTTTAAGAGAAAATCTTAAAATCTATTTCGTCTAATACACGTAGAGGAATAAACCACATTTATGAACTTATTATTTTAATGATTTATAATATATTTGATAAATACAAATATATAGTTTAAAAAGAAATAAGATTTATACAAATATATTGTTTACAAAGAAATAAAATTTGTATGATATATTTGGCAAAATCTAATCTTATTTGTCATGGTTTATTCGATTATTTATTAGTTATAATATTTGATTAGTTCTCTAATGATGCATGTTGTGAATTTGGCCCTATGAAAGACACAAAGAAGAAGCGAAAGAACAAGAGAAACTATTGAGGCGAATACCCTTTTGTCTAGGGTTTTATTATTGATGTGAATTCTTCTCTTGATATCAATTACAAACACTATGACCCCTTTATATAAGTCCCAAACCCGATACAACAAGGAAAAAGAAATATTCCTAAACTCCTGAGTTACACCGTCTTACCCGAGAAAAGAAACCCTAGTATGCGTGACACTGGGCCTTTATGGCCCACTCTGCAGTACCCTTAGATTTTAAGTCACCTATAGAATAACAAACTTCACCTTGATGCAAAATCTCCGGCACCTTCACCTTCACCTTCAAACCCTTTGTTCATTTCCTGGGGAACTTCATCTTCCTCTAGCACGGGAAAACATGGAGCAAATCCAAGCAATGCTTGAACTTCTCCACAGTGACTGGCTTGGTCAACATGTTTGCTGCATTTTCCGACGTATGCACCTTCTCCAATAAGATATCACCTGGAGCTACCAATTCCCTGATCTTGTGATACCTCACCTGAATGTGCTTCGTCCTTGCACGATACATTTGATTATTTGCCAGATACATTGCACTCTGGCTATCATAGTTAGCAAAACTCCACCTTGCTCAACACTCAATTTAACTACAAGTCCTTGAATCCATAGCGCCTCCTTGGCTGTCTCTCCCATCGCCATATACTCAGCTTCCGTGGTAGACATTGCCACAACATCCTGCAGAACAGATCTCCAGCTAACAGGACCTGCTGCAGGAGTAAATACATACCCTATAGTAGATCTTCTGTTATCTAGATCTCCTGCATAGTCTGAGTCAACGTAACCCAAAACTGCTACACACTTCTGATCTCCGAACCTCAACCCATACTCAGTTGTACCCTTCAAATACCTTAAGATCCATTTGACAGCATTCCAATGATCTCTTCCAGGATTCGACATGTACTTGCTGACTTGACTAACAGCTTGAGCCAGATCAGGCGTTGTGCAAACTATAGCATACATTAGGCATCTAACTGCACTAGCATAAGGAACTTGTGCCATGTCTATGATCTCGTCATCAGACTTACGACATTATTCTGCTGAGAGCCGGAAGCGAGACGCCAACAGTGTATACAACTTTGAATCGTCCATATCAAATCTCTCCAACACCTTTTGAATGTAGATCTTCTGAGAAAGCTATAATCTCTTAGAGCTCCTATCCTTGCGTATCTCCATCCCAAGTATCTTCTTTGCAGCACCAAGATCCTTCATCTCAAACTCTCTTCCCAATAGTCTTTTCAACTCAAGTATATCATCCATACTTTTCCCAGCAATGAGCATATCATCAACGTACAACAAGAGGATTATAGGAGTATGGTGAAACGACCCGACTCGTTTTTTTTTAACAATACATTGGACTCGAATTAGCATTCCCATAAATGCTAATCCTCAACATCCAATCAAACTCACAAAGCAACCAGCGGATAACCAATAACTTAAACCAAAAACAAATTCCATTAAATAATCAAACCAGTTCATCAACAATCAAAGTCAACAAGTTCCAGAACTAAGCCAACAACCTAGCCAGTTCTAAAGAAATAACGGAATAAAAGCAAACAACCGAGACCCCAGATCATATCCCTCTTCGTAGCCGTGATTCCACGACCACACTTTCCCTTTACCTGCATCACATGGGAAAAAGAGATGCGTGAGTATTATCATAAATACCCAGTGAGATGGTCATCCAATCTACGACTGCGCACTCATGCACGATGGACCGCTCAGGCAAACATACACATCACACAACATACAAACAACAAACGGCTCAACACAGCCAATCAGACCTGTGTCGATCGACACTACCACTAGGTGTCGATCGACACCCTCTGAACTAGCTGTCGTTCGACACACACCTTATGTGTGTCGTTTGACAACCCTCGTACTGGTCTGTCGTTCGACACACCTCATGTGTGTCATTCGACAGGCCCCTGGCAGAATCGTGAAAACCGATCATAATTCTCTCAGATCGATTCCTCCTCTGCGTCAGTACGAAAACCTGCACAAAACAACAATTACAACACAACAACAAACATACACATCCACAATTCGATCACCACAAGATCAATCAACGCATACAAACCTATCACCAATAATCCCTAACGATCCATCGACCCAGAAGCCATGGTCACGCACTCACCTTGGATTTTCGGATAGAAAATGATGGAATTGAGGCTAGGAACGATATCCACGACAACCACCACAAAATTCTACTCCAAAGCACCCAATAATGAAACCTTTCTCACAGAAACTCACCGGAAACAAGAGCAACCCCTCTGAAACTCTCTTCCACTAATTCTGTCCTTTTTTCGATCAGAATGCGGCAAAAAGGCTTAAATACGAAACCCTAGCTTTTCCAAAACAAAACCAACACGAACCGACCGATTTAAATCGAAACAAAAACCGATCACTTAAACCCTTGTCGATCGACACACACCACTCGTGTCGATCGACAGCCACTCGAAAAAATTGGCCTTAAGCCATAAAACCCAGCATTTCGATCGACACACCACACTAGTGTCGATCGACACACCTTCAAATTTCCTCAAAATTGGTTCACGGGTGTCACAATTCTCTCCCACTAAAACTGGATTCGTCCTCGAATCCTCAAACACAGCCCACATGCCTAACCACCTGGCCAACCTGCCAGTAACACCGAAGACTACATCTCCCAGACCCTCTCGAGGCTCAAATCCGTCCTATGCATATAGACTCGTTTCAGATATTGATCGCTCATAGCTCATAACTCATAACCACACCATCTAGCTCTCGGGATCGTCACCCCTTAGCTCTTGGTGCCTCGTATCAACCCACCTCAGTCCGCGCAGTCCTGTTGGTGTTTGATACCAACCATTGTTGGGGTCGGAAATCCCTTCCCCGAGAACAATAGTCGGTAATGACAAAAGCGCTGTGACATGGTCGAGTTGTCGAGCAGACGAACTAGTCAAACAGCCAAATACACTGTCGCCGCCAAATTTGAGAGTTAGGCCAAATTTGGCCTAGCCGGGAAAAGTTTGGCCAAACCAGGAAAACTGGCCGAACCGCCCAGACAGGTTTGGCCGAACCGCCTAGGCAGTTTTGGCCGAACCGCCCAGATAGGTTTGGCCGAGCCTGTCCAGACAGGTTTGGCCGAGCCTGTCCAGACAGGTTTGGCCGAGCCTGTCCAGACAGGTTTGGCCGAACCACCTAGGCAGTTTTGGCCGAGCCCGTCCAGGCAGTTTTTGGCCGAACCGCTCAGGCAGTTTGGCCGAGCTGCCTGGTTCAGTTTTGGCCGAGCTGGTTCAGTTTTGGCCGAGCTCTCTGGTTCAGTTTTGGCCGAGCTCTCTGGTTCAGTTTGGCCGAGCAAGCCAGACCGCTTAGGCAAAATCTGCCAACCAAACCGCTTAGGCAAAATCTGCGAGTCGAACTACCTAGGCAAAACCTACTAAACGAAAGGCCTTGCATATTTCTGGTTAAACGGGATCAACTACATTTCGCCGAAGAGAGTCTCTTCTGAAGAGATGGTTAGTCGCTAAGAGTGGCAAGCCTATCGGGCCGACGAGTTCTGAACAAGTCTATCCCATCAGGAGAAGCCCACGAGTGAAGCCGCCTTCAGAAGGAGAGATCATCGGCGAAATAAGGAAAACTTCCTTTTTCTTCGAGAAGATAAACTCAATAAGGAAAGAGGGTCGAGACGAGTCCCGAAGAATTAGGATAATTTCCTTTATCTTGTTGTAACCCAAAACCGACCTAGTCGAGTATATATATCGATGTACATCCTTTGAGAAAAGGATCCGCAACTTTATTCACAAAAGCAATACAAAGCAATAACAAACCCTAGTTTTTCTTTGCTCATCATTTTCGATTTCATAGCTTAACGCAGAAATCTTAACTTCCTCTCGAAACCCTTACAAATCTAATTGTGCGATTTCCGGCATCCACAATTTGGCGCCGACTAAGGGGAACTAGAGAATTTCTTACACCAAAAAAAAGCTACGTAACAACTCGAAGATGGTAAGCGGCGAAGAAAACACGTCCCGGAGAGACAACCAGGCACGAGAACCTCCGATCGAGGCTACTGCTACCAAAAATCCTGCTCATGGTGACCTAACCGACGTGAAGAAGATGCTAGAAGACTTCCTCACTAAGCAGAAGAAGCAAGCCAAGATGATCGAAGAAAACTCGAAGGAACTGAAAGCTTTTTCGCGAAGAAAAAGCGAAAGACCCAACACGACGAGACTCAGAGCGCGCGTCGACCCTCAACGCCTCGACTTCTCAGGGCCTCGCACTACTCGGGGAAACCCAGAGGATCTACCACCACCGCCTTCGCGTCGAGAAACGGACAAGTCCCCCGAACGCGTCGTGGACGTCTCCGACGGAGAGGAACCAGCTCCCGCAAAGCGTACACGGGCGGAAGGTCCAGAAGGAAACCGACAGGAACCACGTGCCCCTGACACTCAAAGCACGTCAAGCTCTTCCAAGACAGAGATTGTGGGGGACACCGCGGAATACTCCAACTACTCTAGCGAAGAGAGGTACAAGAAGGAGCAGGAGCGCAGAGCATTCAAACGCTCTTACGCTGCAGAGCTCGTTACAGTTAAAGCTCAGATGGATCGGGTGACCTCAGACCTAAAGTACACCCAATCGTAGATGCATCAGGGAACGGGAAAGGCTCCTGCCATCGCCCAGGTTCTAGAAAAGGCGAGGAATACACCCTTCGACGAACGAATCGCGAAAACGAAAATCTCCGATCCTGGAAGGATCAAGTTACCCATCTACGAAGGAACCACTGACCCTTCGGATCATCTGATGGAATTCGAAGTCACCTTGGGGCGAGCGAACTTCAAGGAAACGGAAAAAGACATCGTCTACTGCAAACTGTTTGTGGAAAGTTTCAAGGGGCCTGTGCTTCAATGGTTCTACAAGCTGGAGAAGAACTCAGTTCACACCTTTCTTCAGCTTTCCGAGTTGTTCGTTCAACATTACAACATCTTCATGGAGCGGAATATTTACGACTCAGAACTATGGAATAATAAGCAAGGCGAGAACGAGAGTCTTCGATCTTTCATGACAAGGTTCAAAAACACGCTTTCAAAGGTTGAAGGTATCAGCAACAAGTCAGCCCTGGAAGCCCTGCGAGGGGCACTTCGGTGCCCATCCCCATTCTGGCAAGAGATGAGCCTCAACACGCCGATAACGATTCAAGACGCTCTCCACCGCGCAGCCGACTTCGCCCGAACATAAGAGGAAGTCCTAGCCAGGAAGGGCGGAAAGACCAAACAAGCAAGCGAACCAGCCAAAGTCGCTGCACCTAAGAAAAACAATCCTACCTACTTCGAATACGAAGGAGGATCCGGAGGGGCTCACAACTATCAAGTAGAATCATCAGGTCGCGGACGCGGAAGAGGCCGTGGGCGCGGTCGCGGCAGAGGAACCTGGAACAACACCTGGACCAGAGAGTCGAAGGACTATGACGAGAAGCTGTATTGTGATTTCCACAAATCTAGTGGACACTCAACCGCAAGGTGCCGAGAGTTAGGGCGACAGCTCATAGCCAAACTCACAGAAGGCACCTTAAAAAACAACAACTGCTTGTCAGACTTCAAGCCAGTGGAGAAAGCTCCTATCGAGGCCGAACAACAAGTGGATACTCCTAGACGCCACCTTCGCGATGATGGCGTGGAAAACGGAGAACAACACAAGGTTATCAACATGATAATGGGAGGATCACAATACTGTGCTGACGACGAGGCCGCGATCGAAGCTTATCAACTTCGCGCTGATGTCTGCGCAAACATATCAGCACCCGCAAAGCCAAGGCTTTCCAGCGACTCAATCACTTTCGACGAGAAAGACACTGCGAGCCTCGACCAACCACATAACGATCCATTGGTAATCAACCTAACCGTCTACGATTTCAACATCGGTCGCGTTCTTATCGATACAGGGAGTTCGGTGGATGTCATGTTCAAGAAAACGCTTGAGCGAATGAAGATTGATCTATCCACAATCAAAGGAAGGCCTAAGCCCATCACGGGGTTCTCTGGCGAAACAACCATGACGATGGGAACAATTCGCCTTCCTGTCCAAGCTGGCAACGTTAAACAGATGGTCGACTTCACTGTCTCCGATCATCCAGCAATCTACAACGTGATCATGGGAACTCCTTGGCTCAACCTGATGAGAGTCGTGCCTTCAACGTACCACTTATGCCTCAAATTTCCAACTCCCATCGGCATAAAGACAATATGGGGAAATCAGAGGGATTCCCGTACCTGTTTTCTGGCCGAGCATAAGATGCGAAACATCGAGAAGAAGAAGGACGCCCCTGAGCCTCAGAAATCACGAAAAAGAGCGAGAACTAGCCCCGAACAGGTGAAGAACCTGACTGACCTCTTATAGCAATTACAGATTGCAGAAGGTCGCGTAGAAGAAGAACGACCCACCTGCGAACCTGTGATATCTGTATGCATCGACGAACAACACCCCCAAAGATGCGTAGAGATCGGGGCCACCCTTGATGAAGATCTTAAGAAGAAGCTCGTGGCTTTCCTCCGGAAAAACATCAATACTTTCGCCTGGGCAGCAGAAGACTTGCCGGGGATGGACATCAACGTCACCAGCCACGAACTCAACGTCGATCCAACGTTCAAACCAATAAAACAGAAAAGGAGGAAGCTCGGCCCCGAACGAGCAAAAGCGGTAAACAACGAAGTCGAAAGGCTATTACGCGTCGGATCAATCACCGAAGTCAAATACCCCGATTGGCTTGCCAACCCAGTCGTGGTAAAAAAGAAGAACGGTAAGTGGCGTGTCTGCGTGGATTTCACGGATCTAAACAAGGCGTGCCCTAAAGACAGTTTCCCTCTTCCTCACATCGATCACTTAGTAGAAGCAACAGCAGGGAACCAACTGTTGACATTCATGGACGCCTTCTCGGGCTATAACCAGATCCTAATGCATCCCGAAGATAGAGAAAAGACCGCCTTCATAACCGACCGCGGATGCTACTGTTACAAGGTTATGCCTTTCGGCCTGAAAAACGCTGGAGCAACATACCAAAGACTCGTCAACAAGATGTTTCAAGACCAATTAGGCAAAACAATGGAGGTGTATATAGACGATATGCTTGTGAAATCTCTTGAGGAAAAGGATCACATCTCGCACCTGGAAGCATGCTTCAACCAGCTCAATCTTTACGACATGAAGCTAAACCCGACGAAATGCAGATTTGCAGTTACCTCTGGAGAATTCTTAGGATACTTGGTCACTCATCGCGGCATCGAAGCAAATCCAAAGCAGATTGACGCGCTAATCCAAATGGAATCTCCGAGAAACAAACGTGAAGTACAGAGATTAACTGGACGAGTGGCTGCACTCAACCGATTTATCTCACGATCAACTAACAAATGCTTGCCTTTCTACAACACGCTGCGAGAAAACAAACAGTTTGAATGGTCAGACAAGTGTGAAGACGCTTTCAGACAGCTTAAACAGTATTTAGCAACGCCGCATATCCTCGCCAAACCAGTAACTGGAGAACCACTTTTCCTCTATATCGCTATCTCTGAAACAGCCGTTAGTGCTGTGTTAGTATGTGAGGAGCGAGGCGAGCGAAAACCCATCTTCTACGTCAGCAAGACTCTCACCGATGCTGAAACAAGATATCCTCAATTGGAGAAGCTTGCACTTTCCATCGTCATGGCATCACGAAAGTTAAGGCCCTATTTCCAAGCTCACTCCATCGTAGTTCTCAGCACCTTCCCTTTGCGCTCGGTTTTGCATAGCCCAAGTCAATCTGGCAGGTTAGCCAAGTGGGCAATAGAACTCAGCGAGTACGACATCGAATACAGAGGGCGGACGTGCAACAAGTCACAAGTATTGGCAGACTTCCTCATCGAACTCCCTGAGGATCAAATGCTAAAGGAGGTCCGACCGGGTATCTGGGAACTACACGTCGATGGCTCGTCATCTAAGAATGGGTCTGGAGTAGGAATACGCCTAGCGTCGCCAATAGGCGAGATCCTTGAATAGTCTTTTCGTCAAGGCTTCAAAGCCTCCAACAACGAAGCAGAGTATGAAGCCATCATCGCTGGAATGAGGCTCGCCCAAGGACTCAACATCGAGCATGTTCACGCTTTCTGCGATTCACAGCTAGTTACTAGCCAATTCAGCGGCGAGTATGCAACAAAAGACGATCGGATGGAAGCCTATGTAAAGATAGTCAAGGACCTTGCCTCGAGGGGAAAACGTCGACGCTGACGCATTGGCAAACCATGCCTCCGCTTCAGCTCCTCCAAAAGATCCGGCTTTGAAGCGGGTAATCCCCGTGCAGTTCATCAAATTTCCCAGCATCCAACAAGGTACATCGCTCGCTATTTCAACACGATCTCAGATCGCGAGACAAGCAAAAGCCATTGCTGAATCACTCGAGACGAGTCCCAAAGACATGGAGATGACAAAAGCAGCAGAAGAAACAGAGCCCACGGGTCCGCCACTGACAACGCCTATAACTGACACTGCGAATGCCCGGACGCTGACAACCTCTCGCTGAAAGATCATGACCAAGACACATCTGTCCCGATGGAAACTGATGGAGAACCTGAGTACGGATGCGATAAGCCCTGGATGGACCAAATCCGTGCTTACATCGTTAGTGGAGAGCTGCCTAGCAACAAGTGGGCAGCCCGCAAGTTACAGAAGCAAGCTGCTCGATACGTCCTGTTAGATGAGAACATCTACAGGTGCGGGTTCTCCGGTCCTTTGCTCACCTGCGTAGAGGGACAAGAGGCCAGACGAGTCATGGAAGAAGTACACAGCGGGTCATGCGGCAATCACTCAGGAGGCAAGGCCTTGGAAATCAAGATAAAGCGACATGGCCACTTCTGGCCTACCATCGTGAACGACTGCATTAAGTTTTCAGCCAAGTGCGAAAGATCTCAACGTCATGCTCCAAAAATTCATCAGCCAACGGAGAAGCTCTCTTCCGTCACCTCTCCTTACCCATTCATGAGATGGGCGATGGACATCGTAGGACTTTTGCATGCGTCAAAACAAAAGCGTTTCTTACTTGTTTTAACAGATTATTTCTCAAAATGGGTGGAAGCTGAGGCTTACTCAAGTATCAAAGATGCCCAAGTCGAAAGTTTCGTCTGGAAGCTGAGGCTTACTCAAGTATCAAAGATGCCCAAGCCAAAAGTTTCGTCTGGAGAAACATCATATGTCGTCACGGAATTCCATTCGAAATTATCACCGACAACGGTTCTCAGTTCATCTCCAACAGGTTCGAGGCCTTCTACGCAAAGTGGAAAATTTGACTCAACAAATCTACTCCTCGTCATCCCCAGGGAAATGGACAGGCAGAAGCAATGAATAAGACGATTCTCGATGGCCTTAAGAAACGTTTGGACCCGAAGAAGGGTCGCTGGGCAGATGAGCTAGAAGGCGTTCTATGGTCCCACCGCACCACTCCCAAACGCGGAACGGGCGAAACTCCTTTTGCTCTTGTCTATGGAACTGAATGTGTCATACCCTCCGAAGTCACTAGTCCAGGACCGCGACGTCGTCTCTTACCTGAAAACAAAATACTCAACGATTCACTCCTCTTTGATGAACTGGATTTCCTTAACAAAAGGCGCGATCAGGCACTCATCAGAATAACCAACTATCAAAACGCGGCCGCACGATACTACAACTCTAAAGTTCGAATCAGACGTTTCCGCGAAGGCGACTTGGTCTTACGCGAAGTTTTCCAAAACACAGCAGAGCGAAACGTGGGGAAACTTGGTGCTAACTGGGAAGGACCTTACAAAGTCACCACCGTGGTCCGTCCCGGCGTCTATGAGCTCGCCACCATGGCCGGCAAGCCAATACTCCATTCGTGGAATGCGAAGCACTTGAAGAGGTACTATCATTAGTCCTCTTCTGAGGCTCTTGCCTTGAACTACGAAGCAACTTGATCCCTGCAAAGGGTACGTAGGCAGCTTGTCTCCGGACGAGTTCAGTTGCCCTCCCCCGTCAAAAAGGGGAGGAGTAAGTGCTTTAACGAAATACGAGGCGACTTGATCCCTGCAAAGGGTACGTAGGCAGCTTGTCTCCAGACGAGTTCAGTTGCCCTCCTCCGTCAAAAGGGGGGGGGAGTGGGGTATGTATACTCATATACTCCCAATTTTTAAATCACGCTCTTCGCTTCAACTTTTACATCTTCAATGGACTATTCGAAGTCTCTTTTGAGCAAGTTCAAACCACTGTCGTTGCTGCTGGCCACAGCAACAAAGTGTGAACCTGAACACATTGACATCCACTCTCGGATCCTAAGCGCGCTATATAAGTTATAACAATCAGTTTCTGGGCTTTTGACTCCGGCTGATTCTGATGTCCGGCTCTTGGCCTTTTTGGCCACGAGCGTTCATTCAAAAACCCAACAACACGTTGGTAAAAAGCAGCTGCCAATGATTACTTAGGTTCATACACCGAATAATCATTCAGAAAACCCAACAACACGTTGGTCAAGTCAAAAGGCGTGATCGTTTCTAGACAGACGTGTTCAGAAAACACCGCCAAGCAAGCCTCTAAAGCTAAAGCATCAAGAGACCACAAAAACCAAAAAGTTTACAAACTAAACCATTCCACGGAATATTAGGATCGTTAACGAGCAGATAACATGTCATGAAAGTCTCGTACACAGATTATCTTACATCAAGACACGACGCAAGGCAAAACACACACAAACAAAAACAGAAGCAAAGACATTGCCACAAGGGCAGTTTTAGGGAAAGGAAAGCAAAGCCGATAAAGAAACAAGAGAAAACTCATCATGCGAAGCCCTAGTCGACAATGTTAACATACTCATCATCATCATGATTCAATCCAAGCTCATCTGTCATCGATCTATCAAAAGCCCGGACACCCACATCCGTTGCCAAAGTCTCGAGCGACACATTGTCCCGAGCAGTACCTGATGAATCAGAAGAGATAGGCGATATGACCAAGTCAGAGTCTAATCCAGCAAAAAGACTGTCAAATTCCACATCGCCGCCAGCAACATTTGGTAACCAAGCCTCGGTTCTGGCTACTTCAGCGTCAAACGAGTCAGGGCCTCGCGCAGAATTCTAGCGAATTCAATGTTCGCCTCGACTTGAGCTAGCTGCACTAGTTTCTTCTTTGGGTTCCCGCCAAGGGTCCTGATCTTCTCTTTGGCACGGTCGATCTTGCCTTGGAACTTGATGGCCAAAGTGCGCATCGCAGCCTTGGTCGCACGCTTAATCCTGGAAGCTATGCCGGTCTTCTCGTCAGCTAGTTGCCACTGGAGTATCGATGCCGTAGCACTTTCCTCAACGGCACGCTCTTCCGCCTCAACGCATCTCCGCTGATAGGCCTACAACTCAGACTCCACACTCTTTCTGTGCTCCATTTCGATTCCTAATCGAGTCTGAGCGTCTGAGCACGATTTCCTGGAAAGCTCTCCACGATCGTAAAGCTTCCGGGCTAGCCTGTTCGCGGCGGCGAAGTGCTGAGGGACCAAAGAGAAAGGGTTTAAGCACTTAGAAAAATCTCCTCAAAAAACCTTTTGAAACTCACTTGAAGGAATTACATGGTACATACATACTCTGGATCCGTGGCGAGACATCAACCCAAAGTCGGGATCTGCGACTAGCTCAGCGGGAAGAGGTCCATCACTACCGTGATACTGGATGTTCGCGAACCTTGCGGCCGTCTTCGAGTCATCAATCACACTCTCCGAAATTCCATCGGTGAGGACCGCACGAACAGGGCTCTGAACCTGGCCAACGCTTGAACTTCGACGAGATCTATTTTTATGCCGCCGAGCGCTGTGAGATTCCCCGTCTTGCTCGAGAGCAGTGCCTGAAGCAGAAGCTCCTGCCTCGGAGGAGGGGATGACTCCGTCGGAAACAGGAACCCTTGGGGGTTTCTTTGAACGCCTACTTTTCTTCGGCTTCTCCTGGGGAACCTCGGAGATCTCACCGCTAACGATGGGCTGGTCTTGGATTCCACCTTCTTGCCCTCCAGCAGGGTTAGTTTCGACGCCAGCCGCCAAATTCTCAGCCTGCGCACGCTCCTGAGCTGCCATCTCCTCACGAAAAGACAAGTATCCCATCGCTCGTTTGACTCTTTGAAAATGGAAAGTCCTCTCCCAAAAACAGAGGTGCCGCTCGAATCTAACCGCGGAAAGGAAGTCAGTGAATAGACCGTCTGGGCAGGGTGGAAATCCGGACGGACCTGCACGAAACATAAACAAAGATCAAGCTTAGGATTCAAGTGTTTCCTAAAAACAAAGACACCAAGCAGAAGGAAAGTCCTAGACTGAATGACAACTAGCTACCGCGATATCTCCATCGCGTAACTACTTTCTCAAGCCATTGATCACCCACATATGCTTCGGAAATCTTGACATAGAAGAAGTAGTCGATCCAATGCCTATCCTTGGTAGGATGATCATCGATGACTAGACAACCAACCTGAACCCCGATGGCAACGATCATATCATTCCCAACCATACCCCTGCTACCGATCTTCAATAGATTCAGATAATGGTAGATGGTGACTTCTTTGCGACATTCTCTGCCACGAACCAGTATTCCAACCAAGTGTCGAATACCTCGAGGGGTCGCCTGAGCAAGGGCTATCTTGTGTTTCCAGAAATAGTCAAGGATCACCGGTGAGATAGGGAAAGTGAGGAAGCATTCCTCGATAGAATTCTCATATATAGTAAAATAGCCACGGGGAGGATCGTTAACTCGATCGGAAGACCTTGGGAGACTAAACTCAACTTCGTCAGGAACTTCGAATTCAGTCCTGAGTTTGTCTAACGATTCTGCCGAGCATAAGGTGGACCCTGGGGGATCAGGATTCCCCCGCTTCTTATACTTCATTCCTTGTCGATGCAGACGCGCCTTTTTCTCTGCGTAAAGGACGTAGAAAAATTCTTTCTCTTGTTCTTGAGTCAAGATTGCTTCCGGAGACCACTCGTATCCTTTAGACTTAACTACGAAAGGGATTTCATCGAACTCTGGCAGGACGGGATAAGGGTCCATCCAAGATCCCACTTCGGCGAAACCGGTTCGGCGAAAAGTCGCGGACCGGTTCGGCCAAACAACGCGGACCGGTTCGGCCAAAAGTCGCAGACCGGTTCGGCCAAAAACTCGCGGACCGGTTCGGCCAAAAAACTCGCGGACCGGTTCGGCCAAAAGTCGCGGACCGGTTCGGCCAAAAACTCGCGGACGGTTCGGCCAAAAAACTCGCGGACCGGTTCGGCCAAAAGTCGCGGACCGGTTCGGCCAAAAACTCGCGGACCGGTTCTGCCAAAACTCGGGGACCTTTTCGGCCAAAAACTCGTGGACCGGTTCGGCCAAAAACTCGTGGACCGGTTCGGCCAAAAGTCGCGGACCGGTTCGGCCAAAAACTCGCGGAACGGTTCGGCCAAAAGTCCGCGGACCGGTTCGGCCTAAAGTCGCGGACCGGTTTGGCCAACAGTCTTCGAACGGTTCGGCCAAAACGTTGCACGCCGGTTCGGCCAAAAACCCACGGTCCGGTTCGGCGAAACTTCAGAACCGGTTCGGCCAAAAAATGCAAACCGGTTCGGCCAAAACCACCTCCAACCTCGCTTCGGCCAAAACCACCTCCAACCTCGCTTCGGCCAAAACTCGGTTCGGCCAAAACACAAACCGGTTCGGCCAAAACCGCCTCCAACCTCGCTTCGGCCAAAACTCGCTTCGGCGAAATCCGCCTAAACTCTTCCTCCGCGAAAAACTCCTCCTCGGCCAAAAAGACCTCTTCGGCCAAAAGGACCTCCTCGACCAAAAGTAGAACCCGGTTCGGCCAAAATCCGGTTTCAAAAACCGATTTGGCGAAAAAAAAAAAAAAAACAATTAAGTAAACATTAAGGGAGAGAGAGAGGGTACCTTCTAGAGAGAGGGTGGAGATAAGAGATATGAGGTGAAAGTGAAGGGGAAACTTGGTTTTATAAGAGAAAATCACTTTACCTCGGGAAACGTGAAAACCAGTACATTTCAGGAACCTCAGTGTCTTTTATCTTCAAGAACACTGGAAATTTTCATCAGACAAAAGGAGGACCCGATCAAAACATCACATCGGTCTCTTCGAAGTCTTTTACCATGGTAAAACTTTTTCTTGACTATTGTTCTCTTTACTTCAACAATTTACCGCCCAGCTATTATTACCATATTAGCGGGTTTTCCGCCGATTCCCCCATGAACTAAGAAACCCCTGTAAATTTATACATGAACTATTAAGCTTGGTTTAAACTCACATAAACTATCTAAAATTTTGAATTTACTACACAAACTTTTTGAATCTGGTCAATTCCCACAAAATCGTTAACGGAGTCAGTTTCACGTTAACGGGTGCTGAGGTGGCTTAAAATATTGACCAAACGGATCCGGTTTATAATTGACCAAACTTAAAATTACAAAAAAAAATTAAACATAGAGAAAAATTAAAACGACGTCGTTTTATAATTGGGGGAAAAAATCAAATTAGGGTTATCTTCTTCTCTTCTTCTTCTCTGCGAATTGTGTTTGTTAGTTAGTAGAGAGTCAAAAATTTGATGGATGAAAAGAGTAGAGAGACATAGAAAAACTAGAGTTATTTGTGAGTTTCGATTATATACGTGATTTGCAGAAAGAGTGGAGTGTTTTCTTGACTTTCGAGGATGAGGTAATTCGAGTGATTTTTGTATATTTTTGAGTTTTGATTATACATTAGGTTGTAGATTAGATGATTTTTCTCGTAGCATTCAGTCATCTAAGCTTCGTTTGTCAATTTCGTTCGAATTTGATGATGATAGAACTAGATTGTAACATGCCTACCAAGTGTTTGATTAATTGTGTTAAAGAGTTTAAGTTGGTTTTAATTTGTGTTTACTTGTTACATGTATTTCAGTAATGATGTTGCGTTGGTCACCTTCGGTTGTTACTATGGTGGAGAGATTGCCATGGTTGGTGGCAAAGAAATGTACGTTGGTGGTGGTTATCGGATTATTGAAGCTCCACCATCTGCATTGTTTCAAGAGCTAATGAACAAGCTGCCGGTGAGTTTGTATGGACAGAGAGTTTATTACAAAGTTCCTTTTGATGATATAGAGGATAGAAGATTGTTGACAAATGGTGATGGGAACTTTAAGAAGATGTGTCACTCTTCACTTTGGACGAAATCAATTGATATATTTGTCGAGCCTGACATAGAGAGTATGCAAACTGAGAGAGATGAGGCTGAGACAGTGGAGAATGAAAGAGGTGAGTGTGAGAGAAATGAGAATGTCACACAAGAGCATCGCTTTCCTGAAGAAGCAAGAGTTGAAAGAAATGTGGCAAATTTTGTTGATGAAGATATTGATGAGTATGCAACACATGTGTGCTCAGATGATGAAGATGAGAGAGTGAGCTATACAAGGTACAAGAAAGGCAGTGGTGAGTTGAAGTTAAAGCAAACTTTTGATAGTATAGAGGCTTTCAAGAAGAGTGTGCTAGATTATGTATTGAAGAATGGGTGGAATGTAAAAAATTCTCGCTGGGATAAAGATATAGCTGAGGCGATATGTGGTAGTGTATATTTCAAATCCAATTCGACCCCTCTCTCACTCCCAAATTCTGTTACGAGCTCAATAGCTTCTAGATAGTGTTCTTCCCCAATTTAAACCCTAATTTCAATTTTCCAGTTAGATTCTCAATACGACGTCGTTTGTATAGAGAGGTAATTCCTAATATTTATAAATAAAAAAACAAAATTCCACATGTTAAATACAATAAACATCAGCTAACGGATTAATCAGTCCGTTTATGGTTTAGTTCATCTGATACCAGTTTAATGACGGTTTTGTGGGAATTGACCAGATTCAAAAAGTTTGTGTAGTAAATTCAAATTTTTAGATAGTTTATGTGGGTTTAGACCAACCTTAATAGTTCATGTATAAATTTACAGGGGTTTCTTAGTTCATGGGGGAATCGGCTGAAAACCCCCATATTAGCAGGCTGGGGGGCTAACTGTTGGGGTCGGAAATCCCTTCCCCGAGAACAACAGTCGGTAATGACAGAAGCGCTGTGACATGGTCGAGTTGTCGAGCAGGCGAACTAGCCAAACAACCAAATACACTGTCGCCGCAAAATTTGAGAGTTAGGCCAAATTTGGCCTAGCCGGGAAAAGTTTGGCCAAACCAGGAAAACTGGCCGAACCGCTCAGATAGGTTTGGCCGAACCGCCTAGGCAGTTTTGGCCGAACCGCCCAGATAGGTTTGGCCGAGCCTGTCCAGACAGGTTTGGCCGAACCGCCTAGGCAGTTTTGGCCGAGCCCGTCCAGGCAGTTTTTGGCCGAACCGCTCAGGCAGTTTGGCCGAGCTGCCTGGTTTAGTTTTGGCCGAGCTCTCTGGTTCAGCTTTGGCCGAGCTCTCTGGTTCAGTTTGGCCGAGCAAGCCAGACCGCTTAGGCGAAATCTGCCAACCAAACCGCTTAGGCAAAATCTGCGAGTCGAACTGCCTAGGCAAAACCTGCTAAACGAAAGGCCTTGCATATTTCTGGTTAAACGGGATCAACTACATTTTGCCGAGGAGAGTCTCTTATGAAGAGATGGTTAGTCGCTAAGAGTGGCAAGCCTATCGGGCCGACGAGTTCTGAACAAGTCTATCCCATCAGGAGAAGCCCACGAGTGAAGCCGCCTCCAGAAGGAGAGATCATCGGCGAAATAAGGAAAACTTCCTTTTTCTTCGAGAAGATAAAATCAATAAGGAAAGAGGGTCGAGACGAGTCCCGAAGAATTAGGATAATTTCCTTTATCTTGTTGTAACCCAAAACCGACCTAGTCGAGTATATATATCGATGTACATCCTTTGAGAAAAGGATCCGCAACTTTATTCACAAAAGCAATACAAAGCAATAACAAACCCTAGTTTTTCTTTGCTCATCATTTTCGATTTCATAGCTTAACGCAGAAATCTCAACTTCCTCTCGAAACCCTTACAAATCTAATTGTGCGATTTCCGGCATCCACAACCATCTCCATACCCCTCAAACCATCAATACACAGAGTCTGTCAAGCTCTCGGTATGCAGGGAACTCACGATCCCCTGGAGAGACGCATTTCTCAAAGATCTGCCAGAGATCGCAATCTCCCAAAACTATCTCCATACCCTCGCGCTCCCAGTCCGCGCAGTCCTGGCGAACGATCGGTATGCATGGAACCAACTGTCCCCCGGAGAGACGCATCTCTCAAGATCTGCCGGAGACTCATCTCCAAGAAAGAACCACTGTCTCTCCCTGAGCTATGCGGGGAAATCGACATCCCCGAACGAAATCAATTCTTAACGTCTATAATGTACCTCTGACCGGAACTACCTCCTAAGGTTTCAACATGATACTCCCAACCCGGAATACCATCACAAACATGATCATCACAGATCATCTGAACCATCCATCACACCGGATGTCCCTACAGAGTCTCTCCGGAACTAGACAGTTCTAACCACTGTAAAAATTCTATTCCGAGACTCTCTCACACATAAACACACAAGCTCGTTAGAGTTCCACCGAAACTGGCAAGTTCTACTCACTATAAAACTTCCATTTCGAGATTCTCTAACCACATACACATGACTATCAAAGTAAAAAACATAAGAAATACTTATCTTATTAATCTGGAAAATGTCATAGTCATTACAACTCAAATGAAAATACATAATCCACAACCACAATCCTTACCACATACGGTGACTACAACACAAAACCGAAACTGGAAACCACAAAGAAAAACGAATTCACTCTTCAGCTTGCTTCTCAAACCACTTCTTGAATTTCGTTTTCATCTTCGCCTCTGGTTCCCAAGTCTCCTCCTGAACACCGTCACAGTCCCATAAGACTCTCAACAATGACACTCTCTTCCGGCGCAAAACCTTGATACTCCTCTCAAGGATCCTAACCGGCCTCATCCCAACAGTCAGATTAGGATGAAGATCTGCAGGAATCGTCACTACTACCTCCTCAGATGTATGCAAACATCTCCTGAGCTTCGGAACATGAAGCACATCATGGAACTTCTCCATGATCGGAGGCAGGTCCAACCGAAAAACAACTGGTCCCTCACGCTCTACAACCTGGAACGGACCCATGTACCTCGTACTCAGTTTATCCTCGGATATGGACCTGTTCAGACCCCGCATCATAGCCATATTGAGATACACTCGATCTCCGACTGCAAACTCCAACTCTTTTCTCCTCTTATCATTATAACTCTTCTGCCGATCCTGAGCCTCCTTCATGTTCAACTTCACAACACAGATCTTCTCCGTCGTCTCTTGAACAAAATCAGCACCATAAATGCTCATCTCCCCCACTTGGGTAAAACATAGCGGTGTACGACATGACCTCCCATACAACACCTCAAAAGGAGCCATACCAATACTCGCCTGAAAACTGTCATTAAACGCGAACTCTACCAAGCTCAAGTGATCCGCTCAATGACCATCCCAATCCAGCACACACATCCTCAAGTGTCCGAATCCTCCTCTCGGACTGCCCATCCGTCTGAGGATGATTAGATTGTACTCATATGCACCTTAGTGCCCATCTCAACCTGAAAGGCTCTCCAGAACAGTGAAGCAAACCTCGGATCTATATCCGACACAATGCTCACTGGCACTCCATGCACCCTCACAATCTCCTTCGCATACTTCTTAGCCGAGAACTCAGCTCCATCTGTCTTCTTAATTGCCAGAAAATGTGCCGACTTAGTCAGTCGATCAACTATCACCCAACTGGCGTCATAGGTCCGAGAAACTGGCAATCCTACCACGAAATCCATGGTAATCATGTCCCACTTCTGTAACAAACCACTCAGAACCTGATGCTCAGCTTTCACTAGCTGACAAACGTTGCAAGCTGCAACCCAATCCGTCACATCTCTCTTCATCCCGGCCCAATGATAATAACGTTTCAGATCACGATACATCTTAGTCGCTCCCGGATGAATCGAAAACTTGCTCGCATGAGCCTCTCTCAGAATCTCCTGCCTCATGACCTTATCCTTTGGGACACAGATTCGTCCATGTACTAAGATAGTCCAGTTAGCAGAAACCTGATACTCGGAACCAGCAGCCTTAGAGAGATCAACCAACACCTGATCCTTCTCCTGAGCTACTCGGATCCTGCTCAGAAGATCCGCCTAATCAACTGCCGCTAACCCCAACGGCTCCTCTGAAGTAACGCACAACCTCAAAGTACCAAGCATACTCACAAGAGTCTCCACATCCCGCTCCTGAGATGAATCATACCGCCTCCGACTAACAGCATTTGCCACAGTGTTAGCCTTACCAGGATGGTAAACAACGTCCATGTCATAATCAGCCAACAAGACCATCGCCTCTGTCGTAGATTCAAATTCTACTGAGTAAATATGTACTTCAAATTATGATGATCAGTGAACACCTGAACTCTGTCACCATACAGATAAGACCTCCAAATTTTCAACGCAAAGATCACTGCAGCCAATTCCAAGTCATGAACAGGATAATTGCCCTCGTGTTTCCTCAACTGCCTCGAAGCATAAGCAATCACCTTACCATGCTGCATCAACACACAACCCAAACCAACTCCCGAAGCATCTGTATACACCACATAAGGCTCACTCGGCTCAGGCAACCCCAACACTGGTGTACTAGTCAACATCGTCTTCAGCTTCGCGAAACTCAGCTCACAATCAGCAGACCACACGAAAGGAACATCCTTCCCTTTCAGCTTCGTCATAGACTGAGCCATACTCGCAAAACCTTTAACGAATCTTCGATAATAACCTGCCAACTAAGAAAACTCCTGATCTCAGTAGCATTCCTCTGTCTATGCCAATCTCGGATAGACTGAATCTTCGCCGGATCCACAGAAACTATATCTGCAGAAACGATGCGGCCCAGAAATCCCATCTCTCTCTGCCAGAAACTACACTTGCTCAACTTAGCAAACAACTTCTGTTCCCACAACTTCTCAAAAACTCTTCTCAGATGTACCTCATGATCCTCAAGATTCTTCGAATACACCAAAATGTCATCGATGAAGATAATCACGAACTCATCCAGATACTCCTGGAAAACTCCGTTCATCAACCTCATAAATGTCGTTGGTGCATTCGTCAACCCGAATGGCATAACCACAAACTCAAAATGACCATACCGAGTCATGAAAGCCGTCTTCCTGATATCTGCCTCATCGATAGGAATTTGGTGGTAACCGGATGCCAAGTCAATCTTGGAGAACCAAGTAGCCCCTCTCAACTAATCCAACAACTCATCAATTCTTGGAAGAGGATACTTGTTTTTTTCACAGTAACTCGGTTAAGCCCTCGATAATCGATGCACAACCGGAAACTACCATCCTTCTTCTTCACAAACAACACTGGTGCTCCCCACGGTGAAGTACTTGGTCGAATAAAACCCTTATCTAACAAATCCTCTGACTGCTTCTTGAGTTCTGCCAACTCTGCAAGAGCCATCTGATAAGGTGCCTTAGACAACAGTGTTGTTCCAGGCTTTAACTCAATTATGAAAGGATCAGACCAAGAAGGCGGTAATCCCTGCAACGACTGAAAAACATCTTTGAAATCCCGAACAACCCGAATATCTTTCACAGCGACCCCACCAACAGCCTCCGGCATCACAATCGTGGCCAAGTAAGCCTCGCAACCCCTCTCAATCATCGCCTCACCCTGGATAAGTGAGATTACGAGACTACCTGAAGTCGGTCTTATTCCTTGATAAACCAACCTACCACCATCACGCTCGAACATCACTCGACCCCGGTGACAATCCAGATGAACTCTGTACCGATTCAACCAATCCATACCCAGGATAACATCATACAGCTCCACTGGAATGATCACCAAGTACGCTGGCATTAACTCACCAGCCACCAGAATATCCACATCTCTTGCCCGGCCATGAGTAACTAGAAACTCTCCCCCAGCAACCATAACCGGTCCAGTCAGCTCACCAGCGTGTGTGTCGTTCACAGGCCCCTGGGAGAATCGTGAGAAACGATCATAATCCTCTCGGATCGATTCCTCATCTGCGTCAATACGAAAACCTGCACAAAACAAAAATCACAACACAACAACAAACATACAAAGCCACAATTCGATCACCACAAGATCAATCAACGCATACAAACCTATCACCAAGAATCCCTAACGATCCATCGACCCAGAAGGCATGGTCACACACTCACCTTGGATTTTCGGATGGAAACTGATGGAATTGAGGCTAGAAACGATATCCACGACAACCACCACGAAATTCTACTCCAAGGCACCCAAAAATGAAATCTTTCACACATAAATTCACCGGAAACAAGAGAAACTCCTCTGAAACTCTTTTCCACTGATTATGTCCTTTTTTCAATGAGAATGCGGCCAAAAAGGCTTAAATACGAAACCCTAGGTTTCCCCAAACTGAACCAACACGAACCGACCGATTTAAATCGAAACAGAAACCGATCACTAAAACCCCTGTCGATCGACACACACCACTTGTGTCGATCGGCAGCCTCTCAGAATCCTATCGATCGACACACACCACTCGAGTCGATCGACAACCATTCGAACAAACCGGCCTTTAGCCCCAAAACCCAGCATGTCGATCGACACACCACACTAGTGTCGATCGACACACCTTCCAATTTCCTCAAAATTGGTTCACGGGTGTCACATATGGTTTTCGAGATACCTCATGTAAACGCAGCAATCATACTCACATCTCTGGTAGGCAATACTCAACATATATGAGTCAAACCGTTTGTTCCACTACATAGGAGCCTGCTTCAAACCATATAAAGATTTCTTTAATCTGCACACTAGTTTCTCCTTTCCTGACAACACAAAACCTTCATGTTGCTCCATTTATATCTCTTCCTCCAAATCTCCATGAAGGAACGCTGTTTTCACATTCATTTGTTCTAAGTGAAAATCCCAGCTAGCTACCAACCCCAACACCACTCGTATGGAAGTGTGTCGTACCACAGGGGAGAAAATCTCGTCATAGTCAATCTCCTTCTTCTGTGAGTAACCCTTTGCTACTAACCTTGCTTTGTACTTCACTGCTTCCTTCTGAGATCCTCCTGGTTTTACCTTGAAAACCCACTTACAGCCTATTGCTTTCTTTCCCTTTGGTAGAGGTACAAGATCCAAGTTTGGTTCCTCTCCAGACTCTCATTCTCTTCTGTTGTAGCACCTATCCACCAGTCTCTTTCTGGACTAGACATAGCCTCCCGAAAGCTAAATGGATCATCTGAACAAACCATAAGTGCATAGGCAACTATATCTTCAAAGCCGTATCTCACAGGTGGTTTTGAAATCCGTGTAAGTTTGTCTGAAGCAGCGATCACATCTCCACATTGTTTCTTACCCTTCTGCCCTTCTTTGGCAGCCTGCTCATTACTAACTGCTGCTGGTCCAGCTTCACTGAACCCCTCCTGAGCTACCTCAGAATCCTCCTGAATTGCCTTAGAACCTGTGTCAGTCTCAATGGTAACATGCACCTGTTCTGACCTTGCATGCTGCACCATATTCTCTTCGTCAAACACTACATCTCGACTGATCACCTTTTTCTTAGCCTCAGGATCCCATAACTTGAAGCCTTTCACACCTTTCTCAAACCCTAGAAAGATGCACTTCTTTGACTTAGACTCTAACTTAGATCTCTGATCACTTGGAATCAGCACATAAGTTGTACATCCAAAAATCTTCAAGTTTGATAGATCAATATCTATCCCAGTCCACACCTCTTCTGCGACCTTTCCCTCTAGGGAAACCCTTAGCAATCTATTGATGAGGTACACCGCCATGTTTACTGCCTCTGCCCTGAACCGTTTTGACAGCCCTGCATTCAGCCTCAAACACCTAGCCTTCTCTGCAATCGAACAGCTCATCCTTTCACTGACACCATTCTGCTGAGGTGTTTTCCTCACTGTGAAATGCCTCTGAATGCCCTGCTCCTCACAAAACTTCTGGAACACTCCCGCAGTATACTCTGTGCCATTATCTGATCTCAGATACTTAACCCTTCTCCCTGTTTGGTTCTCTACTTCAGCCTTCCAAATCTTGAATTTCTCAAATACCTCAGATTTCTGCCTTAATAAGTACACCCAAACCTTTCTTGAGAAGTCATCGATGAATAAAACAAAGTATCTTAAGCCTCCCAATGACTGTTCCTGAGTTGGTCCCCACACATCAGAATGGACATAGTCTAAAAGACCCTTTGCCGTGTGTTCACCTGTCTTGAAAGACACCCTGGACTGTTTTCCCATCACACAAAACTTACATAAATTCATCTTGTAGCTCATCTTCCCGTCCAACAAACCCCTCTTATGGAGTTCTTTCAAATCATGCTCTCCAATATGCCCTATACGTATATGCCATAGAGGTGTTTTATCAGATTCAGACTCCGCAGCTGCAGCTCTACCTACAACCACGCTTCCCAACAATCTGTATATGTTCCCAGCTGTAATCAGACCCTTCATCACTATCACATCTCCTTTACTGACTTGCAACATATCTTCATCTTCATCAACACTGAATCTGAATCCGTTTCTGTACAAAGTACCCATGGAGATCAGATTCTTCTCTACCACCAGAACATGTCGCACATCAGTTAGCGTCCTGATTGTACCATCGTGCATGAGAAACTTGACTTGTCCAACACCCACAATGTTATAAACCTTGTCACCTGCCAACTGAACTGACCCAATATTTCCAGCCTTGTATGACTCAAACTATTCCCTATTCGAGGTCATATGGAATGAAGCGCTTCAGTCAAACATCCAAGAATCTGTGTTTTTCTATGATGTTACTGCAAGCATATCAGACTTAATATCCTCTGAATCTTCCGTTTCCTGGACCACATTTGCAGATTTCGTAGAGTACTACAAATTTCTGTTACCGTTCTTTCTCTTGTCAGGACAATCTCTTTTATAGTGACCTATTTTACCACAACTATAGCAGGTGTCTTCCCGACTTTTGGCTTTGACTTTCTTCTGCTATTACCATCTAACTGCTTCTCTTTCTGTCTCCCCCTATCCTTGTTGTAATTGACATACAACCCATCACCCTGAGATCTCTTTGAACTGTTATTATGTCGTCGCTCATGATGAGAAAGCAACGTTGCAGTAACAGTCTCCAACTTTATCGTGACTCTATCACACCTCAAAGCTGTGAATATGTTCTCATATGAAGGGGGTAGAGAGCACAATAGAATCATGGCTTTATCCTCGTCCTCAATCTTCACATCCACACGCTGAAGATCACCTATGACCTGATTGAATGAGTTAACGTGTTCTACAAGATCACCTCCATCAGGATCTTCAACCCGTATAACTTCTGCTTGGGATACAGCTTCGTCGAAAGTGACTTCGAAATATACAGTTTCTCCAACTTATCCCACATATGTTTAGAAGTTGTGAGATCCATTACTTGGTGAGTAATCTCGTCTGACAAACACAGACGAATCGTTGAAATTGCTTTATCCTGCATATCATCCCAATCATCCTGCGTGACCTTATGTGGCTTTGCTGTCAGCATCGCTTTCTTCATACCTTGTTGAACCAACATATCTTTCACCCGCCGTTACCATAACCCAAAGTTGCCCTTACCATCGAATCGCGAAATCTCAAACTTAAGAGAAACTCCTCCAGCCATCGCCCAGAATCACAACCCAAACCTTTCTCTGATACCAGTTTTTGTGAATTTGGCCATATGAAAGACACAAAGAAGAAACGAAAGAACAAGAGAAACTATTGAGACGAATACCCCTTTGTCTAGGGTTTTATTATTGATGTGAATTCTTCTCTTCATATCAATTACAAACCCTTATGACCCCTTTATATAAGCCCCAAACCCGATACAACAAGGAAAAGAAAATATTCCTAAACTCCTGAGTTACACCGTCCTACCCTAGAAAGAAAACCGTAGTCTATTGTTCAGTAATTGATGTTGGATGTTTTGACTATGTTTTTTTTCTATTCAAATTATTTGTTTGTGATTATATTTTTAATAAATGATTTGTTCTCCAATTATAATATGTTTTTGCAGATTCTAATATATGGATGTATTCAGTCGTAATAATATGAAGTTATGTGTTCTTTGTGCTTATATTCTGGTATCACAGTGGATATTATTAAGCCAAGAAAACGGTATGGTTTTTATTAAGACAATTAGTTTTGATGATTGTTTTACTCTTATGATGATGTAAAACATTATACTCTTTTTGTATGTAACATCTAATACCAAAATATTTTATTTTCTTTTTGTCATTATGAGTATATGAGTTTAAAACCAAATAGGTTTGGTCAAACCAAATGTCCAAATCCCTGATCAGAAATAGCATTGGTCAAGTCTACATAGCAGTCACGTTTTATTCACTTTTCGCCCTCTATATGTACTGGTTAATTTTAGGTCGTTCAAAATAATGCATTTAATGTATCAGTTAATTACTTTCGATACATTCTATGGGAGCATTGTTTTATAATTATATCATGGTAGTTTTTCTTAAAATATCTCATCTTACAAAGTTATTAAATACATATTCAATATCCTCTGATATTACATTGGATATTTGCTAATATTATGAGTTGAGAAAACGGTATGGTTTATTATTAAGACAAATGGTTTTGATGCTTGTTTTACTCTCATGATGATGTAAAACATCATGCCCTTTTGTATGTCGCATCTTCTTTTTTTAACACTTAATTGATATTTTATTATTACGAGAATAGTATGAATAGGTATTACAAAAATTCAAGTAAAACATCACCAATAGGTATACATAGGAAATTCAAATATTCATGTTCTGAAAACCAATATGGCTTACGAAGAGTGAAAATTTGATTCTTCACTGGCTTACGAAGAGTGAAAAATTGATTTTTCAAAACTCTCATGTCAAGTAGTGTACTCTACTTCGATGAGAGCTTGAACTCAAACTGAAAGTCTTGTGTCGAGTCTTTAGAAGGTCAATAAATGACGTTCCCGTACCACAATAGCATACGGACATCTTGTAATTTCACGATACCACGGCAACTATTCACATTATTAAGATAGAGTTTCTTCTTTAATTGTTTTCAATAATTTTGTTTCGGAAGAGTTAGATTCGGCGAAACCCACTCTAACCACCCATCGAATAAACTAGAACTGCAAAACACACAAATTAGATTTTTTTTTTTGAACAACACAAACATTTTCCATCACTTAAAGGTTATCACCTGCTGATACAACTCAAATATAACCAGTGAATCAGCAAGACAAATTGCTATTCTGGGAACAAAGTTAAATGAATTGAAATCAAACTTGCAATATAAAGTCATGGACGGTTCCATGAAGTTTAGAAACTTTTGAGCCGGAGTTGATAACTTTTACCAATTGTAAGTACTCGGATTTTACCGAAAATATTCTTATTTCTTCACATACTGCTTGTGTCAAGGCAGCTCGGATAGCCAAAGCATCATCAACTAATGGTGAACTATTGTCACCACAGGTCACCACATATGCGTAAGTCTTGGTTTTACACCATAAGAACTCAGTCTTAGCATCCACATCACCACAAACTTTCAAGTATGCGTGAGTCTTGGTTTTACACCATAAGAACTCAAAGTTAATATATAAAGTTTACTATTAATTTACATAAAATAATCAAAGTTAATGGGCTAAGTATGAAGTTAACTAATTATGATTCTTTATAAAGTTAATGGGCTAAATATTCAATAGCCCATAGCCAATTGAATGAGTTTTTTGTCATATCACATTTGACATGGCTTTTATTTTGCCTAACTTTGAGGGAGAATGAGACAGGGAAAACAGCCTATTCCCCCATAAACTAAGTCTTGCCTGCCAATATATACATGACCTATCAAGTTCGGCTAAAATATACATGAACTATGTTTTTTTTTGAATTTTCCACATAATCTATTTAATTGTGATCAATTTACACAAAACCGTAGACGGAATGAATTTTCCAGATCAGATCGATACTACTAACTTATCTTCCTCCGCCGGAGAAGAGGGCGTTGTGTCGTTGTGGTTCTAGGCGTTAGACCTACGGAAGATCTACAAGGTTGTTTGTGAGGATACTTAACGAGGAGCTTGAGAAGTTTAACGATTTCTATGTTGATAAAGGTTATCACTTGCTGCATACAACTTAAATATAACCAGTGAATCAGCAAGACAAACGCTATTCTCGGAACAAAGTTAAACGAATTAAAATCAAACTTGCAATATAAAGTCATGGACGGTTCCATGAAGTTTAGAAACTTTTGAGCCGGAGTTGATAGCTCTTACCAATTGTAATGACTCGGATTTTACCGAAAATATCCTTATTTCCTCACATACTGCTTGAGTCAAAGCAGCTCGGATAGCCAAAGCATCATCAACAAATGGTGAACTATTGTCACCACAAGTCACCACATATGCATGAGTCTTGGTTTTACACCATAAGAACTCAGTCTTAGCATCCACATCACCACAAGCTTTCAAGTATGCGTGAGTCTTGGTTTTACACCATAAGAATTCAATCTTTGCATTCTCATCACCACATGTTACCAAGTAAGGAGTCTTGGTTTCAGGGAGCATCGGAAAAAAGATCGCAGGTGAGGACCATACCCACACTAGAGCAGTGGGTTTAAATCTGGCAGAGTCCCAAACAAACTAGGCTTGAATAAACCAGTAGCCTGGTCTGAGATCTAGGCAATGGAGGAAGTGGTGGGATTAAAACTCGTCGTTGATGGAGGTGAGGAAGTCGATCGATGGAATGGTGATTATCTGTTTCGTTGAGCATAGGTGAAGGTCGATGAGTCACCTCGAGAGAAATATCTTACGGATTCAATGGAGGATCCGGTGGATCTGGTAGCTCCGGCGGTTAAGGAGGTTTGTACGGCTCCGGAACAATCAGATCTGGTGGTTTTGGGAGAATTGAGGTCGAGTTCCTCATCACCACACAGAAATCTGCAGCAGCGTTGGCCTTAACCCATAAACGATTCTCCGGCAGTATAGATCCAGGCGGTGGAGAGAAGGTACAAAGCAGAGGACGCGATTTGCGAAAACTTTCGAGACCATGAATCACCAGAGAAAAGGATCTCCGGTTGATTGCGGGCGAGGTCTCAAGGGTGAGAAGCATAGCTTCTTAGATGGAGAGGCGAACACCGGAGAATGAAGATTGAATGGCCATGGAGATTGGTGGTTGTTGTCGATGGAGGCGCATGGGGGCTCGGGCCCGAGAGAGAAATTAGGTTTTCAAAAAAAGGGAGATTCTACACACAATTTAGATATATAGCCAAAATTGGCTAAAATCTAAGCATCTCAAACACAAATCTTCTACCATGAGAGAAATTTCATATAAAAACATCATCCAAAAGAGAAAATCTAAACCCAAACAAAGTGAGAAAACCCTATAAAATTGAATCCTACCAACTACTAGATCTGAAATTTATTAGAACGAAAACCAAAAGATACAAAAATCTTTCACAAAAGAAAGTTACGATTGTATAACCCTCTCACGATGCCGATGAAGAACGCCAACTATCGGAGAGGCAAAATATGCGAATCTCTCTTTTTCTCTTTGGCGGCTAGGGTGTTTTGCTGGGATGAATTAAAAAGATGTCACTAATCACTTATCGTATGTAGCATCTAATATCAAAATATTTTATTTCCTTTTTGTCATCATCAATAGATAAGTTTAAAACCAATTAGTTTTGGTCATACCAAATCCCAGTTGAGAATTAGTATTGGTCAAATCTACATAGCAGTTACGTTTTATTTACTCTCCATAAATCTACATAGCAGCCACGTTTTATTTACTTTTCGCCCAGTAAATGTATAAGTCAATTTTAGGTTGTTCAAAATAATGCATTTAATGTATCAGTTATTTGCTTTCGATACACTCGATGTGAGCATTGTTTTATAAATACACCATGGTAGATTTTCTTAAAGATATCTTACCTTACAAAGAAAATCCTAAGTTATCTGTATTGTTTTTTTCGGTGTTTGGTTTGTGGTGGAGATATCTGAAGGATCTGAATCTTCTGAAATGCCGAATAATGAATTTCAACCATCGGGTTTGAAGATACCTAGAGGTTTGTTGAATCCGGATACTATGTCTAAACAATCAATTGAATTCGTGACGAAGGTATAGATTTTTTTTGTTCGTCCATAAATTTTTTTCCACATATTCTTGTTATAAACTATATATTTTTTATATAGCGATCTCATATGAACTTACTTTTTGATCCAAGCTTTTCGAAAGATATTATAACGCAATTATGTTTCGCGAGGATATGTTGACGAAAAAAGCCAATCTCGAAATGGAACAAGAGCTTATTGAAAATAAGATAATGCTTCATGAAGCACTTCCTTCGGATTGGGGACGGCTTGAGAAGATACTGAAGAAACTAACAACAATTGAAAGGGAACAAAACCTTATTGAATATCAGATAAGTCGTCTTGAAGCACCTCCTTATGAATGGAAACGGCTTCAATTTGATAACATAGCTCCGATGTCCGATATCATCAAATTTATCAACGATAATAAAGGAGATTGAAGTTATTCAATCGTTCTAATGATAAACCATTGTGGCAGAATCATGTATTAAAAATAATCTAATGTAATTTCTATTTTGTTTTTCTAAAATATTAAATAAAAATCTTTTGTAATTCAATATTTAATCCGAGCCATCCACGTCCACTTCATCAGATTCCTCTCTCTCTCTCTCTCTAAGATTCCTCACTTTCTCTCTCTAGAAATACTTGCAAAGCCACTGTTCTTATCATGAACCGTCGCGATCTTCGTCACTCTCAGATACGACGAATGAAATTCGGTAAAGAGTTTCGTACACATCTCGAAGATACTTTACCTGAGTGGAGACAAAGTTTATTTGCTATAAACCCTTGAAGAAGCTTCTCAAATACTACCCTTACTAGATGACTCCCCTCGGGTTATACGCGGATTAATACTTTGTATGAGTTAACAATTGCCAATAATGTTATAATTTGTTTTTTGGTTCATTTTTGGTCTCTAGGATAATTTTTGAATTTTTTTTATGAATAATATCATCTAGAATAAAGCATACAGTGAGACGGTAATATGATTTCGATTCCTATTTAAATTTTGATCAAATATTTTTTTCTCAAATAAATTTAACTTTTAAATTAGTATCTTAAAATTATTTATTTGTTAAAATATCCAATAAATTTTAGAAAAAAATGTTTTATGATTAACTTTTTTCTAATTGTATTCAATATCCATTTGGTTAAAGAATTGTTAATTAATTGTGAATTGTATACAAAATGAAAATAATCTACTATAGATAAGTTTGTATAGTTTAATTTTGGCTTGTGTTTACATTTTAATCAAAATATTATTTTTCTCCAACAGAAAAATAGTGTTTTTTATTTTATTCAATAGTAAATTTGGACATTTGGATTAAACATTATTTTTTGTAATTTTACGTTAACTTATAAAAATGCTCATACTAAAATTTTGTCATTTGTGCATAACTTTATATATAATATATAAAGTTTACTATTAATTTACATAAAATAATCAAAGTTAATGGGCTAAGTATGAAGTTAACTAATTATGATTCTTTATAAAGTTAATGGGCTAAATATTCAATAGTCCATAGCCAATTGAATGAGTTTTTTGTCATGTCACATTTGACATGGCTTTTATTTTGCCTAACTTTGAAGGAGAATGAGACACATAAGTATATTTGAAAAAATCACCTCCCTAATAATATTTAGGGGATTCCCTGATTTACCACCGGAGATTTTCCAGATCAGGTCGATTTGTGTACCGTCTTCGCCGATACTACTAACTTATCTTCGTCCGCCGGAGAAGAGGGCGTTGTGTCGTTGTGGTTCTAGGCGTTAGACCTACGGAAGATCTACAAGGTTTGTTTGTGAGGATACTTAACGAGGAGCTTGAGAAGTTTAACGATTTCTACGTTGATAAAGGTTATCACTTGCTGCATACAACTTAAATATAACCAGTGAATCAGCAAGACAAAACGCTATTCTCGGAACAAAGTTAAACGAATTAAAATCAAACTTGCAATATAAAGTCATGGACGGTTCCATGAAGTTTAGAAACTTTTGAGCCGGAGTTGATAGCTCTTACCAATTGTAATGACTCGGATTTTACCGAAAATATCCTTATTTCCTCACATACTGCTTGTGTCAAAGCAGCTCGGATAGCCAAAGCATCATCAACAAATGGTGAACTATTGTCACCACAAGTCACCACATATGCATGAGTCTTGGTTTTACACCATAAGAACTCAGTCTTAGCATCCACATCACCACAAGCTTTCAAGTATGCGTGAGTCTTGGTTTTACACCATAAGAATTCAATCTTTGCATTCTCATCACCACATGTTACCAAGTAAGGAGTCTTGGTTTCAGGGAGCATCGGAAAAAAGATCGCAGGTGAGGACCATACCCACACTAGAGCAGTGGGTTTAAATCTGGCAGAGTCCAAACAAACTAGGCTTGAATAAACCAGTAGCCTGGTCTTGAGATCTAGGCAATGGAGGAAGTGGTGGGATTAAAACTCGTCGTTGATGGAGGTGAGGAAGTCGATCGATGGAATGGTGATTATCTGTTTCGTTGAGCATAGGTGAAGGTCGATGAGTCACCTCGAGAGAAATATCTTACGGATTCAATGGAGGATCCGGTGGATCTGGTAGCTCCGGCGGTTAAGGAGGTTTGTACGGCTCCGGAACAATCAGATCTGGTGGTTTTGGGAGAATTGAGGTCGAGTTCCTCATCACCACACAGAAATCTGCAGCAGCGTTGGCCTTAACCCATAAACGATTCTCCGGCAGTATAGATCCAGGCGGTGGAGAGAAGGTACAAAGCAGAGGACGCGATTTGCGAAAACTTTCGAGACCATGAATCACCAGAGAAAAGGATCTCCGGTTGATTGCGGGCGAGGTCTCAAGGGTGAGAAGCATAGCTTCTTAGATGGAGAGGCGAACACCGGAGAATGAAGATTGAATGGCCATGGAGATTGGTGGTTGTTGTCGATGGAGGCGCATGGGGGCTCGGGCCCGAGAGAGAAATTAGGTTTTCAAAAAAAGGGAGATTCTACACACAATTTAGATATATAGCCAAAATTGGCTAAAATCTAAGCATCTCAAACACAAATCTTCTACCATGAGAGAAATTTCATATAAAAACATCATCCAAAAGAGAAAATCTAAACCCAAACAAAGTGAGAAAACCCTATAAAATTGAATCCTACCAACTACTAGATCTGAAATTTATTAGAACGAAAACCAAAAGATACAAAAATCTTTCACAAAAGAAAGTTACGATTGTATAACCCTCTCACGATGCCGATGAAGAACGCCAACTATCGGAGAGGCAAAATATGCGAATCTCTCTTTTTCTCTTTGGCGGCTAGGGTGTTTTGCTGGGATGAATTAAAAAGATGTCACTAATCACTTATCGTATGTAGCATCTAATATCAAAATATTTTATTTCCTTTTTGTCATCATCAATAGATAAGTTTAAAACCAATTAGTTTTGGTCATACCAAATCCCAGTTGAGAATTAGTATTGGTCAAATCTACATAGCAGTTACGTTTTATTTACTCTCCATAAATCTACATAGCAGCCACGTTTTATTTACTTTTCGCCCAGTAAATGTATAAGTCAATTTTAGGTTGTTCAAAATAATGCATTTAATGTATCAGTTATTTGCTTTCGATACACTCGATGTGAGCATTGTTTTATAAATACACCATGGTAGATTTTCTTAAAGATATCTTACCTTACAAAGAAAATCCTAAGTTATCTGTATTGTTTTTTTTCGGTGTTTGGTTTGTGGTGGAGATATCTGAAGGATCTGAATCTTCTGAAATGCCGAATAATGAATTTCAACCATCGGGTTTGAAGATACCTAGAGGTTTGTTGAATCCGGATACTATGTCTAAACAATCAATTGAATTCGTGACGAAGGTATAGATTTTTTTTGTTCGTCCATAAATTTTTTTCCACATATTCTTGTTATAAACTATATATTTTTTATATAGCGATTCTTATATGAACTTACTTTTTGATCCAAGCTTTTCGAAAGATATTATAACGCAATTATGTTTCGCGAGGATATGTTGACGAAAAAAGCCAATCTCGAAATGGAACAAGAGCTTATTGAAAATAAGATAATGCTTCATGAAGCACTTCCTTCGGATTGGGGACGGCTTGAGAAGATACTGAAGAAACTAACAACAATTGAAAGGGAACAAAACCTTATTGAATATCAGATAAGTCGTCTTGAAGCACCTCCTTATGAATGGAAACGGCTTCAATTTGATAACATAGCTCCGATGTCCGATATCATCAAATTTATCAACGATAATAAAGGAGATTGAAGTTATTCAATCGTTCTAATGATAAAGCATTGTGGCAGAATCATGTATTAAAAATAATCTAATGTAATTTCTATTTTGTTTTTCTAAAATATTAAATAAAAATCTTTTGTAATTCAATATTTAATCCGAGCCATCCACGTCCACTTCATCAGATTCCTCTCTCTCTCTCTCTAAGATTCCTCACTTTCTCTCTCTAGAAATACTTGCAAAGCCACTGTTCTTATCATGAACCGTCGCGATCTTCGTCACTCTCAGATACGACGAATGAAATTCGGTAAAGAGTTTCGTACACATCTCGAAGATACTTTACCTGAGTGGAGACAAAGTTTATTTGCTATAAACCCTTGAAGAAGCTTCTCAAATACTACCCTTACTAGATGACTCCCCTCGGGTTATACGCGGATTAATACTTTGTATGAGTTAACAATTGCCAATAATGTTATAATTTGTTTTTTGGTTCATTTTTGGTCTCTAGGATAATTTTTGAATTTTTTTTATGAATAATATCATCTAGAATAAAGCATACAGTGAGACGGTAATATGATTTCGATTCCTATTTAAATTTTGATCAAATATTTTTTTCTCAAATAAATTTAACTTTTAAATTAGTATCTTAAAATTATTTATTTGTTAAAATATCCAATAAATTTTAGAAAAAAATGTTTTATGATTAACTTTTTTCTAATTGTATTCAATATCCATTTGGTTAAAGAATTGTTAATTAATTGTGAATTGTATACAAAATGAAAATAATCTACTATAGATAAGTTTGTATAGTTTAATTTTGGCTTGTGTTTACATTTTAATCAAAATATTATTTTTCTCCAACAGAAAAATAGTGTTTTTTATTTTATTCAATAGTAAATTTGGACATTTGGATTAAACATTATTTTTTGTAATTTTACGTTAACTTATAAAAATGCTCATACTAAAATTTTGTCATTTGTGCATAACTTTATATATAATATATAAAGTTTACTATTAATTTACATAAAATAATCAAAGTTAATGGGCTAAGTATGAAGTTAACTAATTATGATTCTTTATAAAGTTAATGGGCTAAATATTCAATAGTCCATAGCCAATTGAATGAGTTTTTTGTCATGTCACATTTGACATGGCTTTTATTTTGCCTAACTTTGAAGGAGAATGAGACACATAAGTATATTTGAAAAAATCACCTCCCTAATAATATTTAGGGGATTCCTCCGCTGATTTACCCACCGGAGATTTTCCAGATCAGGATCGATTTGTGTACCGTCTTCGCCGATACTACTAACTTATCTTCGTCCGCCGGAGAAGAGGGCGTTGTGTCGTTGTGGTTCTAGGCGTTAGACCTACGGAAGATCTACAAGGTTTGTTTGTGAGGATACTTAACGAGGAGCTTGAGAAGTTTAACGATTTCTACGTTGATAAAGGTTATCACTTGCTGCATACAACTTAAATATAACCAGTGAATCAGCAAGACAAAACGCTATTCTCGGAACAAAGTTAAACGAATTAAAATCAAACTTGCAATATAAAGTCATGGACGGTTCCATGAAGTTTAGAAACTTTTGAGCCGGAGTTGATAGCTCTTACCAATTGTAATGACTCGGATTTTACCGAAAATATCCTTATTTCCTCACATACTGCTTGTGTCAAAGCAGCTCGGATAGCCAAAGCATCATCAACAAATGGTGAACTATTGTCACCACAAGTCACCACATATGCATGAGTCTTGGTTTTACACCATAAGAACTCAGTCTTAGCATCCACATCACCACAAGCTTTCAAGTATGCGTGAGTCTTGGTTTTACACCATAAGAATTCAATCTTTGCATTCTCATCACCACATGTTACCAAGTAAGGAGTCTTGGTTTCAGGGAGCATCGGAAAAAAGATCGCAGGTGAGGACCATACCCACACTAGAGCAGTGGGTTTTAAAACACACGTCAGTTGGATGGATTAGGTGGAGGAAGTGGTAAATCGTCGGATGGGAAATGGATCGATTTTTCTGGTACGTTGAGCATAGGTGAAGGTCGATGAGTCACCTCGAGAGAAATATCTTATGGATTCAATGGAGGATCCGGTGGATCTGGTAGCTCCGGCGGTTAAGGAGGTTTGTACGGCTCCGGAACAATAAGATCTGGTGATTTTGGGCGAATTAGGTCGAGTTCCTCGTCACCACACAGAAATCTGCAGCAGCGTTGGTCTTAACCATAAACGATTCTCCGGGCGGTATAGATCCAGGCGGTGGAGAGAAGGTACAAAGCAGAGGACGCGATTTGCGAAAACTTTCGAGACCATGAATCACCAGAGAAAAGGATCTCCGGTTGATTGCGGGCGAGGTCTCAAGGGTGAGAAGCATAGCTTCTTAGATGGAGAGGCGAACACCGGAGAATGAAGATTGAATGGCCATGGAGATTGGTGGTTGTTGTCGATGGAGGCGCATGGGGGCTCGGGCCCGAGAGAGAAATTAGGTTTTCAAAAAAAGGGAGCTTCTACACACAATTTAGATATATAGCCAAAATTGGCTAAAATCTAAGCATCTCAAACACAAATCTTCTACCATGAGAGAAATTTCATATAAAAACATCATCCAAAAGAGAAAATCTAAACCCAAACAAAGTGACAAAACCCTATAAATTGAATCCTACCAACTACTAGATCTGAAATTTATTAGAACGAAAACCAAAAGAAACAAAAATCTTTCACAAAAAAAGTTACGATTGTATAACCCTCTCACGATGCCGATGAAGAACACCAACTATCGGAGAGGCAAAATATGCAAATCTCTTTTTTCTCTTTGGCGGCTAGGGTGTTTTGCTGGGATGAATTAAAAAGATGTCACTAATCACTTATCGTATGTAGCATCTAATATCAAAATATTTTATTTCCTTTTTGACATCATTAATAGATAAGTTTAAAACCAATTACTTTTGGTTATACCAAATCCCAGTTGAGAATTAGTATTGGTCAAATCTACATAGCAGTTACGTTTTATTTACTTTCCATAAATCTACATAGCGGCCACGTTTTATTTACATTTCGCCCAGTAAATGTATAGTCAATTTTAGGTTGTTCAAAATAATGCATTTAATGTATATTTTGCTTTCTATACACTCGATCTGAGCATGTTTTATAAATACACCATGGTAGATTTTCTTAAAGATATCTTACCTTACAAAGAAAATCCTAAGTTATCTGTATTGTTTTTTTTCGGTGTTTGGTTTGTGGTGGAGATATCGAAGGATCTGAATCTTCTGAAATGCCGAATAATGAATTTCAACCATCGGGTTTGAAGATACCTAGAGGTTTGTTGAATCCGGATACTATGTCTAAACAATCAATTGAATTCATGACGAAGGTATAGATTTTTTTTGTTCGTCCATAAATTTTTTTCCACATATTCTTTTATAAACTATATATTTTTTATATAGTATCTTATATGAACTTACTTTTTGATCCAAGCTTTTCGAAAGATATTATAACGCAATTATGTTTCGCGAGGATATGTTGACGAAAAAAGCCAATCTCGAAATGGAACAAGAGCTTATTGAAAATAAGATAATGCTTCATGAAGCACTTCCTTCGGATTGGGGACGGCTTGAGAAGATACTGAAGAAACTAACAACAATTGAAAGGGAACAAAACCTTATTGAATATCAGATAAGTCGTCTTGAAGCACCTCCTTATGAATGGAAACGGCTTCAATTTGATAACATAGCTCCGATGTCCGATATCATCAAATTTATCAACGATAATAAAGGATATTGAAGTTATTCAATCGTTATAATGATAAAGCATTGTGGCATAATCATGTATTAAAAATATTCTAATGTAATTTCTATTTTGTTTTTCTAAAATATTAAATAAAAATCTTTTGTTATTCAATATTTAATCCGAGCCATCCACGTCCACTTCATCAGATTCCTCTCTCTCTCTCTCTAAAATTCCTCACTTTCTCTCTCCAGAAATACTTGCAAAGCCACTGTTCTTATCCAGAACCGTCGCGATCTTCGTCACTCTCAGATCGACGAATGAAATTCGGTAAAGAGTTTCGTACACATCTCGAAGATAATTTACCTGAGTGGAGAGACAAATTTCTTTGCTATAAACCCTTGAAGAAGCTTCTCAAATACTACCCTTACTAGATGACTCCCCGGGTTATACGCGGATTAATACTTTGTATGAGTTAACAATTGCCAATAATGTTATAATTTGTTTTTTGGTTCATTTTTGGTCTTTAGGATAATTTTTGAATTTTTTTTATGAATAATATCATCTAGAATAAAGCATACAGTGAGACGATAATATGATTTCGATTCCTATTTAAATTTTGATCAAATATTTTTTCTCAAATAAATTTAACTTTTAAATTAGTATCTTAAAATTATTTATTTGTTAAAATATCCAAAAAATTTAGAAAAATTTGTTTTATGATTACTTTTTTCTAATTGTATTCAATATCCATTAGGTTAAAGAATTGTTAATTAATTGTGAATTGTATGCAAAATGAAAATAATCGACTATAGATAAGTTTGTATAGTTTAATTTTGGCTTGTGCTTACATTTTAATCAAAATATTATTTTTCTCCAACAGAACAATAGTGTTTTTTATTTTATTCAATAGTAAATTTGGACATTTGGATTAAACATTATTTTTTTGTAATTTTACGTTAACTTATAAAAATGCTCATACTGAAATTTTGTCATTTGTGTATAACATTATATATAATATATAAAGTTTACTATTAATTTACATAAAATAATCAAAGTTAATGGGCTAAGTATGAAGTTAACTAATTATGATTCTTTATAAAGTTAATGGGCTAAATATTCAATAGCCCATAGCCAATTGAATGAGTTTTTTGTCATATCACATTTGACATGGCTTTTATTTTGCCTAACTTTGAGGGAGAATGAGACAGGAAAACAGCCTATTCCCCCATAAACTAAGTCTTGCCTGCCAATATATACATGACCTATCAAGTTCGGCTAAAAAATACATGAACTATGTTTTTTTTTGAATTTTCCACATAATCTATTTAAATGTGATCAATTTACACAAAACCGTAGACGGAATGAATTTTCCAGATCAGATCGATACTACTAACTTATCTTCCTCCGCCGGAGAAGAGGGCGTTGTGTCGTTGTGGTTCTAGGCGTTAGACCTACGGAAGATCTACAGGGTTCGTTTGTGAGGATACTTAACGAGGAGCTTGAGAAGTTTAACGATTTCTATGTTGATAAAGGTTATCACTTGCTGCATACAACTTAAATATAACCAGTGAATCAGCAAGACAAATTGCTATTCTCGGAACAAAGTTAAACGAAATAAAATCAAACTTGCAATATAAAGTCATGGACGGTTCCATGAAGTTTACAAACTTTTGAGCCGGAGTTGATAGCTCTTACTAATTGTAATGAATCGGATTTTACCGAAAATATCCTTATTTCCTCACATACTGCTTGTGTCAAAGCAGCTCGGATAGCCAAAGCATCATCAACAAATGGTGAACTATTGTCACCACAGGTCACCACATATGCATGAGTCTTGGTTTTACACCATAAGAACTCAGTCGTAGCATCCACATCACCACAAGCTTTCAAGTATGCGTGAGTCTTGGTTTTACACCATAAGAATTCAATCTTTGCATTCTCATCACCACATGTTACCAAGTAAGGAGTCTTGGTTTCAGGGAGCATTGGAAAAAAGATCGCAGGTGAGGACCATACCCACACTAGAGCAGTGGGTTTAAAACACGTCGTTGATGGAGGTGAGGAAGTAGATCGATGGAATGGCGATTCTCTGGTACGTTGAGCATAGGTGAAGGTCGATGAGTCACCTCGAGAGAAAGATCTTATGGATTCAATGGAGGATCCGGTGGATCTGGTAGCTCCGGCGGTTAAGGAAGTTTGTACGGCTCCGGAACAATAAGATCTGGTGATTTTGGGCGAATTAAGGTCGAGTTCCTCGTCACCACACAGAGATCTGCAGCAGCGTTGGTCTTAACACATAAACGATTCTCCGGGCGGTATAGATCCAGGCGGTGGAGAGAAGGTACAAAGCAGAGGACGCGATTTGCGAAAACTTTCGAGACCATGAATCACCAGAGAAAAGGATCTCCGGTTGATTGCGGGCGAGGTCTCAAGGGTGAGAAGCATAGCTTCTTAGATGGAGAGGCGAACACCGGAGAATGAAGATTGAATGGCCATGGAGATTGGTAGTTGTTGTCGATGGAGGCGCATGGGGGCTCGGGCCCGAGAGAGAAATTAGGTTTTCAAAAAAAGGGAGCTTCTACACACAATTTAGATATATAGCCAAAATTGGCTAAAATCTAAGCATCTCAAACACAAATCTTCTATCATGAGAGAAATTTCATATAAAAACATCATCCAAAAGAGAAAATCTAAACCCAAACAAAGAGTGACAAAACCCTATTAATTGAATCCTACCAACTACTAGATCTGAAATTTATTAGAACGAAAACCAAAAGAAACAAAAATCTTTCACAAAAGAAAGTTACGATTGTATAACCCTCTCACGATGCCGATGAAGAACACCAACTATCGGAGAGGCAAAATATGCAAATCTCTTTTTTCTCTTTGGCGGCTAGGGTGTTTTGCTGGGATGAATTAAAAAGATGTCACTAATCACTTATCGTATGTAGCATCTAATATCAAAATATTTTATTTCCTTTTTGACATCATTAATAGATAAGTTTAAAACCAATTACTTTTGGTTATACCAAATCCCAGTTGAGAATTAGTATTGGTCAAATCTACATAGCAGTTACGTTTTATTTACTTTCCATAAATCTACATAGCGGCCACGTTTTATTTACATTTCGCCCAGTAAATGTATTAGTCAATTTTAGGTTGTTCAAAATAATGCATTTAATGTATATTTTCTTTCTATACACTCGATCTGAGCACTGTTTTATAAATACACCATGGTAGATTTTCTTAAAGATATCTTACCTTACAAAGAAAATCCTAAGTTATCTGTATTGTTTTTTTTCGGTGTTTGGTTTGTGGTGGAGATATCCGAAGGATCTGAATCTTCTGAAATGCCGAATAATGAATTTCAACCATCGGGTTTGAAGATACCTAGAGGTTTGTTGAATCCGGATACTATGTCTAAACAATCAACTGAATTCATGACGAAGGTATAGATTTTTTTTGTTCGTCCATAAATTTTTTTCCACATATTCTTATTATAAACTATATATTTTTTATATAGTTATTCTTATATGAACTTACTTTTTGATCCAAGCTTTTCGAAAGATATTATAACGCAATTATGTTTCGCGAGGATATGTTGACGAAAAAAGCCAATCTCGAAATGGAACAAGAGCTTATTGAAAATAAGATAATGCTTCATGAAGCACTTCCTTCGGATTGGGGACGGCTTGAGAAGATACTGAAGAAACTAACAACAATTGAAAGGGAACAAAACCTTATTGAATATCAGATAAGTCGTCTTGAAGCACCTCCTTATGAATGGGAACGGCTTCAATTTGATAACATAGCTCCGATGTCCGATATCATCAAATTTATCAACGATAAAAAGTGATATTGAAGTTATTCAATCGTTATAATGATAAAGCATTGTGGCATAATCATGTATTAAAAATATTCTAATGTAATTTCTATTTTGTTTTTCTAAAATATTAAATAAAAATCTTTTGTTATTCAATATTTAATCCGAGCCATCCACGTCCACTTCATCAGATTCCTCTCTCTCTCTCTAAAATTCCTCACTTTCTCTCTCCAAAAATACTTGCAAAGCCACTGTTCTTATCCAGAACCGTCGCGATCTTCGTCACTCTCAGATCCGACGAATGAAATTCGGTAAAGAGTTTCGTACACATCTCGAAGATAATTTACCTGAGTGGAGAGACAATTTTCTTTGCTATAAACCCTTGAAGAAGCTTCTCAAATACTACCCTTACTAGATGACTCCCCGGGTTATACGCGGATTAATACTTTGTATGAGTTAACAATTGCCAATAATGTTATAATTTGTTTTTTGGTTCATTTTTGGTCTTTAGGATAATTTTTGAATTTTTTTTATGAATAATATCATCTAGAATAAAGCATACAGTGAGACGATAATATGATTTCGATTCCTATTTAAATTTTGATCAAATATTTTTTCTCAAATAAATTTAACTTTTAAATTAGTATCTTAAAATTATTTATTTGTTAAAATATCCAAAAAAAATTAGAAAAATTTGTTTTATGATTACTTTTTTCTAATTGTATTCAATATCCATTAGGTTAAAGAATTGTTAATTAATTGTGAATTGTATGCAAAATGAAAATAATCGACTATAGATAAGTTTGTATAGTTTAATTTTGGCTTGTGCTTACATTTTAATCAAAATATTATTTTTCTCCAACAGAACAATAGTGTTTTTTATTTTATTCAATAGTAAATTTGGACATTTGGATTAAACATTATTTTTTTGTAATTTTACGTTAACTTATAAAAATGCTCATACTGAAATTTTGTCATTTGTGTATAACATTATATATAATATATAAAGTTTACTATTAATTTACATAAAATAATCAAAGTTAATGGGCTAAGTATGAAGTTAACTAATTATGATTCTTTATAAAGTTAATGGGCTAAATATTCAATAGCCCATAGCCAATTGAATGAGTTTTTTGTCATATCACATTTGACATGGCTTTTATTTTGCCTAACTTTGAGGGAGAATGAGACAGGAAAAACATCCTATTCCCCCATAAACTAAGTCTTGCCTGCCAATATATACATGACCTATCAAGTTCGGCTAAAAAATACATGAACTATGTTTTTTTTGAATTTTCCACATAATCTATTTAAATGTGATCAATTTACACAAAACCGTAGACGGAATGAATTTTCCAGATCAGATCGATACTACTAACTTATCTTCCTCCGCCGGAGAAGAGGGCGTTGTGTCGTTGTGGTTCTAGGCGTTAGACCTACGGAAGATCTACAGGGTTCGTTTGTGAGGATACTTAACGAGGAGCTTGAGAAGTTTAACGATTTCTATGTTGATAAAGGTTATCACTTGCTGCATACAACTTAAATATAACCAGTGAATCAGCAAGACAAATTGCTATTCTCGGAACAAAGTTAAACGAAATAAAATCAAACTTGCAATATAAAGTCATGGACGGTTCCATGAAGTTTACAAACTTTTGAGCCGGAGTTGATAGCTCTTACTAATTGTAATGAATCGGATTTTACCGAAAATATCCTTATTTCCTCACATACTGCTTGTGTCAAAGCAGCTCGGATAGCCAAAGCATCATCAACAAATGGTGAACTATTGTCACCACAGGTCACCACATATGCATGAGTCTTGGTTTTACACCATAAGAACTCAGTCGTAGCATCCACATCACCACAAGCTTTCAAGTATGCGTGAGTCTTGGTTTTACACCATAAGAATTCAATCTTTGCATTCTCATCACCACATGTTACCAAGTAAGGAGTCTTGGTTTCAGGGAGCATTGGAAAAAAGATCGCAGGTGAGGACCATACCCACACTAGAGCAGTGGGTTTAAATCTGGCAGAGTCCCAAACGAACTAGGCTTGAATAAACCAGTAGCCTGGTCTTGAGATCTAGGCAATTGAGGAAGTGGTGGGATTAAAACCCGTCGTTGATGGAGGTGAGGAAGTAGATCGATGGAATGGTGATTCTCTGGTTCGTTGAGCATAGGTGAAGGTCGATGAGTCACCTCGAGAGAAATATCTTACGGATTCAATGGAGTATCCGGTGGATCTGGTAGCTCTGGCGGTTAAGGAGGTTTGTACGGCTCCGGAACAATCAGATCTGGTGGTTTTGGGAGAATTGAGGTCGAGTTCCTCGTCACCACACAGAAATCTGCAGCAGCGTTGGCCTTAACCCATAAACGATTCTTCGGCGGTATAGATCCAGGCGGTGGCGAGAGGGTACAAAGGAGAGGACGCGATTTGCGGAAACTTTCGAGACCATGAATCACCGGAGAAAAGGATCTCCGGTTGATTGCGGGCGAGGTCTCAAAAGTGAAAAGCATAGCTTCTTAGATGGAGAGACGAACGCCGGAGAATGAAGATTGAATGGCCATGGAGATTGGTGGTTGTTGTCGATGGAGGCGCATGGGGGCTCGGGCCCGAGAGAGAAATTAGGTTTTCAAAAAAAGGGAGCTTCTACACACAATTTAGATATATAACCAAAATTGGCTAAAATCTAAGCATCTCAAACACAAATCTTCTACCATGAGAGAAATTTCATATGAAAACATCAACCAAAAGAGAAAATCTAAACCCAAACAAAGTGACAAAACCCTATAAAATTGAATCCTACCAACTATTAAATCTGAAATTTATTAGAACAAAAACCAAAAGAAACAAAAATCTTTCACAAAAGAAAGTTACGATTGTTAACCCTCTCATGATGCCGATGAAGAACGCCAACTATCGGAGAGGCAAAATATGCAAATCTCTCTTTTTTCTCTTTGGTGGCTAGGGTGTTTTGCTGGGATGAATTAAAAAGATGTCACTAATCACTTATCGTATGTAGCATCTAATATCAAAATATTTTATTTCCTTTTTGTCATCATCAATAGATAAGTTTAAAACCAATTAGTTTTGGTTATACCAAATCCTAGTTGAGAATTAGTATTGGTCAAATCTGTCACGCCCGTGAACCATTTTTTGAGAAAAATGGAGGGGCTGTCGATCGACACACGTGGTGTTTGTCGATCGACAGGGCTCTTAAGGGCTGTCGATCGACACACCTAGTGTCTGTCGATCGACAGGTAGTTAAATTGGTCGGTTTTCTGGTTCGATTTAAGTAGTTCAGTTGGACCGGGCCGGTTTGGGGAACCCTAGGGCTTCGTATATAAGTCTTTTTGGCCGCATTCTGAGCGAAACCATGTCTCAAATCAGCAGAGAAATAGTTGAGAGGAGTTCTCTTGTTTCTAATAGGGTTTTTGAGTTAGGGTTTTCGTTATTGATCAATTTGAAGTGGAATTTATTGGTGGTTGTAGCTGTGTTCGTTTCTAGCCTCAATATCCACCGAATTCTATCAAAAATCTAAGGTGAGTGCGTGACCATGGCTTCTGGGCCGGTGGATTTGTTATGGTTGATTGGTGATAGGTTTGGAATCTTGTGATTTGATCTTGTGATGTTTGTTTGAGACTGTGAATTGTGTTTGTTGTATTTGGGTTGTGGTTTTCGTGCAGGTTTCGTGTGAACACAGAGGAGGAATCGATCCGAGAGGATAATGATCGATTTCTCATGAATCTGCGAAGGCCTGTCGATCGACAGACCAACACGAGGCTGTCGATCGACACCTAGAGGTTGTGTCGATCGACAGGACAGTTTAGGTGCTGTCGATCGACAACCTTTGGGTCTGTCGATCGACAGGTATGTGAGGTCCTGTCGATCAACACCTATAGGGTGTGTCGATCGACAGGCACATGCAAAAGGTGTCGATCGACACCTAGTGGTAGTGTCGATCGACAGCCTGTCTGGATGGCTGTGGTTGAGCTGTGTTCTTGTGTTTGTGTGCTGATTGATGTTTGTTTGCCGGAGTGGATCCATCGCGTCTGAGTATGCAGTCGTAGATGGGATGACCGTCTCACTGTGTATTTGTGATAATACTCACGCATCTCTTTTTTCCATGTGATGCAGATAAAGGCAAATTGTGATCGTGGAATCATGGCAACGAAGAGGGAGATGATCTAGGGTCTCGCGTTGGGTGTTTTCTGTTGTTTCCATTTCAATCTTTAGAACCTTGTTAGGTTGCTAAAATTGACTGATTTGGATTTGTTGTTGGAATCGATTGGTTTAGATTTTATTAGAATTTTCTTATTCCTGGTTATCCGCTGTTGTTTGATTGCCTGTGTTGCTTGGTTGTTCAGGATAACATTTATGGGAATGCTAGTCCGAGACCAAGGGTTTCTTGTTAAAAAAAAATAACGGGTCGGGTCGTTTCAGTTTGGTATCAGAGCCCTTACGGTTTTAGGACGGGCTAGAACTTCTAGGATTGAATTTGGTAAATTGCAATTTTGTGAGTTTGGGGGTTCTAGATCATCTTCCTTCGAGCCTTCAAAGAGATTCCACGGTAAGTGTTGATTGTGTTGTGTGATTGGTCTTTCTAGTGCTTAGCTGGTCTGCTTGTGAGTGCAGTGAGATGGCTAGGACTACTAGAGGACGTGGGGGTGGAGGCCGAGGCAGAGGTCGTGGACTCGTTGAGGAGCCAGTCTTCAGCGAGGCTCAGAATTCCGCGCGTGGGCCTGTGCCAGTTCAGCAGGCGATGCATGATGGTCAGACCGCCAGTGTGACTGCCAGTGTGGGGGTCGGTGTGGGTCCTGTTGGGGCCGGTGTGGGTCCCGTAGGGGCTGGTTTGGGTCCCGTTGAGGCTGGTGGAGCTGGTGGTGTTGGGGGTACGGTCGCGACCGCAGGTGTAGCCCAGGCTAGAGATGATCGTCTGGCTGATCTGCTGAGACAGTTGTTGGAGCGGTTACTGGGTGCGGTGCCAGTGCAGACTCCAGTGTTGCCACGAGTGGCAGAGGTGCAGCCGAGGGCTACGGTTGCTGATGAGGTTCCGTCATATATCTGTAAGATGGAACAGATGCAGAGGATCGGTACTGGTTCTTTTGCGGGAGGAGTGAAGCCTGAGGAGGCTGATGAGTGGAGGATGAGGTTGGAGCGGAACTTTCGCTCGATTAGATGTCCTGAGGGATACATGCTTGACTTGGCAGTTCATTATTTAGACGGTCATGGACACCTCTGGTGGAGGAGTATGGCAGCTAGATGGGCTAGGACAGTCATATTGTGGTCAGACTTTGTGATGGAGTTCAACTCCAAGTTCTTTCCTCCGGACGCGTTAGATCGTTTGGAGGCGAGGTTCTTGGATTTGTCTCAGGGAGGGATGTCTGTCCGGGAGTATGACGTGGAGTTTAACCGACTCTTGGGTTATGCTGGTAGGAGCTTGGAGGATGAGCAGGCTCAGATTCAGAGGTTCTTGCGAGGACTTCGACCATATTTGCGGACTCGGTGCAGAGGCATCAGGTTCGGGTGTAGAGTGGAGTTAGTAGAGGTGGCTGCACAGATCGAGGAAGATCTGAGGGAGCAGGCTGCGGTTGCTGTTCAGCCTCGGAGGCCTCAGCAGTAGGTGCAGCAGGCGGGTCCTAGCAAGGGCGGCAAACCTGCGCAGGGATAAAAGAGGAAGTGGGAGGACACTTCGAGATCGGGTCAGAGTGGTCGAGGTTGTTATGTTTGTGGTAGTTTAGACCACAAGAGGGCGAGTTGCCCGAAGCAGAGTTAGGTTCGAGCGGCTCGGACGTGTTATCAGTGTGGAGAGTCGGGGCACATCAGGCCGAACTGTCCGAAGTTGCACCCGTTGGCAGTGGCAATGGTCCAACCAGTAGCTCAGTATGTGGTGGTGCAGCCTTTGGACCAGATCGCGGCGATGCAGCGTCCGCCGCTATTGCAGCGCCGGGCGAGCCGAGCTCGAGGCCGATCACAGGTAAACTTTCTATTTCCGACTTTGTAAATTCAGTAGTGTAGAATTTCTTGGTGGTTGTTTGGATTGTTTGCCTGTGATAGAAAGTTAGGTTGCTTAGCACATGGGATTTGTGTATGGACCTTGTTTGTGGGCGGGTGTGAGTCCCACGTGTTGTTTGATTCAGGAGCATCGAATTGCTTCATAACTCTGGATCATGCTGAGAGAAGTGGTATTCGTAGTGACGCTGCTGAGCGGACTGGACCGGTTATGGTTGCTGGAGGAGAATATCTGGCAACTCATGGTCGGGCGAAGGATGTGGATGTTTTGATAGTGGGCGAGTTGATGCCAGCAGACTTGGTGATCAGTCCGGTGGAGTTGTACGATGTTATCCTGGGTATGGATTGGCTGAATTGGTACAAAGTTCATCTGGATTGTCACGGGGGTCGAGTGGTATTTGAACCTGAAGGTGGTAGGTTGGTTTATCAAGGAGTGAGACCCACTTCAGGTAGTCTTGTGATCTCACTTGTCCAGGCTGAGGCGATGATTGAGAGAGGTTGCGAGGCTTACCTGGCCACGATTGTAATGTCGGAGGCTGTTGGTCGGTTGCTGTGAGAGATATTCGGGTTGTTCGGGATTTCGAGGATGTCTTTCAGTCGTTGCAGGGATTACCGCCGTCTCGGTCTGATCCTTTCACGATTGAATTAGAGCCTGGAACGACGCCGTTGTCTAAGGCACCTTATCGAATGGCTCCAGCAGAGTTGGCAGAACAGAAGAAGCTGTTGGAGGATTTGTTGGAGAAGAGTTTTACACCGAGTACTTCACCGTGGGGAGCACCGGTGTTGTTTGTGAAGAAGAAAGATGGTAGTTTCCGGTTGTGCATCGATTATCGAGAGCTTAACCAAGTCACTGTGAAGAACAAGTATCCTCTTCCGCGAATTGATGAGTTATTAGATCAGTTGAGAGGGGCTACTTGGTTTTCCAAGATTGACTGTGGTGGTGGAAACCTGCACAGTTGAAATAGTCAATGGTTTAGGTCTGAAAGCTCTGAGATGAGAAACACTTAGCGAAGATCTCAAGAGAGTTTGTTATTAAGCTTTTGCAATCGTTACAAGTAGTTTCTGTGTAAAATTGCGGATCCCCTTTTTGGAGGTATCCTCCCTCTATTTATACAAGTCTAAGTCGGCCTAAATCTATGCCTAAAGAGATAAGCTCGAATCCCTAAATCTTTGGGATTCTCTCTCAGCATAGTCGGCGCCGCCTTTAGGTTTCGACCTTGCCCTCGGCATGGGCCCAAATCCGAGAGCTCGTTTTCCAGGCCCAGTCTTGCAGTAGAGGTCGGCGTGACTTATTACTCGTGGGCTCCCGACTCGTTCTTTCCAGTGTGGGCCTGGCGCTCGGCCCATTCTCTGTCTTGAAGTGAAATGGTCGCAACGGTCTCCTGGAGTCTAAATGACCACTACAGACGTCGTCCTGGAAGGGTGCCGGTCTTAGTCCCAGTTATTCTGGAGAGCCGGTCCCAGAGACAGATCTGGTCCCTGAGACAGAGCAGGTCCAGATAATCGCGCGCCTACCTCTGGTACTTAGTCATTTTCTTGACGATCTCTACCGGAGTGAGATCTGACCCCAACAATGACTTGGCATCCGGTTACCATCAGATTCCGATCGATGAGGCAGATGTTCAGAAGACGGCTTTCAGGACTCGGTATGGGCATTTTGAGTTTGTAGTTATGCCTATCGGGTTGATGAATGCACCGGCGGCATTTATGAGGTTGATGAACGGAGTTTTCCAGGAGTATCTGGATGAGTTCGTAATTATATTAATCGATGATATTCTGGTGTATTCGAAGAGTCTTAAGGAGCATGAGGTGCATCTGAGGACAGTTCTGGAGAAGTTGCGGGAACAAAAGTTGTTTGCGAAGTTGAGTAAGTGCAGTTTCTGGCAGAGAGAGATGGGATTTCTGGGTCACATCGTTTCTGCAGAGGGAGTTTCTGTGGATCCGGCAAAGATTCAGTCTATCCGAGATTGGCTTAGACCAAGGAATGCAACTGAGATAAGGAGTTTTCTTGGGTTGGCAGGCTATTATCGGAGATTCGTCAAAGGTTTTCCGAGTATGGCTCAGTCTATGACGAAGCTGACGGGGAAGGATGTTCCTTTCGTGTGGTCTGCTGATTGTGAGCTGAGTTTCGTGAAGCTGAAGACGATGTTGACTAGTACACTAGTATTGGCGTTGCCTGAGTCGGGTGAGCCTTATGTGGTGTATACAGATGCTTCGGGAGTTGGTTTGGGTTGTGTGCTGAATGCAGCAGGGGTAAGGTGATTGCTTATGCTTCGAGGCAGTTGAGGAATCACGAGGGCAATTATCCTGTTCATGACTTGGAGCTAGCTGCTGTGATCTTCGCGTTGAAAATCTGGAGGTCTTACCTGTATGGTGGCAGAGTTCAGGTGTTCACTGATCATCATAATATGAAGTACATTTTTACTCAGCAGAATTTAAATGTACGACAGAGGCGATGGTCAGAGTTGTTGGCTGATTACGACTTGGACATTGTTTACCATCCGGGTAAGGCTAACACTGTAGCAGATGCTCTTAGTCGGAGGAGGTATGATTCATCTCAGGAGCGGGATGTGGAGAATCTGGTGAGTGTGCTTAGTACTTTGAGGTTATGTGTTACTTCAGAGGAACCGTTGGGGTTAGCGGCGGCGATCAGGCGGATCTATTGAGCAGGATCCGAGTAGCTCAGGAGAGGATCCGGTGTTGTTAGATCTCTCCAAGGCTACTGGTTCCGAATATCAGGTTTCTGCTAACGGGACTATCTTAGTGCATGGACGAGTCTGTGTTCCTAAGGATGAGGACTTGAGGCAGGAAATTCTGAGAGAAGCTCATGCGAGTAAGTTTTCGATTCATCCGGGAGCGACTAAGATGTATCGGGATCTGAAGCGGTATTATCATTGGGTCGGGATGAAGAGAGATGTGGCAGATTGGGTTGCAGCTTGCAATGTGTGTCAGTTGGTGAAGGCTGAGCACCAAGTTCCTAGTGGCTTATTGCAGAGTCTACCCATTCCAGAGTGGAAGTGGGACATGATCACTATGGATTTCGTGGTAGGGTTGCCGGTTTCTCGGACCTATGACGCGATTTGGGTGATTGTGGATCGTCTGACTAAGTCAGCACATTTTCTGGCCATTAAGAAGACAGACGGAGCGAGGTCTTGGCTAAGAAGTATGTGAAGGAAATTGTGAGGTTGCATGGAGTGCCAGCGAGTATTGTGTCGGATCGAGATCCGAGGTTTGCTTCAGTGTTCTGGAGAGCTTTTCAGGCTGAGATGGGCACTAAGGTGCACATGAGTACAGCTAATCATCCGCAGACGGATGGGCAGTCCGAAAGGACGATTCAGACACTGGAAGATCTGTTGAGGATGTGCGTGCTAGATTGGGGTGGTCATTGGGCGGATCACTTGAGTTTGGTGGAGTTCGCATATAACAACAGTTTTCAGGCGAGTATCGGAATGGCTCCTTTTGAGGCGTTGTATGGGAGGCCATGTCGTACTCCGCTATGTTTTACCCAAGTGGGGGAGAGGAGCATCTTTGGGGCTGATTTTGTTCAGGAGACGACGGAGAAGATCCGTGTTGTGAAGCTGAACATGAAAGAGGCTCAGGATCGGCAGAAGAGTTATGCCGATAGGAGAAGGAAAGAGTTGGAGTTTGCAGTCGGAGATCGAGTGTATCTCAAGATGGCGATGATGCGGGGTCTGAACAGGTCCATATCCGAGGATAAGCTGAGTACGAGGTACATGGGTCCGTTCCGGGTTGTGGAACGTGTGGGACCAGTTGCTTATCGGTTGGAGCTGCCTCCGATTATGGAGAAATTCCATGATGTGTTTCACGTTTCGAAACTCAGGAGATGCTTGCATGCTTCTGAGGAGGTAGCAGTGACGATTCCTGCGGATCTTCAGCCAAATCTGACTGTTGGGATGAGGCCGGTTAGGATTCTTGAGAGAAGTATCAAGGTTCTGCGCCGGAAGAGAGTGCCGTTGTTGAGAGTCTTGTGGGACTGTGACGGTATTCAGGAGGAGACTTGGGAACCAGAGGCAAAGATGAAAACGAAGTTCAAGAAGTGGTTCGAGAAGCAAGCAGAAGAGTGAATTCGTTTTTCTTTGTGGTTTCCAGTTTCAGTTTTGTGTTGTGATCACCGTGTGTGGTGAGGTTTTTGGTTGTGGATTTTGTATTTTCATTAAGTTGTAATGATTATGACATTTTTCCAGTGAATAAGAAAGTGTTTTTCTTATGTGTTTGACTTGAGAGTCATGTGTTTGTGGTTAGAGAACCCCGAAATGGAAGTTTTATTGCGGATAGAACTTGCCAGTTTCGGTGGGGACTCTAGCGGTTTGTGTGTGTGTGTGTGAGGAGTCTCGGAATAGAAGTTTTACGGTGGTTAGAACTGTCTAGTTCCGGAGAGACTCTGCAGGGACATCCGGGTGAGGGATGGTCCGGGTGATCTGTGATGATCACGTTGTGATGGTATTCCGGGAGGGGAATATCATGTGAGACCTTAGGAGGTAGTTCCGGTCAGAGGTGCATTATAGACGTTAGGAATTGATTGCATAGCTCAGAGTTAGACCTCGGTCTTTCTTGGAGATGAGTCTCCGGCAGATCTTGAGAGATGCGTCTCTCCGGGGGACAGTGGGTTCCCTGCATACCGATCGTTCGTCAGGACTGCGCGGACTGAGATCGTGAGGGTATGGGATAGTTTGGGAGGTTGCGACCTCTGGCAGATCTTTGAGACCGAGAGCTTGATACCGAGAGCTTGATAGACTGTGTGTCTTGATGGATTGAGGTGTGGAGATGGTTGAGTATCGAACACCGTCAGGACTGCGCGGACTGAGGTGGGTTGATACTAGACACCTAGAGCTGAGGGGTGACGATCCCGAAGCTAGATGGTGGTTATGAGTTATGAGCTATGGGCAATCAATGTCTGAGACGGGTCTATATGCATAGGACGGATGTGAACCTCGAGAGGGTCTGGGAGATGTAGTCTCCGGTGTTGCTGGCGGGTTAGGCCAGGGTAGATTGGTGGGTAGTGTTAGAGGATTCGAGGACGAATCCAGTTTTAGTGGGGGAGAATTGTGACGCCCGTGAACCATTTTTTGAGAAAATGGAGGGGCTGTCGATCGACACACGTGGTGTCTGTCGATCGACAGGGCTCTTAAGGGCTGTCGATCGACACACCTAGTGTGTCGATCGTCGGTTTTTCTGGTTCGATTTAAGTCGTTCAATTGGACCGGGCCGGTTTGGGTAAACCCTAGGGCTTCGTATATAAGTTTTTTGGCCGCATTTGAGCGAACCAAAGTCCCAAAATCAGCAGAAAGAGTTTGAGAGGAGTTTCTCTTGTTCCTGATAGTTTTGATTAGGGTTTCGTTCTTGATCGATTTGAGTGGAATTTCGTGGTGGTTGTAGCTGTGTTCGTTCTAGCCTCAATTCCACCGAATTCTATCCGAAAATCTAAGGTGAGTGCGTGACCATGGCTTCTGGGCCGGTGGATTCGTTAGGGTTGATTGGTAGGTTAATCTGTGATTTGATTTGTGATGTTTGTTTGTGTGTTGTGTTTGTTGTGTTGGATTGTGTTTTCGTGCAGGTTTCGTGTTAACGCAGAGGAGGAATCGATCCGAGAGGATAATGATCGATTTCCCATGAATCTGCGACCTGTCGATCGACAGCCAGGGTGTGTCGATCGACAGGACACGGAGGCTGTCGATCGACACCTAGAGGTTGTGTCGATCGACAGGTGATCGAGGTGCTGTCGATCGACACCTAGAGGTGTGTGATCGACAGGCACATGCAAAGGTGTCGATCGACACCTAGTGGTAGTGTCGATCGACAGCCTGTCTGGATGGCTGTGGTTGAGCCGTGTTCTTGTGTTTGTGTGCTGATTGATGTTTGTTTGCCTGAGCGGATCCATCGTGTCTGAGTGCGCAGTCGTAGATGGGATGACCGTCTCACTAGGTATTTGTAATAATACTCACGCATCTCTTTTTCCATGTATGCAGATAAAGGCAAATTGTGATCGTGGAATCATGGCAACGAAGAGGGAGATGATCTAGGGTCTCGCGTTGGGTGTTTTCTGTTGTTTCCATTTCTGTCTTTAGAACCTTGTTAGGTTGCTGGAATTGACTGATTTGGATTTGTTGTTGGAATCGATTGGTTTAGATTTTATTGGAATTTTCTTATTCCTGGTTATTCGCTGTTGTTTGATTGCCTGTGTTGCTTGATTATTGAGGATAGCATTTATGGGAATGCTAGTCCGAGACCAAGGGTTTCTTGTTAAAAAAAAAAACGGGTCGGGTCGTTTCAAAATCTACATAGCAGTTACGTTTTATTTACTTTCCACAAATCTACATAGCAGCCACGTTTTATTTACATTTCGCCCAATAAATGTATTAGTCAATTTTAGGTTGTTTAAAATAATACATTTAATGTATCAGTTATTTGCTTTCTATACACTCCATGTGAGCACTGTTTTATAAATACACCATGGTAGATTTTCTTAAAGATATCTTACCTTACAAAGAAAATCCTAAGTTATTTGTATTGTTTTTTTTTTGGTGTTTGGTTTGTGGTGGAGATATCCGAAGGATCTGAATCTTCTGAAATGCCGAATAATGAATTTTAACCATCGGCTTTGAAGATACCTAGAGGTTTGTCGAATCCGGATACTATGTCTAAATAATCAATTGAATTCGTGACGAAGGTATAGATTTTTTTTGTTCGTCCATAAAAAAATTTCCACATATTCTTATTATAAACTATATATGTTTTTATATAGCTATTTGTTGGGGTCGGAAATCCCTCCTCCGAGAACAACAGTCGGTAATGACAAAGCGTTGTGTTATGGTTGAGTCGTCGAGCAGACGAATTAGCCAAACAGCCAAATACGTTGTCACTGCCAAATTTGAGAGTTTGGCCAAATTTGGCCTAGCCGGGAAAAGTTTGGCCAAACCGGGAAATTGGCCAAACCGCCCAGACAGGTTTGGCCGAACCGGTCAGATAGATTTGGCCGAGCCTGTCCAGGCAGTTTTGGCCGAACCGTCCAGGCAGTTTTGGCCGAGCATGTCCAGGCAGTTTTGGCCGAACCGCCCAGGCAGTTTTGGCCGAGCTGCCTGGTTCAGTTTTGACCGAGCAAGCCGAACCGCTTAGGCGAAATCAGCAAGCCGAACCGCTTAGGCGAAATCAGCAAGCCGAACCGCTTAGGCGAAATCTGCCAGCCAAACAGCTTAGGCGAAATCTGCCAGCCAAACCGCTTAGGCGAAATCAGCAAGCCGAACCGCTTAGGCGAAATCTGCCAGCTAAACCGCTTAGGCGAAATCTGCCAGCCAAACCGCTTAGGCGAAATCAGCAAGCCGAACCGCTTAGGCGAAATCAGCAAGCCGAACCGCTTAGGCGAAATCTGCCAGCCGAACCGCTTAGGGGAAAATCTGCCAGCCGAACCGCTTAGGCGAAATCAGCAAGCCAAACCGCTTAGGCGAAATCTGCTAAACAAAAGGCCTTGCTATTTCTGGTTAAACGGGATCAACTACATTTCGCCGAGAAAAGTCTTTTCTGAAGAGCAGGTTAGTCGCTAAGAGTGGCAAGCCTATCGGCCGACGAGTTCAGAACAAGTCTATCCCATCAGGAGAAGCCCACAAGGGAAGCCGCCTTCAGAAGGAGAGATCATCGGCGAAATAAGGAAAACTTCTTTTTTCTTCGAGAAGATAAACTCAATAAGGAAAGGGGATCGAGATGAGTCCCGAAGAATTAGGATAATTTCCTTTATCATGTTGTAACCCTAAACCGACCTAGTCGAGTATATATATCGATGTACATCTTTTGAGAAAGGGATCCGCAACTTTATTCACAAAAGCAATACAAAGCAATTACAAACCCTATTTTTCTTGGCTCATCGTTTTCTATTTCGTAGCTTAACTCAGAAATCTCTGCTTCCTCTCGAAACCCTTACAAATCTAATTGTGCGATTTCCGGCATCCACACTATTCTTATATGAACTTACTTTTTGATCCAAGCTTTTCGAAAGATATTATAACGCAATTATGTTTCGCGAGGATATGTTGACGAAAAAAGCCAATCTCGAAATGGAACAAGAGCTTATTGAAAATAAGATAATGCTTCATGAAGCACTTCCTTCGGATTGGGGACGGCTTGAGAAGATACTGAAGAAACTAACAACAATTGAAAGGGAACAAAACCTTATTGAATATCAGATAAGTCGTCTTGAAGCACCTCCTTATGAATGGAAACGGCTTCAATTTGATAACATAGCTCCGATGTCCGATATCATCAAATTTATCAACGATAATAAAGGAGATTGAAGTTATTCAATCGTTCTAATGATAAAGCATTGTGGCAGAATCATGTATTAAAAATAATCTAATGTAATTTCTATTTTGTTTTTCTAAAATATTAAATAAAAATCTTTTGTAATTCAATATTTAATCCGAGCCATCCACGTCCACTTCATCAGATTCCTCTCTCTCTCTCTCTAAGATTCCTCACTTTCTCTCTCTAGAAATACTTGCAAAGCCACTGTTCTTATCATGAACCGTCGCGATCTTCGTCACTCTCAGATACGACGAATGAAATTCGGTAAAGAGTTTCGTACACATATCGAAGATACTTTACCTGAGTGGAGGCAAAGTTTATTTGCTATAAACCCTTGAAGAAGCTTCTCAAATACTACCCTTACTAGATGACTCCCCTCGGGTTATACGCGGATTAATACTTTGTATGAGTTAACAATTGCCAATAATGTTATAATTTGTTTTTTGGTTCATTTTTGGTCTCTATGATAATTTTTGAATTTTTTTTATGAATAATATCATCTAGAATAAAGCATACAGTGAGACGGTAATATGATTTCGATTCCTATTTAAATTTTGATCAAATATTTTTTTCTCAAATAAATTTAACTTTTAAATTAGTATCTTAAAATTATTTATTTGTTAAAATATCCAATAAATTTTAGAAAAAAATGTTTTATGATTAACTTTTTTCTAATTGTATTCAATATCCATTTGGTTAAAGAATTGTTAATTAATTGTGAATTGTATACAAAATGAAAATAATCTACTATAGATAAGTTTGTATAGTTTAATTTTGGCTTGTGTTTACATTTTAATCAAAATATTATTTTTCTCCAACAGAAAAATAGTGTTTTTTATTTTATTCAATAGTAAATTTGGACATTTGGATTAAACATTATTTTTTTGTAATTTTACGTTAACTTATAAAAATGCTCATACTAAAATTTTGTCATTTGTGCATAACTTTATATATAATATATAAAGTTTACTATTAATTTACATAAAATAATCAAAGTTAATGGGCTAAGTATGAAGTTAACTAATTATGATTCTTTATAAAGTTAATGGCTAAATATTCAAT